>CM062814.1:726051644-726775951 GCA_031772625.1 Pinus tabuliformis
AGATTGAGAAACTACCGAAGGTACAGAATTTGAATATTAGACTGAACTGTTTGCTGGGTGAACCAGAAACTAAGGATTGTCCATTTTGAGATGAGAACTGTACATTTGGCTGCAACACCTGTTGAGTTTGCGATGGTTCCCACACTATGTTCATTTCGGAGTACTGACCCATAACAGGTTGAGAATATTGAGGACCATAACCAGGTTGAGGGTAGGATTGATAATTGAAAGGTACATTTCCCATTCCTTGAACATAAGATTGACCTTGGGGTGGTTGGAAACCTTGGTTCGAGTACTGACCTTGGGGTAGATACCCCTAAGGCACGTACTGATACTGGCGTTGACCTTGAGGTATAAATTGATACTGGGGTTGACCTTGGGGTACATATTGAGTCTGGGATTGACCTTGAGGAACGTATTGTACCGTAGGCACGTACTGTCCTTGAGGTTGCCCCCCAGATGCAAATTGTGTACCTTGAGGTTGCCCCCTAGGCGTTAATTGAGGCTGCCCCCCAGGCGGTAACTAGCCACCTTGAGGTTGAGAATTGGGAATAGAACCTGACATCATAAGAATGTCTTCTACGCTCAACGGCTTTGCACCATTGTTTCCAGTGAATAACCCTTGTTCAATGGGTTGAGGAGATGCTCCCGAAAAAGTACCAGAAAGTGACTGATACCCAGAGGGAACAGAAGGACCACCGTACAAAAAAGATTCAGGCGATTGAGTAAACATGGATGACTGACCTGACATATTTACGAGAGTATAAAAACCTCTAGGGTAATAAGGAGCACGAGGTGGTGAAAAACTTAACACTGGGTTTTCCAAATAATTAGTCAAAGAAAGATACCAAGTAGTACTTTTAGGTGGACTGTAAAAAATTGATTCACGCTCCCTTAGATCAATAACAGGTTGATTTTCAGGGATAGGGATGCCTACTTCTTCTTCCGGAGCAAGTTCTTCAATAGCTATCAAACCAGAAGGAAGATTTTCGGTGATTACTCTTTCTACCCTAGGTGAATTAGGAGCACTAGAAGTTGGAGAGACAAACCCCGATGTTGGAGTAACAGGTTCAAATATCTCAGGTTATTCACCTATATCACTAGTAGATGAAAAGCTACCAGCAAGTTCGGAAACCGAAATAGATTCAGGATTATAACCTGTTTCTAGAGTTTGGTAATCAAGATGTACAACCAACGAAGACTCTCCTTCTTCAAGTGACCCAACTTTACTGCCACTAGGAGTTACGTGGACTTTCAAGCCTTCAAGATGGCTCGGGACTTCTTCAGGAGGTTGGCCCCGAAGTCTACGAGACTT
Organism: Pinus tabuliformis; assembly: GCA_031772625.1. Classification (NCBI taxonomy): domain Eukaryota; kingdom Viridiplantae; phylum Streptophyta; class Pinopsida; order Pinales; family Pinaceae; genus Pinus; species Pinus tabuliformis. The sequence goes on from CM062814.1 coordinate 726,052,960, forward strand.
CCTCAATAAATCAGCCAGGGTTACAAACTCGGGAGACTGGCCCCGAAGTCTACAGGACTGTCTTGGTAATTCATCCACAGTTAAAAACTTTTAACTACTTCACATGCAAACAAAGTAAAATCTCAATGAAAACCACCTAAAGCCTCTAAAGAACCAAACAAATTTGAAGCACACGCCTAAAGAATCTAGAGATCAAACACACACAAACAGTAACTTTCCGGACCGAAAACACTAGTTGGTGATGAAATCCAACGTCGCAGAATTCAGTACAGAAATGGCGGTTGGAATAGTTACCCCGACAACTTGCTTAATGAATAGACTGGACCAAGTTCCTCCACTTAACCGTCTCGAGTGAAATGAACCCCCCAGAAAATCCAAGTGAGTATAGCTGACGTCTGCTCCAGGTACAGTGGGATCTTCCCACCACTGTCACCTTAGGAAGAACCCTAAAGAATATGGTCACTAAGGCTACCAACTGAGACAAATACACCTAGGGGAACAGTCTACGATCCGATACGCACACAAGGGCAGAGTAGCAAGCTCAATCCCCTTGAAGGCTCCTTGACATAATCCAAGGTTTACCAACAAGTGACCCCAGGCTCCTCGACAATGGTTAATCTGAGGTTTACCGTTTTTAATACATGAATATCTAGCGTCGTTCCCAATGAGGAAGGATTGATTCCCACACTGGTTCGGACACGATCTCGTGCTTCTCCTTTAAGAGGAGCTTTCCCAGAGCATAAATGCAACAATTGGATTTCTTCCTATCACAAGATACAGCTACTTGTTTGTTTTTACTGTCTTGGAGAGTTAATTACTCTCCTACTCCAAGACACTAGCCTAAGCTAAGTTGGTGTATCAGAGCCCTAGAAATAAAATGTTACTAGGTGAATTTTACTTTAAGCGTTAATTTTAGTGGTTGTTGTTTAAGTCAAGAGGTGGCGGAGATGAAACTCGTGGTGTAAAGACTCGACTCGAAATCACTAAAAAGATGCACCTAAGATGATTTAAACAATCTTTTCTCTTCGATGAACTTATAAAAAAAGAAAGAGTTTGAGAATGCAAATACTTTGTAAACAAAAATCTTTCTCAATTAAACAAATTAAAAGAAGAGCTTTTCCTTTCAAAAGCACTCAAAACGAGACAACTAGCTATTTCACACAATTTCCCTTTTCTTTTCAAAGCGCTCAATCACTACAAAAGACAAACTTTTCCAAAAGAGATTTTGTTTTTTATATTTTGTAAATAAAACACTCAAAACTAATGAAAATGACTAACTTTGAGAGCTACAAACTATATAAAAAGCTACTTGAAGTCAAAGCTTACTAAGAGTCTTTTTGAGGATGTTTTACTTAGCTAAATGTGAGCTAAGGACTAATTTATGCAGAATCACAATTTAGTCAAAAAACAACCAATCTTTCATTTTCTTTTTTAAAAAATGAAAATTCCAAACTTTCAACTACAAGCTTTTCGAAATTTTGAAATGAGAAAACTCAAAGCGAATTCCTCAACAAGGGGAGATTTCATCAATGGTCAGACTCATAAGAAGACTGGTAGACACCAAGGTAACCTGAGGTCCCTACGGCTTCTAAGCTCAGAGCCACTACACAACCAAAACGAAAAACAAACCCAACAAGCAAAATTCCTAGGAATTCCACCTAAAACCCTAATGCTAATGAAATTAAACCAAGGAAAGTTTTTGACAGGGAACAAGTAGGTCCGGGCAATGGCTAAAACCTATAAACAAATTCTAAACTGATAAAAAAGAGAAAAATTTAAAATTTTTCAAATTTTTGACAGGGTATGCAGGCAACCTGTTTACACAGGTGCATCTATGCTCTGTGCACAAAGCAAAAGTGCGTACTAGTACGCACTGTGCTTAACTCAAAGGGTGCATACCTCTCCCAAAATTATGAAAAATGAAAACTAACTCAAAATTAACTAAATTCACCCAATCCCAAAATCATCAAGTCAAAAACAGAAACAGAAAATATAGTTTCTCAGGTCAAAGTATAGACAAAGAAAACAATCAAGTCCCCAGCGGAGTCGCCATTTTGTCGCACAGAATGTGTCGATCTTGCAGACAAGATAGACCTTCCTAGAATCTAAAGAAGACCTAACGACAAGAAAACCAACCAGACACTATCTTTCTCTAAATATGCTTCAATAAACAATAGCAAACAAGTGTTTTTAGGGCCTACCTTTGGTCCAACGCAGGCTTGTGGATGCCCTCGCTCCTTTGATCCAAATGAGCTCCTCTTCGCAAATCTGCAAACAAAAACAAGGCAAACAAATTAAATAGCACCTGAAAAGCCAATTGCATAAAACATATTTAACATGAAAGTCAAGGATTCCATGAAACAAATAACATAAGATACTTGTTAGAAAAAAAGTGAGTTTGATTGTATTCATTCAAAAGAAGAAGAACCTTACAACCTTTGCCTTGATGTTGTACAAGCTCCTCCCAGGGTCCAACAAGATGTCTCCTCTACTTTGACAAGTTTCACTCACTCTCCAATGGAACCAAGAGGTATGTGATCTCTCCTCTCAAGCTCAACCAAAGAGTCTCAATTTCACCAGCATTTACCCTCAAAATGTTCAGCTTCTAACCTCCCTAGTCCTCACCCCAATGCCTATATTTATAGTGCAATGGAAGGAAGTTACTAGGTCCTCCTTCAAAGGGATAAAGACCTCCTTCAAAGGGATAGCTCCTTTAGTCAAGGGATTAGCTCCTTCTCTTTTGGGATGCATGAACCACCTCAAAGCGAACAATCCACGTCAAAATTCCTTCTAGAAAACTCTAGAATTAACCCAAAGTGAGTTTTTTAAGATAAAACTTGCGCCTTTTGACTTTCACAGGGGTCCGCACCTACACCGTTAGGGACAGAGCGGGTAGGTATGCAGCTTTTGTACACAAAAGGTGCGGGACCGCAGGTGACCATGAGAGAAAGTGCGGAACCAGAGTTACATTGATTTTTAATATCTTTCTCCCACTTCCAAAGCTTGATTTGAAGAGCTGAGGTCTTAGACTTGCTTAGGAGGACAGTACAAGTGATGATAGACCCATACTGACTACAAATAATCATGGTGACGATATTTTTGTGTAACAAAGAGCTTAAAACTAGTCAAAATCTAAGTTAAAAGAACAAAAAACAGAGCATCTATCCTATCTTCTCATCTAATCCTAATTCATGAATAATTATTAAAACTAGAAGGTAAAGTTGTAAGTCATGTTGGAATAAATACAGAGAATGAAATTAATTGAAGTACTTCTAGTTACTCTAACCTTCAATTTTGAAAGATAACCTCCTTGAGATGGAATTCAAGCAACTTCTGTACTTCATGATCTAGTAAAAACTAAATAAAAACATGCAGAAGGTAACTGATTGGTTTCAACCCTTATGTAAAGTGAATGCTCAACCATTTAGTTTAGGATGGATATCAGCTTGAAATGGTGACCAAAAACATTCATTAATACAGTGCATTGACAACCTGAACTAAGAAATAAATAATAAGAACAGTGAGTAAGCTAATCAACAGTGCATCCTCATTACTTTCAATCTTACTCTCTTTAGAAACAAAGTCATTTCCTTTATGAAATGGATTGGGGAAACAAGACTGAACAATTGAATTCTAACATTATGCTATTGATTAAAACTAAAAGAAATCAAACTACAAGAAATCAACCTAAGTTATAAACACTGCTAATAGTAAATGAGGAATTTAAAACTGAACAGAAAGAAAAAAACAAATGAAAAGAAAACCTCCTTCAGCACAGGGGCCCTCTGCAACTAACTAGGTTGAGCTGCTAACTTAATTCAAAATGCTCCTTCAAATAATCATCAGTCAATACACAACTTTGTATTATAAAACAAGAACAAAAGTCCAAAATTACAGAGCTGATAAGTTTAAACTTAATACATCAAAAACTTTGAACTCCCTCTGGTTCTATTCAACTGGTATTTAAAAGAAAATATTCATAATTGTCTTTTGAGGAAAATTAGCTATAGGTGGTCTACATGTATTACAACCAGTCAGCGTAAATGTTTGATCATCTACAGGTGACTTGAATTCGAACAAGGTGGTCACACAGAACCATTGACACAGGTGGCTAATCCGAGTTAATGCTTCAACAAATCTGTTGGATTTATTAATTAACCACGAAACGGTAGACAAAGAGTCCTATTGCTTCCGGGTTTCATGCGTTTGACTCCACTTTTGACTGTGGTCTTGAGCTGGCTTTTTTATCGATCTGGGCTGGGTGAATAGGATAGGATCCATGCCGAGATGATTTCAGAGATGCCTATGTGGTCGGTTTCTTCATTTGACACCTGTAACCTGTTCAACCATGGAAGTAGCTACGAAACACATAGTTAGTTGCAGAATAGGTTGTGTTCCGTAGCTAATTTGCAAAAAAATATTTCAAATAGAAAAAAGATAAAAGTATAACATGTCAATCATTTAATGTCCTCCTTGAGACAAAACCTATCATTTATCAGTGATGGGGATCTATCTTTTATGGAAAATAAGAGAAAAAAGTGTGAAAAGTTGTCAAGGAGAGCGTAATTTTGAGTTCCAACATACCCCCACTACAAAATCATTGCATGTCCCCATGCAATTTTTCCAAAAATGTGAAATCTTCTTTCCTATTGCATCTACTCAGATAGCTCTGCTAGTACATCTAACTTTCTTCTCTTGCTCCTATTTGAAGTGACTGCCATCTTGGGTTTCTTCATGAGAATTCTGTATTTAAGGTTGATGACTGTTTTGTTCAAGTTTCTATTCTTCCTCTTCAACTTCCTATTCTTCTTGTACCATTGCCCTAGGTGCAGTATTGTATTATCATGAATGTCTTTATCCAATTTGCTTTGTTCCTTCAAGGTTTCATTTTCTTTCTTGATATGTCTGTTCAATATCTCTAACTCATAAATTTCCTATTTGAGAGAGCCAGTCAGAGGTTCTTGTGGATTGACAGGTTGTTCTGGATTGGCTGAGGATCCTGGATCCATTGAGGCACTTTTATTTTCCAGTGATTCTATGTAATCATAAATTTGTTGTTGTACTAGGTCTACGCCTGGGGATCCTCTGTTGGGGATACCTTCAAAATATTGTTTAGGAGAGTTTTGAGGATTGCATGTAAATATAACATTATCAGGAGAGGGTATTGGGATTTCTTATTCTATATTTATGAACTATGTTCCCTTTGATGATACCTTCTTTACCATACCTCGTAGTCTAGAGCTCCTTCAAAGTTGTAGGGGGTTTATGTTCTCCTCCTTTGTACCCTTTTTCTCCTTTCCTATCTTTTCCTTCCTCTTGATTTGTTTCCTAATCTTTGTCAATTTTTCAGAGATTAGTTGTTCATCATCTTGTTGTAATGAAGATTTAAGTTTGTTCTCAGTAATTCCACCAGCTTTCTTCTTTATCTTTCCTTTTTGCTTGACCTGCTCCCTAATCTTTGTCTCAAAGACTGGCTCTTCATCATTTTTCTGTGTGGGGGACTCAGGTTTGCTTTGAATGGTCATACTGGTCTTTTTCCTCTTACTCCTTCTGACATTACCCTCTTCAGGTGACTCTAGTGCCTCTTGGAAATAGTTTCTTATCAATAATTTTTCCCAAGTATCTCCTATTCTTTTTAGATGAAACTCAATCAATATTTTCACCAACCCATGATGGTACATAGTTGTGTCTATGAATTCTATTTTCTTCTGTACATTTGAAGCCATCCTCCTTAGAATGTTTAGAAGGAAGAAAGGGAGATTGATGTTTCCATTTTCTACAAAGTTCATCAATAAATGTATGTGATAAACATACATGCGTTTGAATCTTCCCTCACAGGTAATAAATTTTTGTAATATCAAAAGCATGCTTCTCCATTTATTTTTAAGTGCTGAAATAGGAATTCCTTTTCTAAACATAGTGACATCCATACCTGGGTTCCTGAGGATTACCTTCCATGATTCACTGTGAAATTCTTTGCTTTTGAACCATCTCTCACCAAGTCTTGGCAGTTCTGTAGCCTCTGCTATGTAAGATTCTGTTACTACAAACTTAATGTCTCCAATCTCTACTTCTATACCATCGAATGATCTAGCAAAAGATTTTGTGATCTCCTTGTGATATCCATCAAATTTTTCAATGAAATTGAGCCATCTAGCCTTGTGCAGCATCTCCTTGAGTTGTGGGTACCCTTCCATAAACTCTGCCCCTATGGGCTCTGCCCTGACAATGAGTCCCATGGTCTTTGTTTCGTAGAATTTTCTAACCTTCAGAATTACTCTCCTGGTCTATGAAATGAACTGACTGCGGGTATGGTGAAAAAGAACTATGGGTTTGTGTGGAATAAGTATACGGTGAGGGTTTGGACAGATGTGAATACGTTGGTCACACCGTAGTTTTGACCGTTAATAGATGGAGTTATTAGAGACCGTTTAAGTACAGAGTATGGAGAACGTAGTAGAGGTGTGGTATGATGAAACCATTATAGACCGTTTGGTATTGAATGTGGAAGATGTGGCGGAGATGTGGTATCATGAAGTGGCAGTCAAATCAAATGATGACTTGTTAAGGAGACATATGATCATTCATATTATACATGACTTATGTTTGTAACTTGTTGTTTGAAATAAATTTTTCATTTTACCTTTAGAACTTAACCTTTTGCTTGATAATTCTTTTGGTGTTGATCCGTAGGTACTTTGAGCATGGTTGATCTCCAAAACTTGATTCTTCAATTTCCCCGCATTCATGATTTATTTGTGAGTTGTACAATTGTGCCAGAGCTGATAAGTAAGTTGTAGCTACAGAATCAGATTAGCTGTGGAATGGAATCAGCTGCAGAATGTGAAAAGAAGGAAAAGTGAAATATGGCTTATGGAATATGAATGTAAAAATAAAATGGAAATGAGTTATGACAGTGAGATGGAGTGGAACTGTAAAAAAAAAATGAAGACAAAATGAGATGGAACGAGATGATGAATTTGCAGACTCTAAACTATAAATGAATGTATCTTTTTGTCACTGCTTATTAAAGAAAGGAAATGGAAAATATAGGATGTCAGGAATCTCTGATTTTCACCCTATATTTTCTGTATAAGTATGCCAATCAATGATTGGTTTTCAACCTCATACAATTTTTTTTTTTTTAATCAGTCATTTCTTAGGAAAAATAAAGACTAAGTTAGTGGAGAAGAAGAATTCTTCTTCACTAGCTTCATTTCAGAGTTATTTTGGAAAATCTTAATGAACTCCTCTCTTGAAATTGGTTTTTGATATATCTTCAACCGATGACCATTCACAAGAAGAGGTATTTTTCTTCCATCTATTGCCCTTATCTTAACTGCTTTGTTATTAAAGACTTCTTCAATCTCATATAGCCCAAGCCAATGAGTTTGAAACTTCCCTTGAAAACCTTTGAACTTTGAATCCAACAACAGTGCCCAATCTCCTACTTGAAACTTCTTCTCGTTAATATATTTATCATGCCATTTAGCCCTCTGCTGTTGGACTATACTGGTTCTTTGGACTGCATCTTGCCTGATTTCATCAAGTTCATTGAGTTTCTCCAATCTATGTTTTTGTGCCTCTGATAAATCCAATCCCAATTGGACTTCCATCTTGAAGGTTTTGATTTGAAACTCTATAGGGAACATGGCTTGTTTCCCATAAACAAGTTCATAACTGTCTTTTGAGGAAAATTAGCTATAGGTGGTCTACACATATTACAACCAGTCTGCATAAATGTTTGATCAGCTACAAGTGTCTTGAATTTGAACAAGGTGGTTGCACAGAATCGTTGACACAGGTGGCTAATCCAAGTTAATGCTTCAACAGATCTATTGGATTTATTAATTAACCATGAAAGGATAGACAAAGAGTCCTATTGCTTCCGGCTTTCATATGTTTGACTCCACCTTTGACTGTGGTCTTGAGCTAGCTTTTTTATCGATCTGGGTTGGATGACTAAGATAGGATCCATGTTGAGACGATTCCAGAGATTCCCATGTGGCTGGTTTCTTCGTTTGACACCTGTAACCTATTCAACCTTGGAAGTAGCTACAAAACACGCAGTTAGTTGCAGAATAGGCTGTGTTTCGTAGCTAATTTGCAAAAACTTATTTCAAATAGAAAAAACATAAAAGTATAACATGTCAATCATTTAATGTCCTCCTTGAGACAAAATCTATCATTTATAAGTGATGGGGATCTATCTTTTATGGAAAACAAGAGAAAGAAGTGAGAAAAGTTGTCAAGGAGAGAGTAATTCTGAGGTCCAACAATACCATCCATAGCTACAACGATCATAAAAAAAGCAAATGAATCGAAGTCTGCAAGAAAGGTTTTTAGTAAGAAAAGAACTTGCAACTGTATAGGAGGGGGCATAATCTCCCGTGGAAGCTCAGGCAGAGAACCACTAAATAAATCAAGAGGATGGTTTATTTGTGTCCAAAACCCACCTGTGTCCACCACAATCCATCCAGGGCTCTTAGGTAGCTCACCCGTATAAAGAAACATTTCTGTAGAAACAAGGGGCTTAAAACTATTATGAGAATAATGTCCATATTCTCCTGTGGAATCGCCAATCAAGTCACAGTTGAGAAAAAAAACACGTTCATCATTCTACAGACCCAGACCATGGACCATAGATAACTCACAATACTCTTAAATCCATCTCTAAAGCTCATTATGCAGTTGTAAACTTTCTAGAAAAATAAACTATACAACCATCAAAAGGTGTAGTGCTGGTATATAGAATCCTGTTTTGATAGAGAATATGATATTATTAGATGATACTACCCAAAAATAAGGTGTTAAGAGAACAAATAAAGAAATTTCCTTGAGAACAATTTATATACAATTAGTCCTAATAAATTGTCTAAATCAAAATGCAAACTCAGCTTAATACTCACCCTGCACTTAAGAAGAACTGGCCAACAGTTGCAAGAAAAGAGTCTTGACTGAATCCCTAGATGTAGGAAATACACCACTTGAAGCCTTTCTTTAAATGCAAGAGGAAGTTCTTCATAGATCAACCATAATTTGAAGCTTGAATTTACTATGAACAGTAACACATAAAAGGGATAAATGAACACAAAACATGTTTTGTCACCTTAATGTGCCCAAGTGTACCAACAATGATATCCACACCTCTACGCAATGCATATTCCTGTGGACCATAGGGAGCACCTCCATATACAGAGGATGAATGAAGGTCAACTGATCCACCATAAACCTCAAAGTCGGCATGGAATTTCATTACAAAACATTTCTTACATGGAATTCCTGAAGTCACAAGCATAAAGAAATTACAAATGAACTTTTTGAACAATTTCAATATCAAGTCAGATCGTAGATGATAGAAAAAGATCCAGACTTTTTAAAAGGTTACCGTTTTTTGAAAGCTCCCTTATTGGAACTAACACAATCAAACTGGGGGCCCTTCCATATCCTATTTTCCTACCTATACAAAAAAGCAAACTCTCGGTAAGGGAATCTAAATAATAAATTTAGCATATCAAGATTACCAGAATGGTCATAATCTGATCTGTAACAAACTGTGTCAGTTGTGGCAGCTCCGAAGATTGCTATTAAACACAGAATAGATGTGGAATAAGTATACGGTGAGGGTTTGGAGAGATGTGAATACGTTGGTCACATCGTAGTTTTGACCGTTAACAGATGGAGTTATTAGAGACTATTTAAGTATAGAGTATGGAGAATGTAGTGGAGGCGTGGTATGATGAAATCATTATAGACCATTTGGTATCGGATGTGGAATATGTGGCGGAGATGTGGTATCATGAAGTGGCAGTCAAATCAAATGATGACTTGTTAAGGAGACATATGATCATTCATATTATACATGATTTATGTTTGTAACTTGATGTTTGAAATAAATTTTGCATTTTACCTTTAGAACTTACCCTTTTGCTTGATAATTCTTTTGGTGTCGATCCATAGGTACTTTGAGCATGGTTGATCTCCAAAACTTGATTCTTCAATTTCCCCGCATTCATGATTTATTTGTGAGTTGTACAATTGTGCCAGAGCTGATAAGTAAGTTGTAACTACAGAATCATATTAGATGTGGAATGGAATTAGCTGCAGAAAGCGAAAAGAAGGAAAGTGAAATATGGCTTATGGAATATGAATTTAAAAATAAAATGGAAATGAGTTATGACAGTGAGATGCAGTGGAACTGTAAAAGAAAAATGAAGACAGAATGAGATGGAATGAGATGATGAATTTGCAGACTCTAAACTGTAAATGAATGTAGCTTTTTGTCACTGCTTATTAAAGAAAGGAAATGGAAAATATAGGATATCAGGAATCTCTAATTTTCACCCTGTATTTTCTGTATAAGTATGCCAATGAATGATTGGTTTTCAACCTCATACAATTTTTATTTTTTTTTAATCAGTCATTTCTTAGGAAAAATAAAGACTAAGTTAGTGGAGAAGAAGAATTCTTCTTCACTAGCTTCATTTCAGAGTTATTTTGGAAAATCTTAATGAACTCCTCTCTTGAAATTGGTTTTTGATATATCTTCAACCGATGACTATTCACAAGAAGAGGTATTCTGCTTCCATCTAGTGTCCTTATCTTAACTTCTTCGTTATTAAAGACTTCTTCAATCTCATATAGCCCAAGCCAATGAGTTTGAAACTTCCCTTGAAAATATTTGAACTTTGAATCGAACAACAGTGCCCAATCTCCTACTTGAAACTTCTTCTCCTTAATATATTTATCATGCCATTTAGCCCTCTGTTGTTGGACTATACTAGTTCTTTGGACTGCATCTTGCCTGATTTCATCAAGTTCATTGAGTTGCTCCAATCTATGTTTTTGTGCCTCTGATAAATCCAATCCCAATTGGACTGCCATCTTGAAGGTTTTGATTTGAAACTCTATAGGGAACAGGGCTTGTTTCCCATAAACAATTTCATAGGGTGTATGTCCCGTTGTGTTTGTCCATGTAGTTCTATAAGCCCATAAGGCTTCAGGAAGCCTTTCTACCCAATCTCTTCTATGTAGATACATCGTCTTATTGAGAATTCCTTCAATCACATTATTTGTAGATTCAACTTGAACATTTTCTTGTGGATGATAGGGAGTATATTTCCTATGTTTGATCTTATAATCTTCTATAAGGCCCTTCACCACTTTAGATGTAAATTGAGATCTATGATCTGTCACAGTTTCTCTTGGAACACCAAAACGAGTGAAGATGTCCTCAAAAAGAAAATTAACTACAGCTTTTTCAATAGTAAAAGGTAATTCTTTGGCCTCTACCCATTTAGTGACTTAATTAGTGCATACCAATATATAATTCTTTTTCTTAGATGAAGGATTAATTGGCCCAACAAAATCTAAGGCCCATTTTTCAAAAGGTTCAATGAGTACCTGAATTTGTAGTGGCATTTCATTTGAAGGAGCAGGTTTCCCTACCCTTTGGCAGTTGTCACACCTCCTAACATATTATTTGGCATCTTTTAAGATGGATGGCCAATAATATCCTAAAGAAAGGATTTTATAGGCTATCCTCTTGTCAACAAAGTGTCCACCACATGGCTCATCATGACATGCCTTAAGAATCTTAGGCATTTCATCTTCCCTAACACATCTTCTGATCATAAGATCTGGGCCTATTTTATACAATTCATTAGTGATCCATGAGTATCTTGCACTTATCTAAATGATTTTTCTTTTTTCTCTAGGAAACAAATGTGAAGGAAATTTCCCTGTGACTAAGTAATTAACAATATCTACAAACCAAGGAGTTTGAGTAATCACTGCAAAAAGATATTCATTAGGAAACTTACCTTCAACCAGAGTGTCATCTTTGATATTTTGAATTCTGGACAAGAAGTCAGCAACTGTGTTTTGTTTTCCAAGTCTATCTAGCATAGTAATATTGAATTCTTGCAAGAGTAAAAGCCATCTTGTAACTCTGCCATTAGTAATAGGTGTATTCATTAAGTATCTAATTGCAGAGTGATCTGTATGAACAAAGGTTTCATAGCCTGTTATATAATTTCTGAACTTGTTGATTGCATGAACAATAGCTAAAAATTCCTTTTCAGTCATAGTATAATTCAACTCAGTGGGAGTTAAATTATTACTTGTATAGTAGATGGCATAGGGAATCAAGTCTTTTTGTCCTAATATAGCTCCTAGAGCTATATCTGAAGCATCTATTGAAATGTGAAAATGTAGTTTCCATTTTGGACCTCTCAAGATGGGTGCTTCAGAAATTTTCATTTTTAAGGTCTCAAATGCTTACTAGAAGTCAAGATTCTAATTGAATTCACAATCCTTGGTGAGTAATTTGAAGAGTGGGGATGCTATTTTAGTGAAATTTTCTATAAATCGTCTATAGTATCCTGTAAATCCTAGAAAACTTCAAACATCCTTTTGGCAATTTGGAATTGATAATTTAGAGATGAATCAACTTTAGATTTATCAACTTTAATCCCATCTCGTGAAATGTGATGCCCTAAAAAAATACCTTCTGTAAACATCATAAAATGTTTTTCATGGCTTAGTGAAAGGTTTGGTTCCTCACATCTTTTAAGAACTTTTTCCAAATTTTCCAAAGCTTCTTCAAATGTATTCCCATAGACTGTAAATTCATCCATATATACCTCTACACAATCTTGTATTAGATCAGAAAAAATTCTTAGTACAGCTCTTTGGAATGTTGCAAGTGCATTACATAACCCAAAAGGAAGTAGTCGGTAGGCATAGGTTCCCCGTGGACAAGTAAATGTGGTTTTATCTTGATCTTCAAGTGCCACTTGAATCTGATTATAACCACTAAAACCATCCAAGAATGAGAAATACTTCTTACCTGCTAATGTATCTAACACTTTATCTATAAAGGGCGAAGGAAAATGATCTTTAAGGGTAGCTTTATTAAATTCTCAGTAATCAATGCACAACCTCCATTTACCATTCTTTTTAGGCACAATCACTAAAGGGGAAACCCATTGGTTGTCTGAAATTGGGTAATGAAGTTTACATTCAATAGTTTTTGCAGCTCTTCTTTCACAATTTCCCTAAGATTTGGATTCATCCTTCTCTAAGGTTGTCCGATAGGTCTACAAAGTTCCTCAATGTAGATGTGATGTATACAAGTCTTAGGACTATTTCCTTTCATGTCACTATATTCCCATGCATATGCAGCAGAATGTTGTTGTAATGTCTCGATTAGCTTTTCCTATTGTAATTTCACCAAGTTATTGTTTATGTTCAATGTTCTCCATGGAAAGATTTCAATTGTAGAGTTACCAAATTCTTCCATAGAATAAAGAGACATCTACCTAGATGACAAATATTCAATATTGGTTTTTTCTTGAAATTGATCATGTTCATATTCTGGAGATGATTCAAAATTTTCCATTGTATTTAAGATTTGACTATCTTCACTAATATCTAAAATAGTAAAGAGAGGCGGAATGCCATTTTCATCATCAATCCATTCTTTGTCATCTATTTCTGTGATTGTTCTTGTTGGAGGATATAGAGTGAATTTCTTTGTTGAGTTCCCATCAGAAATATAAATATCACCAGATCTACAGCTAATGAAAGGATCAACTGTGGCCAGCCAAGGTCTTCCTAATATGAGTGGATGTCCTCCTAGATTGTTCTTTGGGGTCAAGATCATAAAATCAACATGATATTCCTAAGAATCTAAGGATACTGAAATGTCTTCTAACACTCGATCTGGCTTGATTACAGATCTATCCGCTAATTGTAGTAATGTAGGTGTGTAAAGAAGATTAGGAAGCTTGAGTTGTTCCATGGTTTGTTTTCTCATGATGTTTATTGTTGGCCCTAAATCAATCAATCTATTTGGAATTTCAACTCCATTGATATGTGTTTTCACAATTGGACTTCCTAGATCTACATATTTTTGTATGACAATTTTTCGCATCATTATATCTGCCATTTTTACTACTAGGTGAATTTTTTTTGTTTCTTTTTCTTTTCTTCCTGGTTTCTTTATGCTCAACTCCTTTACTGTTTTAGCTAGGATTGGAATCTCCTTAATGGCTTGTAACAAAGGAATTTTGATACAGACATTCTTTAATTCATATAGAAAATCATAATTAGGCAACATGATCTAATTTTCTACTCCTCTATCAACTTGTAATCTTTCAGGAAAAGGAGGTGCAGAACTAGACACTGGCTGCTCAATGATAGGAGTTGAGTTCACTGGTTCTTTCTATTTTTCATTTTCAGCATTTTGGTTTTGGAGAGATGTTCCCTCAAAAAATTTATTGGGTAGTGGAGAATCTTCCTCAGAATTGTCTTGTTCCTGAATAACTATAGAAGGCCTTTCCTTTTATAATACCCTACCAGATCTTAGTTGAACATCATTGAGATATAGAGGAGTGATCATATAAGTTGTAAATTGTTGTCCTTCCACCATGTAAGTATTTTGAGGATTTTTATTGTTGGGGTTTGGTAATGGTTGGGCAGGTAGCTGATTTGGTCTCTACTGAAATGGAAGTAAGAGTTGAGGATTTTGGTTTTGTTGTGGAAATGGTAATGAAATTTGAGGGTTCTGATTTTGAAGTTGTGGCTACTGATTTTGTTGTGGAATGTGTGAGGGAGGATAATTCTGATATGATGGAGGATATTGATAATATTGAGAAAATCTCCCATAAAGATTTTGTACTCCTTGTGCCCAAGGTTGAGATTAAGATTGAGGTTGAGGCCAAGGTTGCTACCAAGAATTCCAATTTGGTGGGGGCTGAAGATACATTTGATTGTTAAATCCTTGATTTTGTGGCCTTTGCCAAGGTTTTCTAGAGACAAAGAAAAGAGGTTCTACTGAATTTGGAACTGTTTCTTCTTGAAAAATAGCCTTAAGACCTGGAAACGAAGGACAAACTTCGGTCTCATGATTCTCTGAGAAAATCATACAAGTCCCTATAATTTTTTCATCCAAAGGGAATTCTCTTAGAGCGTGTTTTTTTCTGCATTTTGGACAAAAAATAGCTAAATCACCAGCCTCAGTTTTCTACTTGTTTTGCAACTTAAGGGTGTCTATTTGCTCACTACGACTCCCTAGAATATCTATTTTGAGTTCGTCAAGCATATTACCAATTTCTGCCCTACTCACTAATCCAGTTGTAGATTTATTTACTCTAACAAGAGAAGGATCTCTTGGACCTTTCCCAGTTTTGGATTTCCCTCTTGAGAGATGAACACATAATTCTCCTATGTCATTTAATGGGAGTTGAGAGATATCTCCCTTACCCATCATGTTAAGGATATCTATCCACTCATCTCTAATGGCTTTTAATAAAAGAGATTTTAAGGTATCTTCATCTAAATTGTCCATTTTTTCTCTTTTCAAATTATAGTTGAATCTCTCAATCAAATCCTCTAAATTTTCGTCCTCTCTTTGCATCATTTTGAACTCTTCATCTTTTTGATTGGTAGGCATGCAATAATCCAAATACCTATCCAACAACACTTTTTTGATGTCATTCCATGTTCTAATGGACTGAGTGATTAACCCCATGAACCATTTCAAAGAAGCTCCTTTCAGTGTTGAAGGGAACAAATTAAGTTTTTGAGAGTCTTCTAGATAATCATAGGTTCTACACAAGACTTCAAACTCAAATAAAAATGTTTCAGGATCCTCACTTTTTAACCCATGGAAATTTGGGAGGACAGAAGGTGAGGTATTTTTCGTTGTGGCATTTGTTTCTTCATCCACTATAGGGAATCCAAAAGAATTATCTATTTCCCTATTTCCTCTGCCTCCTCCATTATTTTCTCGACTTCTTCCTCTACCCCTTCCTCCAAACAGTGTGAATTCTCCATCCTCTCCTTCTTCTTCCATTATAGTTTCTTCAGAGTCAGTATAAGTTTCAACCTGCAAGGTTACTTTATCTTCCTCTGGTTCTTCTATTAATGGGATATGGGAGAGAGGTTCTACTTCTTCTTCCTCATCAGGTATTCGTAATTCTTCAACTAAATTGTGCTCCCCTGTGGAGGTGAAAAAGGCTACTCCTGTTGTTGGAGACCCAAGCTTTTTCTCCGCTAGGACTGCCTTATTAGACAAGGTAGGAGATTCTTTTGATTGGATTTCTGCCCCTGGAATTTCAAGAGTTCTACGGTTGGGAGTATGAGCTTGAGGTGGAGGTGTATCTCTTCTTATTCTTGATGGAGTAGGTGGTGTTGCGGGAATTGAACTCCTGCCTCTAGCTATAAATCTACCCCTAGAGTCTCTTTCTCTATGCATGTCATTTTTTTTTAATGTAAGAGATAAGGTTACCTAGTTACACTTCCACGGCAAAAACACCAAAATGTTTAGTCAATTTAGTGTCCTAAATTGCTTTGCATAAATTATCAACTGAGGCTCGTAAGCTGATGAAGTGTAGTGCACTGTATGTGCTAGTTAACCCTTCTTACTTCATTGTTTTGTATTTTATATTGTTTTGGGGGTTTCTGTTCTTTGATTCCTAATGATGTACAATTTGAACTATGAGAAACTAAATCTAAATTTCCTAAAGGTGAACCAAGAACTAAAAACTAGTCAAAATCTAAGTTAAAAGAAGGAAAAACATAGCATATATCCTACCTTCTCATCTAATCATAATTCATGAATAATTCTTAAAACTATAAGGTATAGTTGTAAGTCATGTTGGAATAAATACAGAGAATGAAATTAACTGAAGTACTTCTAGTTACTCTAACCTTCAATTTTGAAAGATAACCTCCTTGAGATGGAATTCAAGCAACTTATGTACTTCATGATCTAGTAAAAACTAAATAAAAACATGCAGAAGGTAACTGATTGGTTTCAACCCTTATGTAAAGTGAATGCTCAACCATTTAGTTTAGGATGGATATCAGCTTTAAATGGTGACCAAAAACATTCATTAATACAGTGCATTGATAACCTGAACTAAGAAATAAATAACAAGAACAGTGAGTAAACTAATCAATAGTGCATCCTCATTACTTTCAATCTTACTCTCTTTAGAAACAAAGTTGTTTCCTTTATGAAATGGATTAGGGAAACAAGACTGCATAATTGAATTCTACGTCGAGATTAAAAGGAATAAACTTATGATCGTTAGCTAGATCTAGACCTTCGTTATATTTATCCAGCACCAGAAACACTCTTTGTATACGAGATTCTTTTCCAGGAGAAAGACGTACCCTTATTTGTCACTAAAGCCCGACACCTTCATCGCCCTACCTGCACTTTGCTAGCCCTACCCCTCCTTCTCAAGCACATTTTGCTACTGATTAAAACTAAAATAAATCAACCTAAGTTATAAACAATGCTAAAAGTAAATGAGGAATTTAAAAATGAAAAGAAAGCCTCCTTCAGTGCAGGGTCCCTCTGCAGCTGACTAGGTTGAGCTGCTAACTTAATTCAAAATGCTCCTTCAAATAATCATCAGTCAACACATGGCTTTGTATTATAAAACAGGAACAAAAGTCCAAAATTACAAAGCTGATAAGTTTAAACTTAATACATCAAAAACTTCGAACTCCCTCCGGTTCTGTTCAACTGGTATTTAAAAGAAAATATTCATAACTGTCTTTTGAGGAAAATTAGCTATAGGTGGTCTACACATATTACAACCAATTTGCGTAAATGTTTGATCAGCTACAAGTGACTTGAATTCGAATAAGGTGGTTGCATAGAATCGTTGACACAGGTGGCTGATCTAAGTTAATGCTTCAACAAATCTGTTGGATTTATTAATTAAACATGAAAGGGTAGAAAAAGAGTCCTATTGCTTCCGGCTTTCATATGTTTGACTCCACCTTTGACTCTGGTCTTGAGCTGGCTTTTTTATCGATCTGGGTTGGGTGACTAAGATAGGATCCGTGTTTAGACGATTCCAGAGATGCCCATGTGGCCGGTTTCTTCGTTTGACACCTGTAACCTGTTCAACCTTGGAAGTAGCTACAAAACAAGTAGTTAGTTGCAAAATAGGCTGCGTTCCATAGCTAATTTGCAAAAACTTATTTCAAATAGCAAAAACATAAAAGTATAACATGTCAATCATTTAATGTCCTCCTTGAGACAAAATCTATCATTTATCAGTGATGGGGATCTGTCTTTTATGGAAAACAAGAGAAAGAAGTGAGAAAAGTTGTCAAGGAGAGAGTAATTCTGAGGTCCAACAATACCATACATAGCTACACCGATCATAAAAAAAGCAAATGAATTGAAGTCTAACAAAGGTTTTTAGAAAGAAAAGAACTTGCAACTGTATAGGAGGGGGCATAATATCCCGTAGAAGCTCAGGCAGAGAACCACTAAATAAATCAAGAGGATGGTTTATTTGTGTCCAAAACCCACCTGTGTCCACCACGATCCATCCAGGCCTCTTAGGTAGCTCACCCGTATAAAGAAACGTTTCTGTAGAAATAAGGGGCTTAAAACTATTATGAGAATAATGTCCATATTCTCCTGTGGAATCGTCGATCAAGTCACAGTTGAGAAAAAAAACATGTTCATCGTTCTACAGACCCAGAACATGGACCATAGACAACTCACAATACTCTTAAATCCATCTCTAAAGCTCATTATGCAGTTGTAAACTTTCTAGAAAAATAAACTATACAACCATCAAAAGGTGCAGTGCTGGTATATAGAATCCTGTTTTGATAGAGGATATGATATTATTAGATGATACTACCCAAAAATAAGGTGTTAAGAGAACAAATAAAGAAATTTCCTTGAGAACAATTTATATACAATTAGTCCTAATAAATTGTCTAAATCAAAATGCAAACTCGGCTTAATACTCACCCTGCACTTAAGAAGAACCGGCCAACGGTTGAAAAAAAATAGTCTTGACTGAATCCCTAAATGTAGGAAATACACCACTTGAAGCCTTTCTTTAAATGCAAGAGGAAGTTCTTCATAGATCAACCATAATTTCAAGCTTGAATTTACTATGAACAGTTACACATAAAAGGGATAAATGAACATAAAACATGTTTCATCACCTTAATGTGCCCAAGTGTACCAATAATGAAATCCAAACCTCTATGCAATGCATATTCCTGTGGACCATAGGGAGAACCTCCATATAGAGAGGATGAATGAAGGTCAACTAATCCACCATAAACCTCAAAGTCGGCATGGACTTTCATTACAAAACATTTCTTACATGGAATTCCTGAAGTCACAAGCATAAAGAAATTGCAAATGAACTTTTTGAACAATTTCAATATCAAGTCAGATTGTAGATGATAGAAAAATATCCATACTTTTTAAAAGGTTACCTTTTTTTGCAAGCCCCCTTATTGGAGCTAACACAATCAGACTAGGGGCCCTTCCATATCCTATTTTCCTACCTATACAAAAAAACAAACTCTCAGTAAGGGAATCTAAATAATAAATTTAGCATATCAAGATTACCAGAATGGTCATAATCTGATCTGTAACAAACCGTGGCAGTTGTGGCAGCTCCGAAGATTGCTATTAAACACAGAATAGATAGCTGGCCTATGAAGGTGGTTTTTGCTTCGATTGTCAACATGAGATAAACATACAAGTGCTACCATAGACCAGAACAACAGAAACCAAAAATAGTTTCAAAAATAATAACAATTTTTTCACAAAAGATGACTATGGCTAGAGATTTTAAGAACTGATAAATTTAGTTTCAAAACCCAAATATGTAAATAGAAATTAATAGGAAATAGCATATACTTTCAAGTGGGCTTCCTAGGCTTTGAAGGGCTCTCCAGTCAAAATTATTGGAGGAATCAAGAAGTGGATTCCCATAGTAGTAGAGAAGAACAACATTTGCATCTCAGAACATCAATTACAATATTGCTTAGTATTGAGAAAGTTGCATTGAGCCTTATATAATTCAAATAATATAAAATTAATATAGGATTCATTCACAAGTATTTTTGCATTAGGGTTTTCCAGGTATGGACCATACCTGTGTAGTAGAATGATTCAAAGTAAATATGGCCTCTTGTAGGTTGCCCAAAAAGGCATCCAAAATCAAGGCTCCACGAACCATAATAATTCCCCATACACTGAAATTTGGGTATATTTGGACACCTGCTAGTGTGAATATTATCAAACCAACGATAAGCAATATAACCGTGATGTATTCCTCCAAGTGATACTTTCACCTTAAGCCTGATATAAAGGCTCCCATAATCATAACAAGCAAAACTGGTAATGATTCAAATTTATCAGCCATTGTAGAAACCTCAAAAGAAATATATTGTAAACTTAATGAGTATATATATAGAGAAGCAATACCTTGGTAGACTTGAACATGATTTGGGCAAGATAATTAAGAAATATTAGAGATCCCTTGGTTAATCCTTGTGATCCCATGAGTACAACATAGAGGTTTACGTATGTTTTCCATGGATTATGTATATCCCTTTTTCTGAAGCCATTGGGATAAATAAGCACCAAATACACAAATCCTTGTATAAAAGTGAAATGCCATCCCTAGCTGCATCGATCATAAGCAAAACAAACGAATCAAAGTCTGCAACAAAGGCTTTAGAGAGAATAAAACCTATAGCTACACAGGAGGGGCATAATCTCCTATGGAAGCTTAGGCAGAGAACCACTAAAGAAATCAAGAGGAGGGTTTATTTGTGTCCAAAACCAACATATGTCACACCACGATCCATCCAGGGCTCTTGGGGACCTCACCCTTCTAAAGAAACATTTCAGCAGAAACAAGGGGCTCAAAACTATTATGAGAACAGTTCCCATATTCTCTTGCAGAAGGGAAAATAAAGTCACAGTCATGCAGAAAAACATGTTTTCCGTTCTACATGCCAGACCATGGATCAGATGCTCGACTCCAACAACTTCCAAATACTCGCAGGATTGTTCTGCTAACTCACATGACATGGCTTCCATTTTGCGAGAGGGTAGTGGTTCCCATAGACTGATGCATGACAAGAGATAACAAAGGGATCACCAGGCTTCAAAGAATGGGGATCAGATTCACCTTCTCAGCATTATCTAAGGAACAATGCCCTAACCCATGGCTTAGCGAAGCAGGCATCAACCATCTTCCCCAAACATCAGCCATCATCCCCATCTCTACGTTGTGGCTTCTTGCCCATCGTCCCCATCTCTGCGCTACAACTTCTTCCCTAGTTTTGCATCGTCGGTCTGGTAGAAGCATTCGACACAATAGATAGTGTTGAGAAACGCCTACCTGCTGCCATGATGTAAGTCGTATAATCTATAATTAATTTAATACCGGTCGAATTAATCATATGGCTCAAACTATTTTAATCATCTAACACCTAGAAATCAAGGGCACATAAATGTACACGTAACCTGAGAGGGGAGTTGTTTTTAGAGGGGAACGCCTTACGGCATAACTGGCGTTTTATATCATATACCAATGGCCGAGGTGTGGACATTTCATGAGAGTAAAGAACAGAATTAATGTTTTATATAGTATATCAATGGTCTGAAGGTGTGGACATGCCATGAGAGTCTCAATAACCTTCAATGTTCCAACTTACAATTAAGTATGTACGATGCGCAAATTGCATGGTGGGAGTGAAGATAGAGACAAGGTTTTTCTAATTAGTCCAAAGATGCACTATGGATGAGTCTATGGTTATGTTAAAGTCTCTATAATATTGAGGTATTCTATGTTTATCTTGGTTCTTGGCTAGCAATATCACTATCTTCTTTAATTTTCTGTGATTTAATTTGGAAATTCTTACACATACATAAATACTTGTAAATTTTTAAATCACCCATCGAATTGACTGTTTGGAAAATTAAATAAGCATCATTATTAACATGCAAATTTTGAAATATCAATATTTAACATACATACATACATATATATATATATATATATATATATATATATATATATATATATATATATATATATATATATATATATATATATATATATATCCATCAAATTTAACCTCTAAACAATAATTGTGAACCACGGAAAATGACAATATCCCTCCCTCCACGGCAGCAGGCACACAAATCATTGCCACCAATTCCGCAGGGATGAAGGCCACAACAGGCTACCTCCCTTCCTCCTCCAAGTTTAGTAATCTCACAAAACCCTTTACGTTAGACCGTGGGAAGGAAACTTTTGAGCACCATCCAACTGGGAATATCTTCAAACATTAGGTGGGACATCCGATGTCTGCATGTCTTCAAGGTCGGAAGCAGAATATATGTCAATCCATGTTTTGAAGGCAACGTTTGAGCACCATTAAAAGATGTGGGAATATATTCACACATTAGGTAAAATCCAACGAAATACCCACCAAGTGACTAGGGATGCATTGAAAAACAATGGAGTCGTAATATCCCCTAGCTATAAATCTACCCCTAGAGTCTCTTTCTCTATGCATATTATGTTTTTTTTAAATGTAAGAGATAAGGTTACCTAGTTACACTTCCCCAGCAATGGCACCAAAATTTTTAGTCAATTTAGTGTCCTAAATTGCTTTGCATAAATTATCAACCGAGGCTCGTAAGATGATGAAGTGTAGTGCATTGTATGTGCTAGTTAACCCTTCTTACTTCGTTGTTTTGTATTTTATATTGTTTTGGGGGTTTCTGTTCTTTGATTCCTAATGATGTACAATTTGAACTATGAGAAACTAAATTTAAATTTCCTAAAGTTGAACCAAGAGCTTAAAACTAGTCAAAATCTAAGTTAAAAGAAGAAAAAATAGAGCATTTGTCCTATCTTCTCATCTAATCTTAATTCATGAATAATTATTAAAACTAGAAGGTAAAGTTGTAAGTCATGTTGGAATAAATACAGAGAACGAAATTAACTGAAGTACTTCTAGTTACTCTAACCTTCAATTTTGAAAGATAACCTCCTTGAGATGGAATTCAAGCAACTTCTGTACTTCATGATCTAGTAATAAATAAATAAAAACACGCGGAAGGTAACTGATTGGTTTCAACCCTTATGTAAAGTGAATGCTTAACTATTTACTTTAGGATGGATATCAGCTTGAAATGGTGACCAAAAACATTCATTAATATAGTGCATTGACAACCTGAACTAAGAAATAAATAACAAGAACAGTGAGTAAGCTAATAAATAGTGCATCTTCATTACTTTCAATCTTACTCTCTTTAGAAACAAATTCCTTTCCTTTATGAAATGGATTGGGGAAAGAAGACTACATAATTGAATTCTAACATTATGCTACTGATTAAAACTAAAAGAAATCAAACTACAAGAAATCAGCCTAAGTTATAAACACTGCTAAAAGTAAATGAGGAATTTAAAACTAAACAGAAAGAAAAAAAACAAATGAAAATAAAACCTCCTTTAGTGCATGGGCCCTCTGCAACTGACTAGGTTGAGCTACAAACTTAATTCAAAATTCTCCTTCAAATATTCATCAGTCAACACACGGCTTTGTATTATAAAATAGGAACAAAAGTCCAAACTTACAGAGTTGATAAGTTTAAACTTAATACATCAAAAACTTTGAACTCCCTCCGGTTCTATTCAGCTGGTATTTAAAAGAAAATATTCATAACTCTCTTTTGAGGAAAATTAGCTATAGGTGGTATACACGTATTACAACCAGTCTGCATAAATGTTTGATCAGCTATAGGTGACTTGAATTCGAACAAGGTGGTTGCACAGAACCGTTGACACAGGTGGCTGATCCGAGTTAATGCTTCAACAAATCTATTGGATTTATTAATTAACCACGAAAGGGTAGACAAAGAGTCCTATTGCTTCTGGGTTTCATACGTTTGACTCCACCTTTGACTGTGGTCTTGAGCTGGCTTTTTTATCGATTTGGGTTAGGTGAATAAGATAGGATCCATGTTGAGATGATTCCAGAGATGCCCATGTGGCCGGTTTCTTCGTTTGACACCTGTAACCTGTTCAACCATGGAAGTAGCTACGAAACACACAGTTAGTTGAAAAATAGGCTACGTTCCATAGCTAATTTGCAAAAAACTTATTTCAAATAGCAAAAACATAAAAGTATAACATGTTAATCATTTAATGTCCTCCTTGATACAAAATCTATCATTTATCAGTGATGGGGATCTGTCTTTTATGGAAAACAAGAGAAAGAAGTGAGAAAAGATGTCCAGGAGGGAGTAATTATGAGGTCAAACAATACCATCCATAGCTACACCAATCATAAAAAAAACAAATGAATCGAAGTCTGCAACAAAGGTTTTAAGAGAGAAAAAAACTTGCAACTGTATAGGAGGGGGCATAATCTCCTGTGGAAGCTCAGGTAGAGAACCATTAAATAAATCAAGAGGATGATTTATTTGTGTCCAAAACCCACTTGTGTCCACCACGATCCATCTAGGGCTCTTAGGTAGCTCACTCGTATAAAGAAACATTTCTGTAGAAACGAGGGGCTTAAAACTATTATGAGAACAATGCCCATATTCTCTTGTGGAATCGCCAATCAAGTCACAGTTGAGCAAAAAAACACGTTCGTCGTTCTACAAACCCAGACCATGGACCATAGACAACTCCACAATACTCTTAAATCCATCTCTAAAGCTTGATATGCAGTTGTAAACTTTCCAGAAAAATAAAATATACAACCATCAAAAGGTGCAGTGCTGGTATATAGAATCCTGTTTTGACAGAGAATATGATATTATTAGATGATACTACCCAAAAATAAGGCATTAAGAGAACAAATAAAGAAATTTCCTTGAGAACAATTTATATACAATTAGTCCTAATAAATTATCTGAATCAAAATGCAAACTCAGCTTAATACTCACCCTACACTCAAGAAGAACCGGCCAACGGTTGCAAAAAAATAGTCTTGACTGAATCCCTAGATGTAGGAAATACACCACTTGAAGCCTTTCTTTAAAAGCCAGAGGAAGTTCTTCATAGATCAACCACAATTTCAAGCTTGAATTTACTATGAACAGTAACACATAAAAGAGATAAATGAACATAAAACATGTTTTGTCACCTTAATGTGCCCAGGTGTACCAACAATGATATCCAAACCTCTACGCAATGCATATTCCTGTGGACCATAGGGAGCACCTCCATATACAGAGGATGAATGAAGGCCAACTGCTCCACCATAAACCTCAAAGTCAGCATGGACTTGCATTACAAAACATTTCTTACATGGAATTCCTGAAGTCACAAGCATAAAGAAATTACAAATGAACTTTTTGAACAATTTCAATATCAAGTCAGACTGCAGATGATAGACAAAGCTCCAGACTTTTTAAAAGGTTACCTTTTTTTGCAAGCTCCCTTGTTGGAACTAACACAATCACACTGGGGGCCCTTCCATATCCTATTTTCCTACCTATACAAAAAAACAAACTCTCAGTAAGGGAATTCGATAATAAATTTAGCATATCAAGATTACCAGAATGGTCATAATCCAATCTGTGAAAAACCATGGCAGTTGTGGCAGCTCCGAAGATTTCTATTAAACAAAGAACAGATAGTTGGCCTATGAAGGTGGTTTTTGCTTCAAATATCAGCATGAGATAAACATACAAGTGCTGCCATAGATCAGAACAAAAAAAACCAAAAATAGTTTCAGAAAGAATAACAATTTTTTCACAAAAGATGACTATGGCTAGAGATTTTAGGAACTGATAAATTTAGTTTCAAAACCAAAATATCTAAATAGAAATTAACAGGAAATATCATATACTTGTAAGCAGGCTTCCTAGGCTTTGAAGAGCTCTCTAGTCAAAATCATTGGAGGAATCAAGAAGGGGATTCCCACAGTAGTAGAGCAGAACAACATTTCCATCTGGGAACATCAATTACAATATTGCTCAGTATTGAGCAAGTTGCATTGAGCCTTATATAATTCAAATAATATAAAATTAATAAAGGATCAATTCACAAATATTTTTGCATTAGGGTTTTCCAGGTATGGACCATACTTGTGTAGTAGAAGGATTCAGAGTAAATATGGCCTCTTGCAGGTTACCCAAAAAGGCATCCAAAATAAAGGCTACAAGGACCATAATAGTTCCCCATACACTGAAATTTGGGGATGTTTGGGCATCTTCTAGTGTGAATATTATCAAACCAACGGTAAGCAATATAACCATGATGTATTCCTCCAAGGGATACTTTCGCCTTATCCCTGGTATAAAGGCTCCCATAATCATAACAAGCAAAACCGATAATGATTCAAATTTATCAGCCATTGTAGAAACCTCAAAAGAAATATATTGTAAACTCGATGAGTATATATATAGAGAAGCCATACCTTGGTAGACTTGAACATGATTTGGGTAGGATAATTAAGAAACATTAGAGATCCCTTGGTTAATCCTTCTGATCCCATGAGTACAACACATAGGTTTATGTATGTTTTCCATGGATTAGGTATATCCCTCGTTCTGAAGCCATTGAGATAAATAAGCACCAAATGCACAAATCCTTGTATAAAGTTGAAATACCATCCCTAGTTGCACCAATCATAAGCAAAACAAACGAATCAAAGTTTGCAACAAAGGCTTCAGAGAGAATAAAACCTATAGCTACATAGGAAGGGCATAATCTCCTGTGGAAGCTTAGGCAGAGAACCACTAAAGAAATCAAGAGGAGGGTTTATTTGTGTCCAAAACCAACTTGTGTCATGCCATGATCCATCCAGGGCTCTTGTGGACCTCACCCCTATAAAGAAACATTTCAGTAGAAACGAGGGGCTCAAAACTATTATGAGAACAGTTCACATATTCTCCTGCAAAATCGCCAATCAAGTCATAGTCACGCAGAAAAACATGTTCACCGTTCTGCATGCCAGACCATGGACCAGATGCTTGACTCCAACAGCTTCAAAATACCTGCAGGATTGTTCCGCTGACTCACATGGCATGGCTTCCATTTTACGAGAGGGTAGTGGTTCCCATAGACTGATGCATAACAAGAGATAACAAGGGGATCGCCAGGCTTCAGAGAATGGGGATCAGATTCACCTTCTCAGCGTTATCTAAGGAACAATGCCCTAACCCATGGCCTAGTGAAGCAGGTATCAACCATCTTCCCCAGACATCAGCCATCATCCCCATCACTGCGTTGTGGCTTCTTGCCCATCATCCGCATCTCTGTGCTACAACTTCTTCCCCAATTTTGCATCGTCGGTCTAGCAGAAGCATTCGACACAATAGATAGTGTTGAGCAATGCCTACCTGCTGCCATGTTGTAAGTCCTATAATCTATAATTAATTTAATACCGGTCGAATTAATCAGATGGCTCAAACTATTTTAATCGTGTAACACCTAGAAATCAAGGGCACATAAATGTACACGTAACCTGAGAGGGGAGTTGTTTTCAGAGAGGAACGCCTTACGACGTAACTAGCATTTTATATCATATACCAATGGCCCAAAGGTGTGGACATTTCATGATAGTAAAGAATCGAATTAGTGTTTTATATAGTATATCAATGGTCCGAAGGTGTGGACATGCCATGAGAGTCTCAATCAACTTCAATGTTCCGACCTACAATTAAGTATGTACGATGCACGAATTGCATGGCGGGAGTGAAGATAGAGACAAGTTTTTTCTAATTAGTCCAAAGATGCACTATGGATGAGTCTATGGTTATGTTAAAGTCTCTACAATATTGAGGTATTCTATGCTTATCTTGGTTCTTGGCTAGCAAGATCACTATCTTCTTTAATTTTCTGCGATTTGATTTGGAAGTGCTTACACATAAATAAATACTTTTAAATTTTTAAATCACTGATAGAATTGACTGTTTGGAAAATTAAATAACCATCATTATTAACATGCAAATTTTAAAATAATCAATATTTAACATATATATATATATATATATATATATATATATATATATATATATATACCCATCAAATTTAACCTCTAAACAATAATGGTGAACCACGGAAAATGACAATATCCCTCCCTCCAGGGCAGCAGGCACACAAATCGTTGCCACCAATTCCGCAGGGATGAAGGCCACAACAGGCCGCCTCCCTTCCTCCTCCAAGTTTAGTAATCTCACAAAACCCTCTACGTCGGACCGTGGGAAGGCAACTTTTGAGCACCATTCAACTGGGAATATCTTCAAACATGAGGTGGGACACCCGATATCTGCATGTCTTCAAGGTCGGAAGCAGAATATATGTCAATCCATGTTTTGAAGGCACCGTTTGAGCAGCATTCAAAGATGTGGGAATATATTCACACACTAGGTAAAATCCAACCAAATACCGGCCAAGTGACTAGGGATGCATTGAAAAACAACGGAGTCGTAATATCATGGCCCCCTGTCAGTTAAAGGTGGGGAAAATTTGTGGATATGGGGTATATGTGTGCGCTGTACAAATCTGTGGTGGCGTATACGTGCATCGTAAAGTTTTGTGGTGACAATATCATAGGCTCCATCTTACCTCAAGATTCCAGCAAATTTGTTTATTGCAACACTTTGGAGCAGGTGGACTTGCAAATCGCACAACTCCCACGTCATCATTTATGCGGTGCAAAGAAAACTTTGAAAGAGGTTGCTTTATTCATTGAGTATCTTCCACAATGACACGTGGAAACCATATCTTTATGCGGCAATTGGGCATTCTAAAACAATGACTAGGGATTCATTGAAAAACAATGGAGTCGTAATATCATGTGAGTTAAAGGTGGGGAAAATTTGTGCATATAGGTTATATGTGTGCGCTGTACAAAACAGTGGTGGGGGTATACGTGCATCGTAATGTTTTGTGGTGACAATATCACATGCTCCATCTTACCTCAAGATTCCAGCAAATTTGTTTATTGCAACACTTTGGAGCAGGTGGACTTGCAAATCGCACAACTCCCACGTCATCATTTATGCGGTGCAAAGAAAACTTTGGAAGAGGTTGCTGTATTCATTGAGAATCTCTCACATTGACACGTGGAAACCATATCTTTATGTGGCAATTGGGCATTCTAAAAGAATAAAGCTTTATGCGGGGAGTGCGCACTGTAAAAGAATAAAACTTTATGCGGGGAGTGCGCATTGTAAAATCCAAAACGACCTTTATGCGGCGAGCGCGTATTGTAAAATCCAAAACGACAATGTCATGGCCCAGCCCTGGAATTTCAAGTTTGTTCCGCCTGTCGAGTCAAAATTTTGGGACGGTTATTTATTTTTTGTGCCCGTCATTTTAATAGCAGTTCATATGCATGATTGTAAAAGAAATTCCAAGTTTTAATTAACAATACTTTATACCTAAATTTCTCAATGTTAGGTTAAAAATGAAGTATGAGAAACGAATTAAATATAGTTCAACAGGTGTGAATGAGAAATTTAGATAACCAGAAGAGGTTTGTTATTAATGTCTAAGTTCCCTGAAAATAAAGGATAAGAATAGTTCAATATCTCTGAATGAGAAATTTAGATAGACAATAAACAGAAGATGTTTAAAACCTAATAAGCCGTTGGAGGTTTGTTATTAATATCTAATAGGCTATTATCAACAACCACTGCTTCTCATAACAAAAAACAATATAGAATCAATTAATTAAACCCACTTATTTATACTTAGTAATTAAAATTTATCAAGGTTAATTTTAATCAGAGTAATTTAAAGAAATAGTTTTTTTTTTTTATCATAATGGTGTTGTATGTCATTTGAAATATATTTTTAAATGTATATATAGATTTAGTATTTGAAAAACTAACTTAAATTCAGATAATTTAAATAATTTGAAATTTTAGAAATTAAACAAGAAGTTTTAAAAAATATTTATTTAATTTTAATTAAAATTAACAAAAAAAAACATATTTCGAAAAGAATCAATTTTTTTAATTTATCATGTTCAATTTTTAAAATTTTATTAACAGTAAAATACATCTAAAAACAAACTTCCAAGTAAAATTCCACAGCATTCTGCGAAATGTCAATTTCCACGTCAAATTCGACGCCCGATGGGCCCAGCCTAAAAATTCCGTGAATGTACGTGTGAAGTGCAAACTTCAAAGCAACTTGTAAGTAGATTACGCCAAACTCCAAGACATACAAATCAGTTCTTGATAGCTAGAAATGGAGTTCAATTTTTCTTTTCTCTATTGGAAAATTTAGTAAGATTAACCTTGTGAGATTAAGGTTAAGATTTTAGTACTATTAGCCTTACTTTTGTCTGTTAAACTCTAAAATAGGAGCAGCCACATCTAACAAAATAAAAAAGAAAATCCACATCCCGATAGATTCAGTATTCATATTCGGAGCAGCTTCTTTTCGTCACATTACAGACAGGTAAAAAAATGCGCGAAATTCCGCAGAATGTGGAAACACCTCTTCGACGGAAAGAATGCGCCAAATTCAGTGGGCATACAAATCCCCGATATATATATATATATATACCCCGCTCTTTTCTGATTATTCATCTTCGTTTCGCATTAAGCAATGAATTGTGGGATGGTAAGAGCAATGAGAATGTCGGCGGCTTCTTCTTCAATCGCAGTGGCAAGGGGATTCAATGGAAGTGGCAGCGGCATTAACATGAGAAGATCGATGAGATACGACGTGTTTCTGAGTTTTAGAGGGCCAGATGTCAGAAGAGGCTTCCTTGATCATCTCTACGGCGCCCTCACAGGCGCAGACATCCATGTCTTCCTGGATGCTCATCAACTCACCAAGGGAAACGATATCGGTGAAACATTAGAGTGTGCAATTCAGCGCAGTCGAATAAAGATCCCCATTTTATCACCTGATTATGCAACCTCTGTGTGGTGCCTTAAGGAGGTGGCACTTATTGCGCGCGAAGTGCACGGGAGGACAATCCCTCTGTTTTATAAAGTGTCTCCATCACATGTTCGCCATCCGGAGCAATCTGGCAGCCCATTTGCCTGGGCATTCCAATACCACCAGAGCAACGGAAGACACAGTGGAGAAGAGATCGATGAATGGAAGGCTGCGCTGTTCAGAGTGTCTAATCTCTCTGGTTGGTCACTACAAGACACCAACGGGTGAGTAATTATCTGACCGTCACCACAACAGGATACAGAACCTCCATTTCCTTAGATGTTTGTTTTATGTTATCAAATTCTTGTGCAGGTATGAAGCTGCCCTGGTCAAGCGTGTAGTTGAGGACGTGGGTAAACACTGTAAAGGAAAGGGGCGTCGGGCTTCTTCAAATTAATGCTGCTTTATCGTCTTCCATAGAATGCTGCTGCATCATGTCCATGTGGTCTGTGGGCATAATCCAGTCCAACTGGCCCTACTTCCGTTTCCAAATTCCCTCTTCGCTCTGAGGCTTACACCTTTCCTATTGTATTGATTTGATCTCAATTGTGGATTCAGGGCGGAGATGGCAATTCTTGTGATAAGATCTCATTGTCAAATTTTGAATTAACCCCGTATTCCATTTTCATGTCAGGTTGGACAACCTTTTGTTCTTGTTTGTCCTGAGAGAACCTATGTTGCTGTATACACAAAGTTGGAATTTGCCATTTTTCAAGGTTTTAACATTATATCAGAATTATATGTATTTTACAAAGGAGAAAGTTGTAAATCTTGACCGTGATGGATATTTGTGAAGTTCTAACGGTGTACAGAATAAATGTGATATCTATGTTTGTATCTTTTTATTTTATTAAAATTATATAATTATTTAAGTAATATAGTTATATAAATTTAATTGGTGGATAAATATAAATAAGCAGAAGTCATTATTATTACTTATCAACATTGCATTCATTTAATGTATATGGTTTTTGTTTATATCATATTTTTCAATTAATCAATTTAATTAAAAAGGAAAAAAATGCATAATTACTTCTCCGATAAATATCAACTTTTTATTTGTTAATACTATTTAAAATATTATGTAAAGATTAAATATTTACCAACTATCTAAACAAATTCTTTATATTCTTTATATTTGAAGTTTGAAAGTAAACAAACTTTACGGATAAAATTAGCAGGGTTGACCGGAAATAATAAATATTGAGGGTAGTAATAAATATTGTAATATTATATATTATCCAAGATTTTTCCTTACCCAATTCACATGTTATTAAAATAAATCTTTATATTTGAGATTCATAAGTAAACTTTACTCATTTTGATCCGAGTATGATAAAGATGATGTAATATTTAACATTTTGATTTGGTAAAAGTAAAATAAAAAACATGAAATTAATAATTATAATTATAATTATAATGAAGAATTAAACCAACCTAGATCCATCTTAACTACGAAGAGGGATCAATTTTCTTGACATGTAACAAGATGCAAACATTTTTTTAAATTAAAAGAAGTTTGATCCCTCTCAATACTTGGTAGATCCATAGTTAAGCTAGATCTATAATAGTTCATAATTAATTAAAATTTAGAAACCCTATTCCATATATATATATATATATATATATATATATATATATATATATATATATATATTGTAAATGTTACTTAAAAATATTCTAAAATTTTCTGCAAAGACCTAATAATAATTAATAATTAAATTAAAATTTGCGAATTATATTCCAAAAATATTATTTAAATAATAAAAAAATTATAATTTTAACATTTTTTTTGAAATTAATATTAACTTAGAATTATATATATATATATATATATATATATATATATATATTAAAAAAAATATTTTTTTATTTAATATTTAATAGTTAATCGTATTTTTTCCTTTAATATTATTATTTAATTTAACTTTCCAAACAATTTATCTATACTTATTCTTGGAACTATTTACAATATTTGTATTTTTATTGTCAATTTTTCCCTTTTTTTTCCCGGGGAAAAAGAACATAATTTTATTCATATGAAAAAAATTACATGTTGTAGATGCTAGAAGCATATGCTGATGGACACAAAGAGGACAAAAAATAGAATAAAATGAAAAATAAAAATCAGCAGGCCTATGCTTTTCTACCCTTCTTCTTCTCCACCCTCCTCCAACCTTCCGAGTCGGTCGAGGGTGTAATAGCACCTGGATTTCGAGTGCGTTCGATGGAAGTTCCTTATCGGATTCAGATCCTTCAGATCCATGTGTTCTTTTTATGTCGCTTACTTCCATCAGAGGTTCTTGATGCTGTGGTATATTGTCTGGCCCTAGATGAGAGCCTGGGGTAATTTCCATACATCAGTTTCCTGAGTATTTTTTTGCTCCGGATATACATCAGTTTCTATTTGGTTCTCTGTAGGTTCTGTCTGCATGTCCTCTTCTTCCGTCGAATCGGTCTGTTGCCACCCTTTTGGCATTTTTTGTTGTATTGTCAATCTTTTCCTAACTTGTGTAAAAAGGAAAATAAAACCATTTTAATAAAAGTTATTAAAAATACTTATGAGTAATAAATATGTACAAAACCCTAATTAAAAAGAAAAAGAAAAAGGTGTTATATAAATATAAAAAAAAAAAGTTAAAATTTTACACCAATTTCAGTTAGATTTTAAAAATTTGTGGAGGCAAATACTAACTCTTAAAGCTAGAGAAAATAATATTATTTCTTTGAATAATCAAAAATCTCTCATTTAAAATATTTAATAAATTTTTACTCTCATAAATAACATTTAAACCCTTTTTATATAGAAGAAAAAGTATTTTTATGGAAGATATACATTTTTAGGTTAAGTGGCTCATAAGAGGAAAAGCTAAGGACATCCAAGGCTACCAAGTCGACCCTCAAAAATTGGAGGGTAGTACTATATGTTATTCACTTTAGTAATCAAGCATAGATTTCATAAACCATATCCTTAATGCCTCATTGTAACTATTTTTAAAAGTAGGTATAAAAACAATCTCTCTAATTATAGCACCATTCTTATTAGCCCGTTTTTGGATATTTTACATGGAATTATTTTGAAAAAGAATATTAATGTACTGATAGAAATAAAAAAGTTAAAGGCTAGCTGAGATTTAGGATCTAACATTAACTATGGATCACCTCACTTTATTTTAGTCATTGAGTAGTGTCAAATTGATAAAGCTAATCTCTTGTGTTATTTTGTTGACTTTACAATTTTTTTTGGCGTAGTACCTAAGACTAATCTAAGGAATGAATTTGAAATTATAAAGTTACAAGAGAATCTTATTTCCAATCTTAAGAACACTAACTGTTGAAATAAATAACATGTAATATAGTAATTAAGCAAATTGATCCCCTATATTTGACCCTTTTGGCATATATATTGAGAATTTATGGTTGAGGAACACTAACTGTTGAAATAAAAACATGTAATATAGAAATTAAGCAAATTTATCCCCTATCTTTGACCCTTTTGGCTCACTCATAGATACTTTTAATATGGTGAGGAGCCTCTTTGATCTCAACAACTAATAATTATCAAGGATTTTTTCTTTTGAATGGGTATGACTATTAATACTATTGAAGGTTAAGATAATTAAATTAAGGTTATGATAATTAAATTAAAAAATATCACTTACACTAATTTCATTTATGATGACAATAATTTGTAGTAAGTGACTTCATATAGATATATTGAAATTGATTTTCATCATATGTTATAACTATGACATTGCGAAATAGATAAATGGAGGGTGAAAAGCTTATTTTGGAATTGAAAGTAATTGTAAATTAGTGCATCTTTAGCTATAGGATAAGAAGAAACTTATATTTGACACTCTTGTTACTTTTTTTTATCATATATGGTATGAATTATGGGGATCCAACATCTCTAACAAATCTTGGAGTAAGATAAAACAATTCAAAAAGTGTTTATAACTCATAATCCCATAATTAAAGGCAATACAATCTATCATATCCTCCTAGAAGAAGTGAGTCTTTGTTCCATTGATAGCATGCTATGACTACATGCATAATGTATAAGAACAACGCAGATAACATGGAATACAAAAGGCTTCCTAAGATCACATCAAAATCCACCCAATACCACCCACAACTCAAGAAAGGTTTGGATAAGGATGTGAAGCCTTGGCTAAATCATTAGGGAATAAAGAGGCCACTATGGAGAATAATAATAATGCTAAAACTGTTATTCCATCCAAATTTGAGGAGAAATTATGGTGCAAGTATAAGATAAAACAAAATTAAGATACCATGAGGTAATCAACCCTAATCTAGAAAATCAAAAGTATTTTTTTTTTTGACTAGTGTAAAGCAAAATACAACATTGTTAAAATTAATAAACTCTCATGAACGCCATAGTTAGAGAAGGTGTTGGACAATTTCTAAAATTTCATGGGTTGAAAGATTGTGTCAAATTTGTGACATTAAGCATGTTGAATATGAAAAGCACTTTTTCCTCATATATACACCCACATTCAACCAAAGCTTCAAAATAATTTTTACAATGCCAACTTTTCTAAACTTTTAATTCATAAAATTTATAGTGATTTATTAATTATCTTTTGAAAAACTTTAGAAGAAAGAAAAAAAAAAAATAAGTGATTCATGACCTTTCTTAAGGTTTCATAAACTAAATTTAATTCAATGGATGTTAATTATCATTAAAATTATCATTATATTGATAAACATAAATTAGCACAACCACATAAATGAAGTGTTTGATATGTGTTGATCAACATCATTTTTCACCTTCCACATGTTGATTGACAATATTAGTTTCAAAAGGTGGAAAAATGATGTCAATCAATATGTATCAACCAATTTATTAATCTAGTCATGCTAGTTTACGGTTAACAAGTGTGAGGAAGATTAGTAGACCATGGTTGACTATGGTTGACGTTTTCTTGCTATAGTCGAAAATGGTTGATGAGGTTGAAAATGGTTGACCATGGTTATAAAGGGTTATTGACGGTTAACTATGGTTGAAGAGGGTTTTAAGGGTTGAAAATGATTGACCATGGTTTACAAGGTTGATAATGGTTAAACATTGTTGACAAGGTTCGCCATAGTCAACGATTAATGTAACGGTGTATTTATGTTAAATTTATGTTGGCCATTGTTATTAATGTTTTTCAACCATGGTTGACCATGATTAACATTAGATTAATGTTACATTACTATTTTATTAATGTTACATTAATGGTTGAAGAGGATTGATGAGGTTGACCATGAAGCCCTTGGTCAACCATTAATATAATAATGTATCTGTGTAACATTAGTTTTACATTAATGAACAAGGTTGGCCATGGATAAACTTGGTGACCATGTTGACCATGGTTAAGCTTACTTAACCATGTTTGAAAATGGTTGACTATAGTTAAATATGACCAACTTATGGTTGACCATTAACATGGTTTTCCATAGTTTGACCATGCTAACCATGATTTAGCATGGTTGACCATGTTGTCTATGGTTGAATATGGTTGATCATAGATGAGCATGGTTGACCATGTTGTCTATGGTTGAATATCGTTGAGCATAGATGAACATGGTTGACCATGGTTGAGAAATGTTGACTATGGTTGATTTTTGGGACCAATTTTTACCATGGTTGGGTTGGCTTAACCATGTTTGACCATGGTAGGGATTATTTGACCATGGTTAACCATGGTCAACATATCGTTGACTATGGATGAACAAGGTAAAGTAGGGTTGTTACCATTTACCTATAGATGATTGTCGTTGATCATGGCTAACCATTATGCCCATGTTGACTGTGGTTTGGCCATATTTGACCTTTCTTGAATATGGTTGATCATTTTGACCATGTTGACCATGATTGACCTTATTTTCCATTATTTATTGTGCTCAACCATGATTGACCATGTTTGACCTTAATCAACAAAAGAAATATCATGATTGACTTAGTTGAGCATGGGTGACCATGGTTGTCAATGGTTTTGTTTGTCGCATTAAAACATCATTTTTTATCGAATTGGAATGACATTTGATGTTCATGACATTTATTGATATATTTTTTTGTTTTCCACATTATGACGATGGCTATTGTTCATCACATTGTAATGATGCTTATTGTTCATCATATTGTGATGACATTTATTGTTTGCCACATTGTGATGTCATTTGTTGTTTGTCATATTATGAAAAAATTTATTGTTCATCAGATTATGACAATGATTATTGTTTGCCACATTGCGGCGATATTTATTATTTGTCATGTTATTACAACATTTGTTATTCATCATAGTGTGAAATTATTTATTGTTCATCACATTGTGCTGATTTTTATTGTATGTCACATGGTGACATTGCTTGTTGTTCATCGTAACGTTTTTCCTTTTTCCTCACATTGTGATGCCACTTTGTTGTTTTTCATGTTGTGACAATGCTTGTTGTTTGTTGTATTGAAATACCATTTGATCTTCAACACATTTCATATCATTCATTGTTTTTCACATAACAAATAATATTATGATTATTAAAGCTATATTGTAAACAATATAAAGTTAAAGTAATATTAATCTTATAGTACTAAGTTATAATACAATTATAAAATTTGTATTAAAAATTAGATATTGAAACACTTAGAATAATATTGAAATTATTTTAAATTTTAAATTTATTATATACATCCATTTAAATTAAAGTTATTGACTTTAATGATTGTATTAATGACTTAGTATGATCATGTTGACCATGTCTAGCCATCTTAGCGAAACTGACCATGGTTGGGCATGATTAATCATAGTCAACCATGTTGACCATTATTGACGATGGTTTGACCATGTTTGACCTTGGTTGAACATGGTTGGCCATGTTGATCATGTTGACCATGGTATATATGATTGAATATGCTTAACCACATGTGAGCATAGGTGACTATGTTTGAGCTTGGCCAACCAAGGGAAGATCATGGTTGACCATGGTTGTCAATGGTTTTTTTTTTAAATTACGACATCATTTTTTATCAAATTGTGATGAAACTTGATGCTTATCACATTATAACATCATTTGTTATGCATAACATTGTGATGACATTTATTTTTCATCACATTACGATGTTCTTTATTATTCATCACATTACAACAATGCTTATTATTCTTCACATTGTAATGTCATGTGTTATTTAACACAATGTGATGTCATTTGTTGACCATGGTTCATCATGGCTAATTAAGGTCAACCATGGTCAACTATAGTTAAGCATAACTAAGTATGGTTGACTATGGCCAACCATGGTTAAGCATGTTCAACCATTATGACCATAGTTGATCATCATTTTACATATCGAGCATGGTTAGTCATGGGTTAACAATGGAAACTAAATTTGTCCATGATCAACCATGGTTAACTATGTCAAATGATGGTGACCATATTTTCCCATGGTGACAATTGTTGACGATAGTGAACATTGTTGATCATAGTTGACTATGCTCAACCATAGTGAACTACTGTCAACCACAGTTAACCAAGGTGACCATATTTGATTATGGTTGACCATGGTTGATGATGGATGATCATCATCATTCATGGTTAACCATGATTGACTATGGTTAAAAATGGTTAAATATGGTTGACCATGGTTTAGTATTTGTAACCACGATGCATAATTCTTGACCACAGATGACTATGGCTGATTATCGTGACTATGGTTGACTAAAGGCGACTGTGGTTGTTGATGGTTAACTAAGGTTGACCAAAATTGACTATGGTCTACAAGATTTCTTATGGATGACTATAGTTAAGTAATGTTGAACATTGTTAGCTATGGTTGACATTGGTTAACCATTGTTTGATCATGTTGAACATGGTTTATATTTTGGTTAAATATGTTAATAATAAATGGACATGGTTGACCATGGCGACCATGGTGACCATGGTGACCATGATTGACCATGTTCTTGTTCACCATAGTGACTATGATTAATTGAGGTTGACCATGTTTGACCATGTTCTTATTAACTAAAGTTAACTATGGTTAATTGATGTTAACCATGGTCAAATATGGTTAACCATTGCTAACTATGGTTGACTATGGCCAACCATGGTTAACCCTATTTAAACATTATGACCATGGTTAATCATCTTTGGCCATATTGATCATGGTTAGTCATGAGTTGAATGTGGTGACTAAAGTTGTCCATGATTAGCCACAGTTAACTATGGTGATTATGGTTGACCAAAGATAACAATAATTGGCCTAGGTTGACCATAAATGAGTAATCATGGTTGTTTATGGCCAACCATGGTGACCCTAGTCAACCATGGTTGATTATGATTGACCATGGTGACCATCTTTGCCCATGGCGACCATAATGGACCATTGTCAACATAGTTAGCCATGGTTGAATATGGTCAAATGTAGTCAACCATAATGACTTATTATTAACCACAGTTTACTAAGATAACCATATTTGATTACAATTGGTTATTGTGGTCACAGATGATCATGGTCATCCATAGTTGGACATGGTTGGTGATGACTATAATTGACTATGGTTGACCATGGTTGAATATGCCTAACCATGACTGACTAAGGTTTACTATGGATTATTATGGATAGCTATTGTGACTATCATTAAGTAAAGGTTACCATGGTTGCACAAAATTTGCTATGATTGTATATAGTTACTTATGGTTTGCTATTATTAAGAAACATTAAACATGATTGGATATGCTTGACATTGTTTGACAATGGTTTAATCATGTTCAACATGGCTTAGGTTTTGGTTGGCATGTTAATAATGGATGGACATGGTTGACCATGGAGACTATGGTGACGATGGTTGACCATGTTATTGTTGAAAAAGGTTGTCAATGCTTAACTATAGTTAACCGTGACTAATTATGGTTGATTATTGCTAACCAAGATTGACCATGTTAAAAAAATTATGACCATGGTTAATCATTGTTGGCCATATTGAGCGTGGTTAGGCATGAGTTTACCATAGTAACTAAAGTTGTCCATGATTGTCCATGGTTGATCATGGTGACTATGGTTTACCAAAGATAACCATAGTTGACCAAGTTTGACTATGGATGAGTAACCATTGTTATCCCCTAAAAAATAACCACCTAGCCATTTTCCCCTAAGATGATCAAAATACACCATGTAGTATGGATTTTACACATAAAAGCCCACTTTCACCATAGGAAATAACTTAGAGAACTATATTTCCTAAATTATTTATGTTTACCCACTTGAAAAAATCCCAGAAATGCATTTAATTCATTTCAAGTTATTTTCATATTTACCCATTTTATAAGAATAATAAAAAATATTTTCACCCAGCCATAGGAATAATTAAATAATTCACAATTTATTTGTTATTCCTTAATCATTTAATTTCTCTCCCTTGAGATCATTATTAAATCATTATTCAATAATTGTTTCTAACCTATGTCAACCATATTACCTAGGAACAATTAGATAAACTGTGATTTATTTATTATTCCGTAATTATCACACATTTCTCCTATGAAATAAATCACTATTTAGTAATTATTTCTAGTTCACTTCGATCATATCTCCTTAAAGTAATTAATACTTCATTTTTATTTATTAATTATTTTAAAAAATTGTCTTAATTAACTCAATTAATCATTATTTTTTGAGTTGATTCACTAAATAAAGAGTTTGTATTAATTTCATTAATATTTTCCTCTCTTAAATATAAAAAAAAGAATCTTAATGGTTAGATCTTGATTTGGTCTAGTAATATTTTATTGTTTGACAAGATATAGATCTATCCTAACATTTCATTATAAATAAAGAGGTTTTCCCT
Organism: Pinus tabuliformis; assembly: GCA_031772625.1. NCBI lineage: Eukaryota > Viridiplantae > Streptophyta > Pinopsida > Pinales > Pinaceae > Pinus > Pinus tabuliformis. Next base: position 726,093,545 of record CM062814.1, read on the forward strand.
TCACTTTCTACACATGATCATTATCATCGTCATCACTCTGTTATCATTTCTCACGAGCTCTCCACATTGAGTTCAAACATTCTTTTATTTTTCTTACTTTCAACCAAGAAGAGAGAGAGAAAGAAACTACAAGGAAGCCTAGCGACTTAAAAGGACCCTCCCAGATAGGAGGACATTACAAACACAAGTATATGTTCTACATTACAAACTCAAGTATATGTTCTACTCCACTGAGTGTTTCATTAATAAAAAATCGAGTTCTTTCCATTGGGTTCCTTGCTATTTATTTTGGAATGTATTTTTCAGTGTTTGCAAGGTCTTTTTGCATGATTTTCTAGCATTGTCTTGGTAGATCCAAAAAGTCTTGTTGTAGATCATAAAATTTCGTAGCATATTTCTTCTTGTTTTTTTTGTTGTTAGGCGAGATCATCACCAACCATGTAAAAGTTGATTTTTGGTTCTTCTATCCATAAATTTTCTCCTTAAAACCATGGTTGACTATGCGTACCACAATGAACATAGTCAACCATAGTTGGTTATGGTTGACCACGGTGATCATAGTTAACCATAGTGAACATGATTGACCATGGTTGACTATGGTAAGATGTAGATAACCATAGTGGACTATTGTTAACCATTGATGACCATGAGCATTTATGATAAACTACAGTGACTATGGTTGAACAAATATAACCATAGTTGACCAAGGTTGACCATGGATAACTAACCATGGTTGACTATGCCTAACCATGGTGACTGTAGTCAACTACGATTGATTATGGTTGACATTGTTATTGTTGACCAAGGTTGACCATGGTTGACTATAACCAGCCATGGTTGACAATGCTTAGAAATTATGACCATTATTAATCATTATTGTCCATGTTGAGCATGGTTGAGCATGTTTTACCCATAGTGACTAAAGTTGTCCATGATTGGCCATGGTTGACTATGGTCACTATGGTTGGCCAAAAATAACCATAGTTACCATAGTTGGCTAAGATTGACTATGGATGAGTAATCATGGATGACTATGCACAACCACAGTGACCATATTTAACCGTAGTTGATTATAGTTAACCATGGTGACCATATTTTCCCATGGTAAGCATGATTGTCCATGGTTGACTATGGTTAAATGTAGTCAACCATTGGGAGCTATTATTAACCACAATTAAGCATGGGTGACCATGATCATTTATGATAAACTATGGTGACAATGGTTAACCAAAGATAACCATAGTTGATGAAGGTTGACTATGTATTAGTAACCATGGTTGATTATGCCCAACTGCGGGGATCATAGCTAACCATGTTTGATTATGGTTGACCATATTTGACAATAGTGAGCATGATTAGTGATAGTCAACTATGGTCAACTAAACAACATATATTAATAAAATAATATTATTAATATAGAGTAAAATTTAAATTTTATATTAAAAATAAAATTAAATATTGAAAAAATTTAAATACAAACAATAATAATTTTATGTATTACAACATGTAACCTATTAAACAAAATATTCATAATATTCATATAATGTCAAATAGCTTTCTCAAATTCATTTTCATAAATATATATATGGAATTATTACACCAAGAGGTACTCTAATGTGTAGATGTTATTCCTTAACTTTACATGAAAAAATAAAATAATACTTGCATTAAAAACATTCCATGCCGGAAATAAATGAAATAACTCTATATTTCTAATTTCATTTATACCTGGTTTATCCTTAAAAACATACCATTCCTTGAGTATTTAATATGGTGTTAACATATGCATGGCATACAAATAACATATTCAACCCATTATAAAGGAGATGTGTGGTAAACAATGTAAAGGATTAATGCTATTGTATCGTCTCTATGCAATCTACAAACATAATCCAGTCCAACTGGCCCTACTTCCATATCCAAATTCTCTCTTTGCTGTGAGGGTTCTACCTGTCATATGTATTGCTTTGTTGGAACCAGAATAGAGAGCATTGAGGCCAAATTTTCTTAATTTGCAATATTTTCGGAATTAATATTTGAAATAAGGAGGGTTGATCTCGACTAAATTATAAATTCCGAAAATATTCCAATATAGAATAGACAAGAACGAGATAACAAAATATGGTACTCATAACCATGCATAACAGAAGAGGCTGTAGCAGTATTTTATTTGTGACAATTTTTTCTCGATATGAAATTCGGCTTTCATAGAATGATCCAATATTCTTTGCTGCGTTCTTGTTTTCCTCGCTTTTCTAGTTTGCATGGCGTTATCAAATTACAAATTCACAAGTAGTTACAAAATTTTATAAATGTTCATCATGGGATAATTTAATGACACTCGTTAATATTTAGAAAAGGGGATTTCTTACCGCAATTTGGGATGGCAATTATTGTGATAAGATCTCATCGTCAAATTTTGAATTAACTCCATATTCCATTTTTATGTCAAGTTGGCCAACCTTTCGTTCTTTTCCGTAGAGAACCTATCTTGCAGTATAGACAAAGTTGGAATTTTCCATTTTTAAAGATTTTAACAGTATAATAGAATTATACGTATTTTAGAAAGAACAAAGGTTTAAATTTTGGGTGTATTCAATAGAGCATTTTGCGCATCATAGGTCAAGGGTTGTGGATTGATATTTGTGAAATTCTAATGGTGTAGAAAATGTGGATAATTCTGTTTTGTATATGTTATATTATCTTATTTTTAAAATTATACATGAATATTTAAGTTTTGAAAAAATAGTATAGTTATATAAGTTAAAAATTAGTATAGTTATATGTGTTAAATGGTGGTTGATATGGTTGATAAATATAGATAAGTATTAAAGATTTATTTTGTTAAAATTAAATAAATCATTAAAATTAATTAAATTATAACTTTAATTTAAACTATTAGTATGTCCTCGAGGGGCATATAGTAACTATTTGAATGGATGAATTTGACATTATATTATTTAAATTTGTTTAGGTGTAAAGTTAAACTTATGTATAATTTTTTAACTATTTTTTTATTTAAAAAATATATATATTTCTAAAATTTTATTGAATGCTGAGAGAGGATGTCATATCCCGATTTTTGACTCCTATATGGGGTGGCAAAATGACTTCCTATTTCTATTAATTTCTTTTCACATATATCATTCAAAATTTATTGTGCATATCTGTGTAGATATTTCAAGTACAATCAACCATGAAATCTTGAAGAAGGCTCGGGTTGAGCTTTCCCTTGGAAGCACTGGGAACCATGGAGTTGAACCATGGTGTTTGTTGAAATTTTTCTACTTTTAGTGCTTTATGATTTGTTTGCACTAGGTTTACAATTTTTTTTATATCTGATGCTTGGCCATGCCACTTTGTTTGTGGTATCATGTTGTTATTGGTTTTCATGGTTTTTCTTCTTGTTTGATTTTTGTTCTTTCCTTTTGAATTTTGAGGGTTTGGGGAATTGGGTGAGGAAAGAGGAAATTTAAGGGAGCTTAGGGAGAGTTGAATAAAACCCAACATGTAATGTAAGACTCGTATAAAACCCAATGCATGTATAAGGGTAATTGAAGACAAGAATGTGATAGCTAATTAGATTGGTTGGGTCCATTGGGGTAAATGGATGATGGGATGACAATCATGAGAAAGGTAGCAAGAAAAGTGAAGTAAATGGATGTGAGGCGTTAGATGCCTTAGTTATGTTGGGAACAATTTTTCTCAATCTGTGCATGTTGTGCACGGATAAAGGGAGTCATCTTAATCTTGAACTTATGCTATTTGGTAATCATGTTGTGATCATGATTATGTTGATGTCTATACATGTATACATGTATGTATATATGTCATTATCTGACAGGGTTGTTAGGGATCATGATTCCTCTATGCTAATGTTTATATGTATATATATATGTACATATGTTTTTGTCTAACAAGGTTATCAGGGATCATGATTGCTTTATGGTAATGCTTATATATATGTATGTATAAATGTCCTTGTCTAATAGATTCATTATGCATCATGATTGTTTTATGATGATGTTTATATGTATGCATGTATATATGTATGTCATTGTCTAATACAATCATTAGGGATCATTCTTGTGGATGAATGATTGCTTATGTAGATAAATGGCATGAAGGGGTTCCTAGTTTATGAGGAATCGAGTGGGAAGAGTAGCCCTCAGAGATATTTGAGGTTAGTATCATGTGGATATGAATTGATATTATGTGATTATGTTATATGTATGTTTATGTTATTGACAGGTAATGTTGAGGGATAGGAATATAGATAAAGGTAAATTAAGCATGCTTATTGAAATTATTTACATTAATTTCATGGGATTGAAAGATCACAAGGTCAACTTAGGTTTCTAATTGCTTACCCATTATCATAAATAGAGTGATTTGAGTAATCAAGTCAATATCATTTTTCTCATTATGAGAGTTGCCAACTTGTGTGGCAATGCTGGTCGTAACCCTTTTCCTTTTGTTAAAGCATTGTTTAGAATCAAGTAGAACAAAGTATTACAAATATGCTTTACTATTAACATCAACTTTGGAAATAATATTGCTATTGTGCTTAGAAAAAATCATTAAGTAATATGAAACAAAAAAATACAAAGAAAATAAACTTACTACCTAATATACTAATTTGAAATAGTTAATACTTTTTTAGATCGATTAAGAGATTAACATTAAGATAATGATAAGATTGTGGTTTAAGAATAGGATTGATTTAGAATATTAACAAAATCAAAACAAATAAAACCCGTAATAATATCAATAAATAATCTTGTAAAATAAGTATTTTCAACAATACTTCCACAATGAACCATTATACATACATACATACATACATACATACATACATACATACATACATATATATATATATATATATATATATATATATATATATATATATATATATATATATATATCTAGATATATATATAGATATATACTAACAAATAGTAATAAAAAACATATCTCACTATACATATATTAATTAAATATATTTATATTTAAAACCGTCTAAAAAACCATATCCCATTATAAATATACTAGAAATTGCCCCAAAAATTGCAAAGAGAGGCCGATAGCATTGTTAAATTGTGATAATTTCAAAGACATGAAAATTTGAATTTAACATCCCAATATTATTAGCCTTTCAAGGGAGAATATATCACTATTTAATAAAAAAATTGAGAATTAGAATCTCAACCCATTAATTGATTAACTTTGCAATATCAATACAAAAAAAACACAATAAAATTGAGAATATAATGTAATTTCCTTCAATAAGTAAAAAGCATAACTTAATTATTTAATTGGATCAATGGGTAACTATAAAAATGGATGAATAGAAATCTAAGCTAGCCCGATTAAATTGTTGACTATTTCATTTTAAAATATATTTTTACTTATTTATTCATTATGAATTGAATGATTTTAATTTGTATAATTTATAGGCTTCATTACATGTAATATTATGGGAAACATATCGTGGGTCAACATAACCATCAGTTCAAAAACCATGTACTTTAAACCTAACCACTTTGACTCTAAGACTGATTCAAGTTTAACTAACACCACCCTTTAAACTTGACATGGGAAAAATCTTCAGATCTAATCTTCAAAACTTGTCAATTTACTAGAGGTATGCTTCAAGTCTTACAATAGTATGTCCCATTTACATATTGTAATAGATCTATTACTCTTAGCCAAAATAAATCTTACAACATAGGATATCAATCATATTTATAGGTTTCATTAGATGCAATATTATGGAAAACATACCATCGGTAATTAATACCATTTCCCTAAAAACCACTCATCATAGACCTAACAATTTTGACTCTATGAAATTTTTTCACAATTATTTTTAAAATGTTCCTCTTGCCTTCTCACCTTCTCATACTCAATGCTCTCCTCATGCTACCAAAATAATTGGTTATATACAAGTGCACATCAACCTCAATCTCCAATTTTGAATCTCATCATTTCTCTTTACATACTCAAAAAATCTTTCGAGAGACTCACTATCTCATGCTTTCAAAACTTTACTGTGACAGTCATGGCATAGAGCACTCCATCTTTCTTAAGCACTGAAATTAGACAATTTTACCATCTTTGTAATAAACTCATGCAAATGCTCTCAACCATGGATCTAATACCATATGTTATGAATTAACACCAAGAAAGATAATTATAATAACTCAATTTTAATAAAATTTATATCCACAACATATAAATAATGACACACGATCTTGGAAATCATAAAACATAAAATCATATCGTAATATATTTATCACTCTTCGTCAAAATACATCCTAGAAAGGAGGATTTGAAATCGATTTATAGGCTTCATTATAGGAAATACTATGGAAAATATACCATATGTCACAAAAATCATGTATCTAAAAACCACATATTGTAGACCCAACAACTTTGACTCTATGATTGAGTCAAGTTCATATATATAAGTGTAAATCCATCTTAACTCTGATGTATCTAGAATCAAATCCCTTGAGGTGCGATTATCTCCTCAGGTTTAATACATTAATAAAGACATAAAAATTGAAATTTTTGATCCCTCTCAATGCATTATAAATCTAGAGTTAAGATAGATTTATACTTGTAATTTTACATTTATTTTTCTAAAAACATTGAATAATCAAAAGTTATTTTCTTAATAAAAACTTGATTTATAAAATTTAATTTTCCAACACAAAATTTAGAAAAATGCTTTCTATCTAACTATCTATCTATTCATTTTCACATTTTCTTTTGACAATAAAGTGCATAGCCATATTATTTTATTTAAAATAATACCACCAAAATTTTTCAAAAACATTATAACATATAATATAAATTAATGTTACCATAGAATGAAACAAACATAAAAGACAATCCTTTATTTCCAGATTACAAACTACATGTTCTTTAAAAGGAGCTTAGATTTGATTGCTTGAAAAAATCTTCAAACAAAGTGCCCATGGAAAAAGTCCAATGCTTCAATGTTTGGAGAACTTGGGGAAAAAGATAATTAGCATCATAATTGCAATTTATTCATTATGAGAGGATAATTCTGAATTATTAAATATTTCCATGGTTAGGTTAGAATTGTTAATGAAAAAACAAGAGTGGTTATGCTAGTTTGACATTGATCTTTAATAAATCATGACACACGATCTTGGAAATCAATCTACAAAAATTCTTCTCAATTTACTAGAGGTATGCTTGAAGTCTTACAATAGTATGTCCCATTTACATATTGAAATAGATATATTACTCTTGGCCAAAATAAATCTTACAACATAGGATAAAGACTATTTATTGGTTTCATTAGATGCAGTATTATGGAAAACATACCATTGGTCATTAATACCATTTCCCTAATAACCACTTGCCATAGACCTAACAATTTTGACTCTATGAAAACTTTTTTCACAATTATTCTTAAAAGGTTCATCTTCCCTTCTCACCTTCTCATACTCAATTCTCTCCTCATGCTACCAAAATCATTGGTTATATACAATTACATCTCAACCTCAATCTCCAATTTTGACTCTCATAATTTCTCTTTGCATAGTCGAAACATCTTATGAGAGGATGGTTGCAGAATTAGTTTGAAGATAATTATAAAAATTAATTGTAATTTAATCTTAGATCAGTTGGAGTTTATTAGCAAAAATTTTCAAAAGACTTACTTGAAATTACCAAAGCCACAAGAACTATTTTTTAAAGATTAATCTAGGGTCCATACTGTTCAGTAGATATGTGTCCTTCCACCTAACAAACCAAGAAAAGATTCAAGAATATGAAAGCGAGTGATTCAAGGGTAATGGTTTTGTTTGAGAAAAAAGATTTGGCTACTTAAGTGTGAAACTTGGAAAGACAAATATTATTATATTATTTTCATCCGTAAATAAACATCTTTTTGTCAATTCATACCTGAATCTTTCTTACCCTGAGTAGACTAGGTTTGGAAAAACCGATCGAGCCATCAAATAAAAATGCAACATTAACACATCTAAAAGGTTTTCTTGCCATTTGTTTTGTTAGAGTTTCACTCCAATCTAGGCGTGTTAATTGTTTCTTTTTTGAATGATATATACAACTTACAACTTTCTTGGTTTTCAAATTTCACCATAGAAGTTGTCAATATAGTTATGTCCTTCAGCTTGGTTTGAAAAGAATCCCCTGAAACTCAACATTTTTTTAATAAAATTAGAATTAAGATAACTTGTCACCATCCCATGCGATTACATTATACATATTTTTTACAAAGAGGAGGAGTCAGAATACAATGTTTAGACAGTAACCAGCTTGGTTTCGGTTACCAATTCCAACAAGCTTGCAGGTAAGGGGTGTGGAACTTGGGAGGCATTGTAGACAATTTCAAGTTTTAGTTTGTTGTTTTCTTGTATGTTATGACTAGTTTTAGAGGTCCTTGAAAACTATTAAGTTTCTCCCACTTGATATTGTTGGAGGAAACTCAACAAGTTAAGTGAGGACCATTATAAGTACAATAATTTCTTCTTCTCCAAGAAACTTGGTTTTGAGGTGATAAACATATACAATTGAAAAATATAGTAGGTAATCAACTTATAATGCCACGATCAGCTCCACATAGAATGATATCTGAAACAGTTCAGTGCTCATAGTCAGCCTAAATGAATGATATTACACTCATCTCATCAAAGGAAACAACCCTTATAGTTATCATTCTGAAAGAAAACTCACTACAATTAAGAAAAAGTCACGAAGCTCATCATAAAGATGTCTATTTCTTTAAGGATATATTCCATCAACATAATTCTCATTCTGAAAACTTATTTCTTCCTTATGGTGATTTTAGCATATGCATATTCTCTTGAGAAAATTATGGCTCTCAGATGACCCTATGTTATAAGCATCCTGTGTTTTGTGTGTTGCTTCAACTATGTCTTCAAATGTGCACCTACATTCTTCATTGTTCAATTAAAATTCATGATTATGGTAGGGAGAGCTAGAGGAAGAAACTGTTTTGGCCCAAATAGCAAAAATTTTCAAAAAAACCAAGAACATAATTATAGCCAAAAGGATTAAACTTAATACAATTACAACTAAGATGCGAGCAATTGCTCCCTTTGCAGTTGATTCCTCCTAGATCTTGAAGATTCCAAAGAAGCCTGTGAGCAAGGATCTAATGGCTTTCTGTAGATTCTGGAATTTCCCACAAAAGAGATCCAAGGCCATTTGGAAGCACTCAATGGCATCTGCTTGGAGAAAATTATTGGATAAGTTCAACTCACCCAAGCTTCTAATCTCCCCAATCTCATCAAGAACTTTACCACTAAGTTGGTCATTGGAAAGATTGAGAACCTCAAGCATCATTAAATAACCAAGTGAAGAAGGAATACTTCCAAACAAAATATTTCCACTCAAGTCTATTATGACTTGTAAATTATTAATCTTTCCAATCTCCATTAGTATTGAGCCTATCAAAGAATTAACTAAGAGCCCCAAGTCATGAAGGTTTTCACGTATTTTTATAGAAGAAGGGATTCATCTAGAAAGGTTGTTCTTTAACCAATGCCTCTGCATATTCTTGAATAATACAAGTTTTTTGTCTTAGTATCATTCCAACTAAACTCATGAATAAATATAACCAACTAAATGAATAAATATAATCGTTTTTTATTGTATTCTTCACTATTGTGAATTAAATTACCTTCGGATTCCTCCATGACCAGCTGCAACATATTAAGGTTAGTACATTTTTCGACAATTTTTTTTACTTATTTAACAAATTATAATATATAGGAAGAGAACCTAAAGTAACAGTAAGCACCTTGATTTCAGCTGCTTCATAAAAAAATATCATATTCCTTTCCACAAAGGGCTTGCAATGCTTCTTCAAATTCTTTGTCATGGCCAACATTTTCCTCAAACAGTGAATGGCACTAATCAATACGAAAATGATAAATGTCACCTTGAATTCTGCATAGTAATGTATATCTAAAGTTTGAACTTTCCTAGATGCTCCCTTCTAGTTTATTTATATTATTTAATCTCTTATTATGTTGCTACATATTCTCTTTAAATTTATAAACCTTTATTTTTTTCAAGAATTGTATTATGTACATATGACAAATCTGAATTGCAATCAATCAACCGTTTGAGATGATACAAGATTTCAGTAAGAGCATACGTGGTGACCAATTTGAGAAACTACAATTCAATACACTAAAAATTCATTAACAATATGCCTATGAAAATGTACCATAAGTGTTATCGGGAAATCTAGTGTCCACTAGGAGCTTCTAGTCCCACTAAGACTGGTAGCTATCTTAGAAACAAACAAACTAAAACTACTTTCGCTTTCCTTTATGAGAAGTAGATAAGAGGGGAACAAAGGACACCAACCTCAGTCTTGCGCTTGGTTCCTTGCTTGGTTCCTCTCCCTTCTGACAAATCCTTGCCGCTTTTCCTTCGTCTACCCAGCTTCAAAGAGCACCTGTGGAATCAAAGTAGCATAATACTATCGAAGAACAGAGATCTAAAATCATAAACAATATAGGACCAGATATATATTGACCACACAACTGCATATATCATCAAACATACAAGAATGTGGAGGAAAACTTGAATAGCTTTATTAATATCAAGAATAGCAAAGAGGATTACAACCAATTGTTATGACCCAACATCATCCTCCCAGCATGAAAGCCCTTCTTCACCTCATGAAAAGCTTAGATCACCCAACACTATGATATTCCACCAAGAAACCAACAACACTTCCTCACAAGATACAAAATTCTAGCCTTTGGATCTCTGGGATGAGGGATCCATATATAGATGATTGCAGGTAGGTGAGTCAGCTTCTGGGATTTTGATTAGTGTCCTCTCTTTGATAGTTCTTGGTTCCACTTGGAGATTTCATGATCTCTTACTCATCCCTAGGCGAATTCATAGAGACAAGTGTCTTGGGAAAGTTTCTGGAAGATTCCAAGATCATCCACTTAGCAAACTGCCTCCGCCATTTGTCTACTCTCGTCCACGGCACCCTATATAAGGACTTTTCAGTATGCATCACACCCCCTATGTGTAATAGGTGAGATGCATCTCACCCTCAACACTGAGCAGTCAGTATGGTCTAGTTTTGACCAGTTCTGAGTAGTTTTTTGTGGAGAACTTCTGGGAGATGATGTAATCAGCTGACCTTGTTCCTTTAGGGTGTGAAGCAAAACTTTTAGGGACTTAGGAGCCCTTGGTTTATGGACATGTATGCTTGGGGTTGCAGTGCCCAAAAATGTCTATAACAATTGCCCCGTAAAGCATGAGGTCGTTAATCTTTTGATGTCGTGTGAAATGCTTTATCATGAGGATCCAAAGTTTTTTTCGAGCTGGAAGGTGACCTGTAATAAGATACAATACAATACATTATCTTCATAATATTTTTCATGATCTAGCTGAGGTGGGAATTCCCATGCTTAGCTTTATAAATTCATTCTCATGTACATAAGACAGACAACTGTCTGTGTGGCAGACTGATGATTCTGATAGAGCCATCATCCTTTGATTCAGATGATCATCTGTGTAGAAATGATGTAGATTTGATGCCTTTAGTTTCCTAAATATATCGCAGCCCGGATGGATGAAACTAGATCCGGGGTCTTCAAACTCGTTCAATCTTCACTCAGAGTACAAGTTGATCCATGTGAAAGATGTTTTGGAGTTGAACATGGAAATACATCACCTGATTACCAACCAATGATGTAAGTTGTTAACAGGCGTGAGAGGAATCACCAATAATGATGATGACCCTCAAGGTACTACAGTACAATTTGCGTGGTGTGAAAAAGGGACTTGGCGTCAAACACCACGCAAAATCTTTCGGTCGAAGGCCATTGATGTAAACATGTCACCAAAAGTGAGAAACTTGCCATTGAGGCATGCAAGCTTCAAAGTACTGAAAGGGTTGTTTCTAATTCGACTTCTTGGATAATGAGCTGATGTCGACAAGAAGTGACCCTTCGTAGGAGGGCCTTAATGAATCCCACATCTATGACACGAAATAGAGTAAATGATTTTTGAGGTGAAAACGATCTGATGATACAGGGTTCAAGGTGGCGGTCATGAAAGAATGGAGCATGAATGTATTGCAGCGGATGAGACACAGGTGAATTCTCTGAGCGACTTCTCTTGAACATACAGGCGACATTGACGTGGATTGGTAGCGTTAACCCCAAATATGGATGGTGCGATGGACCAATGGTGATATGACCAGCGAACGGAATAACCCAACCTGACTCGGACGTGGAGTGAAAGTGTGATGTTCAAGAGCGACTTGCTACGAATAAAGTTTCTTCAAGTTTTCTTCCAAATTTTTCCCCAGTCATTGCTGACCAGTACCTCTTTATTTTTATCAAGCTTGAGGAGGATAACATATGCTTGTTCTATAATTTTTCCTTCGGGAAAACCCGTCACTATATTTTAACGAGCCTAGCGACAGTGAAACCCATTCTTGTCTATATGGACAAGTTTGTCGCCATTGGTTTTAACGAGTTTAAAGACAAAGATAACTTGGTCCTTTTCAATTTTAGAGAGTCTGAAAGGGACGTAAAGGAAACTCCAATAATCCTTTTTCATCTTATAATCCCTCAAGTCTGAAAAAGTATAAAATAATACGAAAGGGATGAATTTTCGATATTTTTAACGAGCCGAATAAAACAAGCGCTCGATCTTTTTGTGTAATAATCCCTCAGGTCCAAAATGATTAAAATCTAGAGGTGGGATAGCACTCCCGGTAGCTTTAAAGAGCTCGAGAGGCCAAGTTCTTGGCAATCTTTTCATATTTGAGGAGTCAAACGAAAAGATCTTAAAGGAGACTCATCTTTTGAGGAACGAGTGATAATTTCAAGTAGTAGCTGATTCCAGGTAAGGTTTGGAATTTTCCAATCACGAAAGTGTTACAAGGATGGCTAATAGGATCACTCTTTGTAGCTGTTCCTAAAAAGGGGTAAACAATCAAATGGAGGTGAATGATCAGCTAAAACAGAGTGGAGGTGATGATGAGAACAAGACCAGGGCTCAAAAGTTGATGATAATGCATTCACAATGGTTATTTACCAGAAATTGGTTCATTTTTTAATGAGCTTAAACTCTGGGGGAAACATTTTCTCATTGCTTAGGTTTAATTTTTAACGAGCTTGAACTTCGCGTAAAAATTGCTCATGGTGGGTTTATTTTTTAACGAGCTTGAACCCTGCGGTAACACTACTCGTGGCAGGTTTATTTTTTAATGAGCTTGAACCCTGTTGTAACACTGCTCATGATAAGTTTTCATGCCCCCAGCATAATAACGCAAATCAAGGTGCATGCCCCCCAAGCTTCATTGCATTCAACACGGTGGTTGGAATGAAGGTTTACCTTCGAGATCTTTGAAAGACTCGACTTGGAAAGGGAGTTGTTTCATTTTTTAATGAGGTTGACACAAGATAGGAACCGTCCTCGGAATCCACCGTATTTACAGTATTTGATAGAAAATCAAAAACTGAAGGATGATTAAGGTTGCTGGAATAATCTTCGTGGTAATTCGGAAGATGGGAACAATGGTGGTAATCTTCCCATGGTGCCTCTCCTATCATCTTTGATTGAATGATTCCTTCGTCTGTAGAATGTACATGCGACCAAGGATCTAAAGAGGTGCTATATTCCTTAGAACTATCTATCCAAACAGTCAATGAGCGTTGATTTGGGTTTGCCCCCCAGGCCAAGAAAATTGATTGCTACAATATTTCTATTGGGGCGATGATCCATGCTGACAAAATGTTTAGGAATCTTCTGAATCTAGAAGATATCATGTTGCAGGTTCCCACCGTAGCCACTTCTGCCAGACTGTTTGGAGGCGGTAGGGAAAGAGTCCCCATCAATGTGGGGTCTTTTAGTAGGCATACTTCGATATTTTGAAGCGAATGAGGGCTTCTGTGGATCATCGGAATGCTTCCCGTAACTTGTGAACTGTTGGGGAGAAATGTTTGTTGGTCGACGATTGTAATTCCTTCTTGAAAAGGAAATGCAATCTTCCTGAAGTAGGTCGACACAACAGTAGCCATAGCATATATCCAGGGCCTTCCCAGTAGGATGTTGTAATCGAGGTTTCCGTCGATTACTTCAACATCAATTTCTACTGTTTTTCCCCCCAGTTCGACTTGCAAGTTACTTAAAATCCCATATGGGGTGTATGTTCGTCCATCAAATGCTTTCAATGTCGTCGAAGATCGCAACAAGGGTGGAGATCCTAAATTTTTCCAGCAGCTCATCGACATAATACATGTAGATGCCCCCTCATCAATAATTGTTCGATGAACAGTTTTGTTGAGGGCTTTCACTTGAATAAGGAAAGCTAGTTGAGTTGGTAACTGAGGGTCATATCCTTTGTGATTAAAGGACACAAGATTGGAATACGTTGGGTCAATCCCACCTATCACCGATAATAAATCCTGCTTTTGGGAGGGGCAATTTTGCAATACCTCAAGTGTCGACATAGCGGATGGCGATTGGTCCAGATACTCCACTATATTATAATGTTGTGCTACTTTGGCACGAGGATTAAATGTCGATTTTTGTACTACTCCCTTTGGCGGCTTTATCGTTAGTTCAGGAATGGTGGGTGGCACAACTTCGGTCGAAGTTGTTGTCAAACTACTAGGTTGATCATTAGCCTTGTTGTCCGACAGCTGTGGATTCCCATAATCTTTATTCCTTGTCGATATCAAAGCATCATTTTGCTGCTTCGAAACCAACAACATTAGCACTTGGGACGGGGAAGCATTGTCACTAGAAACCAGATTTGTTCCCGGATTTGGAAACGGATCAGTCAATACCGTCGAGGTTTCTGAATTCTTGAAGAATTTTCTAAGCTTAGTTTTATATGGACACTCTCTTGTCCAATGATCCTCATCACATATAAGGCATGGATGATTTGGTTTCCTATCTCCAGAAGGGTTTGCAGAAAATTTTTCAGGGGACGACTCCTCCTGTTTCTTCTTCTTCCCTTTCTTTTTCTTCTTGCCTCCTGCTTGCTTGGTTTCTTTACCTTTGTCAGTCGATACGGCATTTACTTCCGAGGGGAGAGGTTCTTCATTTGCATTTTGACCTGAAACTGTACGGGCCTTCTTCGACTTAGCCTTTACGGTTTTCGTGCTGGTCGTTCCTATCACGCCATCCCCGGCATGAGAGTCTTTGCTTGATTTAGGAGAGGAAGGAATGGAAAATTCCAGTCTAGAAGCATTAGGGATTTTGTCGTAAAGCGTGCCAGATTGAGTATAGATCAAATTTAAATATTGCGCACGAGCAATGACTTGCTCTTCAGTGACGACTCCTCCCTTTACCACATCTTCTGTAATAGAAGGTAATAATGACTTAATAAACCATTCAGCCAACAGCTGATCAGGAACATATGTTTTTACCATTCTACGATGGTGTCGCCACTCATGAATATGATCGGATATGTGAGTGGCCATCATTTGCTTGAAATTGGTAAGAAGCTATGTTCCCGTTTCGTACCTTATGGGTAACTTAAAATGGGTTAAAAGGGTTGTGGCTAGGGTACTGAAGTTATCAAACGAAGCTCTAGGCAATTCGATATACCATTTTGCTGCCGGACCAGTTAACATTCGCTGAAAAAGGCGAAGCCTAATCGAATCATCATTTAGAGTGTTAGATGAACACCACAGTTGAAAGGCCATCACATGATTCGATGGGTCTTCACCACGATTTGCATTAAATTTAGGAATATCTGATGGAAATTTATGAGGAATCGTTGGCCCCCAAGGGGCGTAAGCGATTGGATCATTTGTCAGCCGATTTAGATTTGGTAACTCTAAAGTCACCACGAAGGGCAACTGTTGATTCAGGTTCGGCAATGCATACCCAGGATAAGATGGGATTGCCTGAGCAGTGGGTCTTTGCATACCAACATAGTGCATTTGATGCTGATAACTTTGGCAAGGTTGATGGGCATAACCATTATGAAATGATTGATTTTGACCGTTTTGAATATACGGGTGCCCATTACTTGCAAAGATTTGGTGCTCAAATCCTTGGTAGACTTGTTGGAATTGCGGTTGTTGATATTGCACCAGCCATGGTTGTGGAACCATTTGTTGTTTTCCAATACTAGCTGTTTGACTAAGATGAGGGGTAATGGTACCCGTTTGAGCCTGGGTCACTCTAGTTAAGGAGCCACTAATCGATGATTGTGGTGGCATCGTAGAGACAGGAGGCTGTTGAATTGCGACCTGTGAGACTTGAGGTTGGCATACAACAGGAAACGCTTGTACTTGCGACACCATCACAATAGCCAGTGTAGTGGGGATATTTGACATAGGAAAACTTTGTT
This sequence comes from Pinus tabuliformis, assembly GCA_031772625.1. Classification (NCBI taxonomy): domain Eukaryota; kingdom Viridiplantae; phylum Streptophyta; class Pinopsida; order Pinales; family Pinaceae; genus Pinus; species Pinus tabuliformis. Next base: position 726,109,926 of record CM062814.1, read on the forward strand.
GCATTGAGTATACAACTCTTGGTTGTTGAGGCAGTATTGGCACCCAACTTCTAGATGTAATTCTAGCATAACCTGAATTCTGTTGTGAACTCTCGTATGTTTGTTCTCCCAAAGGAGACAATGAAAGGGTATATTGCCCCCCATATGGTGGTAATCCTGTGCTTAAAGCAATGATCTACCTTTGAGGACTGGACTGCCCAAATTGACATTGCGAAGGATTAATTTGCTGAGACTCAACATAAGAGATTCCAGATATTATTCCGGATGAACAAACGGGAATAGACCATACTGTCGAAACAGCCCCTGGATGAATCCCACCCAGTGTTTGAGAGCTAGTTGTGACAGATGGTATGCCGGCGAACATTGTTGGAGTGACAACAGGAAGTTCTGTCGTTGCTGTGTCAGATGACACAGTCCTAGATGTTGACAGTTGTTCAGACATATCTAGTCTATCCAAAAGATTTCCTAGCGATTCTACAAGAACTTCCGATAACGGTAGACTAATTTCTAACGAAGAAGGATATAGGGTGATCCCAACTCCAAAATGCGATGGAGTACTAGATGGGGGATCCTCCACAATCTCTTCTATAGTAATCAATCTAGGTGGAAGAGGTAGACCGTCAGGTCCGTAAAATATTTCTGGTGCCAAAGAAGGTATAGATTCTGCAGCGACAGATGTTTGGGGAATAACACCTTCCGAATCAGCTGCAGATGGAGCCGGTTTAGGAATAGAAGTGTTTACCTTCACACTAGGATCAGTTCTACTGTCCTCTGGTGGCTGCGGAACTTCTTCTGTAAAGGCAGGGATACCAGAAATGTTTGGAGTAACCGGAGTCTCCGAGGGTGTCGGAACACTTGTTCCAACCAGACCAGGGGACTTCGAACCAGTTAAACGAGTTCGCTTTGTCCGGAATAGTTTTGATTCTGGAGACAAAGACGGTTGACTCGTAAGTCTCCGCGAACGATGGGGTTTCAATTGACTTTCTTCCACGATTGCGGATTACTCGATCAACTAAAAATAAAGGGGAAAATGATTCCGAATTAAATGAATTTTAGATGCTTTGACACAACTTGTTTTTTCAATTTTTAAGAGTCGAGAAAAAACAAAAGATGACTCTAGTCGCCTTCGATTTTTAATGAGCCTGAAGTGACAAGTGCTCAGATGGACCTTTTCTTTTAAGGAGTCTGAAAAGGAACGAAAGGGACTACTCTGGAAATCTAGACAGAGGGATTACCAAACCAATCGAAAAACTACAGAATAATTTTTACAGTACGACAGTCAATCTTCCCAGATGCTGTGTTCAGTGCATTGCGATCGATAGGGCGGCAGACACAGCTTCCTAGGGATAAAGGATATAGCCTGTTGTGGTTTCCCAATATATACTCGACGGTACGTGGGAGCACAAGTCCGTGCTAGCACTTGTCATCTCAAAGAGGAGGAATCACCCAACCAACAATGAAAGTGATAGTTACCAAGCTTTACGATGCCGGAATACGTCTCTAGCCTAGACTTCTAAATGTTGTGCATTATGTTCCAAAGTGTTTTTATGTTCATTGAATTTATTTTACAGTTGATCTTTCTTAAAAAAATTGCCTTTAAGGTTCACCGCGTGATGTAGATATACAATTCCTAAAATGCAATCTAAGATGCTAAACAATAGATGCTAAACAATCTTTTAATCTTCTTTTTGCAATGAAAATCCTAGCTGCTAAAGAAAGAGAGATGATATTCTTTCAACATAGAGCAGAGAGCACACACTAGATGCATTGTCCTAAATCAAACCAACAAGCAGTCTAAATGCAAATGCACATGCATGTATTTGTTTTTAGCTTTCTTAATGTGTGAATGACAAGAAGAATGCTAAGTACAAATCTGAATTATCTTTCAAAGTGACAGTGCTAACAAATTTCTCTTCAAAAACGAAATGAAGATAATGACGACACTTTGCTATTTTAAATTGAAAACTGTTTTTGACACTTGAAAAGCTACAAATTCAAATCAAATACACGAGTAACTGTATAATCTACCATCAAGAACAATAGAATTCTTTTCTTTGACTGAAAACGACACTTGCAACACTTTCAAATCAAAAGACGACAGTTTGATTATGCTACTTCTTTGTAAAAGAGAACTGAAAATGGCACACAATACATAAAAACATTCACAGTTCTTTGCACAATGGAGGTGGAATGATGGAAAGGAAGGGGGGTTTCCACAGTGGTATACTGATCACAGACAGCAAAACTCCTGAATAGAGCTGAAGAGAGTGAAGAAAAACCAAAGTCTGAAGGCAAAATTAGCCTTTTCTGACCATCGCACCTGTTACACAGGGAAACCAGTATGCATCCCACCTACTGCACATGGGAGGTGCGATGCATACAGACTTCCTTGAAGAGAGGGTGCGATGGTACCAGTGCGAGACTTTTACTTGGTCTTTGGTCACAGTTTGCAGCTCAGTTCAGGGATTTAGGCCGAGCAAGTGATGTTCAGTAAATATAAATCACAGGGGTTGATCTAATGAGGTTACTAGAGCCACCACTAGGGAAATTAGAAGGTTTGAAAATCGATTGTTCAGTTTATAAACAAAACCCGGAGATAGACTGAAGCAACATTGATCTACTTTGCACTTGCATAGCAAATGCAGTTCGAAGGCTAGCTGGCTTGACTTCAGGCTCCATCTATAAGTTTATAAAACAAACAAATATAGACAAGCAAACAATCTATTCGCTCCCCAGCGGAGTCGCCATTTTGTTATCGAGAAATCTAGTGTCCACTCTGTTAGGCCCCTATACTACTAGTGTAACCCCTTATTGTTATTAGTACAACCCACTTATTATATTGGTGTACCCATGTAGTGCCCATATTGTTGTTATTGTGCCACATAGAAGCCCACTATTGTTATTATTGTGCCCTTACATTATTATTGTTATGTCGGCTCTGATTATGTTATGACCCCTTAGAATCATATGTATAGAAAGGAGGTCTTTTCATTTGTATCATCCAAGAATTGTTCAGTTATGTAATGTAAAGGAGGTTGCCCCCTCGAAGAGGCTGAATTCTAAGGCGTTGATCTATCTTTTCTATCTTTTCTTGAGCTGGTTTCATAACATTTGGTATCAGAGCTTTGGATTCTAGGGTTTCACTGCTCCAAAGAAGTCATCGTGGAATTTTCGCTGTAACTTTTTTTCTGTGACGATTCAGAAGCTAAAAAAAGAACCCATTTGAGAAGAAATCGCGTTGAATCTCGGGTCCAACTTTCAGAGCTGTTTGCACTATATTTGTGGAGATATGATCTGAGGAAGTTGGTCTTTTTGTAGACTCCTGAATTACATTCCAAACCGGTGACCTGGGGAAAATCGTCATAACTTTCTCTCTGAGCATCGGATTGAAATTTCATAAGAAGGTGCAGAAAGAGGATGGACCTTAGTTTCTTGTATATATTTTTCAGAGCCAAAGGTCGAAACAGTGACTCGTGGCACGTCGTACAAGTTCACTCTTCTGAACTAGTCTATAATCAGATCATCTTGGGAGACTGTGCATAACTCTTTCTTGGAGAATCCAAATTGGATCAGACTGGTGGCATTGGAAAGAGGATGCAGAGGGCTACTATAGGACGCAATTTCAGAACTTAAAGATCTAAAAGTACAAAGTTACAGTCGTTCCAAGATCGAGCTCCTAAAATCAAGAAAAAGCAAGATGAGGAAGTTTGATGGCAAGGATGTGGTAAATTGGATACTTCAGATGGAGCAATATTTTGATCTACATGGTGTACCACTGTTACAAAAGGTATGTATTGCATCTTCATATTTAGAACCAAATCAATTTTTATGGTATGAAGGGCTTTGTTCTCGTAAACAACTTGTTACGTGGTAAATTTTCACGGAGGAAATGATAGCACATTATGAGGATACAAAGAGAAACACCTTCTTTAGAGCAACACCACAACAATTGGAAAGAGTAAAAGGGCTTTGTGACATATTGGAAAGAAAAATTATGGAAACCAGGAAGCATACCCCTGACAACTATAAAGATGGAAGTGTTGTTTCTCCCAGCCTTCCACAACCTACAAGGGTTACACCACAACAATTGGAAGAAAAAAGAGAAAAAGGGCTTTGTTACAATTGTGATAGCAAATGCACTAAAGATCATAAGTGTGCTGAGAAGAAATTATTTTACATAGAATATGAAGAGGAGGAAGAAAAGGATCAAGAAACATCAAAAGAAGAGGATATACGCCAGGACCCCACCCCAGAGAAAGAAGAAATGAATCAGACCATATCTTGTAAAGCATTGGCAAGAATTACCACTCCTCAAACTCTCAAGATAGAAGGACATATCAAGAAGAAAAAGGTGCAAGAAGTGAAATATCACATCGAGAAAGAAGAAATGAATCCAACCATATCTTTCAATTCATTGGTCGAAATTACCACTCGTCAAACTATCAAGATAGAAGGACATATCAAGAAGAAAAATGTTCAAGAAGTGAAAGATCACATCGAGCATCAAGAAATGAATCCGACCATATCTTGTAAAGGATTGGAAGAAATTACCACTCCTCAAACTCTAGATATAGAAGGATATATCAAGAAGAAAAAGGTTCAAGCAGAGAAAGATCACATCGAGCATCAACAAAAAGTTCTCCAACTTTTAAAGGATAACGCCACTTCAGTGCAAAATCAAATGAAACAACAGGTAGATCAACATCATAGTGAAAAATGTTTTGATGTAGGTGATTGGTTATTTTTACTGCTACATCTCAAGCAAGCTAATTATGAGAAGGAAATGTTGGCAATACTACATGCACTTAAAAAATGGCAACCTTACCGAATGGGAAGACTCTTCAAGGATGAGGCTATGGAAGCATTGTTTTTTGCTATTTCTATTATCCAAACAGATTGGATAAATGAAGCAAGGGATGAATGGAAGAAGGACAAAGAAGTGTGGCCACTTACTCAAAAGTTGCAAAAGATCCCAATTCAAACAATATTGCCAGAAATCGAAGAGGAAGGAAAAATCATATTGGAACTTGAAGCAGTCATAGAAACAAGAACCCGACAACTACATAATCGATCAGTTTCAAAGTATCTCATCAAGTGGAAGAACTTGCCTGCTGAAGATTCCACATGGGAGGACAAGAATTTTATACAGAAGCATCAAGAACTACTCAAGCGTTGAGGACAATGCTTTTTGAAGGAGAGGGGCATGTTAGGCCCCTATACTACTAGTGTAACCCCTTATTGTTATTAGTACAACCCACTTATTATATTGATGTATCCATGTAGTGCCCATATTGTTGTTATTGTGCCACATAGAAGCCCACTATTGTTATTATTGTGCCCTTACATTATTATTGTTATGTCGGCTCTGATTATGTTATGACCCCTTAGACTCTTATATATAGAAAGGAGGTCTTTTCATTCGTATCATCCGAGAATTGTTCATTTATGTAATGTAAAGGATGTTGCCCCCTCGAAGAAGCTAAATTCTAAGGCTTTGATCTATCTTTTCTATATTTTCTTGAGCTAGTTTCATAACACACTCAGAGCTCCTAGTCCCACTAATACTGGTAGCTATCTTAGAAACAAACAAACTAAAACTACTTTCGCTTTCCTTTATGAGAAGTAGATAAGAGGGGAACAAAGGACACCAACCTCAATCTTGCACTTGGTTCCTTGCTTGGTTCCTCTCCCTTCTGACAGATCCTTGCCGCTTTTCCTTCATCTACCCAGCTTCAAAGAGCACCTGTGGAATCAAAGCAGCATAATGCTATCGAAGAACAAAGATCTACAATCATAAAAAATATAGGACTAGATATATATTGACCACAAAAATGCATATATCATCAAACATATAAGAATGTGGAGGAAAACTTGAATAGCTTTATTAGTATAAAGAATAGCAAAGAGGATTACAACCAATTGTTCTAACCCAGCGTCATCCTCCCAGCATGAAATCCCTTCTTCACCTCATGAAAAGCTTAGATCACCCAACACTATGATATTCCACCAAGAAACCAACAGCACTTCCTTACAAGATACAAAATTCCAGCCTCTAGATCTCTGGGATGAGGGATCCATATATAGATGATTGTAGGGAGGTGAGTCAACTTCTGGGATTTTGATTAGTGTCCTCTCTCTGGTAGTTCTTAGTTCCACTTGGAGATTTCATGATCTCTTACTTATCCCTAGGCGAATTCAGAGAGACAAGTGTCCTGGGGAAGTTTCTAGAAGATTCCAAGATCATCCACTTAGAAAACTGCCTCCACCATTTATCTACTCTCATCCATCACACTGTATAGAAGGACTTTTCAGTATGCATCGCACCCCCTGTGTGTAATAGGTGAGATGCATCTCACCCTTAGCACTGAGCAGTTAGTATGGTCCAGTTTTGACTGGTTCTGAGTAGTTTCTGTGGAGAACTTCTGGGAGATGATGTAATCAGCCAACCTTGTTCCTTTAGGGTGTGAAGCAACACTTTTAGGGACTTAAGAGCCCTTGGTTTATGGACATGTATGATTGGGGTTGCAGTGCCCAAAAATGTTTATAACAATAAGAAATGACATTGGTGTTGGAAATAATACTGAGAGGGGGGGGGGGGGGGTGAATCAGTATTATCTCGTAATTAATAAATCTTCCTTATTTGATCTTTGAATTATTTTTGCATGTCAGTACCATAAAATAATGAGCATGAACAAAGAAAACAGATAGTCACACCAAAGAACACAAGATGTAAGGTGGAAACCCAATGTGGGTGAAAACCACCTGCTGCAATATGTCTCTATCTTCTTTCAAATTAGAAACTCCTTTTACAATGATTTTGTACTGGTGCAGTCCTTTACCAGTACGCAGGCTGCAACCTGCAGAGAGCTACAACTCTCTCTCGTTTTCCAGTCTTCTCCTGGAAGGGAGCTACAACCCCCTACTTCTTTTCATAAAGCATCAAATGATCATCAAGTATATAACAGTTACAGTCCACTACAGTTATCAGATCAGCAATCACAGAACTAACCCAGAACACCTTATCAATAGAGAAATTCGATCAACAGAATATCTTAAGACAGAGACACAGTTTTCCCTTCTGTGGCCTGCGTCGCGACGCAATTAACCTTCGGCTTTCCTGCGTACACCCGCAGGTATCCTTCTGCTGCACTGCGTGCCTACGCACTGTTCCTTGAACTGCACTGCGTCCTGTTGCTGCAGGGACGCACTCAGAAACACTATCGCGGCACGTACTTTGCTGCAGAGACGCACCCAGAAATGCTGTCGCGTAGGGTCCTTTTGCTCCAGGGACGCACCTGAACCTTAGTTGCTCTGCGTCCCCACGCAGATCTCCTGTTACTGCACTGCGTCCCGGACGCACCTGAACGTGGTCTGCCCTGCGTCCCCACGCAGGTCTTCTGATAAACACCTGCGACCTTCTGATTAGGGCTGAATAGACAGTTTACTAGAGTGGCACAGATACTCAGATCTGATCATGCGCTCGAAGATCACCCTTCATAGATTCGCCTTCAACTTCCTTTCCATATAGATCAAGCTTTTAAGACCATAACCCAAAATTTCAGATCTAAAGATATTCAATTGCAAAAGATACTTAGCCAAGTGATCTCCTTTGCTTTATATAGGCAAGCTCCTCCTCAAATCATGGAACAATACCACGAGCCGACACCATAATAACACAATACCATCGGCTAGATACCAGGAGTAAAACACAAGAAACCCCCACGTGTGCTTTTCTCTGCCTTGAAATGTGTGCACTGAGTGGACGCACCTCCTGAACAGCTGGCCTGCGTCTCGGGACGCGGTTGCTGCATGGTTTACCTGCGGGTACGCACTTTCTATAAGTTGTACCTGCGTACCCCTTATTTTCTTCAATAATTGATAACTGATCATCAACTTCTGCTGCTGACTTGAAGTACAGTGATCTATCACCTGAATGGGTTGCCATCAAGGACAACACCTGTAACATATAGCCATTCCTGAACCATAATGCCAACAATCTCCCCCTTTGGACTTGATGGAAACCTTACAAACTTCAGCTTCATTCTCCCCCTTTGACATCAAGGGCAAAGGGTTATGCTCCCCCTAAGAACATGCTCCCCCTGAATATGAACCAGATTTGCATCGAAGAACCATAATCCACCATGAAAGAGATAGAGACATATTGCAGCTCCTTCCAAGATCTCCTTCTGCACATCCTCCATAATGCCAACAATGCATTATATGCTCCCCCTGAACCTGTACCATCAATCAGAAGAGGTTCAGCAATAAGATGATGCATCAACAACCCCCAGCTTTTGCCTGAGGTACTCAAAAGTGTCCCTGGGCAATGGTTTGGTGAGAATATCCGCAACTTGTTCTTTAGAAGGAATATACTCCAACTTGACCTTCTGTTCAAGTACTTGTTCCCGGAGAAAATGGTACTTGATTGGTATGTGCTTGGTTTTTGAATGCATAACAGGATTCTTGGAGATGTTGATTGCACTTGTGTTATCACATAAGATGGGTATTGGTGGTGTACAAGTGATTTGAAAATCCTGCAAAGTCTGCATCATCCAAAGGAGTTGGGTGCAACAAGATGCAGCAGCAACATATTCCGCTTCAGCTGTAGACAAGGCAATTGAACTCTGTTTCTTGCTGAACCAAGATACCAGTCTAGAACCCATAAAGAATGCACCACCACTTGTGCTTTTCCTGTCATCCACGCTTCCGGCCCAATCTGCATCTGTATAAGCATGAAGAGTAAGATCTGTATCTCTAGGATACCATAAGCCATAATTTTGAGTCCCTTGAAGATATTTGAAAATTCTCTTCACTGCCTGAAGATGAGTCTCCTTCGGATTTTCCTGAAATCTTCCAACTATTCCAACTGCATGCATGATGTCCGGTCGGGTACCTGTCAAATAAAGTAAACTTCCAATCATAGATCTGTAGGTTGGTTGATGTACTGCTGCAGATTTATCATTTGCACTAAGTCTACATCCTGTGACCATGGGTGTACATACTGGTTTTGCATCTTCCATGCCATATTTCTTCAAAATCTGTTTGAGATACTTGGTTTGAGATAAAAAGATTCCTCCTTCCTTTTGTTGGATTTGCAAACCAAGGAAATATATCAGTTCTCCTAGTAAGGACATTTCAAATTCTTTCTGCATGACCAAGGCAAAGCTTTGACTCATAGCTTCTTCATTGCTGCCAAAAATAATGTCATCTACATACACAAGAAGTATTAGCAATTTGTCATTTTCAACTTTTATATAAAGATTGCTATCTGCTGAACCTTTTGAGAAACCTTGTTGATGAAGATATTTGTCCAAGCGGTAGTACCAAGCCCTTGGAGCTTGTTTGAGACCATAGAGGGCCTTTTTCAATCTGCATACAAGGTTTGGATCATTTCCAAGAATGAACCCATCTGGCTGTTCAATGTATACTTCTTCTTCCAAGTCTCCATTCAGAAAGGCTGATTTCACGTCCATTTGAAATACTTTGAAGTTTTGAAAACTTGAGAGAGCAAGAAACATTCGGATGGCCTCAAGTCTTGCAACAGGAGCAAAGGTTTCTTCGAAGTCTATTCCTTCTTGCTGCGCATACCCTTTACAAACAAGTCTGGCTTTGTTTCTAATTACTTCTCCATTTTCATTCAATTTGTTTTTGAAGACCCATTTTGTCCCGATAACATTCTTATCTTTTGGTCTAGGAACCAGCTCCCAAGTGTTGTTCTTTTCGATCTGCTCAAGTTCTTCATCCATTGCTTTCACCCAACATTCATCTGTGCATGCCTCTTTCACATTTTGTGGTTCCGTTGAGGAGAGTAATGCCAAATAGCTTGAAGCTTCTGCAACTGTTCTTCTAGTTTGTACACCTGCTTCTTTCTGTCCCATAATCTGAGATTCTGGATGGTTCTTCTGAACATATCTGGATGGAGTCTTTTCTTCTATTCTTGTTTGCTCCTCTAGTTCTTCTTGAGGTTCTTCTTGAGATTCTTCTTCTTCATCATTCTGTCTTTGAGAGTAGCCTTCATCTTCTTCGATGTCTTCACGATGTACTTGCCTAGGAATGTATCCCTTCTCATCAACCACTACATCAATGCTGTCAACAATTCTGCCAAGTCTTTTATTGTAGCATTTGTATGCTTTGCTGTATGGAGAGTAACCAAGAAGAATGCCTTCATCTGCTCTAGGTTCAAGTTTGCCAAGCTGCTCATCAGTATTCTTGATATAGCATTTTCTCCCAAAGATTTTGAAGTGCTTTACCGAAGGAGTCCTACCACTCCAAAGCTCATGAGGAGTTTGAGTGTTGTTCACCCGGACATTTGTTTTGTTGAGAATAACAACCGCAGCATGTGCAGCTTCACCCCAGAAAGTTGCGGGAGTTCCTGATTCATCAAGCATAGCACGAGCCATTTGTTGGATTGTTCTGTTCATTCTTTCCACAACTCCATTTTGCTGGGGAGTTCTTGCTGTAGAGAATTCTCTTTTTATCCCATGTTCTTCACAGAAATCGAAAAATTCATTTGAAGTAAATTCCCCACCTCTGTCGGATCTGAGGCACTTAATTTTGTGACCTGATTCATTTTCAACCAAGGCTTTGAAGGATTTGAATTTTTCGAATGCTTCATCTTTGTGCTTCATAAGTCCTAACCAGACAAACCTAGAGAAATCGTCAATGAATAATATCAAGTATTCTTCTCCTCGAGGTGTTCTTTTTCTGAAGGGACCACATGTATCTATATGTACTAGCTCAAGAGGCATGCTAGCTGATCCTTCTTTCTCTGGAAAGTTTGTTCTGGTTTGTTTTCCAAACTGACATGATTTGCATATGGTGTTGTCAGGAATTTTGATATCTGGAAGATCGCGAACTGCCTGATATTTGCATGCTTTCCTTATTTGTGAGAAGCTTAGATGTCCCAACCTTCGATGCCATAACCAATGCTCTTCATCCTTGCTCAGATAGCATTGTTGTTGTCCTTCTTCAAATATGTACAGATTATTTGGAGTTCTTTTGCCTTTGATCACTGTTTTACCTGTATCAAGATCACGAACAAGACATCCATTTGATCTGAATATAACCTCGGTTCTTTGATCACACATCTGGCTGACACTTAGAAGATTATGCTTCAATCCATCAACATACAAAACATTTCCAGCCTTGACCTTTTCTTTTAACTGAGCAATGCCTTTTCCTTTTATAGTTGCAGGAGTATCATTTCCAAAAGAGACTTTCTTTCCCTTTTCTAGAGCAGAATAATATTCAAGTTTTTCTTTATCACCTGTCATATGCTTCGAACATCCACTGTCAATGTACCATAGATTTTCCTGTCCTTCTGCATAAAAAGCTATCCCGCATCTTTCTGTTTGAGGTTCCTTTATTCTCCATGTTTTGGTGCTTGAGGCTTGTTCCTTTTTCTGCTGAAACCTGCTCCTGCATTCAGAGTCTTCATGACCAAAATTATTGCAAATAGAACATTCAACTTCATTTTCAAGAACCGAAAAGTTGTTATAGGTCCTTTTTGTAATCCCTGTCATACTTCTTTGTTTTTGAGCTTCCCTAGTCATGATCGTTTTATATGCAACACATTGAGCTGCTTTGTGACCAAAGTTATGGCAAGAAAATCATTGTCCATTGAAGAAACTTCTGCGGTTATCGAACCTACCAGCCAACTGATTGTAATTTCTATTTTCATCTATTCTTGAACCAAATTGAGAAGATTTTACCTGTGGCTGGTTGTAGTTTTTGTTCACCCTTAAGATGGATTGCCCCTAATAGTTTCTGTTTGTAATTCGTCCCTGCTTTACCTGATGATCTTCATTGTTCTTTTGCCCATTTCTTCTTGCCACATCAAGGTAACTCTTTGAGGTGGATGCTTGAGAGGTTTCTCCATTATAGCCCAGACCTGTCTTGTTTAGAGGAGACCGCTGCACATTGATAATCTCATCCAAAGTTTCATATCCTTTGACAAACTTAAGATTAATAGCTTTTGTTTTCTCAATCTCTTTTCTAAGACCAACAATTTCACCTTCTAGTTTTTCAAGATGTTTTTCTTTTTCATCAATTTGAAATTGTAGAGTATCAATGATCACATTCTTTTCTTCTATACATCTCTTGACTCTAGTAATTTCCTCATAAAGGTTATCCACATCTACAGCATCCATATAATCATCATCTTCAAATGCCATTAACAACTTATATTCATTACTTCGTTCATCTTCATCACTGTTCGATAGACCATCACTATCTTCATGGGTGTAGTAGCTTTTCTTATTTGCACTTTGTTTCTTGTTCCATCTAGCAGGTTCCTTTCCTTTATCCTTATAAGGACATTTTGCAACATAATGACCTACTCTTCCACAAGCAAAGCATTTAAAAGGTAACTTACCTCTCAATCTTCCAGAACCCCTTTGAAGATTTCTGACAAAATTTGATTCTTCTTCTTCTGGGACGTGGCTTGCTTCATAATAATCTTCTTTACCTGATGCCTTGAAAGCAGCTTCTCTTTTGTCTGATGGACCTCCCTTTCTCATTTCATAAGCCGTTAGAATTCCATGTAGCTGAGACATAGTGAGAATTCGTAGATTTTCCTTTTCTTCTATTGCAGATACTTTAGATTCAAACTTGGGGGACAATGATCTTAGAACCTTTTCAACCACTATAGCCTCTTTTATTTCTTCACCCAAATTTTTCATACAATTAACAATCTCATCTACCCGAAGAAAATAATTAGCCACACTTTCATCATTATACATCTTGAGAGTCTCATACTGAATCCTGAGAGTTTGAAGTTTAGCACGCTTTACCTGTTCATCTCCTTCATAGCTCGTGACAATTTTGTCCCATATCTCTTTTGCGGATTTGTAGTGCATTACCTTCATGAATTCCGTTTGGGATATACATCCTAACAGAGTACTGACTGCTTTCTCATTTGTTTCATACTTCTTCTTCTCAGCTGCATTTGTAGGAGTAGCTGAAGGAAAAGCGTAGCCAGTTTCTACAATGTCCTAAACTTCTGTACCAAGAGATTGAAGATATGCAGTAACTCTTACCTTCCAATAATTGAAGTTTGTCCCATCAAAAACCAGTGGCCTGATTGATGCTTCTCTCTCGTAGTTGCTCATGATGAACGATCTACCTTCAAGCGATCAAGCTTCTCTGAAGGACCTGCTCTGATACCAATTGTTGGAAATAATACTGAGAGGGGGTGGGGGGTGAATCAGTATTATCTCGTAATTAATAAATCTTCCTTATTTGATCTTTGAATTATTTTTGCATGTCAGTACCATAAAATAATGAGCATGAACAAAGAAAACAGATAGTCACACCAAAGAACACAAGATGTAAGGTGGGAACCCAATGTGGTTGAAAACCACCTGCTGCAATATGTCTCTATCTTCTTTCAAATTAGAAACTCCTTTTACAATGATTTTGTACTGGTGCAGTCCTTTACCAGTACGCAGGCTGCAACCTGCAGAGAGCTACAACTCTCTCTCGTTTTCCAGTCTTCTCCTGGAAGGGAGCTACAACCCCCTACTTCTTTTCATAAAGCATCAAATGGTCATCAAGTATATAACAGTTACAGTCCACTACAGTTATCAGATCAGCAATAACAGAACTAACCCAGAACACCTTATCAACAGAGAAATTCGATCAACAGAATATCTTAAGACAGAGACAGAGTTTTCCCTTCTGTGGCCTGCGTCCCGACGCAATTCACCTTCGGCTTTCCTGCGTACACCCACAGGTATCCTTCTGCTGCACTGCGTGCCTACGCACTGTTCCTTGAACTGCACTGCGTCCTGTTGCTGCAGGGACGCACTCAGAAACACTATCGCGCTGCGTACTTTGCTGCAGAGACGCACCCAGAAATGCTGTCGCGTCGGGTCCTTTTGCTCCAGGGACGCACCTGAACCTTAGTCGCTCTGCGTCCCCACGCAGATCTCTTGTTACTGCACTGCGTCCCGGACGCACCTGAACGTGGTCTGCCCTGCGTCCCCACGCAGGTCTCCTGTTACTGCGCTGCGTTCCCACGCAGCTTTTCTGATAAACACCTGCGACCTTCTGATTAGGGCAAAATAGACAGTTTACTAGAGTGGCACAGATACTCAGATCTGATCATGCGCTCGAAGATCACCCTTCACAGATTCGCCTTCAACTTCCTTTCCATATAGATCAAGTTTTTAAGACCATAACCCAAAATTTCAGATCTAAAGATATTCAATTGCAAAAGATACTTAGCCAAGTGATCTCCTTTGCTTTATATAGGCAAGCTCCTCCTCAAATCATGGAACAATACCACGAGCCGACACCATAATAACACAATACCGTCGGCTAGATACCGGGAGTAAAACACAAGAAACCCCCACGTGTGCTTTTCTCTGCCTTGAAATGTGTGCACTGAGTGGACGCACCTCCTGAACGGCTGGCCTGCGTCTCGGGACGCGGTTGCTGCATGGTTTACCTGCGGGTACGCACTTTCTGTAAGTTGTACCTGCGTACCCCTTATTTTCTTCAATAATTGATAGCTGATCATCAACTTCTGCTGCTGACTTGAAGTACAGTGATCTATCACCTGAATGGGTTGCCATCAAGGACAACACCTGTAACATATAGCCATTCCTGAACCATAATGCCAACAATTGGAAAGGAATAATTACTCACCAACCACCTAGGGGACTCTAGAATAAAGAAGATTCCTAATACCAAAAGAAGACAAGGGATGATTCCTGCAAATATGTGTTAAAATAAGTCTAGGTTTTTTAATATTTGAAATTACAAAAATCACATAATGAAGGCCCTTTTAGACATTTTGTATGATTTTGTACTTTATAGCTTGTATTAGGCTTCAACCAAGATGGAAACAACCTTTGTTTCACATATTACCATATTTGATAAGAAAAACATGGTTAAGAGATTTTTAATGGTGATTATTACCTATAATAGCAAGAAGGTGTCATTCGACTAGCATTCCAAGCAAATATGCTATTAAAATACCAATGGTTATGGAAAACTGCCATGAGAGGTAGAAAACGATGATGTTAAAGTTTTTAAAATGAATAGGACTTCATTTTATACATAGTGAACTACAATGTTGTTGTTACAAATTCTAGTTCAAATAAAAATTGTCCATTCTAATTAATCAAAGACTATAAATAATGAATCATGTGGATCAAAGCTTCATACTTGATTTTTTGTTGTAATCCCTCCCCTTAAGTTTTTCAGAGTTATTTCAACTATGTATACAGGAACTTGTCAAATATTATAACATAAAAGCTGTAGTGGAAAGGAATTCTAGAACTAATATTATAACATAAAATAGGAGTAGTAAGGAATTCTAAAATTAAAAGGAATTTATGTAATATTAACATTTCAAGACCCAATTGCAGCTAATTCAACAACACCCAAATGCCCAATAAAGTTCTGGACGATAGCTTGCACCAAATACTGGCATATAGTAGTGAAAATTATAGGGCCTAAAATATACCACAACATTTTGGATTCTATCCAACTTTCTCGAGCTAGCTTCTTGGGATTTCAAATTAAATGTGCACGTACATCTATAAAAATATCATTCGGTCTGCTCTGAATCAAAGGCCCATCTCTTAAATCTCCACCATTTTCCTCTTATTTCTCTAAGAAAGGAGATCTCAGAGTCTCCTCCATTTTTGTAACTTCTCTATCACTAAAAACAAAAAACAAAACAATACAATGTAATACCAAATGGCCACTCAAAACCAGTTCAAGGGTGCAATTTCTTTGCACAACTTCTAAATCTCCAACCAGGACTCCTAGATTCAAGAGTCAAGATTTTGCTGCCAGAATTCAATGCAGGCTCACTAGTAAAGGCTACAAGAAACCCTCAATTTCCTTCATTCCCAAGGAATCTTTATTGGATAGTCATATTTCTAGTAATAAGGGTGAAAGCATGAATAATTTCAAGACTTATGAGTTGAGATCGCTAAATGTCTCCTGCATTGGTTGGATAAAGCTCAAGATGAAAGATGACAGGAAGCTCAAAACCCTATCCAATGCCCACCCTGAATATGGACAACCAAGAAAACCCTAAGGGGACAAAAAACTAGGGTGGTTTAAGAAACTCTGCAATTTCGGCAGGGAAAATTTTAATCTATGGTGGATTTTCCAGATTCTAGATTCGCGACCTCTGATAATCTGCAAAATGTGGGGGATATTGTTGAGGAGGAGGGGAGGTCCCATGCTTCAGTTCCACTGCTCTTGGATTTGGATCGCTTTGCATCACAATGGGAGCTAAGTGCATTATCAAACCATAAACTCCATGATGAATTCAAATAGACTCTCCTGGAACTCCGGCGGTGTGCACGCATGTCAAGTGGAACGCAAAAGGTTTCTTAAAAATTTGTGCACAGATGTCAGACAGACATGGAAAGTGTAGACAAAAACAACACACACATGTCAAGTGGAAAGCAGAAGGTCGCTTAGAAATATGTGCACAAATGTTAGGCAGACATGGGAAGTGTACACAAAAACAAGAGATGAACTGATTCAAAAGAAAGGCCTATCAGGCCTAATTAGTTAAATACATTTATATTTAAAACCATCATTATTATAATGATCATATCAATCTAATATATTATTATATACTTTATCCATTCTCCAAAATATTATTTTAGTATTTTATCATCATCATTGATAAAATAAAGAATTGTAGTTTAGAAGATTCTGTGATACGTAAGTCGAGAGTGGTAATAAGCATAAAAGTAGTTATACACAACTGAGACGAGGATCTCTTTAAAATATTATAATATAATGAAAAATAAATGTATTATTCTATTTATTACACACATGGTATTCAATTTTTCTTTCACTGTGTATTAGTTTTCCTTTGACAAAAAATTTACGCTGCTTATCCATAGTTTAACATTAGGAATTCAATTTTTGTTATTTATTATTATTATTTAAATTTATTTATTTGTAAGATGATTGGTTGAGGTCTTCTTATAGGTTGTTTAGTAACTTCCATTTCTAATAGTTACTAATTTTTAGTTTTATTTTTTATTTTTATCTAAATTTCTTATATATATATATATATATATATAATAAAACACAAAAATATATATTTAAAATGTATATTTGTTAATACAAACAATATTAGTTAACAGTATTTCTTAATTTTTTATTATGACATTCAACAATACAATATTTTATTAGTTGTTTTATTTTTGTAATAAAATTAGTCTTTTTTTTGGTAAATTAGTGCAATATTTTATATTAACAATAACAAAATTTTAAATAGATAAATTTGTATTTCTCATTGTTTTTTTTTAATTTAATTAAGCTATATTTAAACTAAGTGGTATTAGCTACTATATAGCCTTTATTAAATTTTATAGATTTTCCCATAATCAAATTTAAAATATTTTTATAATTGACTAAATATATATATATAATATTTTTATAAGATCTTATAATGTCATAAATATAAAATATAACAGTGGTTGGAACGTATAAATAAATTTAGTAAATCTTATAATGTCATGAATATAAAATATAAAAGTGGTTTGAAAGTATAAAAAATTCTAGTATTAAGTAAAACGTATGAGGTATTGTGTTTATATAATACTAACTTAAATTTTTTATTTTAATTAGTATTATGTAATACGTATAAGATATTGTGTTTATATATTTATTAATTTAATTTTTTTATATTAATAATTTTTTATATTTAGGTTATTTATACAATGATGATTATAATAATTAATATGTATTAAGTTTGGTAGGATTTATTGAATTTTAAGAAGATAGGAGATTAATTAAAATTATTTAATATTTTATTTTTATATAAAAAAAGTGAGGGAAATTCTAGTGGATTTTCATTGTTTTCGATGAGTTAAAAAGTCAAGAAGGGTTGTAGTGCAATAAATATTTTGAAAATTAGATTGAATGTGAGTATAAAATGGAAAATCTAAGAGAAAGTGCTTTTCATCTTCAACCCTTCTAGGATCACACAATATTCATTTTATAATCTTTACAATATTCATTTTCTTCTTAACACTAGTCAAGGGAGAGAGAGATGTGTTTTTTGAGATTGTGGTTGATCACCTCCTTATAATATCATAGTTTCCTTTTTCCCTCTAGCTCTTTATTTCCCCACAAATTCTCCTTAAATATAGAAGTAATAATATTTTTAATATTATCTGAATTCTACAAGTTGATCTCCTCCTTTATTCTCCAATGTTCTAGCCAAGATTGAGCATCCTTATGCCATCCTTGCTTGAATTGCAGGTGGGGGTTTTAACTAGAGTTAGAAGCAATATTAGAAAATCTCTTGGCATCGATGGTGTATAACTTTTTATACGTAATATACTTAGTCATAACATTGCTCTCAATGGGGGAAAACCTTCAATCAAGAGGATATGGTAGGGAGTATTTCCTTTAATCTTGAAGTTGTAGGTTATAAATTTCTTTTGGATTTTTCAATCTTCCTTCATGACTCTCTAGATATATAGCAACCTCAAACATCACATCCATATAAAATAACTAGATTGACAAGAGTCTCAAGGAGGAACTTCTTTTCATCCAAAATCCAAAGATATTATGACCTACCATTATTTTCAAGCCCATAGTAAGTTTTCCAACCTCCATTTATCCTTTTCTTGATGATATAATTTTAATTGAGCTTATGATGGATGTCAAACCTCAAATATTTGTATGAAGGAACTTCCCCCAAAGAGTTTTTGTCCTAAATGAAAATATCATATGTGATATTTTTTTATTTAACTGTCATGACTTTAGTTTTATCAATATTTATAGTCATATGCATATTGAAAAAGAAATCATGGAGGACTCTGAATTTTATGTCAAGATCGTAATGGTTCCTTGGTAAAAGAACAATATCATCAGCATAATAGGGAAGATTTATGCCTATACCAATGAGTGTGTGGCCAACATAATTTGTATTTCCAAACACTCTTCTAACATATCAATGCACATGTGAAAAAGGGTAAGGGATAAGGAACACTCTTGCTTGACTCTAATATTGCTTTTAATTTCCACTGACTGATCCTAAATGGTCATAAGCTTGGAAATACCATTCTAATATAGCCTTGTCATAGAAGCCCTCAACTCGATAGAAACTATTATCTCTTTTATCATCTTCCATAATTTTTCTTTAATAATGGTGTCAAAATATTTTCTAAGATGAAAAACAACATAACATATTAGTTTTACTATTGCATCATTCCATTTGAGTTATCCTAAGAGTAGAAAGATGGTCCATACTCGATACAAGTGGATTATGATTCCTGTCACTATAATATTTAGGTGTATTAGAGATAACATGAATTTAATTGCAATTAAATTAACTAGGACCATCTCCACTTACATGAGATGACTAAGTATCAGTTTTGTTTAGTGCATGTTCACATCTCTTTAAATTCACTACTAGACTCAATACTATTTTAATTGAGTCATGTATAATATATTTCATGGAATTGCATTCTTTCATAATTTTCTTTTATATGCATGATTATAATTCATTAATTCTTTTCTCTATAAATTTGCTTTCTTGTTTGCTTGCAGTTTTTTTCATTGCTTTCTAGCTAGATCCAACCTGTGCAAGTTCAACCACAATTTTACAAGGTGTTCTACTTATGTTCTAAGTATGCCAAATACACTAGGTGAAATTTAAACACCACATGAGTGCCTTGAAAGTACAATTTATCACCAACTAATCTTCACTTCTAATCTACACCTGAAAAATAAAAATATATAACATTTAAACTACACTAATAAAAATAATTTACTAGTGTAATAACAATAATTTGCTAGTGCATTTCAATAATTTGACCCCAACATCTTCTAGAATGTTCAATTTAATATTGCCCACTTAAGGAAAAAGAAGTTTGATATAAATTTGATGGGCACTACTACCCGTCAAGTCAATTTTATATGATCAGTTTCCTTTCAAAGTTTCCATCCACATAATGTTTGATTTTTATTTTTACCCACCATTTAAATATCATCTAGTATGTGTTTTCATTAACATTTCGTTGTGAATGTTAAAAATAAATAAATTGGCTTTAACAATTTTTCGTATTTGTCTTAGTAAATTTTTAAAATGTATCTTGACCATAAAATATGTTTCAACAATTAATATCATAGATGAATCCTTTTTATATTACTTTAAAAAGTTCAAACATATTCATATGTGTTTATTCATCTATCAAATTAGCTAATAATTTGGTACAATTATATATATCCTAACTATTTATTTAATTTCAAAGATTTTACAGATTATGCTAAACCATTATTCAAAATTTTTCAAGTGGCTTGGTCCAACTCATTAAGTATATTGTATTTTCAAGAATAATGGTAGATCTCAACCTTCAACGTGATGAGTTCGATGGAAGGAGGACATTATAAATAATAAAACAATTTTGAACCCACATTTAAATAGGAATTTGGTAGGATTCTAACATGTCAAACAATAATAATAGACGAGTCATTCATTTTGAAGAAATTCATAATTTTCTCACAAGTGAGAAGAATAGATCTCTTGATGCAAACTAACTCTTAAAAGGCTCAAACCCATTTGTATTTAGATTCAAGTATGATTGTATTGAAAACATCATAGCCACACATGTGAGATTTTCATATGCAACCACAAAATAGATATTTTTTAATTAAACTAATAAATAGACCCAGTTTATAAAAACCTAGGTGTACCAACACGAAAGAAAATACATAAAACTCTCAAATTCAAACAAAAGAACTTTATTTCATTCATACATAAGGAAATAATTAGTGATTTATATAGTATACCAATTACCCAAAGGTGTGGACATGCCATGAGAGTAGAGAAGTGAATTAGTGTTTTATATAGTATATCAATGGCCCAAAGGTGTGGACATGCCATGAGAGTTTCAACCTACTTCAATGTTCTCGCTTACAGTTAAGTATGTAAAAAGCATGAATCGCATGACATGAGTGAAGATAGAGAATTTTTTTTTCTAATTAGTCCAGAGATGCACTATGGGTGAGTCTACGGTTATGTTAAAATCTCTACAATATTGAGGTATTTTATGTTTATCGTGGTTCTTTGCTAGCAAGATCACTGTTATGTGAATGCAATTTGATTTAAAAGTGCTTACACATATAAATATTTGTAAAGTTTTAAGAGACCCATCAAATTTATGGTTTGGAAAATTAAATAGCCATCATCATTAACATGAAAATTTAAAATGAACGATATTTAAGAAATAAATAAAGGTTTGGAAAATTAAATAATCATCATCATTAACATGAAAATTTGAAAATGATCAATATTTAAGAAATAAATAAAGAAATATGTATGATTGTGAACAAACCAGAATAAGTAAGCACGAAAAATGACAATATCCCTCCATGGCCAGTGGGCACACATATCGTCGCCACCAATTTTGCAGGGATGAAGCCCCAACTAGAGCCCTACCTTCCTCCTCCAGTAAGCTCACAAAACCCTCTTAGAAAATTTTACAGGGGCAAAGCAGAGGAGTTAGCTTCAACAAATTAGTTACGGCAAGAAAATCGCAAGTGGACAAAAGCTTAAATAAAACAAAGAATTTTACTCACGTCAAAAGTGATCCGAATGGAAAATGACATCAACCCATGGTACTCATCCACCCATATTATTCATCGACCCATGGAATTTACCCATGGTATTGTAAATGGCATCCGCCCATGGTATTGTAAAATCCACCCATGGTATTCATTCACCCATGGAATTTACCCATGGTATTGTAAATGGCATCTGCCCGTGGTATTGTAAAATCCACCCATGGTATTCATTCACCCATGGAATTGACCCCTGGTATTGTAACTGAAAAATACTATAAGTAACAAGTCACATTTTGTAAAAGGATAGATTGTCCGCCATAATGTAGCCTTTATAGTTCAGAGGCATGTAGCCACACATCTCTTCTCAGAGATAAGCTACCATTGCCCTAGCTAGTTTATTTCCACTTGGGTTTTAATAAAAAGTCTCTTTGTGGTTTTTTTTTTTTATTGGGCATTCTCCTATTTTTCTTCTGGCAATTTCAATTTTTCAGATCTTGGGGGTCTCTCCCCCCAAGATCCATTTCAATATTTTAGATCTTGGGGGCCTCCCCCCAAGATCAGGATCAGTGGGATCAGAGCAGGTTATGATTCCATGGGAATGAGGGTTTGATGCATATTTCAGTTTCAAATTTTGCAGCAATATTCAACAAACTTCAGGCATGTGCTACAACCTCCACAGAGCACTTTCTTGGGTCTAGCAGGAAGAATTTTTCTCTTCTCAATTTTTTGCAGGAATTTTTTTGGGCGGCACGTTTGCAGATCAGATCTGAAACATTTGGTACAAACTTTACAAAACCGAATACCAGATCTGGATTCCTCTCAAAAAATCACCCAATTTCAAAAAAAAATGGGTCGAATCGGAGTTCGGATGTGGACGATATCGCTGATTTAAAATCATCATTTTATCAGAATTTTTGTGACGGCGTAACTATTGCAGCGCGAATCTGAGATCTTAGAGTGTCTAGATAAGGATTTCCAACTCATGGGAAGATGCAAAATGATCCTTCTGCTTCTAAAAACACGTTATAATAAATATAATGAGTTATATTGGCGAATTTATGTCCATTTTAATTCCGGAGCAGCATTCGGAGTGGGTTCCCATTGGAGACGTGCCCTCCCACCCCACTTTAGTAGGCACCTGCTTCACATTCATCACTTTCAACATAGCAGCAATCGGCTTGGGTTATTTGGAGATGTGCCCTCCCACCCCATGCTATGTAGGCACCTGCTACTTCATCAGCAACCAACATCACGATTGTGGGTCATCCACAAACCCACACTTCATCGAAGTCCATTTGCTAGGCCATACACTGTTAGTATCACAGTTGGTCACAAGCTTTACAGGGTATCTCTATCCTCAGATCTTCGTTCTTCATGGTTATGGGTCATCCACAAACCCACAGTTCATCGAAGTCCATTTTCTAGGCCACACACTACCAGAATCACAGTTGGTCACAAGCATTACAGGGTATCTCTATCCTCAGATCTTTGTTTATCAGGGTTTTGGGTTAACCACGTAAAACCCTTATCTTCAGTGGCTCTTCATATTCAACAAAGGCTTTTCAGGAGGGAACTTTACGCAATGGGGACCATTGCTTCTTAAGGAGTGAGGAATGATCCGAATGGAAAATGACATCAACCCATGGTACTCATCCACCCATATTATTCATCGACCCATGGAATTTACCCATGGTATTGTAAATGGCATCCGCCCATGGTATTGTAAAATCCACCCATGGTATTCATTCACCCATGGAATTTACCCATGGTATTGTAAATGGCATCTGCCCGTGGTATTGTAAAATCCACCCATGGTATTCATTCACCCATGGAATTGACCCCTGGTATTGTAACTGAAAAATACTATAAGTAACAAGTCACATTTTGTAAAAGGACAGATTGTCCGCCATAATGTAGCCTTTATAGTTCAGAGGCATGTAGCCACACATCTCTTCTCAGAGATAAGCTACCATTGCCCTAGCTAGTTTATTTCCACTTGGGTTTTAATAAAAAGTCTCTTTGTGGTTTTTTTTTATTGCGCATTCTCCTATTTTTCTTCTGGCAATTTCAATTTTTCAGATCTTGGGGGTCTCTCCCCCCAAGATCCATTTCAATATTTTAGATCTTGGGGGCCTCCCCCCAAGATCAGGATCAAAAAGAGAGTAAAAAAAATTTGTTAGTCTAAGACCATATCGCAATAGAACATACTTTGGATTATATTTCAAAACATAGGAAAATACATTCGCATGATAAATTGGATGCTGCTGCTCTAAGTAAAACAAAACAATCTTAGTGCAATTTATGCTTCAGTAGGGTCGCAGTGTACCTCTCTGTAAAACTCTGTAAGAACTTGTTTTCACTTGCCCACCACAAATTGCTCCATCATTTTCTCCTCACTACCTCACATACTTACACACTCGACTCCTCTCAACTTTCTCTACACTACAAATCACATTTACATTCATATTTATCCAAAAATACAACTTTGACTCATAAATTTATGACAAATCAAAACATTAATACACAGTATGGGTGATTTTACATAATAAATGATTTTTTGAACTTGAAGGTGTTGTGGAGTGTAGATAACAGTTGTGGAATGAATTTTTTCCCATACATATTTACCAACTCTTCATTAAGTGCTTTAACTATCTGATTTGTTGTGGAATGGTCAGTGTTGTACTTCTACTTAGAACATCAGTCCTTCCGCCTGTAAACAAAGTCGCAACCTGCAGAAGTTGATTGGGAATGCATGATGGTTTTTAGTGTGTTTAAGGTGGTGGTTGGGATTAATATTTCCAACAATCCCCCTTTATCACAACTGGCACCATTGATAATTACCAAACAATCTCTGAGATAAACAAAACTTTCATGTGCCAATGGCTCTGTGAAAATATCAACAAGTTGTTCCTTTGACCTACCATGTTGCAACACAATTTCACCATTGTCAATTAAATCTCTAATAAAATAATATTTAGCATCAATGTGCTTGGTCTTCTTTTGAAAGATAGAATTCTTTGACAATGCAATTGCAGAAGTGTTTTCGCATAAAATAGTTGTCGTTCCATCTTGGTCGTGGCAAAGATCCCTTAATATCCTCCTCATCCAAACTGCCTGGCACATTGTTGTTGTTGTGATGACATATTCAGCTTCTGCTATTGATAGTGACACTATCAGATCCTTCATCGAGATCCATGAAATGACTCCAGAACCCAAATGAAAAACATATCTTGACGTGCTCTTTCTGTCATCAACACTTCCTGCTCAATCATTGTCAGTGTAACCAACTAGCCTAAAATCACTTGTCACGGTGTACAAAATACCATATCGTTTTGTCACATTGACATACCTTAGAATCCTTTTCGCTGCTTGCTAATGTGTTTCCTTTGGTGTCTCCATGAACCTCGAAACCAAACTTATTGCATACATTATATCCAGCCTAGTGGCGGTCAAATACATCAAGTTGCCTATCATACTTTTGTATAATGTCAGATTGACATTGCTGCTACAATATTCTTTGCTCAACTTCATCCCCATGACAGTTGGAGTTGGTGTGGGCTTGTTGTTATGCATATTAAACCTATCTAAAATGTTTGCCACATACTTTTCTTGAGAAATAAAAATTTCATTTTCTATTTGCTTCACTTTTATGCTAAAAAATATCTTAACAACCCCAAGTCAGTCATTTCAAACTCACTTTTCCGGACTACCTTGAAATCAACAATGAGGAAATCATCATTGCCTGTAAAATTCAAATCATCTACATATAAAACAACAATAAAAATATTACCATCACTCTATTTGATGTAGGGAGTAGGCTCACTATCACATTTGTTGAAACCATTGTCCAACAAGTAAGCATCTATCCTGCTATACCATGCAGACAGTGCTTGCTTCAGCCCATAAAGATCTTTCCTCAACCTATACACCTTGTCTTCATGGCCTTCTATGTCATAACCAGGTGGTTGTGCAACATATACTTCCTCTTTCAGCACTCCATTCAAGAACGTCGATTTTACGTCCATTTGATACACTTTCCATTTATGTTGCACAACAGTCAGCATCACTATATGCATTGTCTCCATCCTCACGACTAGCGCAAATGTCTCCACATAATATCAACTTTCTCTATAACTGAAAATTACTTTTACATTCATATTTATCCAAACATACAACTTTGAATCGTTAATTTATGATAGATCAAAACTATAATACACAGTATGTGCGATTTTAAATAATAAATGATTTTCTCAACTTGCAGGTGTTGTGGAGTGTAGATAATGGTCATAGAGTGAATGCTTTCCCATACATATTTACCAACTCTTAATTAAGTTCTTTAACTATATGATGTGTTACGGAATAGTCAGCATTGTAATTCTACTCAGAGCTTCAGTCCTTCCACATGTAAACAAAGTCACAACTTGCAGAAGTTGATTTGGAAAGCATGATGGTTTTCAATGTGTTTAATGTGGTGGTTGGGATTAATATTTCCAACACTTCCCCTTTATCACAACTGGCACCATTGACAATTCCCAAACAGTATCTGAGATAAACAATTCTTTCACTCGCCAATGGCTTTGTGAAAACAAAAGAAACAAAGATAACTTGCATTGTGAATGAGTGCTTGCAACATAAGACTCCTCCAATGTATGAGAAATGGGATCGTGAAGTTCGAGTGGAGCATGTGTGATCTGTGTGTGAGATGGATCTTCAATGCATACATATGAGTGATGAGGAGCCTTGGGTGATTGAAAAGTTTCATGATCGGAAGTGAGACTAACCCCAAGAGAGCAAGGGCCTGACATAACCATCAGCTTGGGATGAAGTGCCTCGACAGCCTTGGGTGTCTCAACTTCATCATTAGGTAGATCATCATAAACCGGTGGCTTCGAAAGATCAACTACGATAGAGTCATGATCATGATAAAAAATGGAAGTAAATGGATAACGACCACCACGATCAGAAAAATCAATGAATTCTTTGGCATCCTCATGATTAGACGAATCAAACAGAGGGGTAGATGAAAAGTGAACAAAATCATCCTCTGTTTCTCCAGAAAAGACAGATGAAGGACCATGTGGATTTTCAAAAAATAACTTATCCTCTCTGTTGTTGAATGATGGACCAACAGCCGGTGAGTCCTATGAGTGATCAACAATGGGTGCATCTGTGGATGAAGACACACATGCAAAATCATGGATGACAAGTTCACCAAAGAGGTTAGGAAAGAACATAGGGGGCTTGGATGGAAGGGAGTCATCCTTCGCCGAGTTCTGATGCTCAAGCTCCCACTCATACTCTTCATGAATGACAATGCATGTTGGTTGTGCAACATCAACTCCGACAATGGGTTGTTCCTCTTTCACAACAAGTGAAGAGTCCAAAATAGATGAACAAAAGATAGCATCAGTCGGAGGAACACCCGAGTGCGAAGACAGAGGTCGTAGACAAGAATGCATATGAGAACTTGAAAGAATCACAACCAAATCTACGCGAAAATTGAGTGAAGTGATGTTGGGAAAATGTGAAAGATGAACAGGCATGTGAGCATGCTCTTTAGCATCACTTGGCAGTGGTGGAACAGTTTAATGAGGGGAAGGTGGATAGTCAGCTCAGATGGTGTCTGCATCCACATGAGATTGCGCAACTCCCTCAATGAAGAATGTTGAGCGAGTCGTGATTTCAAGATTTTTCTTGGGATAGGCAGATATCTTAAGGCAATACTCGAACCGGTCCCAAAGATAAGAAAATTTCATCTAGCTCCTTGGAGCTTGAAACTGCAAGTCATAGAAATGCTGCCAAAAATCAATAACTAATTCATGCGGAGCCCTTTGTTGCTGTAACAGTTTCCAGTCAAGATGGTCTATATCAAAATCTTAGAATGTGTCTTCAATAAGATCACATACGTGCTCAAATGAGTGCATGGTGTCAGCCAATAGGCTGAGAAACCAACGAAATGGAGATTCGCGAAGTGTCTATGCAAGCAGCAAACTGGCCTGTTCATCAGAAAACTCATCTTCTTCATGAATGATGGAAAGAAAGTTATGTAAATTCTCAGGCCACGCTACTTTGCCTTCACCATCATACATGTGAGTGGATAAGAGATTGAAAATCTTCCCCGTGATGGAGACATCTTCATGATTCGAAAAACACCACGGGGAAAGAAGAGCGCAAGACTCCATGAAAGTTATGCAAAGGTTCAAAACTAGATGAGAGGACATAGCTTGTCATCAAGGCCTCCCCAGTAAGAAGTCCCAATTAGACCTTAGACCGTTTGGTGTACGAGTCCCAATAGTGCGTCGTAACGTAATGCCTTGACTGTAATGTCGCACAGAAGCAAGTAAAGTAACTTTGTCAGTAGCAAGGGTGTGACTGTTGCAATGAATCAAGGAAGGTGCATAGGAGGTTCTAACACAAAGGGGGTGGGATGAGTGCACCCCTTGATAACCTATATCAATACTCAGCTGGGAAGGAAACACACGAGTGAAGATGCATCAGAAGATGCAAAGCAAAGCAGTCGACAATCCAAAGTGATGGTTAAACCAATAATACATTTACAACAAGATTCATATAGTTGCATACGAATTAGATGATACAAAAATACGTAAGTTAAACAACATATATCATTAAGGCAACCAGAATAGTCCAACTACAATAACAACATATGCATGAAAATGTGTTGGCTCTTAATACATAAAGAAGTGTAAGCTCCAATCATACAATACATCCATGTAAACCTGCTAACCCCATCAGTGGAAAATTACAGCCACATCCACCTTCTCCTCCAAAGAGATGTACTAGCTCTGTGCAGTGGAGAAGCCAAGTCGCATTACAATACTGTCCAAGCTTTCCTCAAGATAGTCTTAACAGAAGCTTGGTTGACCAAAAGCCTATACAATGAGTTATGAGGGACTATTTATAGCAAAGGGTGGGGCGACACTTGACATTCCCCTTTGTGACCATTCAACTACCCTCGTGACCCTTCACCTAGTCTACGACGGTTACATCCACTATTGACACTTGACTTACACTTGACATGAATCAACACTATAATGCACATGAACCCTTGTGAACAATGGCTTGAACAAGCCAAACTAGACATCATTCTGACTCAGAAAACTACATAAATCCAACTGCTCAAGATCCTCATGCTGATCAAGATTGGTAGTCCTTGATAGTGTCTGTGTTCTGTTGTGACATCTGTTAGAAACCTGTACCTTGCCTCCATAGCATCCGGGTAAACTACTCGGGCTCCTTTGTCCAACTCATCTGAAACCATGTGCATCATTGTCTTCAATGTGGCCAGACCAGCAACATACCTGTGCATGATGTCTACACTGATAGGAAAGTCTGCGCTAGCGGTAGTGCGCATCAACTCGTCGAATTAAGAGTCAAGCTCCTGTCGGACCTGCTTCTTTGTCTTCACCTCGGTCATAGTCACAAGTGATGGGATCGCATGTGTGTGTACCACAACATCCATGCTCTTGAATACTCGTGCATGGGAAGCCTGTATGCTAGTGATGAATTGTGTTAGGCCCTCATAGTTCTGGATCTAACTCCGGATACGTGCTTGCAGCTAGACTGCATTGGCCCTCATCATCTTTGGCAAGTGAGGTGGGCTCCCTTGTACTTTATTGTCCAAGTTTGCATGTTATCTACAACAACATGTAGGTTCTTCAAGATGCATGCTCTTCTCGCACATCGTTGCTGCCATCCGTGGAGATGGACAACTGCTTGGTGCATAGTAACAAACTTGGAGTACAATGCTCGCATAACTGTGTGAAGGAACAATACTTCATCTAGTATTGCCTTCTTCAATTCAGCTCGGGAAGACATTGTCAAAAAGTCTCCTCCTTGCTTGGCCACCTATAGTTCCTTCGCCATTTTCTCATTCTCAGCTATGATGAAACAAACACTTGAGATAGTGGCTTTGGCATACACAATAGTTACATTGGCCAAAGCAGTTGGATGCTTGTCCAGATCAATTATGATCACCTGTTCTTCAACTTTCACAGGAGATGTTTGGTCCTTCGGAGTCGGTACTTTGTGACACTGCACAACTCTGTGATGATATTTTTCAAAGGAGATGTTGTGCATCTCTGCTTCCGACTGACGACAAAAGATCTTAATGCCTCCTTGGTCATTTGAGACTTGCTCATCATTTCGATGCATTGAAGTGGGTGACTCAACCTCTTTATGGTGAGGCATGAGGTCGGTGTCTGATCAAGAGCTCAAGTCCAAGCCATGGAAAAGGCTCAAAAATTGAAAGTGTTCAAAAACACTTGCAATGTGAATGACCAGATAGGCCTCATCGATACGATCCTGCTACTGCGAATGGAACTCAAATCTGACACTGTATGGAGGAGTTATCGCATTTTGAAAATGCCCAATAACTTGCAAAATTGGAATTTAAAAGAAAAAATTAAAAAAAAAAGAATATTCCAAGGAATATTCCTTGGAATATTCCCCAAAATATTCTTGGGAATATTCTGTTCTGGATGGCCAATAGAGAGCTGACTCGTGGCCTGCCCGAAGTCTGCCACGTGGCCCCAAGACGCGAGTTTGTTATGGTAAAATTTTGGTGCAGCTCATAGGATTCGACCTCGGGTCGGGTGGCCACCAGCCCACAGGCCCGACTGGCCCATCTACATGGTGGAACTTAACATTGAATGTGTGCCAGTTATATTTAACATTGGTTAATGTTTTGGTTGGGCAGAAATGTGGCTAGCCCCTAACCATGTGACTTGAACACAGTGACCACACCCTAAACCCGGCGCGACAGTTACGTTAGGGTTAAGCTTAGTTGGTCACATATGTGTGGTTATCGCCGGCGGTTGCAATCCATTTGGTGGAGTCTAACATTTTTGGCACCGTTGCCAAATTTGTCAGAGTTAATTGCCAGTTAACCAAATTTGGTCGAGTTTCTTTAGGGGAAACTGGGCAAAACTTCAGGAGGTCATAACTTTTGACAGGAGGAACCTTTTTGAATGAAATTTGTTTTGATTTCATATCTCCTCATCATTCTGGAGCCAATGGTATAGGTTTTAGAGCCATCAAAGGTCATATTCAGGTGTCTCTTCAGTGAAGAATCTTGGAGAGCCATCAGGGCCTAAGAGGTGTTGGAGCTATATTGGGCTATGGTTAGCCATTGGAGGTGAACCAAAAGTCATTCTTGACTATTTTCTATGTTCTGAACTCATTTTCAAAGCTTATTTTTCCTGTTTAGGCTTTCTTCTCACTGTATAACCATTTTGAGCATCTAATTCAAGCAAGGACATGCCCATTTGGGAGCCTTGGACCTAGCAGATGTAGCCCAGGAAGGGTGAACTGCCTTATCAGCTGCTATTTTATATTATGTGAATTTATATTGCTATGTTTTTTAGATTTGATATGATAAAGAATAAATTGAAACAATCCTCTTTCACACATAAGACTCGGAAATTTACCAAAAACTCTTTGTTTCAATTGCAAGATACCAGTAATAATTTGCACATATATTTTAATGGAAATGAATACCTTGCACAACAAAAACAAGTAGTTTCAATTTTAGATCAATGTCATATTCCAACTCCTACTGCTCCATGTCTACATCCAACTATTCAAGCACCTATTCTATCTCATGAGAAAAGTCTTGCCCCTACGATGGTTCACCCTGTTCGCCTGATGCCAGTTGTTCAGATGAATCAACTACTTGTATGGGTGTTACTTCGTCTATCTGTACATGATGCGCCCCCTGCTATATCTGCTGCTATTGTGCTTCCTTCTCCTGTTGGTGCAACTATTGTTCTTTTTGGACTTGTTCCCTTAGCACATGCAACTCCTTCTCTGCTTCTTCCATTCTCTTCTTATCCCTCTGCCTTCGCATGATGCACTTTTTGTGCTCCTACCTCTTTGCCTGAATAGCCATAGCTACTTGTTCTACAAGTGGATCTTCTCGAAACTTGCAACTTTTCTCCTCCTCCATGCGATTGACAATCTTCCTCTTCCCTTTATCGCGCATAGGTATGCTTGGCTCTATTGCCTCTGCTGTTGTTGCTACTGCTGCTTCTCTCTGTGATGTTGCTTCATGCTTCTTTGCTAACCACTCTACGGTGAAGCCGACCTGTTCGTTGTGTCCGGAGGAATTGTAGCAATACCTCCATGAGTCTTACTCGGCCCAATGAAATTACCCATGGATCTAGTTGAATTGAACTCTCATGCAATGATCTTTCACAATGCAATGTGGGTCATATGGGTTGAAGCTTCGGAGGTCGAATGGGTACTTCTTCATCTATTCTACTTAGACATCCGCTCACTTGATACTCTCGATCTCATATAACCCAATTTGCAACAGAAGAGTGGGCCAAGGTGCCTTCTTCTTCTGCTGTAGTCTAGCTGTCAATCCTACCGAGATATTCACACGCTACTTCCTACATGACAAGTACGTCCAAGGAAAACTTTGGCAGAACATGCGAAGGCTTCTCCGCATTGAACATTCATATGAAAGTGTTGGACGATATGGCATACCAATCTACAATGCCTAACAATGCCTCCATTTCTTCCTTTGACGTGCATGGTGGCTCCTATTTGAATATCATCCTATATACTCGGGTGACAAAATGGTCAGACAGTCATATGATTACTCCCGTGAAGCTGCATTTGGACAACAACGTGAAATATGTTTTCACAGTAGTCTCTGCCAGTGACCATGCCCACTCCAAGCCTAGGAACTCATGTCGGTCACAAACTGCATCTAGGATGTAGGTGGACATGTAAACCTCTGCATGCATACCTTCGGGTGACTGTCGAGCCTTCATGACTTGTTCTTTCAGTTGATGATCCATTATGCCGGACCAATCGCATGGTCTTCCTTCTCTAGCCAGTTGGTCCATTGCAATCACCCAACTCTAAGGAAAGGTCTTAGTGCTTTCTTGGCCACACAATTGACATGCGAATATGACCAAGTATTGGTATGCCTTATTCAATATCTTTGTCTTGTAGATTTGATTGGTGTCATCGTGAAATGAGCTGGCTCCTTTACCGAATCCTTCAGAATGTCTCTGGAGTTAGCTCTACTATTGGGCAAGCTGAATGGAGGACTCATGATAGTCACGGGCTCTGACATCTGATACATCTCATCATAATCTTGTGCCCAAAAGGTTGCAAGCTTCGTCCCACTGACAGTGCTTAAGGTCATCGCCTCGAGATCAGTGTGAGAGATGATCCCGTGAATCATGTCCACGCATGGGAACACAGAGTATCTGCATGCAATCCGGTACAAGCCTCACTTGTGAATTTTCACGTACACCTGACGGTCTTCAAGGTCTTCACCAAAAGTGCCTATGAATCTTTCATTAACTTCTTTCCACTTCAGTTTGATGTCCTTGTCTAGATACAACTTTGTATCTTCATAGATCGACATACTAGAGGACACTTGCTCAACTCCTACTCCAACTGCAACTCCATTAGTGTCCTGTGATCCTGTTCTCTTGGAATCCACTGAAACAGATGAACACTTGAAAGATCAAGAGACAAGTAACATGCATGAAAAGAGATATGTCAGTGAAAACAAAGAAAATCTGGGGAAGGACATAACACATACCTCAGAAACTAATGAGCAAGATTGCACAAATTTTATTGGGAGGCTGGCTGATTGGCTGCTAGAACTACGCAAAAGGTAGTATGGGCTATTTGGGAAGTAGGACTAGCTACTGGCTCTGTGAAATGCACAATCCAGTCAAGCAGTTGGCTGCTGGGATTGTGCAATGCGTAGTTCCAGCTGGGAAGGACTGTTGGCCCACGGACAGATTTGCGCAATTTCTTAGGCCAAGCAGCCACTGTCCTCCAAAAATGCGCAAAACAATCATGGAGGCCAATGCTAGGTAGGAACGCACATTTTTGGAGAGGAAGGTGAGCCTTCCTTCCCCGGATTATGCAATGCAGCCTTGGTGAAGGCAAACTCCGGGCTAAGGTTGGCTCGACTCGCCAGCGAGCAACTGAAAGCAAATAACACAGTGAATGCATGACGACACTAAGTGATAGCAGAAGTGATTGACAATGCATGCAAAACAGGAATGAAAGATTCAACAAATAGATCAACAAGCATGTGGGTGAGGTAGCTCGTCGGTTCAACAAACGTCCGTACAAAACAGTTTCATGCATGCAACAACAGTGAGATAGCAATGAAAACTGAAACAGAGCTGGGAAAGGCTATTATACATGTAAATGACAACAAGTGTTGAAAGAAATCAAGCAAACAACACTCACACAAGCGAATATACAAAAGCGACAGAAATGATGAAAAAGACAAGTTGAGGCCACTTACTCGTGAATAGCTGAGTCGGATGTGTCGAAGAGTCTTGGATGTGCTGTCGGATGTTAGAGCTGCAAGATCGATGTGAATGAATGAGCTCTGATGTGTCAAATAAATAAGTTTGGTCTCACGACGCACATGCCACAAATCTAGGAAAAAGGGACACTTGGAGGGAAACTTCTAAAACAACTTTGCATGTAACCCCCAGCTATTAAAAATAGCACCCTGAATCATGGTATTAATTTTTCATGTTGCCTCTTACTATTCTGGGAAAAGAGAGTCATGCATGCATGCAAGTCAAGTTTCCTTGGCCCTGGGTGGAACTAGTCAATCGGACTGCTCATGCATGCAGTTGCTCAACTGCTCGAGAAAAATGCGCATTTCAGGTTGGGATATGGGCTAACTTCCTAGGGTGTTTGTGCATTTTTTGGGCAGAGTAGCTTACTACAGCCCAGATTTGCACAAATCCTGGGCTAAACAACCCTGCTAGGGAAATTTGTGCAAATCCTGTTGGGAGTGCTGGCCGGCAGGATTGGACAATCCTGGGGCCCAGCAGGGTGCCTGCGAGGATTGCACAATTTCTAGAGGGAAGGTTGGTTGCCCTCGAGAAATGCACAATTTTCAAGGGGAAGCTGCTCAGCCTGCAATTGGACGAAGTCTGGGTGAACAACCTGTGAGGGGAATGGATCGACTATGATTGACAGGCTGTCTTTGTGCAAGGGAAACACTGAAGTTTGAGTACTTGATGAAGCGAGAGAACGCACTATGAAAGGTTGGTAGGGAGGCTCCAAAATAGGTTAAGGCAAAATTTTGGAGGGTGGATGTAGCCGCTACAACAGATTGTGAGCAAACCAGAATAAGTAACCATGGAAAATGACAATATCCCTCCACAACCAGCAGGTACACATATCATTGCCACCAATTCTGCAAGGATGAAGCCCCAACTAGCTGCCTCCCTTCCTCCTCCAATAAGCTCACAAAACCCTCTTAGAAAATTTTACAGGGGCAGACGAGAGGAGTTAGCTTCAATAAATCAGTTGCGGCAAGAAAATCGCAAGTGGACAAAAGCTTAAATAAAACACAGAATTTTACTCACGACAAAACAGAGTGAAAACAAAATGGTTAGTTTAAGACCAGATCACAACAGAACATACTTTGGATATATTTCAAAACATAGGAAAATACATTTGCATGATAAATTGGATGCGGTTCTGGAAGTAAAACAAAAATTTCTTACTGTGATTTAGACTTCACTAGGGTTGCAGAGTAACTCTCTTTAAAACTCCGTAAGAACTTGTTTTCACACACCCATCGCAAATTGCTCCACGATTTTCTCCTTACTACCTCACAGACTAACTCTCTATAAAACTTCATAAGAACTTGTTTTCACGCGCCCACCACAAATTGCTCCATGATTTTCTCCTCACTACCTCACAGACTTACATGATCCACTCCTCTCAACTTTCTCTACACTACAAATCACTTTTACATTCATATTTATCCAAACGTACAACTTTGACTGATTAATTTATGACAGATCAAAACATTAATACACAGTATGGGTGATTTTACATAATAAATGATTTTCTGAACTTGCAGGTGTTGTGGAGTGTAGATAACAGTTGCGGAGTGAATGTTTGCCCATACGTATTTACCAACTCTTCATTAAGTGCTTTAACTATATGATGTGTTGCGGAATGGTCAACGTTGTACTTCTTCTCAGCACTTCAGTCTTTCTGCTTGTAAAGAGAGTCGCAACCTGCAGAAGTTGACTCAGAAAGCATGATGGTTTTCAGTGTGTTTAATGTGGTGCTTGGGATTAATATTTCTAACACTCCCCCTTTATCACAAGTAGCACCATTGACAATTCCCAAATAGTCTCTGAGATAAACATAACTTTCATGCGCCAATAGCTTTGTGAAAAATATCAACAAATTGTTCCTGTGACATACCGTGTTGCAACACAATTTCACCATTGTTAATTAATTCTCTAATAAAATAATATTTAGCATCAATGTGCTTGGTCCTCTTGTGAAAGACAGAATTATTTGACAATGCAATTGCAGAAGTGTTGCTGCATAAAATAGTTGTCGTTCCCTCTTGGTCGTGGCGAAGATCTCTCAACATCCTCCTCATCCAAACTGCCTGACACGATGTCACTGTTGCGACGACATATCCTCCTCATCCAAACATTTCGACATAATCTCTTCCACGTTGTTGCTTGTATCCTTTAACAACAAGCCTCTCTTTATGCCTTTCCATCTTACCCTCAACGCTTCTCTTGGTTTTATAATCCCACTTCACTCTAATGACTTAATTTCCTTGCGGAAGGCTCACTAACTCCCATGTGTCATTCTTTTCTATTGCTTCTATTTCTTCCTCCATGGTTGCAACCCATTTTTCTTATTTGACTGCATTCTCAAAATCGATTGGGTCATCTACATGACAAAATAATGCAAATAAGGAATTTAGATCAACGCTATTATCAACTTCATCTTGCTCATAAATTTCATTTAAATTTCTGAATTTTGGTCTTCTTATGCTTGGTGAAAATGGGCTTAACATGTCACTTGGTGTTGCACTTTGCAACATGCTTGGAGAAGCACTTGCTCGACTGCGTGACGTTATCCTATTATTTGTTGATGGTGTTACTTGTTACCTACATTGTTATACAAAAAAATTATGCTTCTTATCCAAAAAAATATTACATTCTATATCAATAAACTTTTTTTCTCCAATTTCCTTTGATATTGTGCCTTTCACCTCCTCTCTTTATTTATGAATAATTAGTAATACCTGCCTTGGTCATAACACCGTGATGAAAAGCTAAAAAATAAAACTTAGAATTTTAAATTAAAAAACATAATTGGACCACGAAATTATTTAGCAAAATCCAACGAAATACCCACCAAGTGACTAGGGATGCATTGAAAAACAATGGAGTCGTAATATCATGTGAGTTAAAGGTGGGGAAAATTTGTGCATATAGGTTATATGTGTGCGCTGTACAAAAGAGTGGTGGGGTATACGTGCATCGTGAAGTTTTGTGGTGACAATATCATAGGCTCCATCTTACCTCAAGATTCCAGCAAATTTGTTTATTGCAACACTTTGGAGCAGGTGGACTTGAAAATCGCACAACTCCCACGTCATCATTTATGCGGTGCAAAGAAAACTTTGAAAGAGGTTGCTGTATTCATTGAGAATCTCTCACGTTGACACGTGGAAACCATATCTTTATGCGGCTACTGGGCATTCTAAAACAATGAAACTTTATGCGGGAGTGCGCATGAACGGTTATTGTAAAAATCCAAAACGACAATGTCATGGCCAGGCCTGGAATTTCAAGTTTATTCCGTCTGTCGAGTCAATTTGTTTTAAAAATTTGGATATGTTTTATCTTTTTAGGTTGTTAAATCCATTTCCATCTTAAAAAATAACCATTTTTACCATCATTTTTACTCAGTAGACACCGCCTTACGTGTTCTTGTAAAGGATACTATATCTAGTAAAAGATGACGTTGGTTGAAATGTAATGTAAACAATCCCCTCACGATGGATATTTCTGTTTTGTATATTTTATATTATTTTATTTTTAAAATTATATATGAATATGTAAGTATTGAAAAATTAATATAGTTATATAAATTAAATGGTGGTTGATATGGTTGATAAATATAGATAAGTATGAAAGATTTATTTTGCTAGAATTAAATAAATCATTAAAATTAATTAAATTATAATTTAATTTAAACTATTAGTATGTCTTTCAGGGGCATACAGTAACTATTTTCATGGATGAATTTGACATTACATTATTTAAATTTGTTTTGGTGTAAAGTTAAACTAATGTACAATATTTTAACTATTTTTTTTATTTAAAAAAATATATTTCTAAAATTTTATTGAATGGTGAGAAAGGATGTCATATCTTGATTTTTGAATCTTATATTTGAGTCTTATATGGGGTAGCAGAATGACGTCTTACTTCTATTAATTTCTTTTCGTGTATATCATTCCAAATTTGTCCCACATATCTGTGTAGATATGTTAGGTACAATCAACCATGAAATCTTGAAGAAGTCTTGGGTTGAGTTTTCCCTTGGAAGCACTGGGAACCATGGGGTTGAACCATTTTGTTTATGTCTGGTACTTGGCCATGCCACTTTGTTGGTGGTATCATGTTGTTATTGATTTTCATGGTTTTTCTTCTTGCTTGATTTTTGTTTTTTCCTTTTGTGTTTTGAGGGTTTTGGGAATTGGTTGAGGAAAGAGGAAGTTCAAAGGACCTTAGAGGGAGCTGAATGAAACCCAACATGTAATGTAAGACTTGTATAAAGCCCGGTGCATGTATAAGGGTAGTTGAAGACAAGAATGTGATAGCCAATTAGATTGGTTGGGTCCATTGGGGTAAATGGATGATGGGAAGAAAATCATGAGAAATGTAGCAAGAAAAGTGAAGTCAATGGATTTGAGGCGTTAGATAACTTAGCTATG
Source organism: Pinus tabuliformis (assembly GCA_031772625.1). NCBI lineage: Eukaryota > Viridiplantae > Streptophyta > Pinopsida > Pinales > Pinaceae > Pinus > Pinus tabuliformis. The sequence goes on from CM062814.1 coordinate 726,148,276, forward strand.
TTGGGAACGATTTTTCTCAATGTTGTGCATGTTGTGCATGGATAAAGAGAGTCATATTAACCTTGAACTTATGCTATTTGGTAATTATGTTTTGATCATGATTATGTTGATGTCTATACATGTATAAGCTATCTTGGGCACACTTTTTCTCAATGTTGTGCATGTTGTGCACGGATAAAGGGAGTCATCTTAACCTTGACCTTATGTTATTTGGTAATTATGTTGTGATCATGATTATGTTGATGTCTATACATGTATACATGTATGTATGTATGTATGTCGTTATATGACAGGGTTGTCAGGGATCATGATTTCTTTATGCTAATGTGTGTGTGTGTGTGTGTGTGTGTGTGTGTATATATATATATATATATATATATATATATATATATATATATATATATATATATATATATATATATATATGTTGGTGTTTGACTTGGTCATTAGGGATCATCATTTCTTTATGCTAATGCTTATATATATGTATGTATTGTCTAATAGTTTTGTTAGGGATCATGATTGTTTTATGATGATGTTTATATGTATGTATGTATATATGTATGTCATTGTCTAACAGGGTCATTAACGATCATTCTTGTGGATGAACGATTGCTTATGTAGATGAATGGCATGAAAGGGTTCCTAGTTTATGCGGAATCAAGTGGGAAGAGTAGCTCTCAGAGATATTTGAGGTTAGTATCATGTGGATATGAATTGATATTTTGTGATTATGCTGTATCTATGTTTATGTTATGGACAGGTAATGTTGAGGGACACGAATATGGATAAAGGTAAATTAAGCATGCTTATTGAAATTATTTACATCAATTTCCTTGGATTGAAAGATCACAATGTCAACTTAGGTTTCTAATTGTTCACCCATTATCATAAATAGAGTGATTTGAGTAATCAACTCAACATCTTTTTCTCATTATGAGAGTTGCCGACTTGTGTGGCAATGTTGGTCTTAACCCTCTTCCTTTTGTTAAAAAATTGTTTAGAATCAAGTAGAAGAAAATATTACAAATATGCTTCACTATTAACATCAACTTTGGAAATAATATTGCTATTGTGCTTAGAAAAAATCATTAAGTAATATGAAACAAAAAAATAAAAGGAAAATATACTTACTACCTAATATACTAATTTGAAATAGTTAACACTTTTTTAGATAGATTAAGAGATTAACATTAAGAGAATGATAAAATTGTGGTTTAAGAGTAAGATTGATTTATAATATTAACAAAATAAAAACAAATAAAACCCATAATAATAACAATAAATAATCTTCCGAAATAATTATTTTCAACAATACTTCCAAAATGAACATATATATATATATATCTATATATATATATATATATATATATATATATATATATATATATATATATATATATATATATATATTATTGCTAACAAATAGTAATAAAAAAATATCTCTCTATAAATATATTTATATTTAAAACTATCTAAAAATAACATATCCCATTATAAATATACTAGCAATTGCCCCAAAAGGTGCAAAGAGAGGCCGATAAGATTGTTAAATTGTGATAATTTCAAAGACATGTACATTTGAATTCAACATCCCAATATTATTAGCCTTTCAAGGGAGAATATATCACTATTTAATAAAAAAATGAAAAGTGGAATCTCAACCCATTAATTGATTAACTTTGCAGTGTCAATATGAAAATAACACAATCAAATTGAGAATATAACGTAATTTCCTCAAATAAATAAAAAAGCTTAACTTAATTATTTAATTGGATCAATGGATAACTATAAAAATGGATGAATAGAAATCTAAGCTAGCCCAATAAAATTGTTAACTGTTTCATTTTAAAATATATTTTTACTTATTTATTCATTATGAATTGAATGATTTTAATTTATATAATTTATAGGCTTCATTACATGTAATATTATGGGAAACATACCATGGGTCAACATAACCATAAGCTCAAAAACCATGTACTTTAAACCTAACCACTTTGACTCTAAGACTGAGTCAAGTTTACCTAACAATCACCCTTTAAACTTGACTTGGGAAAAATCTTGAGATCCAATCTACAAAACTTCTTGTCAATTTACTAGAGGTATGCTTCAAGTCTTACAATAGTATGTCCCATTTACATATTGTAATAGATCTATTACTCTTGGCCAAAAGAAATCTTACAACATAGGATATCAAGCTTATTTATAGGTTTCATTAGATGCAATACTATGGAAAACATACCACTAGTCATTAATACCATTTCCCCTAAAACCACTTATCATACACCTAACAATTTCGATTCTATGATTTCTTTTTCACAATTATTTTTAAAAAGTTCCTCTTCCCTTCTCACCTTCTCCTACTCAATGCTCTCCTCAAGCTACCAAAATCATTGGTTATATACAAGTGCATATCAACCTCAATCTCCAATTTTGACTCTCATCATTTCTCTTTACATACTCAAAACATCTTATGAGAGATTCACTATCTCATGCTTTCAAAACTTTACTGTGACAATCATGGCATAGAGCACTCCATCTTTCTTAAGTACTAAAATTAGACAATTTTACCATCTTTGTAATAAACTCATGTAAAGGCTCTCAACCATGGATCTAATACCACACGTTATGAGTCGACACCGAGAAAGATAAATATAATAAATCAATTTTAATAAAATATATATCCACAACATATAAATCATGACACATGATCTTGGAAATCATAAATTTAAAAATCATAGCGTAATAGATTTATCACTCTTGGTCAAAATACATCTTACAATGGAGGATTTGAAATCGATTTATAGGCTTGATTACATGCAATACTATGGAAAATATACCATATGTCACAAAAATCATGTATCTAAAAACCACATACTGTAAAGCCAACAACTTTGACTCTATGATTGATTCAAGTTCATATATGTAAGTGTAAATCCATCTTAACTCTGATGTATCTACAATCAAATCCCTTGAGGTGCAATTACCTCCTCAATTTTAATACTTTAATAAAGACTTACAAATTGAAATATTTGATCCCTCTCAATGCATTATAAATCTAGAGTTAAGATAGATTTATACTTGTAATTTTACATTTATTTTTCCAAAAACATTGAATAATCAAAAGTTATTTTCTTAATAAAAACTTGATTTATAAAATTTAAATTTCCAACACAAAATTTAGAAAAATTATTTCTACCTATATATCTATCTATTCATTTTCACATTTTCTTTTGACATTAAAGTGCACAACCATATTATTTTATTTAAAATAATACCACCAAAAAATTTCAAAACCATTACAACATATAATATAAATTAATGTTACCATAGAACAAAACAAATAGAAAAGACAATCCTTTATTTCCAAATTACAACCTACATGCTCTTTAAAAGGAATTTAGATTTGACTGCTTAAAAAAAGCTTCAAAGAAACTTCCCATGGAACAAGTCCAATGCTTCAATGTTTGGAGGACTTAGGGGGAAAAGATCATTAGCATCATAATTGCAATGTATTCATTATGAGAGGATAATTTTGAATTATTAAATACTTCCATGGTTAGGTTAGAATGATTAATTTAAAAAACAGCATAGGTTATGATAGTTTGACATTGATCTTTAATAAATCATGACACATGATCTTGGAAATCAATCTACAAAGCTTCATGTCAATTTACTAGAGGTATGCTTGAAGTCTTACAATAGTATGTCCCATTTACATATTGTAATAGATATATAACTCTTGGCCAAAATAAATCTTACAACATAGGATATCAAGCCTATTTATAGGTTTCATTAGATGCAATATTGTGGAAAACATACCATCGGTCATTAATATCATTTCCCTAAAAACCACTTACCATAGACCTTACAATTTTGACTCTATGAAAACTTTTTCACAATTATTTTTAAAAATATCATCTTCCCTTCTCACCTTCTCATACTTAATGCTCTACTCATCGTACCAAAGTCATTGGTTATATACAATTCCATCTCACCTCAATCTCCAATTTTGACTCTCATAATTTCTCTTCACATACTCGAAACATCTTACTGGAGGATGGCTACAGAATTAGTTTAAAAATAATTATAAAATTTAATTTTAATTTAATTCTAGATCAATGGAAGTTTATTAGCAAAAAAATTCAAAAGACTTACTTGAAATTCCCAAATACACAAGAATTGTTTTTAAAAGATTAATCTGGGGTCTGTACCCTTCAGCGGATATGTGTCCTTCCAACTAAAAACCTAGGAAAAGATTCAAGAATACGAAAGTGAGCGATTCAAGGGCAATGGTTTTGTTTGAGAAAGAAGATTTGGCTACTTAAGTGTGAAACTTGGTGTTACACAAAATACTGTCACCATGACTTTCTATAGTCAGTGTGAGTCTATCACCACTCATACTGTCCTCCTTTGCAAGTCTCAAACCTCAGCTCTTCATGTCAAGCCTTAAAAATGAGAGAAATTCCTTGAAAATCTCTAAAACTCTGGTTCCGCGCTTTCTCTTAGCATTACTTGCAATCCTGCATCCTTTGGTCATGTTACCTATGGACCTATCCACTCTGTCTCTAAAGGAATGGGTGCAAACCCCTGTAAAAGTAAAAAAGGCGCAATTTTATTATTAAAAACTCACTTTGGATTAATTATGGACTCTTCTAGAAGGAATCTTGAGGTGGCAAGTTCACTCCCAGGTGCTTCATGCATCCCATAACTAAAGGAGCTAACCCCTTGATGAGAGGAGCTTATCCCTTTGAAGGAGGACTCTATCCCTTTGAAGGTGGACCTGGTAACTTCCCTCCTCTTCACTATAAAATGAGGCATTGGGCTGGTTGCTAGGGAGGTTGAAAACTGAATATTTTTGAGGGTAAATGCTGTTGGAATTTAGACTTCCTATTTGAGCTTGAGAGGAGAGATTACATACCTTTTGGCTTCTTTGGGAAGAGAGTGAAACTTGTCAAAGTAGAGGAGATTCTTACTGGACCCTGGGAGGAGCTTGTACAACATCAAGGCACCAAGGTTGTAAAGTTCTTCTTTGTTTAAAGTTAATACAATCAGATTCATTTTTCTCAATAAATTGTCTTCTATGGTTATTTCATGAATTCCTTGATCATCATGATAAATATGGTTTATTATATTGGCTATGCAGGTGTTATTTGATGTGTGTCTGTTTGTGTTTGCAAGTTCTTTAAAAGGGAGCTCATTTGGACAAATGGAACGTGGCTTCCACAAACTAGCATTGGACTTGAGGTAGGGTCTAAAACATCTATTGGCTTTTATTTATAAATCGCAATATTTAGAGAAAGATAGAATTTGTTTGGTTTGCTTGTCGCTAGATATCCATAGATACTAGGGAGATCGGTCTTGTCTGCAAGAACGATTTATCTGCTCGACAAAATGGCGACTCCACTGGGGACTTGAATTTTGGTTTTTTCCTTTGCTTTTACTTTGACTTGAGAAACTTTTTCTTTGTTTCTGGTTTTTGCTTGATGTGTGTGGGATTGGGTAGGTTCTTTAGATTTTGAATTGTTTTTGTTTTTCACGCTTTTGAGAGAGGACCGCACGTTCTAGTTGTAACATAGTGTGGACATCCCCGCACTGTTGCTTTACTACACAGAGTGGTACCGCACCTAGTTATATCAGGGGCCTGTGGACCCTGTCAAATTTTTGAAAAAATTAAAATCTTTTCATTCAGTCAGCTTAGGATTTGTTTATGTGTTTTAGCCTCTGCCCAGACCTGCACGTGTCTTGTCAGAAACTTTTCGTAGGTTAATTCCATTGGAATTTAGGTTTTAGGTGAATTTCTAGAAGTTTTGTGTGCCTGGCTTGACTTTCGTCTGGTCTTTGTAGTAACTCAGAGCTTAGAAGCCTTAGAAACCTCAGATCACCCCGGTTTTTTCTTGTCTTCTTTATGAGTCTGACCGATTTGTAAAATCTGCCTTTAGTGAGGAATACATCTCACTTTTCTCTTTGCGAAACTTCGAAAGAACTTGTTTTGAAAGTTTTGGATTTCATTTTTAAAAAAGAAAACATAAGCTGGTTGTTTTTTGATTAATTTGTTATTCTGAACAAATTAGTCTTTAGTTTGCTCATAACTAAGTAAAACATCCTTGAAAAGAAATTTTACAAGCTTTTACTTCAATTAGATTTTTAGAATCTATGGATCTCAAGATTAGATATTTAACAGTTTTGAGTGTGTTCTAGAAATTAAAAACATCTCTTTTGAAAAGTTTTTTTTTGTAGTATTTGAGTGTTGAAAAACAAAGGGAAATTTTTGTGAGCATAATTAGTAGTCTCATTTTTGAGTTCATTGAAAAAGAAAAAAAAAGGTTTTGCTTTTCATTTGTTTGTTAAGGAAAAAATTGTTTTTCAAGAAATTGCATTCTCAACTCTTTCTTTAGCTAGAAATTCATTGAAGAAAAATGATTGTTTATCATCTTAGGTGCATTTTTAGTGTTTTGGAGTCGAGTCTTCACACCATAAAGTTTCATCTCCACACCTTTTGACTTAAGAAACAACCATAAAAATAACGCTTAAATTAAAATCTATCTAGCGATCATTTTATTTCTAGGGCTCTTTATCACCAACATAGCTTAGGCTAGTATCTTGGAGTAGGGAGTAATTAACTCTCCAAGATAGTAAAAACAAACAAGTAGCTGTATCTTGCGATAGGAGATAAATTCCAATTGTTACATCTATGCTCTGGGAAGCTCCTCTTAAAGGAGTCAAGCACGAGGTCATATCCGAACCAGTGGGGTAATCAGGGAAAATTTTAAGAACCCCCTTTAAATTTACATGTATAATAAATGGGCGAATCTCCATGGTATATAGGAAAAATGGAACTTAGGCGATTTTATCAATAATATGATATGTATATATAATTTTTTGGCGAATCTCTCAGTAGGCATGGCGAATATTTTACTCAATTATAAAATCTTGTGTTTACTGAATACACAAATAAAATCATTGCATTTCTTTAAAATATCTTCTGAAGTCAAAAGTACCAAAATTACATATCGATAACCTAGTGGGTGTAGGATAAAATTCACCCGTGCCATTCACAGAAAGCATGAGAAAAAACCTAATACTATATATAAAACCAAGAAAAATTCAAATTCATCACTTCTAGGGACCTCGTAACCACCCTACCAATACACAAGTATGTTCCTATTTGCAATTAGAAAAATTACCCAAATTACAATCTGTTTTCTCCAGCATATGTTGGAAAGTTATAGAAGGATGACTAGTGCAATCAATCCATTTCTTTTAGCCCTGGATTTGTTTCAGTTTAAAACAGAAGTATACAAATATACTTGTCCAATGTGTATGCTTTAACCATTCACCTTAAGGTGTTTTTACAATATAATTTCCTAAGTCTATTTAATATCTTCATTATCATAAAAACCAACCTATATCCATCTTAATTCCACATCTACCACTCTTAGGGGGATGAAATCTATTTATCCCTCTGAGCACTTGGTAGACCCAGAATTAAGATGGATCTAAGATGATAGAATTTCCCCTTTAAATAGTCTATACTCACATGAATAACATGGTATTACCATGGGTCAATACCATGGGTTGTCATAACTTGGAGCTTAAAAATTACTATTAGTAATTTATAAAAATTAATAAAATTTGTAGTTGATTTTTATTTTAACCAAGCTAAAATGTTTAACATACATTAAATTACAACATCCATTTTTACTCTTGATCAGATCAAATATTTTTTCACTCTATGCTAGTTTGCATATCACGATATTTGATACCTCTCGGGGGTTAGTAGATCCAGAGTAAAGATGGATCTATGCTGGTTTAATCCCCCATTTAAATAGGCTACATTCCAGGTGAATACCATGGGTCAATACCATGTGCCATTTTGGTGAATACCATGGGTCAATACCATGTGCCATTTTTATTTTTATTAATACTAATATTAGGGTTAATAATGTTTTTTTGCATGGTATTAATAACAATCTAGTCCATGGTATTTGTCCCATAGTATTTTGCCCATAGGTTTCACCTAAATATAATACATTTTTTGAGTGTTCGTAAATATAAGGTGACTTATGGAGTAAATATAAAAAAATGTTTTATTTGTTTACCATACCTCTCATTTATTTATATTTTTATTAATTTACCATACCTCTTTTACAAATATGGTATTTGGCTCATAGGATTCACTTAAATAAAACCTCTTTCTTGAGCCTTCATAAATAGAACTAGGGTTATGGACTAGATATAAAAAGAGGTTTTATTTATTTACCATGCATCTAGTTTATTTATATTTTTATTTATTTACCATACCTTTTGAGTAAGTATAAAAAGACGTTTTATTTATTTACCATACCTCTCATTTATTTATATGTTTATTAATTTACCGTACCTCTTTTATAAATATGGTATTTGGGCCTTTGGCCCATAGGATTCACTTAAATAAAACCTATTCTTTAAAATGGGTGAATGGATTCACTTAAATAAAACCTATTCTTGAAAATGGGCGAATGGAAGGTTGTAACGCCTAATTTCTAGGGCTAAATTTACCTTTTTTACCCTCTCCCTTAAAATAAGGTGGGCTATTTGAGGTGATTTGTAAAAATGTACTATGATACAAAATATTCGCCCACTAAAAATTTAAAACCCCTTAATTTCGCCAAAGGGTGAACATTCACCCTTAAAATTTTCTATGGGGGTAATTAATCCTTCCTCATTAGGAACGATAGCAGATATACACGTATTAAAAATGGTAAACCTCGGATTAACCATTGTCGAGGAGCCTGGGGTCACTTGTTGGTAAACCTTGGATTATGTCAAGGATCCTTCAAGGGGATTGAGCTTTGCTACTCTGCCCTTGCATGTGTGTCGGATCACAGACTGTTCCCCCAGGTATATTTGTTTCCGTTGGTAACCATAGCAACCATAATCTATAGGATTCTTTCCTAAGGTGACGGTGGAGGGAAGATCCCACTGTACCTGGAGTAGACGTCGACTAGACTCACTTGGAATCTCTGGGGGGTTCTCTTCACTCGAGACTGTTTAGTGGAGAAACTTGTGCCAGTCTGTTTCATTAAGCAGGTTGTCGGGGTAACTATTCCAACCGCCATTTCTATATTGAATTCTGCGACATTGGATTTCATCACCAACTAGTGTTTTCGGTACGAAAAGTTACTGTTTGTGTGTGCTTTGACCTCCTAGATTCTTTAGGCATGTGATTCAAATTGTTTGGTTCTTTAGAGACTTTAGGTGGTTTTCATTGAGATTTTTCTTTGTTTGCGTGTGAAGTAATTAAAATTTTTAATCGTGGCTGAATTATCAAGGCAGTCCCATAGACTTCGGGGCCAACCTCCTGAGTTTTCACCAAGCCAGCTTGGAGGGCTATGAGCTCTTGTAACTCCTAGTGACAGTAGAGTTGGGTCACCTGAAGAAGGAAAATCTTCTTTAGTTGTGCATCCTAATTATCAAGTTCAAGCACTAGAGTATATTATTGAACCTATTTCATTTTCCAAAGTTACTGGTAGTTTTTCTTCTACTAGTGAGTTAGTCGAGGAACTTGAAATTTCTGAACCTGAAACTGAACCTGCTGCTACCCCATCATCAGGATTTGCCTCTCCAACTTCCAATGGTCCTAGTTCACCCAGAGTAGGAAGAGTCATTACCCAAAATCTTCCTTCTGGACTTATTTCTATTGAAAAACTTGTTACTCCGGAAGAAGGCATATCTATCCCTGAAAATCAACCAACTATAGAACTTAGGGAGCATGAATCGATATTTTACAGTCCACCTCGGAGGGACGCTTGGTATCTTTCATTGACCAATTTTCTAGAAAACCCGGGACTAAGTTTTTCACCACCTTGAATCCCTTTCATCCAACACCTAAAGGTTATTATCCTCCTTTGAATATGTCGAGACAGTCATCCATGTTTTCTCAATCTCCAGAAACATTTTTATATGGTGGTCCTTCTGTTCCCTCTGGATATCAATCACTTACTGGTATTTTTTCGGGAGCATCTCCTCAACCTGTTGAACAAGGGTTATTAACTGGTAATAATGGAACTAAGCCCTTGAGTGTAGAAGATATTCTTGTGATGTCAGGTACCATTCGAAATCCGCAACCTCAAGGTAGTCAGTTACCGCATGGGGGGCAACCTCAGGGTCCTCAATTATCGCCTGGGGGGAAACCCCAAGGTACCCAGTTAGCGCCTGGGGGGCAACCTCAAGGACAATACATACCTTCGGGACAGTACATTCCTCAAGGCCAACCCCAGACTCAGTACGTACCTCAAGGTCAACCCCAGTATCAATATATGCCTCAAGGTCAACCCCAGTTTCAGTACATGCCTCAAGGTTATCAACCTCAAGGTCAGTACCCAACCCAAGGTTTCCAACCACCTTCAGGTCAATCATTTGTTCAAGGAACTGGAAATGTACCTTTGAATTATCAACCCTACCCTCAACCCGGTTATGGTCCTCAATATGCTCAACCTTCTATGGGTCCATACCCCGGAATGAACGTAGTGTGGGATCCATCTCAATCCCAACAGATCTTGCAACTGAATGTGCAGTTGTCATCTCAATCTGGACAACCCTTGGTTTCTGGTTCAACCCAGCAACCTGTCTAGCCTACTATTCAAACTTCTGCACCTGGTGTAGTTTCTCAGCCTGGGCCTAGTTCGCCTCGAACTCCACCTCAAACGACTGTTGCAACTGCTGCAACATCTATTCCATCTACCCCACCTACTTCTAGAGTATCGACAGCTCCGATTTCTATTGTTCCTGCATCAATTCCTCAAGCATCTTTACCTCAGTCTGGACCTACAATTCAGACTTCGGTTCAAATGCCTATAGGACAACCTGGTCCAAGTACGGTTGTCACAAGTCAACCTCAATTTACTTATCAACCGTACCAGGGACAGTACCATTTCGGTCTTGTTGTGCAAAACCCTGTCTATCAATATCAACCGTACCCTAGATATACTTATAAGCAACCTCAACAACTCCAGTACGGTCTGGTTAATCCTAGTTTTCCGGGAGGATATAATATCCCAAATGCCATTCCAATTCCTAGTTATCCTGGATATCCTCCTCCTGGGGTTGGTCTTATGACCCAGGGTTTTCGAGACCCTAATCGTCAGTTACCGTTCATTGCAACTTTGGACTTACCTGATTTGTCACGCCTAACAAATGATCCAATTAATTATCTTCTGTTTTGGCCGCCAATGTCGAATAATTTGCCCAGTGATATTCCTATGTTTGAAGGTAAATCAGGAGAGGATCCGTCAAACCATGTGATGACTTATCACCTCTGGTGTGCATCTAACTCCATTTCAGATGATTCAATTTGTTTACGTCTTTTTCAACGCACTCTGATTGGTCTTGCGGCCAAGTGGTACATTGAGTTACCGTGAGCCACTTTTCATAACTTTAGTCAGCTAGCTACTTCATTCTGAACACATTTTCAGTTGCCTGTCATATATGACAATGGCACGAAATTATTAACTTCATTAAAATAGTCAACGTCCACTTATATTTCAGATCACATTCATGAATGGAGATGTCGACGACGTTTAGTGAAAGTTTTTATTCCGGATCAGATCTTAGCAGAGTGGTTTGTTAAATCATTATTACCTAAAATCACTGAGGATGTAACTAAGGCAGGAGTTGTTACTGAAGAGCAAGTAATTGCTCAAGATCAGTACCTTGACCTCATTTATACGTAGTCAGGTACATTACATGAGGAAATCCCTGACCTTCCTAAACAAAATCAAATAACTGTAGCTCCTTTAGGGTCTCATGCCGCTGACGGTATGATTGGTTCAGTTAACACCAAAAGTAAGAAGAAATCTTCCAAGAACTATTCTCCTATCATAACTTTACCAGATTCCCCGACAGGAGACTCTTCCGTGGAAATTTCTACCGATATTCATGTCGTAGAGTCATCTACGGCCAAATAAAAAATCGGCGGTAAAAAGAAGGGGAAGAAGAAAAATAAATCAAATAAAAATTCGAAAGAGAAACCAGATAAAATGGAATCTACTGATGAGAAATGTAAACCTTGTTATCCTTGTCTCATTTGTGATGAATAGAATTTTACAAGAGACTGCCCTCATCGCGCTAAGGTTGCGAAAATTGTCAAAGGTTCTCAAACGGCTGCTGTCTTGAAGGATCCTTTTCCTAGTCAAGACAGTAAGATGATAGGTTCTTCCTCAAATGGATCAGAAGAACCCATAATGATGATGTCCCATGTTAGGATTGCGACAGGATCGGAAGATTATGGAAGTAAAAGTCCTGTTGGTGGTAAGGAAGCAGAATCTTCTAATTCGAACCCATCAACTTTAACTCCCGGCTCTGATCCGCTACATATCGAGAAACCTAACCCAGACATAGTAATCAAACCACCCACCAAGGGTATACTTCGAAAGTCAGTTTTCAATCCACATGCGAGAGCTACTCAGAACTATAACATTGTTGAAGATTTAGCCATTTCACCTTCAGCAATGTCGGCTTTGGAGGTGCTGCATGTTGGAAATAATACTGAGAGGGGGGGTGAATCAGTATTATCAGATCAATCAAACTTTTTCAATGCTCAGAAACATATACGCTACTTCAGTTAGGTGAACCAGCGTGTACACGCTACTGTGACTAAATAAAACAGCGTATAAGAAGAAAACTCATAATTTAGTTAGCTTATTCTTCAGTTAAGTTCATCAGGACATTATTCACCACATTAATAGTAAACAGGTGCAGTATAACAGAACAGATCAAAAGCCACACACATGAACACCAAGATGTAAGGTGGAAACCCAATGTGGGTGAAAACCACCTGCTGCAAGTTGTCTCTATCTTTCTTTAATATGAAACTTCAGTTTACAATCTTTTGTACTGGTGTAGCCTTATACCAGTACGCAGGCTACAACCTGCAGAAGGCTACAACCTTCTCTCGTTCTCCAAACTTCCTTGGAAGGGAGCTCCAACCCCCTTTGCTCTTGTACTAGCCAAGATACTAGTACGTAGGTGCTGACCTACAATCTTCTTTCCTTCAGGTACCACCTTTCATACATTTTCAGACTGGATATTCCTGAAGCATAACATTACAATCTGTAGACCCCAATTCATTCAACTTTCACAACAGATCATTGAAGCATAAAACAACCAATACTAGTATTATCAAACTTTGAATCACTGAACCACTGAACCCTGTCAATCACCAGTTACCAGAACAAAGAGCAGACTACAGAACTCTGAAATAACAGTCAGACCCCACTGTAAAGCCAAAATCAAGCTTCAAAAGATATACGCTACTTCAATGAGCAAAACCCGCGTATACACGCGCTTTTACCGAAGCCAACCTGCGTACAGATCTAAAAATAAACTTTCTCAATTTGCAGCTGTACCAGACATCAGTTAGACCCAGAACATAACATTGCGACAATATGCAGATCTAGAAATACGCATAATCAACCATATCATGATAGTGCATTTCAAACCATTAGATCCCGATCTATCCTTAGATCTAGTCTTCCATCAACCGATGTGATCTCTCCTTGGCTTAGATCAAGCAACCCAGAACCTGCATATCAGATCTCTTTCTCTCTTAGATATTCAAGCCTTGTCGAAAGATAATATTGCCTAATGATCTTCTTCTCCTTATATAGCCTTAGGCCTTGCTCAATACCAAGAACCAAAACCATAGTAACACAATACCATCAACTTCAAAACTAGGGATCGACACGCCCGTCGAGACACAATGGTCCGAAATCATAGGCACAACTTCCAAGGACTAACCACCATGGACCAAAGGTACTTTTCCACATACACGCGCTTTTTCTGAATCCAACTAGCGTGTACACGCGACTTGGGCTTAACGAACCTGCGTATATGAACTTCCTTGGCATGCTGTACTAAGATCTGTCTTCTGATTAAGTTGCCATCACCTGTACCAACCTCTGAGTGAGTTGCCATCAAGGACAACACTTGAATCATAATGCCAACAATCTCATTTGTGATGAATAGAATTTTACAAGAGACTGCCCTCATCGCGCTAAGGTTGCGAAAATTGTCAAAGGTTCTCAAACGGCTGCTGTCTTGAAGGATCCTTTTCCTAGTCAAGACAGTAAGATGATAGGTTCTTCCTCAAATGCCTCAGAAGAACCCATAATGATGATGTCCCATGTTAGGATTGCGACAGGATCGGAAGATTATGGAAGTAAAAGTCCTGTTGGTGGTAAGGAAGCAGAATCTTCTAATTCGAACCCATCAACTTTAACTCCCGGTTCTGATCCGCTACATATCGAGAAACCTAACCCAGACATAGTAATCAAACCGCCCGCCAAGAGTATACTTCGAAAGTCAGTTTTCAATCCACATGCGAGAGCTACTCAGAACTATAACATTGTTGAAGATTTAGCCATTTCACCTTCAGCAATGTCGGCTTTGGAGGTGCTGCAATCATGTCCAGCGCAACGTAAATTGCTATTGTTAGCTATAGGAGCTGTTGATATTCAGGACTTGAACTTTATAATCTTTGATTTACAAAATAGTACACCTCGCTTACCTCATCAAATGGATTTCCAGATTCCAGTGTCAGTCAAAAACAGACCTTGCTATAGGACTGTAATTGATGAGGGAGCTTCAACGTGTATTATGTCGATCCAGTGTTGGAGATATCTTGGTTCTCCTACACTTAATCAATCCCTGACGATTCTAAAGGCTTTTGATGGTCGTGGGTTCCATCCTTTTGGCATTCTACAGGATTTACCTATAGGTGTTGAAGGCAAAACTATTAATCTAGATGTGGAAGTGGCTGATGCCCCTCTAGATTACAACCTTCTTTTGGGTCGTATTTGGTCTTACGCTATGACTGCTATTGTTTCATCAGTCTTTCGGCTTATAAAGTTTCCTTATAATGGAAAGATCGTAACTATAGACTAGCTAACTTACTTTTCATCTGACCCAGCCTCTTCTGAAAGTATCCAGCATGTCGGAAAAACAACTATCTCTTATAAGGATGTTGGAGTAGGATTAGTTAAAGATTCTGGTTTACTAGGAACTTTTTCCTTTCCTCCTCCTAACGTATCGCCTTCTACTGCAACCATTCATATGATTTCATCAGACACCATTGTTTATGATGATCCTTGGATCATATCTTCCGAATCTAAGATGGATTCATTTGGTGATGCTATGCCTTTGAGTCCCTATGAAATTGCATATCAGGCTGTACAGTCATTTTCCAACCCTTCTTCAACCGAAATTGACTTAATGAATGTAGTCCATGAAGAATCGCTTTCAACATCAAACTCAGATTCAACAACGTTTTCCAAACTTGTTCACATAGATGAGCAGATTCGAGAAATTTTGTCTGTTGATGATTTACCATGGGAAGATCTTCATCATAGGTCTTCGTTCTTACCTGAGATTGATCATTTTGAAAATGATTTTTCATCTATTTTTACGATTGATTATGTCAAAGAACCTTAGAATCCATTGCAAAATCCTGATTCTGAGTTAAATTTGGAAAATATTTCTTGAACGGTTCCCATTGACATTTCAGTCAAACCTGGAATTGTTGAAAACATTCATATAGGTGCCTCTTGTACGGAAGATGAAATTCAAACATATAAGGCCCTATTTCAAGAATTCCACGACGTGTTTGCCTGGTCATATGAAGAAATGCCAGGAATTGACCCAACAATTGTTGTTCATGAAATCAAAACTTACCTGGATGCTAAACCAGTCCGGAAACGTTTGCGTCAGATCCACCCGTGAAAAGCTGCTGCTATTAAAGCAGAAGTTGAAAAATTACTTAAAATAGGTTTCATTTATCCAATTCCCTTAAAGGATTGGGTATCGAATATTGTTCCTGTTAATAAAAAGCAAGGGACGATAAGAATATGTATCGATTATTGGGATATTAATTGAGCCTGTCCAAAAGACAATTATCCAACTCCCTATATCGATCCAATAATTGATGATTGTGCCGGTAGTGAAATATTCTCCTTTATGGATGGTTTTTCCAATTATAATCAAATCAACATTCTACCTGCTGATCAACCAAAAACGGCTTTCATTTGTCCATGGGGGACATTTGCTTATTGCAAATTACCTTTTGGGCTCAAGAACGCCGGTGCAACTTTTCAAAGAGCCATGTCTTACACATTTCATGATATCAAGCACATTGTGCAATCCTATCTCGATGATTTACCTGCTCATTCATTACGTAGAGCCGACCATCTCATTCATTTACGAGCAATCTTTATGAGATGTAGGCATTATCGAATTAGGTTGAATCCACACAAATGTGTTTTCTGTATAGAAACAGGTCGTTTACTGGGATTCGTTGTTTCGAAAGCCAGCATTCATGTCGATCCCTCGAAGGTTGAAGCTATTTTCAAATTGCCTCCTCCTTCGACTCTTCGCCAACTCCAAAGTTTGCAGGGGAAAGCAAACTTTTTACGTCGATTCATTCCTAAATACGCCGAGATAACAAAGGGTTTTACCAGGTTGTTGAAATAGAATACTCCATTCTTTTGGGATGAGATAGCTGACAAATCTTTTGATGCACTAAAACACACGTTGACCCATGCACCGTTATTGCATCCTCCCAACTACAACCAGGGTTACTTCTTGTATCTCGCCACCTCTCATTCCACCATCGGGATGGTATTAGTTCAGGAAGATGAATTCGGTAGTGAACATGTGATTTATTACCTTAGTCGAACTTTGAATCCAACTGAGCTAAAATATTAACATGTGGAGAAATTAGCCTTGGCAGTTGTTCAAGCTATCCAACGATTTCGTCATTACATTTTACTACGCAAAACTACTGTAATTTCCGACTGCAACCCTATGATCTATATTTTGACCAAACAATTGCTAGGGGGCAAGTATTCCAAATGGATTGCTATCCTACAGGAATTTGACTTGGAGTTTGAAAAATCTAAGTCAAATAAATCTTTAGTTTTTGCGGAGTTGATGTGTGACTTCCCACGTGTTGATACTGAAACTGTGGTAGAAGAGCCCATTGCGGACGAATCCTTGTTTCTTATCAGCACTCTTGATCCATGGTATGGAGATATCATAGTTTATCTCTAAACCCAATCCTTTCGGCCTGAAATTTTAATATCTCAGCGTCGGAAAATACGATTCCAATCCCAACAATACAAAATTATTGGAGATACACTTTATCGTCATGGGGCGGACTCTATTTTCCGACATTGTTTAACTCATGAGGATGCTAAAAGGGTTCTAAATGACTGTCACTCAGGAGCGTGTGGCAGTCATATGTCTGGGTTTGCCACAGCCCAAAAGATATTCCGCGCTAGCTATTTCTGGCCGTCTTTGTTTAAAGATTTTATTGAAGCAGTCCGAAAATGCCACAACTACCAAATGTTTTATCAAAAGATGCGTGCTCCACCTGCTCCTCTCCACCCTATAATTGCCGTCGGTCCTTTTGCGAAATGGGGTATTGATTTTATTACATGTAACCCTCACTCGGCCGGGGGGCATGCGTATATCATCCTTGCGGTAGATTATTTTACCAAGTGGGCCGAGGCGATGCCTACATTTTTGACAGATGGCAAAACTATTGCGATTTTCATTTTCAATCATATAATTGCTAGGTTCGGTGTTCCACAAGCGATTATCACTGATCATGGGCATTATTTTCGAAACATTATGATGAATGAACTAACAGATCAACTTGGCCTACGTCACGATAGTTCTACTCCATATTACCCACAGGCTAATGGTCTGGTTGAAGCCATCAACAAAGTTCTAGTCATTATGATACGACGAATCATTGGGATTCATAGGTCGAATTGGCATAACATGTTGTTTTCGGTGCTTTGGGCGTATCGAACCTTAGTAAAAACATCAACTGGTTTCACTCCTTTCCAACTAGTTTACGGTTTGGAAGCTGTGTTACCCATTGAATATGAAATTCCGTCATTGGAAATGGCCATAGAATTACTTCCTGCCACATCCGAAGAGGATAAAAGTTTGTTGTACTTGGCTCAACTAGATGAGAATCGACGTGATGTTGCACTAGCAATCGAAACTCATGCCAAACGTATTAAAGCTCAGTATGATCGAAATGTTACACCTCGTAATTTTTCGGAAGGAGACCTAGTCTTATTGTACGATCAAGCAAATGATAAGTTAGGCCTTGGAAAATTCGTACCCATGTGGCATGGTCCTTATGTCGTTAAGCGAAAGCTGGCAAAAGGGGCCTATGAATTGGTAGACTTTGATGGTGTCTCTTTAGGTGAGCGCAAAAATGGTCTTTACCTGAAGAGGTATTATGCTTAAATCTAGGTGTCGAGATTTTTAGTTCGGTTAGTTTTCTTTCTAGCTGGTGTGTTTTAGATTAGAAAAGTGTGCTTAGTTTAGAGAGTGTTTTTGTCATTATTCCTACTTATCTTGATTTTACTCTTGATATTGCAGATGTCGATGTCTCTCCAAACATACATTGGTTTTGTTGATGGTACTTGTCGTAATACAGGAACATTTCTTCTCTAGCTTGGGTTATCTATTCACTCTCTGATGAGTTGGTATCTATGCATGGGGTAAGCCTCCGTCAAACAACAAACAACATTGTAGAGTATAGTGCAGTGATTGAGTTATTATTTGAATCCATCTCATTTGGTATTTGGAGTTTGATTGTGAGGTTAGATTCTGAACTTGTTGTGTTTCAACTTAATAGAGTTTATGCCATTAGAAATCCAGTGTTATTGAGATTATTTTTGAGAGTTCGTCTCTTGGAACGTGAATTTGATTATATTGAATATCAACATATTCCAAGATATTTAAATACATTAGCAAATGCAATTGCTTCTCAAATGTTAAGTAGACATTGGCAATGATCAAACAGTAAATTTAAAAACATTTCATAACATGCTTTACAAGATAGCCAGTAATAGTGATATAGCATAGCATAGAAGTGTGTCAAATATACATCGTCTTCGATCATAGGTTGAAAAACACCTTATGATCGGCAAAAATGATAGTACAAAAAGCAAAAATGTCGTATGAGTCTACAACAGGAAATCATCCTATCACTGGTGATGATCACGATAAGAAACCACTGTATGGGCCACCCTTCAAAGGAACCTTCTGAAAGGTCTTAGGACCCCAATTACATAGCGTTGTAGCCTAAGAGAAATGTCATCTATGCTAGTCTCTGGAATGTCTGCTGTCAAATGCTCTAGATGGTTTTCCAATTCGGCCAGGGTCTCTGTAGATTCGTCCCGTGGGGCTGGTGCTGCTGCAGCTGGCTATTTCCTCTCATAAGGTCGGAGAGTGGCTGGTCACCGTGGACCTACATCTGCATTTGAAACTTTTTACTATCAATTTTGGGACGATTTAAAAACAAAAAAAAAATAAATTAGAAAATGTTGAAAATGATTTTACCTGAGTCATCCCATTGCTCTCCTGGTGGAAAAGCCATGTCTGGGTCACCACGATAATCTATCCCAGCATAAGGAAAATCCTGAATCGCAAAAATTTGGTTCTCTAACCAATGAAAATACTCAGGAGGAAATTGAACAACCTCTGAACCCTCCTCAGGATGACAGGCCATAACTGCAACCCAACGCATCAGCTCGGGCTCTCGGGGAAGTCCAGCTCCAACTGAGAGATGCTGTGGGACCAACATTGGGACCCTCTCTAGACCAAAGCTCACAACTAAGAAACCATATCCAAAGTTTTTCAGTTGTCCATTCTTTTCTCTAGTCAGTTGGCCTTTTACATTAGCCAGCACAGCTTCGCACCAGTTGAAGACGGTGCCTCAAAAACAGTCTACTGCCATCCACATTTGGGATCTAGTGGCCATATGCAGTGCTGCACTTCTGAAAAGTCTGGTGACAGTAAATGCAATCACTTTGAGTTCAGGACGGGAGATGGTTTTGATATCAATCCCTTTGTCCTTCGTTTGGTCGTTACAAAACTCTAGCTGGAGACTATCGACAAACTGGCCACCTGGCCTAGTCCCGAATAGAGTCAGTTTTTCACCTCTCTTAGGAAAACCAGTCAAAAAGTAAATGTCCTCTGGCTCCATTTCGAGCTGGTGGCCACCAATAATGAAACATTGGTCCTGCACATTCCATCTGTCCACCAGCCACTGCAGAAAGTCTACTTGGGCCCTCATGCCAGGGATGGCCCAGAATTTAAATAACCCGCATGCCTTTAATGCATCAATTGAAGGTTGATGATTTATTGCGGCAAGGTCCACATCCTCGTGCTCCCGTTCCCGCCAGCTAAGCATGGCGTATACCCTACATTGAAAGAAAAGGCGGATTAGAACATTTTAAATCAAAGTTTTTGGGCGGAATTTGAAGAAATTGGAATTTTAAAACCTATGCCACAGGGATTGCACTCTCTAGTTAGAGACAGTGCGTAGGTCCGCACTCTGCCTCAATAGCGGGTGTGGGCCCTTGGTTTTTTCTGCATACGAAAAAGTCGGGGTCCGCAGGTTTCGCATGTTGTGCCTGCGGACCCCTGCGAGCAGACTTTTAAACAAATTTCTTTCTAATAATCAAAATATAAACCTAAAAACAAAATTTCGAACAGTTGAAATGCAAGAGTAAGGTGATGTGGATTACCTGGAGGTGACGATGTTCGATTCCAACGGATAGATTTTCCGCAATCTTCACAGGAAGTTTCTTACCCAAAAGCTCTCTTTCTCACTCCGAAGTCAAACGGTAAAAATGAATTTACAAAAGCCCTTTTTATAAGCTTCTTTGAATAAATGAATTTTTAATTTGTTTATTTTTCACTTTAAAGAGGTAGATTTTGAAGCATTTTAAACAGGTATGAGTAATGTTTGAGTTTTTGTGCAGAATAACGGATTTTTAAGGAAAAATTTATCATTTTCGACAAAAACATTAGAGTCATCTTTAAGCTCTTTTCTGACTCCTAAAATATGAAAAGATTGCTAATTTTTTCTTTTTAAGTTCGTTAAAATGGAATTAAAAAGACGGTCCACTTACAGTTATTTTCTGACCGTATAAGCATGAAAAGATTGCTGGATTTTTGTCGTTTCAAATTCGATATTGGTTATAAAACGACGTGTCTTTGGTCGCTTTTTTACTTTTTCAGATCAGAGACACTAATTATGAAAAGTACTCCTTGATCGTAATGGTCAAGTGGTTCTCTCAAGTATTATTTTATACTTTTCTGGGCTTGGGAAACACAAATTTATGAAAAAGGACAACCATGGAGTTTTCTTAAGTTTTTCTTCCGACTCCCTAAAATTGAAAAACGCCGAGTTTCTCCTATACTGGACTCGTTAAAATTTAACAGTAAAGGACCTGTTCAATTACAAACAGGAACGAACCACTCCTTCTTAGGGTTCGAATTTAAACTAAGTTGGACTCATCTGAAGGATGAGCTTATAATCAAGCAAATGTTATCCTCCTCAAGCTTGTCAAAAATAAAGAGGTACTTGCCAGAAATGGTGGGGGAAAAGAGAGAAAAATGAACCTGTTTGTCATACTTTGTGTCTCAGAAAAACATTTAACCACTCTTGAACACGACACTTTTTGTTCACCTGGGTTGGGAAATCCTTTGCCTAACAGTTAATGAAACCATATTGAAAGTCTTCAGCCGGTTTCTGGGTATTATCTTTGGGCCAATTGTCACCAAACCATCTGCAGTGTCGTTATGTGTTCAAGAGGTCAGTGCAAATAAACCATTCATCTGCAAAATATCTGTCATCCATCTTGACCATCCCTGATTCAGTGCTTGCAGCTATATTTCTTCAAACTTCATCTATGATTTCGTGTTGTGTGCTTGCCTACGACGGATCGCTTTCTATCGACTTCAGCTCATTATCTAGAAAGATGATCTAGAAATCATCAAACCTATGTCACGGGGACCGCACTCTCTAGTTAGAGACAGTGCGTAGGTCTGCACTTTGCCTAAACAGTGGGTGCGGGCCCCTGGTTTTTTCTTGCATACGAAAAAGTCGGGGTCCGCAGGTTTTGCATGCTGCTCCTGCGGACCCCCGCGAGCGGACTTTTAAACAAATTTCTTCCTAAAAATCAAAATATAAACCTAAAAACAAAATTTCAAATGGTTTAAATGCAAGAGTAAAGTGATGCGGATTACCTGGAGGTGACGGTGTTCGATTCCAACAGATGGATTTTCCGCAATCTTCACCGGAATTTTCTTACCCAAAAGCTCTCTTTCTCACTCCGAAGTCAAACGGTAAAAATGAATTTAAAAAATCCTTTTTTATAAGATTTTTTGAATAAATGAATTTTTAATTTGTTTATTTTTCACTTTAAAGAGGTAACTTTTGAAGCATTTTAAACAAGTATGAGTAATGTTTGAGTTTTTGTGCAGAATATCGGATTTTTCAGGCAAAATTGATCATTTTCGACAAAAACATTAGAGTCATCTTTAAGCTCTTTTTTGACTCCTAAAATAGGAAAAGATTGCAGAGTTTTTATTTTTAAGCTCGTTCAAACGGAATTAAAAAGAAGGTCCACTTACAACTCTTTTCTGACCGTATAAACATGAAACGATTGCTGGATTTTTGTCGTTTCAAATTCGATATTGGTTATAAAACGACGTGTCTTTGGTCACTTTTTTACTTTTTTAGATAAAAGACACTAATTATGAAAAGTATTCCTTGATCATAATGGTCAAGCGGTTCTCTCAAGTATTATTTTATACTTTTTCAGGCTTGGGAGACACAAATTTACAAAAAAGGACAACCATGGAGTTTTCTTAAGTTTTTATTCCGACTCCCTAAAATTGAAAAACACCGAGTTTCTCCTATACTGGACTCATTAAAATTTAACAGTAAAGGACCTGTTCGATTACAAACAGGAACAGACCACTCCTTCTTAGGGTTCGAATTTAAAATAAGTTGGACTCATCCGAAGGATGAGCTTATAATCAAGCAAATGTTATCCTCTTCAAGCTTATAAAAAATAAAGAGGTACTTGCCAAAAATGGTGGGGGAAAAGAGAGAAAAATGAACCTGTTTGTCATACTTTATGTCTCAGAAAAACATTTAACCACTCTTGAACACGACACTTTTTGTTCACCTGGGTTGCGAAATCCTTTGCCTAACAGTTAATCAAACGATATTGAAAGTCTTCAGCCAGTTTCTGGGTATTAGCTTTGGGCAAATTGTCACCAAACCATCTACAGTGTCATTATGTGCTCAAGAGGTGAGTGCAAATAAACCATTCATCTACAAAATATCTGTCATCCATCTTGACCATCCCTAAGTTAGTCCTTGCAACTATATTTCTTCAAACTTGATCTATGATTTCGTGTTGTGGGTTTGCCTGCGACAGATCGCTTTCTATCGACTTCAGCTCATTATCTAGAAATATGATCTAGAAATCGTCAGTACCTTGGGATCTGCATACCTCAATGGCAAGTTTCTCGCCTTCGATGATAGGTTGCATCATTGACGTTCGATCAAAGGATTTTGTGACATGTTCGACATCAACACATCTATTCACATTTCATGGATTGTACTGAGTACTTTGAGAGCCATTGACATTACTGGTGGTTTCTCTCACACTTGTTAATAGTTTACATCATTGACTGGTAATCAAGTGGTTTCTACCATGTTCGACTTCAACACATTCATTCACATGGATAGAATCGTACTATTTCGGGAAGTAGAAATAAAGACCCTGGATCTATTTCCACCATCCAGGCTACGAGGAATTTTGTTATTCATTATACAGTGGACTATTCATAAACAGATGACTGTGCCCATACTGTGTCTACATATGTCTATACTTGTGATGTATTGCAAGATCATTCCTATATCAGAGCAGTTTAGTTAGTTTTCTAGTCAGTTTTGATCTGAGTATGGGAATGCCTACCTTAGCGATGATATGATCTCATGTATATATTTTTTATTGAATGTTTTTACAGGTTCCAAGTAGGCTCTCCACAAGATGATCCTCGAAATGATAAAGTACTTCACTCTTCTTGGATGATAAATGAAATCCTCATCTACTACAGACTTTGCACTTTAGGGGGCAATCTGTTACACAAAATATTGTCACCATGACTTTCTGCAGTTAGTGTGAGTCTATCACCACTAATACTGTCCTCCTTTGCAAGTCGCAAACCTCAGCTCTTCATGTCAAGCCTTAAAAATGAGATAAAGTCCTTGAAAATCTCTAAAACTCTGGCTCCGCACTTTCTCTTAGCATTACCAGTAGTCCTGCACCCCTTGGTCATGTTACCTGCGGACCTGCCCACTCTGTCTCTAAAGGAATGGGTGTGGAACCCTGTAAAAGTTAAAAAGGCATAAGTTTATTATTAAAAACTCACTTTGGATTAATTCTGGATGCTTCTAGAAGGAATCTTGAGGTGGCAAGTTCGCTCCTAGGTGGTTCATGCATCCCATAACTAAAGGAGCTAACCCCTTGATGAGAGGATCTTATCCCTTTGAAGGAGGACTCTATCCCTTTGAAGGTGGACCTGGTAACTTCCCTCCTCTGCACTAAAAAATGAGGCATTGGGCTGTTGCTAGGGAGGTTGAAAGCTAAATATTTTTGAGGGTAAATGTTGCTAGAATTTGGACTTCCTATTTGAGCTTGAGATGAGAGATTACATACCTTTTGGCTTCTTTGGGAAGAGAGTGAAACTTGTCAAAGTAGAGGAGATTCTTGTTGGACCCTGGGAGGAGCTTGTACAACATCAAGGCACCAAGGTTGTAAAGTTCTTCTTTGTTTAAAGTTAATACAATCAGATTCATTTCTCTCAATAAATTGTCTTCTATGGTTTATTTCATGAATTCCTTGATCATCATGATAAATATGGTCTATTATATTGGCTGTGCAGGTGTTATTTGATGTGTGTCTGTTTGTGTTTGCAAGTTCTTTAAAAGGGAGCTCATTTGGATGAATAGAACATGGCTTCCACAAACTGGCATTGGACTTGAGGTAGGGTCTAAAACATTTATTGGCTTTTATTTATAAATCACAATATTTAGAGAAAGATAGAATTTGTTTGGTTTGCTTGTCGCTAGATATCCATAGATACTAGGGAGATCGATCTTGTCCGCAAGAGCGATTTATCCGCCCGACACTTGGAAAGACAAAGATTATCATATTATTTGTATGCATAAATAAACATATTTTTCTCAATTCATACATGAATCATTAGTTTTCTTACCCTGAGTAGACTAGGTTTGGAAAAATTGATTGAGCCATCAAATAAAAATGCAACATTGACACATCTAAAATGTTTTCTCGTCATCTGTTTTGTTAGACTTTTACAACAATCCAGGCCTGTTAATTGTTTCTTTCTCGAATGATATATACAACTTACAACTTTCTTGGTTTTCAAATTTCACCATAGAAGTTGTCAATATAGTTATGTCCTTCAGCTTGGTTTGAAAAGAATCCCCTGAAACTCAACAATTTTTTAATAAAATTAGAATTGAGATAACTTGGCACCATCCTATGCAATTATATTATAGATATTGTTTACAAAGCGGATCTAGAATACAATGTTTAGACAGTAACCAACTTGGTTTCGGTTACCAATTCCAACAAGCTTGCAGGTGAGGGGTATGGAACTTGGGAGGTGTTGTAGACAATTTCAAGTTTGAGTAGTTGTAGTTTTCTTGTATGACTGGTTCCAGAGGTCCTTGAAAACTATTAAGTTTCTCCCACTTGATATTGTTGGAGGAAACTCAAGAAGTTAAGTGAGGACCACTACAAGTAGAATAATTTCTTATTCTCCAAGAAACTTGGTTTTTAGGTGATAAACATATACAATTAACAAACATAGCAAGTAATCAACTTATAATTCCACAATCATCTTGATATAGAATGATATTTGAAATGGTTCAGTGCCCATAGTTAGCCTAAATGAATGATCTTACACTCATCTCATGAAAGGAAACAACCCTTGTAGTTATCATTCCCAAAGAAAACTGACTATAATTCAGAAACAGTCATGAAGCTCATCATAAAAATGTCTATTTCTTTTAGGATGTATCCCATCAGCGTAATTCCCATTTTTCAAACTTATTTATTCCTTGTGGTGCTTTTATCATATGCGTATTCTCTTGGGAAAATTATGGCTCTCAGATGACCCTGTGTTATAAGCATCCTGTGTTTTGTGTGTTGCTTCAACTATGTCTTCAAATGTCCATCTACATTCTTCATTGTTCAATTCAAAGTCATGATTATGGTAAGAAAAGCTAGAGGAAGAAACTACTTTGGCCCAAATAGCATAAATTTTCAAAAAAGCCAATAACATAATGATACCTGAAAGGACTAAACTTAATACAATTGCAACTGAGATGCCATCAATTTCTCCCTTTGCAGTTGATTCCTTCTAGATCTTGAAGCTTCCAAAAAAGCCTATGAAAAAGGATCCAATGGGTTTCTGCAGATTCTAGAATTTCCCACAAAAGAGATCCAAGGCCATTTGGAAGCACTTAATGGCAATTGTCTTTAGAGAAAATTATTGGATAATTTCAACTCGTCCAAGCTTCTAAGGTTCCCAATATCATCAAGAACTTGACCACTAAGTTGGTTATTGGAATGATTGAGAACCTCGAGCATCATTAAATCCCCAAGTGAAGAAGCAATACTTCTAGACAAAAAGGTTTCCACTCAAGTCTAGTATGACTTGTAAATTACTAATCTTTCTAATCTCCATTGGGATTGAGCCTGTCAAAGAATTTCCTGAGAGCCTCAAGTCATGAATATTTTCACAGTATTTCTATAGAATAAGGGATTCATGTAGAAAGGTTGTTCTTCACCCAACTCCTGTACATATTCTTGAACAATACATGTTTTTTGTCTCAGTACCATTCCAACTAAACTCATGAATAAATATAACTGACTAAATGAATAAATATAACTGTTTTTTCTTTTATTCTTCACTATTGTGAATTAAATTACCTTCGGATTCCTCCACGACCAGGTGCAACATATTAAGGTTACTATATTTTTGGACAATTTCTTTTACTTATTTAACAAATTATAATATATAGGCAGAAAAACTAAAATAATAGTAAACACCCTGATTTCAAACTTTTCATCAAAAATATCATAGTCCTTTCCACGAAGGGATTGCAATGCTTCTTCAAATTGTTTCTCATGGCCAACTTTTTCCTCAAAGAGTGAATGACACTAATCAATATGAAAATGATAAATGTCACCTTGAATTCTGCATAGTAATGTATATCTAAAGTTTGAACTTTCCTAGATGCTCCCCTCTCATTTATTTGTATTATTCAATCTCGTATTATGTACATATGATAAATCTAAATTGCAATCAATCAACCGTTTGAGATGATACAAGATTTTAGTAAGAGCATACGTGGTGACCAATTTGAGAAACTACAGTTCAATACACTAAAAATTCATTAAAAATATGCCTATGGAAATGTACCATAAGAAATGACATTGGAAAGGAATAATTACTCACCAACCACCTAGGGGACTCTGGAATAAAGAAGAGTCCTGATACCAAAAGAAGACAGGGGATGATTCCTGCAAATACGTGTTAAAATAAGTCCAGTTTTTTTAATCTTTGAAATTACAACAATCATATAATGAAGTCCTTTTAGACATTTTGTATGGTTGTGTACTTTATAGCTTGTATTAGGCTCCAACCAAGATGGAAACAATCTTTGTTTCTCATATTATCATATTTGATAAGAAAAACATGGTTAAGAGATTTTTAATGGTGATGATTACCTATAATACCAAGAAGGCGCCATTCGACTGGCATCCCAAGAAAATATGCTATTAAATACCAATGGTTATGGACAACTTCCATGAGAGTTAGAAAACAATGATGTTAAAGTTTTTAAAATGAACAGGCCTTCATTTTATACATAGTAAACTACAATGTCATTGTTACAAATTCTAGTTCAAATAAAAATTGTCCATTATATTTAATCAAAGACTGTAAAGAATGGATCATGTGGATCAAAGCTTCATACTTGATTTTTTGTTGTAATCCCTCCCCTTAAGTTTTTCAGAGTTATTTCAGCTATATATACAGGAACATGTCAAATATTATAACATCAAAACCGTAGTAGAAAGGAATTCTAGAACTAATATTATAACATAAAATAGGAGTAGTAAGGAATTATAAAACTAAAAGGAATTTAAGTGAAACTAACATTTCAATACCCAACTGTATCTAGATCAACAACACCCAAATACCCAGCAAAGGTCTGGGCGATGGATCTTACCAAATACTGACATATAGTAGTGAAAATCACAGGGCCTGAAATATCCCATAGCTTTTTCGATTCTATCCAACTTTCTCGAGCTAGCTTCTTGGGGTTTGAGATTAAATGTGCATGTGCATCAGGAAAAATATCATTCAGTTTGCTCTAAATCAAAGGCCCATCTCTTATCTCTCCACCATTTTCCTCTTCTTTCTCTAAGAAAGGAGATCTCAGAGTCTCCTCCTCCATTGTTGTAACTTCTCTATCACTCAAAAAACAAAACAATACAATGTAACACCAAATGGCCACTCAAAACCAATTCAAGGGTGCAATTTCTTCACATATCTTCTAAATCCCAAACCAGGACTCCCAGATTCAAGAGTCAATATTTTCCTGCCATAATTCAATGCAGGCTCACCAGTAAAGGCTCCAAGAAACCCTCATTTTCCTTCATTCCCAAGGAATACTTTTGGGATAGTCATATTTGTGGTAATAAGGGTGAAAACATCAATAGTTTCAAGACTTATGAGTCAGTCTCGTCGAACGTCTCATGTGTTGGTTGGATAAAGCTCAAGATGAAAGAGGCCAAGAAGCTCAAAACCCTAACTAGCACCCACCGTGAAGATCGACAGCCAAGAAAACCCCAAGGGGATGAAAAATTGGGGTGGTTTAAGAAACTTTGGAATTTCATCAGGGGAAAAGTTGAATGTACGATGGTTTTTCTAGATTCTAGATTAACGACCTCTGATAATCTGCAAAATGTGGGGGATATTGTTGAGGAGGAGGAGAGGTCCCATGCTTCAGTTCCACCACTCTCGGATTTGAAATGCTTTGCATCACAGTGGGAGCCAAGCTCATTATCAAACCATAAACGCGATGATGAATTCAAATAGGCTCTCCTGGAACTCTGGCGGTGCACACAAATGTCAAGTGGAATGCAAAAGGTTGCTTAAAAATTTGTGCATAGATGTCGGACAGACATGGGAAGTGTAGATGAAAACACGACACACATGTTAAGTGGAAAGCAGAAGGTTGCTTAGAAATCTGTGCACAAATGTCGAAGAGACATGGGAAGTGTAGAAGAAAACAAGGGATGAACTGATTCAAAAGAAAGGCCTATCAACCAAATTAGTTAATTATATTTATATTTAAAACCGTCATTATTATAATGATCATATCAATATAATGTACTATTATATATTTCATCCATTATCCAAAATATTATTTTATTATTTTATCATCGTCATTGATAAATATAGAATTTTAGTTTAAAAGATTATGTGATACGCAAGTCTAGAGTGGTAATAAGCATAAAAAGTAGTTATACACAAAAAAGACAAGGATATCTTTAAAATATTATAGTATAATGAAAAATAAATGTATTATTCTATATGTAGCATGCATGGTATTCAATTGCTACATAGTATTCAGTTTTTCTTTGACTGTGTATTAGTTTGTCTTTGACAAAAAAAATTATGCTCCTTATCCATAGTTTAACATTTGGAATTCAATTTTGGTTATTTATTATTATTATTATTATTTAAATTTTTTTATTCATAAGATGATTGGTTGAGGTCTTATTATGGGTTGTTTAGTAACTTCCATTTCTAATAGTTACTAAATATTTTTTTTTTTTTTTCTAAATTTCTGATTTTTTTTTCATGACTTTCAATGTTTTTCTCCATATTTTCAATTTAAGATGAGTTACTATCATATAAAAAAATTATTTTAATAAATTTAGTATATATATATATATATATATATATATATATATATATAATAAAACACCAATATATATATTTAAATAATATATTTAAAATGTATATTTGTTAATATAAACAATATTAGTTAATCTAATTTCTTAATTTTTGATGATGGCATTCAACAACACAATATTTTATTAGTTGTTTTATTTTTGTGATGAAATTTGTGTTCTTTTTTTTTTTTTCTTGTAAATTAATGCAATATTTTATATTAACAATAACAAAATTTTACATAGCTAAATTTGTATCTTTTTATAGTTTTTTTTTAGTTTATTTAAGAAATATTTAAGCTAAGCGGCGGGTACTAAACTGCTAAATTTTTCCCTAGTAGTTTAAAATATTTTTATAATTGACTAAATATACCTAACATATTTTTATAAGATCTTATAATGTCTTATATATAAAATATAAAAGTGGTTTGAACGTATAAATAAATTTAGTATTAAGTAAAATGTATGAGATATTGTGTTTATATATTATTAATTTATTTTTTTATTTTAATTAGTATTATATAATAGATTTGTAATATTGTGTTTATATATTTATTAATTTTATATTAATAATTTTTTATATTTAGGTTATTTATATAATGATGAATATAATGATTAATATTTATTAAGTTTTATAGGGTTTATTGAATTTTAGGAAGATAGGAGATTAATTAAAAAAAATTAATATTTTATTTATATACTAAAAAGAGTGAGGGAAATTCTAGTGGATTTCTATTGTTTTGTTGAGTTAAAAAGTCAAGAAGGTTGGTAGTGCAAAAAATAATTTGAAAATTAGATCAGATGTGAGTATAAAATGGAAAATCTAAGAGAAAGTGTTTTTCATCTTCAATCATCTTAGAATCACACAATATTTATTTTCTTCCTAACACTAGTCAAGGCAGAGAGAGATGTGTTTTTTGAGATTGGGGTTGATCACCTCCTTATAGTGTCATTGTTTCCTTTTTCCCTCTAGCTCTTTATTTCCCCACAATTTCTCCTTAAATATAGAAGTAATAATATTTTTAATATTATTTGAATTCTACAAGATGATCTCATCCTTTACTCTCCAATGTTCTAGCCAAGATTGAGCATCCTTATGCCACCCTTGCTAGAATCGAAGGTGGGGGTTTTAACTAGAGTTAGAAGCAATATTAGAAAATCTCTTGGCATCCATGGTGTATAACTTCTTATACGTAATATAATTAGTCATAACATTGCTCTTAATGCCGGGAAACCTTACTTCAATCAAGAGGATAGGGTAAGCAGTATTTCCTTTAATCTTGAAGTTGTAGGCTATAAATTTCTTTTGGGGTTTTCAATCTTCATTCATGGCTCCCTAGATATTTTGCAACCTCAAACCTCGCATCCATATAAAATAACTAGATTTACGAGAGTCTCAAAGAGGAGCTTATCTTTATCCAAAATCAGAAGATATTATGACTTGCCATTATTTTCAAAACCATAGTAAGTTTTCCAACCTCCATTTATCCTTTTCTCAATGATATAATCCTAATTGAGCTTATGATGGATGCTAAACCTCAAATTTTTGTATGAAGGAACTTCCCCCAAAGAGTTTTTGTCCTAAATGAAAGTATCATCTGTGATATTTTTTTATTTAACTGACATGACTTTAGTTTTATCAGTATTTATAGTCATATCCATATTGAAGAAGAAATCATGGAGGACTCTGAATTTTATGTCAAGAACATAATGGTTCCTTGCTAAAAGAACAATATCATCAGCATAATAGAGAAGAGCTATGACTATACCAATGAGTGTGTGGCCAACATAATTTGTATTTCCAAAGAGTGTTCTAACATATCAATACACATGCCAAAAATGGTAAGGGATAAGGAACACTCTTGCTTGACTCTAATATTGCATTTAATTTCCTCTGACCAATCCTAAATAGTATTAAGCTTGGAGATATAACATTCTAATATAGCCTTGTCACAGAAACCCTCAACTCGATAGAAACCATTATCTCTTTTTTCATCTTCCATAACTTTTCTTTAATAATGGTGTAAAAATATTTTCTAAGTCCAAAAACAACATAACAAATTAGTTTTATTATTGCATCATTCCTTTCGAGTTATCCTAAGAGTAGCAAGATGGTCCATACTCAATACAAGTGGATTATGATTCTTGTCACTATAATCTCTAGGTGTACTAGAGATAACAGGAATTTAATTGCAATTCAATTAACTAGGACCATCTCCACTTACATGAGATGACTAAGTATCAGTTTTGTTTAGTGCATGTTCACATCTCTCTAAACTCACTACTAAACTCACTACTTTATTAATTGAGCCAAGTATAATATATTTCATGGAATTGTATTCTTTCATAATTTTCTTTTATATGCATGAATATAATTCATTAATTAGTTTCTCTATAAATTTGCTTTCTTGTTTCATTGCAAGTTTTTTCATTTCTTTCTAGCTAGATCCAACCTGTGGAAGTTCAGCCACAATTTTACAGGGTGTTCTACTTATGTTCTAAGTAAGACAAATAAACTAGGTGAAGTTTAAACCGACCACATGAGTTCCTTGAAAGTACACTTTATCACCAACTAATCTTCACTTCTAATCTGCACCTCAAAAATAAAAATATATAACATTAAAAGCACACTAATAAAAATAATTTAGTAGTGTATTAACAATAATTTGCTAGTGCATTTTGATAATTTGACCCCAATGTCTACTAGAATGTTGAATTTACTATTGCCCACTTAAGAAAAAATAAGTTCGATATAAATTTGATGGGCACTACTACTCGTCAAGTCAATTTTATATGATCAGTTTCCTTTCAAAATTTCCATTCACATAATGTCTCATTTTTATGTTTTACCCATCATTTAAATATAATGTAGTATGTTTTTTCGTTAAATTTTTGTTGTGAATAAAAAAAAAATGGCTTTAACAATTTTTCAATTTTGTCTTAGTAAATTTTTAAATTGTGTCTTTACCATAAAATATGTTCAACAAGTAATATCATAGATGGATATGTTTTATATTACTTCAAAAAATTCAAACATATTCATATGTGTTTATTTGTCTATCAAATTAGCTAATAAATTGGTATAATTATATGTATCCTAACTATTTATTTAATTTCAAAGATTTTACATATTATGCTAAACCATTATTCAAAAGTTTTCAAGTAGCTTGGTCCAACTCATTAAGTATATTGTATTTTCAATAATAATGGTAGATCTCAACCTTCAATGTGATGAGTTGGACGAAAGGAGGACATTATAAATAATACAACAATTTTGAACCCACATTTAAATAGGAATTTCGGAGGATTCTAACATGTCAAAAAATAATAATAGACAAGTCATTCATTTTGAAGAAATTCATAATTTTCTCACAAGTAAGAAGAATAGAGCTCTTGATGCAGACTAACTCTTAAAATGCTCAAACCCATTTGTATTTAGATTCAAGTATGATTTTATTTAAAGCATCATAGCCACACATTTGAGATTTTCATATGCAATCACAAAATATATATTTTTTAATTCAACTAATAAATAGACCCATTTTATAAAAACCTAGGTGTACCAACACTAAAGAACCTACATAAAACTCTCAAATTCAAACACAAAAAACTTTATTTCACTCATACACAAGGAAATAATTAGTGTCTTATATAGTATACAAATGACCCAAAGGTGTGGACATGCCATGAGAGTAGAGATGTGAATTAGTGTTTAATATAGTATATAAATGGCCCAAAGGTGTGGACATGCCATGAGAGTCTCAACATGCTTCAATGTTATGGCTTACAGTTAAGTATGTAAAAAGCATGAATTGCATGGGATGAGTGAAGATAGAGACAAGTTTTTTCTAATTAGTCCAAAGTTGCACTATGCGTGAGTGTATGGTTATGTTAAAATCTCTACAATATTGAGATATTTTATGTTTATCTCAGTTCTTGGCTAGCAAGATCAATATTATGTGAATGCGATTTGATTTGAAAGTGCTTACACATATAAATATCTGTAAAGTTTTAAGGGACCCATCAAATTTATGGTTTGGAAAATTAAATAGCCGTCATCATTAACATGCAAATTTAAAATGATCAATATTAAACAAATAAAGGTTTGGAAATTAAATAATCATCATTATTAACATGAAAATTTTAAAATAATCAATATTTAAGAAATAAATGAAGAAATATGTATGATTGTGAACAAACTAGAATAAGTAACCACGAAAAATGACAATATCCCTCCGCGACTAGCGGGCACACATATCGCTGCCACCAATTCTACAGGGATGAAGCCCCAACTAGCCACCTCCCTTCCTCCTCCATTAAGCTCACAAAACCCTCCTAGAAAATTTTACAAGGGAAGAGGAGAGGAGTTAGCTTCAACAAATCAGTGGTGGCAAGAAAATCACAGGTGGAGAGAAGTTTAAAGAAAACACAGAATTTTACTCACGGCAAAAGATAGTAAAAACAAAATGGTTAGTTTAAGACCATATCACAATAGAACATACTTTGGATTATATTTCAAAATATAGGAAAATACATTCACATGATAAATTGGATGTTGTTTCTCCAAGTAAAACAAAAATATCTTACTGCCATTTAGGCTTCACTAGGGTTACAGAGTAACTCCATAAGAACTTGTTTTCACTCGCCCACCACAAATTTCTTGATGATTTTCTCCTCACTACCTCATAGACTTACAAACTCCATTACTTTCAATTTTTTCTACACTACAAATCACTTTTACATTCATATTTATTCAAACATACAACTTTGACTCATTAAATTGCTCCATGATTTTCTCCTCACAGACTTACACACTCCACTCCTTTCAACTTTCTCTACACTACAACTAACTTTTCGATTCATATTTATTCAAACATACAACTTTGACTCATTAATTTATGACAGATCAAAATATTAATACACAATATGGGCGATTTTACATAATAAATGATTTTCTGAACTTCCAAGTGTTGTGGAGTGCATATAACAGTCGCGGAGTGAATTTTAACCATACGTATTTACCAACTCTTCATTAAGCACTTTAACTATATGATGTGTTGCGGAATGGTCAGTGTTGAACTTCTTCGCAG
The DNA here is from genome assembly GCA_031772625.1 of Pinus tabuliformis. Lineage (NCBI taxonomy): Eukaryota > Viridiplantae > Streptophyta > Pinopsida > Pinales > Pinaceae > Pinus > Pinus tabuliformis. The sequence goes on from CM062814.1 coordinate 726,183,296, forward strand.
ACCTGTAGTCCTTCTGCCTGTAAACAAAGTCTTAACCTACAGAAATTGACTCGAAAAACATGATGGTTTTCAATGTGTTTAATGTGGTGGTTTGGATTAATATTTCCAACAATGGAGTCGTAATATAGTGTGAGTTAAAGGTGGGGAAAATTTGTGCATATAATTTATATGTGTGCATTGTACAAAACCATAGTGGGGTATATGTGCATTGTAAAGTTTTGTGGTGACAATATCATAGGCTCCATCTTACCTCAAGATTCCAGGAAATTTGTTTATTGCAACACTTTGGAGCAGGTGGACTTGCAAATCCCATGTCATGATTTATGCGGTGGAAAGAAAACTTTGAAAGGGCAACAAATAAATCATATGTTATCAGACTGTATTGAGTGACGACTGTATATTCCTACCGTTCGATTTTGGCCTTGGCAAAATCAAATGGTGGGCATATACAACCGGCGCTCAATTAAAACTTGATAGCATAAGATTTATTTCTTCCCTTTAAAAGAAGTTGCTGCATTCATTGAGAATCTCTCACACTGACACGTGGAAACCATATCTTTATGCAGCAATTGGGCATTCTAAAACAATAAAACTTTATGCGGGGAGTTCACATTGTAAAAGCCAAAACGAACTTTATGTGGTGACCGGGTATTGTAAAATCCAAAACGACAATGTCATGGTCCAGGCCTAGACTTTCAATTTTGGTCCACCTGTTGAGTAAAATTTTCTTAGAAATTTGTGGTATAGTTTTCTTTTATGTTGTTAAATCTATTTCTATCTTAAAAAAAATAATTATTATTTTTACTATTAAATTTTTTATTTTTTTATATAATTAAATTTCAATCGTTTTTGACCTTCTAGACAAAATTGATAGTCAATGGACATAAATTTATGTATTTTTGTAAAGGATACTAGACATAACTAGTAAAACATGACGTTTGTTGAAATGTAATGTAAACAATCCCCATATATGTGTTGTAGATAATATATGCATATGCCAGAGATGTGTGTAAGGTTACTTAAAAAAAAGATAACATTATTTTAAAAATCAATGTCCGCCATAAATAAAATTCTTCAATTTCCATTTTTATTTTAGATTAAACTTTATATAATGAGATAAAGTAATTGAAATTAAATAAAAAAAATTTCTTTAGTATGAGGGATATATGTAATTTTTGCATGACCTAATGCCTATAGTATGCTAGAAATGTGTAAAATGTAACATAAACATTTTTAACTCGGTGAAAATAAAATAAAAATAACAAAGTAAAAAATAAAAAAAATTAAAAATGACCCATTGTTTTAAGAATCCATGGTATTGACAATGGTATTCATGTGGAATATAACCTATTTAAGGGAGAAATTAAACTAACCTAGATCCATGTTGGATTGATCTTATATTTAGATACATAATTAGTTGTAGAAAATGATGGCATTGAATCCATATAGTCTATAAACTAAACTTTTTAATTGATATGTTTGCCTCGGGAATTTGTCTAGATATGTTCATAGGAGGGGGAAATATTAGGAAAAATGTAATTATTACATTTTATCTAATATTTTTGTCTACCTCCATTCACTTTTTACTAGGTTATATTGCGTAAAATATAATATTATAATATTACATTTTAGCCAATATTCCCATCGAACAGGTCCACTTCTTAATGTAATTTTTCTTTATATTTGAAGTTTGAAAGTAAACAAACTCCACAATAAAATTAACAAGGTTGAGGGGAAATATTGAATAAAATGCAATATTTAGGTAGAGGTGTGACAACAATAATAGGTAAAATGTAATAATATTATATTTTAGTTATTGGGTGAGGGTAGTAATCATTATTGTAATATTATATATTATCCAAGATTTCTCCTTACCCAAATCACATTATTAAAATAAATCTTTATATTTGAGATTCATAAGTAAACTTTACTCATTTTGATCAGAGTATAGTAAATATGATGTAATATTTAACATTTTGATTTGGTAAAAGTAAAATTAAAAACATAAAATTAGTAATTATAATTATAATTAAGAATTAAACCACCCTAGATCCATCTTAACTTTGGTTCTACCAAGTCCATCAATTTTCTTGAAATGCAATAAGATGCAAACATCTTTTAAAGTGAAAAGAGATTTGATCCCTCTCAACACTTGGTAGATCCAGAATTAAGATGGTTCATAATTAAATTAAAATTTAGAAGCCATATTCCATATATATATATATATATATATATATATATATATATATATATATATATATATATATATATATCCTACTAAGAATATAATAATTAAAAAATAAATTAAAATTTAGCAACATATTCTTAAAAAAAATATTTAAATTATAAAAAATTTAAAATTTTAATATTTTTATTGAAATTAATATTAACTTAGAATTATATATATATTAAAAAAAATATTTTTTATTTAATGTTTAATAGTATTTTTTCCTTTAATGTTATTATTTATTTTAACTTTCCATATAATTTATTTATACAAATTTTTGTTTTATTCTTGAAACTATTTACAATCTTTATATTTTTACTATTAATCTTTTCCTAACTTGTCAATCTTTTCGTAGCTTGTGTAAAAAGGAAAATAAAACCACTTTAATAAAAGTTATTAGAAATACTTATAACTAATAAATATGTACAAAACCCTAATTAAAAAGAAAAAAAAAAGTGTTATATAAATAAAAAGAAAGATAAAATTTTATATCAATTTAAGTTAGATTTTAAAAATCTGTGGAGGCAAATTCTAACTCTTAAAGCTAGAGAAAATAATATTATTTCTTTGAAGAATCAAAATTCCTTCTTTTAAAATATTTAATAAATATTTCATCTCATAAACAACATTCAAACCCTTTTTATAGAATAAAAAGTATTTCTAGGGAAGACATAGATTTTTGGGTTAAATGGCTCATAAGAGGAAAAGCTAAGGACATCCAAGGCTACCAAGTAGAACCTTAAAAATTGCAGGGTAGTACTATATGCTATTCGCTTTAGTAATCAAGCTTGGCTTTCATAAACCATAGACTTAATGCCTCATTGTAGCTATTTTTAAAAGTAGGTATAAAAACAATCTCTCTGATTATAGCACCAGTCTTATTAGCCCATTTTTGGATATTTTACATGGAATTATTTTGAAAAATAATATTAATGTACTGATAGAAATAAAAAAGCGAAAGGCTAGTTGAGATTTAGGATCTAACATTTAACAATGGATCACCTCACTTTGTTTTAGTCATTGAGGAGTGTCAAATTGATAAAGCTAATCTCTTGTGTTATTTTGTTGACTTTAGAATTCTTTTGGCATAGTACCTAAGACTAATCTATGGAACGAATTTGAAATTATAAAATTACACAAGAATCTTATTTCCAATCTTAAGAACACTAACTGTTGAAATAAATAACATGTAATATAGAAATTAAGCAAATTGATCCCCTATCTCTGACCCTTTTGGCATATATATTAAGATGTTATGGTTGAGGAACACTAACTGTTGAAATAAAAGCATGTAATATAGAAATTAAGCAAATTTATCACCTATCTGTGACCCTTTTGGCTCACTCATAGATATTTTTATTATGGTGAGTAGCCCCTTTGATCTCAACAACTAAAAATTATAAAGGATTTTCCTTTTGAATGGGTATGACTATTAATATTAGCAAAATGAAGGTTATAATAATTAAATTAAAAAATATCACTTACATTGATTTCATGTATGACAACAATAATTTGTAGTAAGTGACTTCATATGAATATATTGAAATTGATTTTCATCATACGCTTTTCTAGAACTACAACATTGCGAAACAAGTAGATGGAGGGTGAAAAGATTTTTTTGGAATTGAAAGTAATTGTAAATTAGTGCATCTTTAGCTATAGGATAAGAAGACACTTCTATTTGACATTGTTGTTATTTTTTTATCATATATGGTTGTGAATTATGGGGCTCCAACATCTCTAACAAATCCTGGAGTAAGATAAAACAATTCAAAAAGTGTTTCTAACTCATAATCCCATAATTAAATGAAATAGAATCTATCATATCCTCCTAGAAGAAGTGATTCTTTGTTCTATTGATAGCATGCTATGACTACATGCCTAATGTATAAGAACAAGGTAGATAACATGGAATACAAGAGGCTTCCTAAGATCACTTCACAATACACCCAAAACCACCCACAACCCAAGAAAGGTTTGGATAAGGATGTAACAAGAATGGTTTGGATAAGGATGTGAAGCCTTGGCTAAATCATTAGGGAATAAATAGGCCACTATGGAGAATAATAATAATACTAGAAATAGTATTCCATCCAAATTTAAGGAGAAATTATGGTGCAATAAATAAGTATAAGATAAAAGAAAATTAAGATACCATGAGGTAATCAACCCTAATCTAAAAAAGCAAAATTATTTCCTTTTTTGACTAGTGTAAAGTAAAAGATAAACATTGTTAAAAATATAATAAACTCTCATGAACGCCACAATGAGACAAGGTGTTGGACAATTTCTAAAATTTCACGGGTTGAAAGAATGTGTCATATTTTTGGCACTAAGAATTTTGAATATGACAAGAACTTTATCCTCATATATACACCCACATTCAATCAAAGCTTCAAAATATTTTTTGTAATGCCAACTTTTCTAAGATTTTAATTCATAAAATTTATAGTGATTTATTAATTATCTTTTTAAAAATTTTAGAAACAAAAAAAAAAAACAAATAAGTGATTCAAGATCTTTCTTAAGGTTTCATAAATTAAATTTACTTCAATGGATGTTAACTATCATTAACATTATCATTATATTGATAAACATAAAATAGAAAAACCACATAAATGAAGTGTTTTATATGTGTTGATTGACATCATTTTCCACCTTCCACGTGTTGATTGAAAATAATAGTTTCAAAAGGTGGAAAAATGATGTCAATAAATATATATCAACCACTTTATTAATCTAGTCATGCTAGTTTACGGTCAATAAGTGTGAGGAATATTAGTAGACCATGGTTGACTATGGTTGACATTTTTTTGCTATAGTCGAAAATGGTTGACCATGGTTATAAAGGGTTATTGATGGTTAACTATGGTTGAAGAGGGTTTTCATGGTTGAAAATGATTGAACATGTTTTACAAGGTTGATAATGGTTAAACTTTGTTGACAAGGTTCACCATAGTCAACGATTAATGTAATGGTGTCTTTATGTCACATTTATGTTGGACATTGTTATTAATGTTTTTCAACCATGGTTGAACATGTTTAACATTATATTAATGTTACATTACCATTTTATTAATGTTACATTAATGGTTGAAGAGGATTGATGAGGTTGCCCATGAAGCCCATGGTCAACCATTAATATAATAATGTATTTATGTTACATTAATTTTACATTAATGAACAAGGTTGGCCATGGATAAACTTGGTGACCATGTTGACCATGGTTAATATTGATTAACCATGTTTGAAAATGGTTTACTACAGTAAAATATGGCCAAGTTATGGTTGACCATTAACATAGTTGTCCATAGTTTGACCGTGCTAACCATGATTGAGCATGGTTGACCATGTTTTCGATGGTTGAATATGGTTGAGCGTAGATGATCATGGTTGACCATGTTGTCTACGGTTGAATATGGTTGAGCATAGATGAACATGGTTGACCATGGTTGAGAAACATTGACTATGGTTGTTTTTAATTGGGACCATTTTTTACCATGGTTGAGTTGGCTTAACATGTTTGACCATGGTAGGGATTATTGGACCATGGTTAACAATGATCAACATATCGTTGATTATGGCTAAACAAGGTAAAGTAGGGTTGTTAGAATTTACCTATAGATGACTGTGGTTGATCACGGTTAACCATCATGCCCATGTTGACTGTGGTTTGGCCATATTTGACGTTTCTTGAATATGGTTGATCATTTTGACCATGTTGACTATGGTTGACCTTATTTTCCATGAGTTATTGTCCTCAACCATGATTGACCATGTTTGACCTTAATCAACAAAGGAAAGATCATGATTGACTTAGTTAAGCATGGTTGACCATGGTTGTCAATGGTTTTGTTTTTCGCATTAAAACATCATTTTTTATCCAATTGGAATGACATTTGATGTTCATCACATTGTGATGTATTTTGTTGTTTTCCACATTATGACGATGTTTATTGTTCATCACATTGTAATGATGTTTATTGTTCATCATATTGTGATGACATTTATTGTTTGCCACATTGTGATGTCATTTGTTGTTTGGCACATTGTGATGTCATTTTTTTTTTCATATTACGACGAAATTTATTGTTCATCAAATTACGACAATGACTATTGTTTGTCACATTGCAGCGACATTTATTATTTGTCATGTTATGACAACATTTGTTATTCATCATAGAGTGAAATTGTTTATTGTTCATCACATTGTGATGATTGTTATTGTATGTCACATGGTGACATTGCTTGTTGTTCATCATAACATTTTTACTTTTTCCTCTAATTGTGATGCCACTTTGTTGTTTGTCATGTTGTGACAATGCTTTTTGTCTGCTGTATAGAAATACCATTTGATCTTCAACACATTTCATATCATACATTGTTTGGCACATAGCAACAATATTATGATTATTAAAGCTATATTGTAAACAATATAAAGTTAAAGTAATATTAAAGTTATAGTACTAAGTTATAATACAATTTAAAAGTTGCATTAAAAAATAAATATTGAAACACTTAGAATAATATTGAAATTATTTTAAATTTTAAATTTATTATATACATCCATTTAAATTAAAGTTATTGACTTTAATGATTGTATTAATGACTATGCCCATGTTGACCATGTCTAGCCATCTAAGTGAAACTGACCATGGTTGAGCATGATTAATCATAGTCAACCATGTTGACCATTATTGATGATGGTTTGACCATGTTTGATCTTGGTTGAACATGGTTGGCCATGTTGATCACGTTGACCATGTTATATATGATTGAATATTCTTAACCACGTGTGACCATAGGTGACTATGTTTGAGCTTGGTCAACCAAGGGAAGATCATTGTTGACCATGGTTCTCAATGGTTTTTTTTCTAAATGACAACATTGATTTTTTATCCAATTTTGATTACACTTGATGCTTATCACATTATAACATCATTTGTTATGCATAACATTGTGATGACATTTATTGTTCATCACATTGTGATGTTCTTTATTATTCATCACATTACAGTAATGTTTATTATTCTTCACATTGTGATGTTATGTGTTATTTAACACAATGTGATGTCATTTGTTGACCATGGTTCATCATTGCTAATTAAGGTCAACCAACTATAGTTAAGCATAGCTAAGTATGGTTGACTATGGCCAACCATGGTTAAGCATGTTCAACCATTATGACCATAGTTGATCATCATTTTACATATCGATCATGGTTAGTCATGGGTTAAAAATGGAAACTAAATTTGGCATTGATCAACCATCATTGACTATGTCAAACAATGGTGACCATATTTTCCCATGGTGACAATTGTTGACGATAGTGAACATGGTTGATCATAGTCAACTATGCTCAACCATAGTGAACTACTATCAACCATAGTTAGCCAAGGTGACCATATTTGATTATGGTTGACCATGGTTGATGAAATATGGTTAACAATGGTTAAATATGGTTGACCATGGTTTAGTATTTGTAACCACGATGCATAATGCTTGACCACAGATGATTATGGTTGATTATGGTGACTATGGTTGACCAAAGGTGACAATGGTTGTTGATGGTTAACTAAGGTTGACCAAATTGTCTACATGATTTCTTATGGATGACTATAGTTATGTGATGTTGAACATTGTTAGCTATGCTTGACATTGGTTAACCATTGTTTGATCATGTTGAACATGGTTTATATTTTGGTTAAATATGTTAATAGTAAATGGACATGGTTGGCTATGGAGACCATGGTGACCATGTTCTTATTCACCATAGTCACTATGATTAATTGAGGTTGACCATAGTTGACCATGTTCTTGTTAACTAAAGTAAACTATGGTTAATTGATGTTAACCATTGTCAACTATGGTTAACCATTGCTAACTATGGTTGACTATGGACAACCATTGTTAACCCTGTTTAAACATTATGACCATGGTTAATCATATTTGGCCATGTTGAGCATGGTTAGTCATGAGTTGAATGTGGTGACTAAAGTTGTCCATGATTAACCACGGTTAACTATAGTGATTATGGTCGACCAAAGATAACAATAATTGACCTAGATTTACTTTAAATGAGTAATCATGGTTGTCTATGGCCAACCATGGTCACCCTAGTCAACCATGGTTGATTATGGTTGACCATGGTGACTATCTCTGCCCATGGTGACCATAGTGGACCATTGTCAGCATAGTTAGCCATGGTTGAATATGGTCAAATGTAGTCAACCATAATGACCTATTATTAACCACAGTTTACTAGGATAACCATATTTGATTAAAATTGATTATTGTGGTCACATATGATCATGGTCATCCATAGTTGGACATGGTTGGCAATGACTATAATTGATTATGGTTGACCATGGTTGAATATAACCATGATTGACTAAGGTTTACCATGGATGATTGAGGATAACTATGTCGACTATGGTTAACTAAAGGTTACCATGGTTGCACAAAATTGGCTATGGTTGTCTATAGTTACTTATGGTTTACTATGGTTAAGAAACATTAAACATGGTTGGATATGCTTGACATTGTTTGACAATGGTTCAATAATGTTCAACATGGCGTAGGTTTTGGTTGACATGTAAATAATGGATGGACATGGTTGACTGATGAGCCTCATCATTGGGTAATTATATGGGCCTTAATTCAGCTCCTAGCTTAGTCAAACTAACTTTAATCACAACTTATTACATGTTTTTTATTATATTTTGTTTATGAGATGAGTTAAAGTTTGATATTATGCCTAGTGGACTAATATGCATTGAATGCAAGATTGAAGGAGAAAATCAAGGAATTGTGGCAAATACTAGGGTTAAAGCTCGAATGGGACAAGGGAGAGGGATTTTAGGAGGTAAATCCTGCTCATTTACTTCTCCCCCATTTGAATATTCCTCCATCCATCACACCATCTCGAAGTGCAAGCAGCCAAACCATGAGGATTAGAAGGTAGCCAAGAAAGTGAGAGACAAAGAGCTAGTTTATCTTGTGTTGGGGAGTCGAGCCTCCCTGATTTTAAGGAATTCGTTGGGGACTTCAGCTGTATAAGTAGAGAAGCCTAGAGCATCATTAGGATTCAAATTTCTGTGGTAAAACTCTAAGCTATTTTCGAGCTCCAGACTTGTGAAAGTTTTATTGATGTAATTTTCTGTTTTGGTAATAAGAATGAGTTTTGTTTTGAGCCAGCACTAAGTTAACTCAGAGGGTTGAAGCTCTTGGGTTAGGGCCCAACCCTAGAAGCCAAGGCTCCTCTTTTTTGTATCTGTATGTTTAGATTAGTCTCATAGCTTCATTGCTAATTTGCTTTTAGATGTGTTTTTATTGCAAGTCGTGTAGATTGGATTGGTTGTTTATTAGTTTGCTTCCATTTGTGCCTTACTTCAATAGCAAGTTATCAGGGATAAACGGAGTACCACAAGGTTTTCAATGGGTATCTTGGCCTCATTTCCTTCCTTTGGGATCATGATTTGAGGAAGGGACGCTTATGCAGCCCCAAAAACACAGATTTTTATTTCTTGCATAAGCTTTAGAGGTTAGTGTATTTAAGCTAGCATTTGATCAGTTTTTCAAAGTAGGATTTTATTGCCATGTCTTCTATATTCATTGTTGCAGTAGATCTCATCCATGCTTTCATTCCTTTCAGCAACTTTCCTCATGCATGGAAGTTAGTTCATTAATTATGTTTTTCTTTCTTATGAGAATGCTTCTTGTTTACATAGCTTTTTGGGAATTACACATGTTTTATGCAGAGCATGTGCTTCAGGAGGAGACAAATACTTCATAGCCAGCAACCACCTTCCACTCCATCCACCATAGTCATTCCTTGTTTTCACCATTGCCTTCACTAGTTTTCATCATTTTTCATAGAAATTCTTCCAATCACATTGAGTGAATCCAACCATCCTCTATCTTTGTTGTTGACTTCTGAGTGATCCTAGACCTTTCCTCAACTCATTGCACCCATCTACCACCTTCCCTAAGCCTTCCATCACCTCCAACACCTTTCATTTTTCTCTCAGTTGTATCTTGTAGGTTTACAGGAAATCTTGTAGGTTTCTAGTACATCCTGTAGGTTTTCCTTAAATGGCTTGTCTTGAGGCTGAATTGAGGGAAAACCTCTAGGAAGTCACCAAAACCATCCCAAGGGTCTCCCACACCATCCAGCCATCTCATAACCCTTCCAGCCATCCTCCGACATCCTTAATTCACCTGCCACATCACGAAAAGAAATTAGTTTACATACTTGATTTTGCATGAAAAGACAAAAAGACAAAAACATATTCCTTTCAGACCCTTTACTTGCACATTAGTGAGGTTTGATGCTTCTTACTTCCATGCTTAGATAGTAGCATTTTTTTAATGATAATTTAGCACTATTTCAAAGCATAGTTTCTTGGTAGTTAATTAGGAAATGGTGTGATTTAACATTGAATTTCGGTCTTTTCCATTAATGCAGTAGAGTAGCTATCCCTTAGAGTTGATTTCCCTTTATTCCATTAAGAAACCAAGATTCTTCTGACTCCATAGAAGTATGGATTGAAAACCCCAATGGTATCTCGCCAGCTGGACCGTGATAAAAGGTAGAACCATCACTGTTACTTGTTTATACAGCACTGTCACCTCCAAGTTTGTATGAACCCCGGGTTCACAAAGTAAAGCGGGTAGCCCTAGAGTTGCAGCATTCTCTCTTCAATACTAGCACTCATCACTTTTTGGCACCATTTTCGGGGAGGTGTCTGAGTAATATGTGAATACTGCTTCTTTCTTCTATTTTCTTGTCTCTAATATTCCACCATTACTTTATTTATGCAAAAGTAATTTAGTTGTTCCTTTTTTAGTCTACATTTTCTGCGTTCCTTACCATTTCTCAAGCAATATTTCAATTTAGTAAGTAGTTTTTCACTCAATTAGTAGTTTTCATTTAATTAACAACTTCAATTATACAAAGTACTTTCCAAGTTTGAAAACAAAACACAAAACCAACCCAAAAACATTTCCTTTCATGCCTCATAACAATAGGGATAACCTAGGGAAATTTTTGCCAAATACCCCCACTGCATCAAATATCCAATCTTCCCTCTTCTTCGGTGGCTGTGAACTGGAGGAACCCTTAGGTGTGACACCTAGCATATTTAAAGAACCTACAGGGGAATAAGAAGAAGAAGAACCCATTCCTACTGAACCAATGGCTGAAAATAGAAATGATAGAGGGAATAGAAAGAGAGTGGAGGGTGACTTCCCCATTAGGGAAACCAATGGGGACACTAAGATGAAAAATATAAGCCCTCTACCCTACCTCATTCCCATGGCTTGACCACAAAATACCCTGACACTTTCCTATTGGAGTTTGTTATTATATGTTGAACATATGACTATACAAATGATGAGCAAAAGCTAAAATTATTTCCATCTACCCTCAAGGATGCAACATTGCGCTGGTTCATGGGTTTACCTGGGGATAGCATCACAACTTGGGCTCAGATGCAGCAAGCCTTTAACAACAAGTATCGAGACTACTGCCAGTCAAAGGATACTAAAGAGGAAATTTTTAGGATGACCATAGGCAATAATCAATCCCTAGAGGATTATGAAGAAAGATTCCAACTTAGTTACAAAAGGGCCAGGTGCACACTTGACCCTGAGTCACTAAAGTTGGTCCTTAGGGGAGTAAGGGAAGATCTTCTGGATACCCTACACTTGTTAGCAGGAGAAGATATCTACCAATTGCCCTATGAGGATATCAAGATTGTCTTTAGAAACCATTCTAGGGCAGCTAGGAAAAGGGTAGGGGTAGTCAACCTCTGGTTAGTACATCCTCTTCCAACTCATCCATCAAGTGTGAAATTGGAAACATGCTGGAAGAATTCAAAAGTGAGATGTTGCAAACCCTTGCCTTTCAAATGGACACTATGCACATTAAGAGAAAGCAGGAGGAAGCAGAGAGAGCCTTCACCATTTTGTGTCCAAGGTGCACCAGGAGGCGTCCCAGGAATGAATATCCATTGAATTCTATTGAAATTTTCTCAGTCTGTCAAGAAAACCACTCCACAGACAAGTTCCTTTCATTGCCTAGACTCAAAGTTGTATATCAAGGAGCTGAAGGGGTCACTGAGTAGCTCTGCTACATAAACCAAAGGAGACCTCATGGGCCTAGACCATACCAGTAGGGAATGCAAGGGTCATCCCATGCATATTACAACCCCAACCAAACCACAGCCATAACTTCTTGGGGACCGCTTGCTCATCCTTCCTGGTCTATACCCCCTCCCTGGTCCTTTGCATCTCAGTATCACTCCTAGCCAGCCAGCCAGTCATTTCAACCCTATGCTCCACCACAACCTCAGTGGAATGCACTGCCCCACATGTGGAGGCCCTAATACAACAATGCTACAGCCTTATTGTCTCCACCACTTGCCCAACCATAGTTTTTACACTCTACTCCACCCAAGTAACCCCAAATGCCTACCCAGCCAAATCCGAACCTGAACAACAGACAGGATCCACAAGTATATAATGGGGAGACATCATGTCCAGCTTATGTTGTGGAAATCTAGGAGATTAACCTGAGATCTGGGAGAGTTCTCTCAAATAACCAACCTCCACCTCCACCTTGGGAGGTTGAGGAAGAAAGAGAGGAAAAGATTCTTAAAGTGAATCCAACATTTCCTGAGAGATTAACCCAACCACTCCAGCCTACCCTAGAAGAGACTGAACTTTTGGGAGAATTGAAAAATCTATGTGTAAAGATTCCACATCTCCAAGCAATAAAATATGTTCATATTTACAATAAGTTGATTAAGGAGAAGTGCTTCAAGCATCCAAGGAGGCGAAGAAGATATTCCCCTACCATTAATGTCATCGGACAACTGTCCGACTTAATGTTGGGATAGGTAATCTATCCATAGTACTTGGACCCTAGAAGCCCTGTAGTAGATGTGCACATCAATGACACCATTGTCCCACACACTTTGATTGATCTTGGGGCTACCATTAATGTGATGACCAAGGACACCATGCTCAAGCTCAACCTCCAAGGTTCATTGAGGAAGACCACAACAGTTCTGCAACTTGTATACTGCTCCACAGTGACCCTTGAGGGGATTGTGGAGGATGTGATGGTCTCCATTGACTCTTGGGAGTACCCTGTAGATTTCCTAGTTCTCTAGCCTAAGGCTAAGCTTACTGGTTACCCTCTCATCCTTGCGAGACCCTGGTTGGCCACTCTCGATGCTTACATTAGCTATAGAGATGGGAATATGACCATCAAGAATGCGCATATGTCCAAGCAATTTGTCCTATACCCTCCTGCTCAGCCATCTTTAGAGCATGATTTACATTTATGGTTGGAGGAGGAGGAAGAAGAAGATGAAGTTTATTCCATCCAACTTTATACTTTACAAACAACCATGGGAGGAGGACAACAGGATGAAGATGATTTAATTAACACCTACTCCAAAGTCCAACTCCCAGCGCATTTCCCTTAGAAGATGTAGTAAAGGAAACCCAAAACAATCATCCAATTGACCTATGCTTGGCTGATTCCAACCCCCTCCATGTCAAAACCATAGAGTTTGGCCCTAAGATAACCTTGAAAATTAATCCATCTCTTTCTGCTCTTCAAGAAGAGAAGTTACGCCTTCACTTGGAGTTACAAAGAAATGAAGGGAGTACACCCCTTAGGTGTAGTGACCACATATACATCAAAGAGGGTTGCAAGCTAGTCCGGTAGCCCCAAAGGAGGATGAATCCATCTCTTAAAGATATAGTCAAAGAAGAACTACAAAAACTGCTAGATGCAGGATTCATTTACCCTATCTCCAACGGTGAGTGGGTCTCTCCTTTCGTGTTAGTTCCAAAGAAAAATGGTAAGTGGAGGATTTGTGTCAATTACAGGGAGTTGAACAAAGCCACAAAGAAGGACCATTTCCCTCTACCCTCCATTGACCAAGTGCTTGATGGCATGGCAGGGAAAAAGTTTTTCTCTTTCCTAGATGGATTCAGTGGGTACAACCAAATCTAGATCAGCCCGGAAGAATAGGATAAAACCACCTTCACTTGTCTTTGGGGTACTTTTTCCTATAGGGTCCTTCCTTTTAACCTATGCAATGCTCCTGCCACTTTCTAGAGAGTAGTCCTAAGTGTTTTTTCCGAGTTAGTCCATGATACGGTGGAAATTTATATGGATGATTTTACACCTTATGGCTTTGATTTTCAAGAAGCTCTGTCCAAACTAGGCAAAGTACTTCAAAAATGCATTGAAATGAACCAGTCTCTCAGTCTTGAAAAATGTGAATTCTTGGTGACTACAGAGACCGTGCTAGATCATTCAATATCTCAGCAAGGACTGTAGGTGGACCCAAACAAAATAGTTGTCATCCAAAGGGTCCCACCTCCTCAAAAGCAGAGAGATGTTAGAAGTTTCCTAGGGTTAGATGGATACTACCAAAGGTTCATAAAGGACTTCAGCAAGTTGGCCTCTCCTTTATTTGGTTTGTTGGCCAAGGACTCTGAGTTTATATGGTCAAAAAACCATTAAGAGGCCTTAGACACCCTAAAGAACAAGTTAACCACTGCACCGATTCTCCGAGGCCCAAATTGGGCCCTTCCTTTTCATATTCATGTTAATGATGCCTCACACAAAGCCATAGGAGCAGCCCTAGGTCAGATAGATGAAAATTGCCTTATTCTCTCTACCTTATCAGTAAGAATCTGTCAAAGGCTGAACTAAATTACAAAGTGACTGAAAAAGAACTCCTGGTTGTTGTGCATTCATTGAAGAAATTTAGGCATTATATTACAGGTTATCAAACATTTGTGCATACTAACCATGCTGCAATCAAATATTTAATCAATAAACCAGATGTGAAATCTTGGATTATAATATGGTTACTTTTATTACAACAGTTTGATCTAACTATTGTTGATAAGCCTGGTAAGGAAAATCTTGTTGCAGAATTTTTGTCCAGATTAAATTTTCCTATAGGTGAAGAAGAAATGGTTGATTACCAGTTACTATATGAACACTTATTTTCTATTTCAGTTCTCTCTCCATGGTTTGTTGATATAGAAAACTATTTGGTATTTGCACAGTTCCCACCAAACATGTCCTTCAAAGAGAAGAGAAACATAGTGAGGAAGAGCACCCCCTTCACTTGGATTGGGGGAATCTCTTCAAACTTGGCCCAAATCAAATCTTGTGAAGGTGTGTCAGGGAGGAGGAAGTCTTTGACATCCTTCCGACCTATCATGATGGGCCTTGTGGAGGTCACTTTGCAGCAAAGAGGACAACATTCAAAGTGTTACAAGCAAGCTATTATTGGCCCACTCTTCATCAAGATGTGAAAAGATATACTAGTTAGTGTGATTAGTGCTAAAGGATGGGAAGGCCTACTCCAACCGATGAAATGCCTTTGCAGCCTCAGGTGACTTTCGAGCCATTTGACAAGTGGGGCATGGACTTCATTAGACCTATTGACCCTCCTTCCAAACAAAAGTAGTACATCATTGTGTGCACTGACTATCTAACTAAGTGGGCTAAAACCTAGGCAATTAAGGTAGCAACATAAGAGAAGGTAGCTGAGTTCCTAAGGGAGAATGTATTTTAGAAATTTGGGTGCCCTAGAGAGCTAGTAACATACCAAGGCAAACAGTTTACCTCCAACATGATTGAATACTTTCTCAGCTAGCACATGATCAAGCATAGAACCTCCACTTAGTATCATCCACAAGCCAATGGATAGGTAGAGGTGACCAATAGAGCACTAGAGGGCATCTTGACCAAAGTGGTAAGAAGTAGCAGGAAGGATTGGGCAGATAGACTAGTTGAGGCCACCTGGGCCTATAATACCATCTGGAAGACCACCACTAGATTCACACCCTATGAGTTGGTCTATGGGAAAAAGGTCTTGTTGTCCATTGAATTTGAGTATAACACATTAAGGATGGAAACCCAATTAGATCTAGATCTTAGTAGTGCCCAAAAACAGAGATTGATCCAGTTGAATGGTTTGGATGAGTTCAAAATGTAGACCCTCCTACATACAGAGGTAATTCAACTTCAGAGGAAGATCTGGCATGATAAGAACATCAAGCAAAAGAAATTTGAAGAAGGTGATTGGACTTTGTTATATGATTCTAGGTATAAAGACTTCAATGTCAAGTTAAGGACAAGATGGCTAGGACATTATGATGTAGAAAGATTTCATGGTAATGGTTTAGTACAGATCAGAACCATATATGAAGAGGCCATTCCTTTACTTGTTAATGGACATCGACTAAAAATTTGCAAGAGAAAATTGTCAAAACAAGAATTCATTGATGATATCAATAAAATAGTGATGGTAGTGGAGCAACTTTCAGCGCCTACCTCTTCAAATCACTAAGAGAAAAAAGAATAAAAAAGAATAAGGACTTAGGTGAAAACCTCCATGAGACGCATGAGTCCCACTATGGGGATGAAAACCTCTTGGGGCAGCCCAATGGTGTTAATAAAAAAAAAGAGAGAGAAAATTAGAATAAAAAGATCCATGGATGAAAACCTCTCTTGAGGCGCCCAGGGGAAACAGCTAGGATGAAAACCTCTCAGGGGCAGCCTAGTTTTTTTCAAAAAAAAGAGACATAAAAAAAAAAAAAAAAAAAAAAAGAGAAAAAACATGAAAATTTCTATTTTGCGTGTTAGCAAGAAGGACGATCAAAGAGAAAAGGAGGATCACCAAGAGACCTATTTCACTCACATTTTATTTTTCCACTCATTTTCATTCATCACTCTACCATTTATCTCATTTTTTCCACTCCTTTCCTTTAGTTTACAAGGGGATTGTGTTTTCTACAAGATCCCCTGTAAACCTCCAAGATCCCCTGAAAACCTATAGGATGATCCTATAGGAATCACAGTGACCCATAAATCCTACAGGAAGTGACCCTAAAGGAAAAAAATAACCTGCTATGTCAATAAAATAACACCCCTACATCATGATTCCATGACCATACTTATGTCCACCTTTAGCACCCCTGCATTCACCCTTAAAAAATATATATAAGTTTTTAAAAAAAATCACATTCTTTGAAAAAGAAGGAAACAGAGAGCAATAGGGAGAATCACTTGAGTATTCCTTATTCTCCAAACTCCTAGTCTCCCTCTCCATCCATGTCACCATCCTCAAACTCCCAGCAGAAGGTATGATTAAGAGTTCTGAGGGAGAAGTAGCTACAGGAAATCCTGTGGTAAATCATGTAGCAACCTATCCCACAAAATACGAATCATAAGAACAACAAGCTTCCAGCATGATGATCCAAGAGTAGAAGGTACTCCAAAGCAGAAGCACCACCATCATCTTCAATACTAGGTACCTGCACCACAAAAAAAATCATCAGAGAACAAAAAAAATAAAGGGGAAGAAGACTAGCATGTAGCTAATACACACAGCAAGCACCTCTGGTCTTCAACCATTGCAGTAAGGTATTAAGCACAATAGGTAAGTATCCCACTCACTCTCTCATGTGCATAATGTACCCAAAAGATGTAAAGGTTACGAGTAAGTTGGTTTATAAGAAAAAGGTGCCAGTTAACTTGGCCTCCTTCAATCAATCAACAAAGGCAAAACAATTTGTCCTCTCACACGTGGTAGTAGTCAACTCAAAAACAGAAAGGAGAAGGACAGAAGAAGTTAAGGCTAAGCAAGCATGAAGTGGGAGTTGATTATGAGGAAGTGGGGAATTATGAGGTGGTAGTGGGGACCAACGGTCGAAAAATGGAAACCATACCTCGGCTTCCAGCACACCAGCTCACCCCAAATGACCATAAGACGAAATAATCGTCGTCCCCATGCATTCATGCATTCACTTCCTTGAGGCTCGCTCTCACAAGTCACTCTCATACCCAGACAACCTACAGCAAGGAAGACACAATCATTTCTCTGCACAAGAATTCCTACAGGATTGCACACAGGATTCCTACAAGATACACAGAGACAGTCTACAGGATAGGCCGAGAGAAATTTCAGAGGGGAAAAAGTGAGGGTTGACCTCAGAAAGTGCTATGAAGAGGTAGGCTCTATAGTTACATCCCTCCTTCCAAGTAAATTGAACAAGAATCCTCTAGTTTGAGTGAATTTGGCAGCTGTGCAAGAGAATTTTCCACATAGTCATCTCAGTCTTGTACTTCTGCATTTGAAAATTGTATCAACCATCTCATCTCGTCAAAACCTCACCCTGAGGTACTAGAAATCTTCAAAAGGCATAATTAGATGGGGTTTTTTGAAAAATTAAGGGGGTATGATGATGAGGTTGCCCACGATTTTTCTCTCTCCCTCATTTCACTCACCAGAGTCCATGCCACTGTTGTGGTAAGAGGCATATCCATAGAACTCACCCCTAAACTCATCAGCAGAGTTACCACACTTCCCCTAGGAGTACCATGGAGGAAGGAAGACAAAGGAGATAGCAAGGTTGCGGAAAGGAAATTCTTTTTAGAAGATGAGGAACCCACTAAGGACAAAAATGGAGTAAGGAGAGTAAGTCCACCATATCCCTGGAATGACGTAAGTTACCAATTTACCAAATACATTTCATGTGAGGGTAGGTATATTGTGGTCTATGGTTATCATTTTAGGCTTGTTGAAGAATTGAGATTTGGAGTAGAAACACTCCCTCACCACAGGCTCAACATACCATACTTCCTGCTGAAATCGTTGATAGACTCAAGCATCAAAGTGCAAGACGGAAATTCCCAACAGTTAACTCACCATGGTTTAATTAGAATCCTTATAGAAGATGCCCTCCAAAACCTCAGAATTCCTATACAATGGTCAGTTTTTAGAGATATGCAGGTAGGGGAAGACATCAAAACTCTCACGTATCATGTTAGTCCTACTGTCAATGAGGAGGAAGAGGTAGAGATTGAAGTAGATGAAGCAAAAGTAGAGTAGGAAGAAGAAGAAACAAAAGGAGATGAAGATGGATGATGAGAAGATGAAACAGAAGAAAATGAGGAAGATGAAGAAGAAGAGGAGAAGGAGAAGGAGGATGATGAAGAAATAGAGGAGGATGTTAAGGAGGAAATTGATAAATATGATGAGGATCTACAAGAGGAAGAAGAAAGGAAAGACATAGGTGAAGAAAGAAATGGGAAAGAGGGGGTAGAAGAAAAGGATGAGTAGCCTAGGGTGTCTCCAAAACCCACTGATAGAGAGGCAACAACTACCCTATCTGCTCTTAGCACCCCCATCAAGAAAAAAGTCTAAAGATAGAGACAGACCCCCTTATATTTTAGGACAAGGAAAATCACAAGAATAAGGCAGGGGAAACCCCAAACACCAACCAAAATTCCCATTGTGATTGAAGAATCACCTAAAAAAAGGAGAAAATTCCTTCCCCTAAGTCTCCTATCACCTATGTGAGAAGGCCTATGACTAGATCAAACTCCTCCAAGGGAAAAGCAATCCTACAGGATACACAGCAAAATCTATCGTTAGCAGAAGCAGTCCTACAAGATACTCTGTTGAACATACAGGAAATAGAAAAATTGGAAAAGGAGGTAGGCCAATAGTAAGAAACTAAAGAAGAGGACCCAGAGTCAAAAGAAAGTAGACCCCAACCTAACCTTGACTCCTACTACAGGTTTATTGAAGGAGGCAGGGCCATTCCTAAAAAATTGCTATTCCACTGTTCTTTGAGCTTGACAAGGAGAGAGTCAGAACTCACAGGTGGATGCAGATCGCCAAATCCAAGGGGGTAGAAGACATTGGGCACATGGAGGAGAAGCTCAAGGAGATGGGTAGAGAGCTAAGTAGCTTGAGAGACAGAGAGGCCATAATGAAAAATCAACTAGAAACAAAAAATGTATGGTTGAGGGCACAACTACAAGAAAGGGAGAATCAATTGGCATGTATGACCAGTCTCTCTTTGGAAGCAATCCAGTGTAGGATGCCAGCTAAATCCTATGCCCTATACCTTAAGGAACAGTGGCTAAAATTCCATATTAAGATCCTAGCATAGAGAGGCACCATGCCATTTCAGGAGTACATGCAGTTCATTGATCTTTGTGATTAGAACAAGCTAGAAGATAGGGCCAAGATGTCTAATTTTTATTTGCACAACATGGCCTTAACAGACATGAATGTATGGGAGCCTAATTACAAGCTAGGAGATTTACAGTTGATGGTTTTGGCACCATGGATGAACCATGAGGAATCAAGGGATGCAGAGATGAAGAAGATATTGGGAAGAGAGAAAACTAAACCTCTTATGGCCAAAGTTGAACGATTAAATCCCATGGCCCTCATTAGTAGCCATAATTTGATTGCAAATGATCCTTAGCTTGCACCTAGATATATTGCTACCCAAGAGCAAGAAATTTCACATTTGGATGACATGTTCAGGCTGTTAGGGGATGATAGCATACATGCTTGCTTGAGGAGATGAAACGAATTGCCATACAAATTAAAGATAAGAGAGTACCACTCTCCTTAAAGATTGAGAGAAGCACTAAACATGACACCCATGTACAAGCAATCTATGCAAAGGCTGAAATTCAATTGGATTGGCCTGAAACTTAGTCCACCACTACTCTTAGGAATGATAGAAGGAAGGAAGGAAGAAGAAGAAAAGAGGCAGTGGGAGGAGGTAGAAAGGAAAGCAAGCTTCTATGAACAAGAAGAGGAAACCACAGCAGAGGCATGGGATGTTAGGGAGGCCACTAGAGCTATGAAGGATATGGATATTGATTGAGTTGCTCAAAGGATGAGCAACACTTTCAATAGGGGGGTGATGATGAGCCTCATCATTGGGTAATTATATGGGCCTTAATTCACCTCCTAGCTTAGTCAAACCAATGTTTCTCACAACTTATTACAATTTTTTTATTATATTTTGTTTAAGAGATGAGTTAGAGTTGAATATTATGCCTAGTGGACTAATATGCATTGAATGCATGATTTAACGAGAAAATCAAGGAATTTTGGCAAACACTAAGGTTAAAACTCAAATGGGACAAGGGAGAGGGATTGTAGGAGGTAAATCCTCCTCATTTATTCGAATATTCATCCATCCATCACACCAGCTCGGAGTGAAAGTAGCCAAGCCATGAGGATTAGAAGGCAGCCAAGCAAGTGAGAGACAAAGAACTAGTCTATCTCGAGTTCACCAAGCCTCCTTGATTTTAAGGAATTCATTGGGGACTTTAGTTGTATAAGTAGAGAGGCCTAGAGCCTCATTAGGATTTGAACTTTTGTTGTAAAAATCTAAGATATTTTCGAGCTCCATACTTGTGAAAGTTTTATTGATGTAATTTTTTGTTTTGGTAATAAGAATGAGTTTTGTTTTGAGCCAACACTGATTTAACTCAAAGGGCTGAAGCTATTGGGTTAGGGCCCAACCCTAGCAGCCAAGGCTCCTCTTTCTTGTATCTATATGTTTAGATTAGTCTCATAGCTTCATTGTTAATTTTCTTTTAGATGTGTTTTGGTTGCAAGTAGTGTAGATTGGATTGGTTGTTTATTAGTTTGCTTCCATTTGTGCCTTACTTAAGTAGCAGGTTAGTAGGGATAAAAGGAGTACCACAAGGTTTTCAGTGGGTGTCTTGGCCTCATTTCCTCCCTTTGGGATCATGATTTGAGGAAGGGACCCTTATGCAGCCTCAAAAACACAAATTTCTATTTCTTGCATAAGATTTAGATGTTACTGTATTTAAGTTAGCATTTGATCAGTTTTGAAAAGTAGGATTTCATTGCCATCTCTTCTATCTTTACTCTTGCAATGGATCTCATCCATGCTTTCATTCCTTTCAGCAACTTTCCTCATGCATAATGTAGGCAGTTAATTCATTAATTCTGCTTTTCTAGCTTATGAAATGCTTCTTGTTTACATAGCTTTTTGGGAAATACACATGTTTTATGTAGGCCAGGTGTTTCAGAAGGAGACAAAGACTTCATAGCTAGCAACCAACTTCCACTCCATCCACCATAGTCATTCCTTGTTTTCAACATTGCCTTCACTAGTTATCATCATTTTTCATAGAAATTCTTCGAAGCACACTGAGTGAATACAACCATCCTTTATCTTTGTTGTTGACTTTTGAGTGATCCTAGACCTTTCCTCACTTCATTCCACCAATATACCACCTTCCCTAAGCCTTCCATCACCTCCAACACCTTCCATTTTGCTTGCGGCTGTATCCTGTAGGTTTATAGGGAATCTTGTAGGTTTCTTGTACATCCTGTAGGTTTTCCTAAAATGGTCTGTTTTGAGGACGAATTGAGGGAAAACCTCTAGGAAGTAACCAAAAGCCTCCCAAGGGTCTCCCACACCATCTAACCATCTCCTAACCATTCTAGCCATCCTCCAACATCCTTAATTCACCTTCCACATCACCAAAAGAAATTAGTTTGCATACTTGATTTTGCATGAAAAGACAAAAACAGATTTCTTTCAGTCCCTTTAGTTGCACATTAGTGATGATTAATGCTTCTTACTTCCATGCTTAGATAGTAGCATTTGGTTCATGATAATTTAGCATTATTGCAAAGCATAGTTTCTTACTAAATGGTGTGATTTAGCATTGAATTTCCGTCTTTTCCAGCAGAGTAGATTTCCCTTTCTTCCATCAAGAAACCAAACTTCTTCTGACTCCATAAAGTCTGGCTTGAAAACCCCAGTGGTCTCTTGCCAACTGAACCATGATGAAAGACAGAGCCATCAGTATTACTTGTGTATACAACACTGTCACCTCCAAATTTGTATGAACCCCGGGTTGACAAAGTAAAGTTGGTAGCCTAGGAGTTGCAGCATTCTTGATGCAATACTAGTGCTCATCATTGACCATCAAGGAAAATTTTAAGAACCACCCTAAATTTATATGTATAATAAATGCGCGAATCCCCTTTATACACAAGAAAAATGGGAGGCGATTTTATCAATAATATAATATGTATATATAATTTATTTGGCAAATCTCTCACCAGGTTATATTATCTTGTAAATTCATGGCGAATCTATCACTGAAATATAAAATCTTGTAAGATCTTGGCAAATCTTTCACTCAATAATAAAAAGTGAAGTCTTGGTGAGTGTTTTGTTAAAGTATGAAACCATATATGATAATAGGAAAACATATTCATTAAATTTCAATATACTAACATACATGTTTGGAAAAAGAAACATAATTTTCTCTTCCTACAAACATTGTTGCAAGTTTTAGTGGCCATGTTTGTCAAGGTTCTCACTGTACACTATTTCATATCCTTCTATTAGTTTTCATAATATTCCACAACAAAGTTCTTGTAGGTGTTGATCTTGACCACCAGCTATGTCAAGGTAGGAGAGATTAATCTTTTCTCTACCACTTTTGTCAAGCTATCAAATTTCATTCTTATTCCATAGACTCCAACTGTGAGATAAAAAAAAAAAAAAAAACACATTTTGTTTACCCCAACACACCAACAAGTAGCAAGCCCCAACTATATAATATAAGAAAGTAGTAGGTATCCCAAAGGCCTGAAGGGGATCTAATGGAAAGAAGTGACCATTGTCAGAAGCCTTCCAATCAATATATTAATATATACATATAGATTTATTATTATTTTAATTGGAAATATTCAATTAAATAATAAAATTTAATTACGTCTCTCCCAATCTAAATTGCTTATTAGCATAATTCACTACCTTCATACGTCTTTCATTTTTTAACAACATTGTAACATGTGGATTAATTTCCTTTTTGGTGCACAATATCTGCCTTTTAGGATGATATGGTGCACTAGCCCAACCCCATATGGTGCAGTGGCCCAACCCCTACAGATAATTATGACAAACTAAGAAAAACACAGAAGATGAAAGGTTGTACAAACCAGCATATTTTTCAAGCACTGGCCCAACCCCTATAGATCATTACGACAAATTAAGAATAATAGAGAAGATGAAAGGTTGTACAAACCAGCATATTTTTCAAACAACTAATCCAACATTAGTACCTTAACTTTTTGATGAAGATATCATATTGAGAACATTTGAAAAATGGTGGGAAATCTAGGCAGGTACTATCTCTCTTCTGCGAGGGTGATGGGGAAAGAGTGATAAGATTTCGTTGTTTTGAATTTTTTTTGTCAAATCAGAAAAACCAATATTAATGGAGATATTGGTATTTTTTACTAAATTTTGTCAATGACTAAATGTAGCTTTAACCATTCACCTTAAGATCTTTTTTATAATATAATTTCTTAAGTCTATTTAATATCTTCATTATCATAAAAACCAACCTATATCCACCTTTACTCCACTTCTACCACTCTTGGAGGGATGAAATTTATTTATCCCTCTCAGCACTTGGTAGACTCGGAATTGAGATGGATCTAAGCTGATAGAATTTCCCCTTTAAATAGTCTATGCTCACATGAATACCATGATATTACCATGGGTCAATACCATGGGTTATCATAAACCTGGAGCTTAAAAACTACTATTAGTAATTTATAAAAATTAATAAAATTAATAATTGTTTTTTTTTTTTAACCAAATTAAAATGTTTAAGTGACATTAAATTACAATATCCATTTTTACCTTGATCTACCAAGCACGAGGATCAAATATTTTTTCACTCTATGGTAGTTTTCATATCACAATATTTGATCCCTCCCAGTTCTTAGTAGATCTAGAGTAAAGATGGATCTATGCTGGTTTAATTCCCTCCTTTAAATAGCCTACATTCCATATGAATACCATGGGTCAATACCATGTGCCATATTTTTTTCATTAATACTAATATTAGGGTTAATAATGGGTTAATAATGTTTTTTTGTATGGTATTAATAATAATTTGGCCCATGGTATTTGGCCCATAGGCTTCACCTAAATATAACACGTTTTTTTAGTGTTCTTAAATATAATGTGACTTCTAGAGTAAATATTAAAAAATGTTTTATTTATTTACCATACCTCTCATTTATTTATATTTTTATTAATTTACCATACCTCTTTTATAAATATGGTATTTGGCCCATAGGATTCACTTAAATAAAACCTCTTTTTTGAGCCTTTTTAAATAGAAATAGGGTTATGAACTAAATATAAAAAGAGGTTTTATTTATTTACCATACCTCTAGTTTATTTATATTTCTATTTATTTACCATACCTTTGGAGTAAGTATAAAAAGAGGTTTTATTTATTTACCATACTCCACTTTATTTATATTTTTATTTATTTACACATAAATATAAAGTGACTTATGGAGTAAATATAAAAAAATGGTTTCCATTATTCTTTATATGATTATGACTAAACAGATGCAAACTTGGAATATGGCAAGAACATTATTCAATCTTTAAACAAACATGAAAATAAGACACTTGAATTTTTAAATAAAGTGAATTATTCTTTTGTGACCATTTGTTCCAAAAAATAAGGTCATTTTCTCGAAATTAACCCCAATACCATGAAATACGAGAAAATGAAAGAAAAAAATATTTTTTACACCGAATGTGGAGGGTGAAATAACTATCATAACTACCTATTCTTGAAAATTAGGGCGAATGAAAGGTTGTAACTCCTAATTTCAAGGGCTAAATTTACTTTTTTTTACTCTCTCCCTTAAAATAAGGTGGGCTAACCTCCATACCTAATTTTTTTATAAAATAAATTTGAGGTGATTTGTAACAATGTACTGTGATACAAAATATTTCCCAATAAAAATATAAAACCCCTTAATTTCGCCCAAGGGCTAAAATTCGCCCCTAAAATTTTCCATGTTGACCATGGAGACTATGTTGACGATGGTTGACCATGCTTGTTGAAAAAGGTTGACAATGCTTAACTATAGTTAACTATGGCTAATTATGGTTGACTATGGCTAACCAAGGTTGACCATGTTAAAAACTTATGACCATGGTTAATCATTGTTGGCCATGTTGAGCGTGGTTAGGCATGAGTTGATCATAGTAACTAAAGTTGTCCATGATTGTCCATGTTTGACCATGGTCTCTATGGTTTACCAAAGATTACCATAGTTGACCAAGTTTGACTATGAATGAGTAACCATTATTATCACCTAAAAACTGATCACCTAGCCGTTTTCCCCTAAGATGATAAAAATACACCATGTAGTATGGATTTTACACATAAAAGCCCACTTTCACATTAGGAAATAACTTAGATAACTACATTTCCTCAATTATTTATGTTTACCCACTTGAAAATAATCCAGAAATGCATTTAATTCATTTAATTTTTTTTTCATATTTACCCATCTTGTGAGAATAATAAAAAATATTTTCACCAATCCATCGGAATAACTAAATAATTCACTATTTATTTGTTATTCCTTAATCATTTAACTTCTCTCCCTTGAGATCATTATTAAATCATTATTTAGTAATTATTTCTAACCTATGTCAACCATATTACCTAGGAACAATTAGATAAACTGTTATTTATTTATTATTCCGTAATTATCACACATTTCTCCTATGAAATAAATCACTCTTTAGTAATTATTTCTAATTCACTTTGACCATATCTCCTTAAAGTAATTAATACTTCATTTTTATTTATTAATTACTTTAAACACTTGTCTTAATTAACTCAATTAATCATTATTTTTTGAGTTAACTCACTAAATAAATAATTTTTAACAATTTCATTAATCTTTTTCTCGCTTAAGTATAAAAAGATACTCCTAATGGGTAGATCTTGATTTGGTCAAATAATATTTTATTGTTTGAGAAGATATAGATCTATCTTAGCATTTCATTATAAATCGAGAGCTTTTCCCTTCACTCTCACACATGATCATTATCATCGTCATCACTATGTTATCATTTCTCATAAGCTCTCCACATTGAGTTCAACCATCCTATACTTTTTCTCATGTTCAACCAAGAAGAGAGAGAGAAAGCAACTACAAGGAAGCGTAGGGACTTAAAAGGACCTTCCCACACAGGAGGACATTACAGACTCAAGTATAAGTTCTACTCCACTAAGTGTTTCATTAATAAAAAATAAAGTTCTTTCCATTTGGTTCCTTGATATTTATTTTGGCATCTATTTTTAAGTCTTTGCAAGCTCCTTTTGCATTACTTTCTAGCATTGTCTTTGTAGATCCAAAAAGGTTTTGTTGAAGATCATAAAATTTCATAGCATATTTCTTATTATTTTTTTGTTGCTAGGCGGGATCATCACCAACAATGTAAAAGTAGATTTTTGGTTCATCTATCCATAAATCTTCTCCTAAAAACCATGGTTGACTATGCGTACCATGGTGAACATAGTCAACCATAGTCAGTTATGGTTGACCATGGCGACCATATTTTCCCATGGTGACCATAGTAAACCATAGTGAATATGATTGACCACGGTTGACTGTGGTAAGATGTAGATAACCATAGTGGACTATTATTAACCATTGATGACCATGATCATTTACGATAAACTACAATGATTATGGTTGACCAAATATAACCATAGTTGACCATGTATTAGTAACCATGGTTGACTATGCCTAAGCATGGTGACCATAGTCAACTATTATTTATTATGGTTGACATTATTATTGTTGGCCAAGGTTGACCATGGTTGACTATGGTTAAGTATGGATAAATTATGGTTGACTATAACCAACCATGGTTGACCATGCTTAGAAATTATGACTATTTTTAATCAATATTCTCCATGTTGAGCATGGTTAAGCATGTTTTTCCCATAGTGACTAAAGTTGTCCATGATTG
Source organism: Pinus tabuliformis (assembly GCA_031772625.1). NCBI lineage: Eukaryota > Viridiplantae > Streptophyta > Pinopsida > Pinales > Pinaceae > Pinus > Pinus tabuliformis. Next base: position 726,211,245 of record CM062814.1, read on the forward strand.
GCCATGGTTGACTATGGTCACTATGGTTGGCCAAAGATAACCAAAGTTACCATAGTTGGCTAAGATTGGCTATGGATGAGTAACCATGGATGACTATGCCCAACCACAGTGACCATAGTTAACCATAGTTGATTATAGTTAACCATGGTGACCGTATTTTCCCATGGTAAGCATGATTGTCCATGGTTAACTATGGTCAAATGTAGTCAACCATTGGGAGCTATTATTGACCACAATTAACCATGGGTGACCATGATCATTTATGATAGACTATGGTGACAATGTTTAACCAAGGATAACCATAGTTGATGAAGGTTGACTATGCCCAACTGCAGTGATCATAGTTAACCATGTTTGATTATGGTTGACAATATTTGACCATAGTGAGCATGATTAGCGATGGTCAACTATTGTCAAATGTAATAAAAAAGGGTGACCATATTTGATAATGATTGGCTATGGCATAAACGAACATGGTCATCCATGATTGACCATATTTAGCCATAATTGGCTATGGTTGAAAATGGTTGAATATTGCTAACCATCATTAAATTTGGTTGACCATGGAAGATTATTGTTCACTATGGTGACTTTTGGTTAACCAAAGTTTACCATGGGTACACATGATTGGCTAAGGTTCACCATAGTTGACTATGGTTGTCCATGGTTACTTATGATTAGCTATGGTTAAGTAATGATGAACATGGTTTAAAATATGCTTGACCATTTTAAGAATGGATGGATATAGTTGACTGTGGTTGACCATGGAGATCACAATCAACTAGGGTGTTTATAGTTGATTGTGATTGACTATGGTTGATCATGGATGATCATGGTCACTTATGGTTAACCATGACTAACTATGGTTGACTATGGTTAACCATGGTCAAATATGGTTGAACATGATTGAGTATTGTTGACCATCGTTTACTATGGTTGACTATGGTGGTCTAGGGTTAAGTATGGAGGATTATGGTTGTCTATGTTGACTTATGGTTGACCATGGTTAACCATGATTGACTATGGTTGACTATGGTTGATTGATGTTAAATGTGGTTGATGATGCTTTAGTACGGCTAACCATGGTTTACAATGGTTAAGCATGGTTTACGATGGTTGACTAGAGATTGTTATGGTTTGATAAGGTGACTATGGTTGACAAAAGTTGATCGTGGTTACATATGGTTGACTAAGGTTGACCATAATTGATTATGGTTAACCATGGTTGCCTATGGTTGATTATGGTTAGGTAATGTTGAACATGTTTGGTTATGCTTGACATTAGTTGACCATGTTGAACATGATTTAGATTATAGTTGACCATGTTAATAATGGATGGACATGGTTCACCATGGCTACCTATGTAGACAATGGTCTACCACAATTCACTATTAGTGGCTCACTCTGATGAGTATAATCAAATAAAATAAATATATCTATTGATTATATATCAAAATAATATATATAAACAAATATATATTAAAATAATTAAAATACCACTATTAAAGTTATATTATAAGGTTATAAAGTATTTTTTTCTTGTGAAAAGAAAAAGGTACTTTCATTCATGCTTGAAAAGAAAATATATTTTGAATATATACACATGATGTTTTCATTCATCAAGAATCTGCTCAGATTCTTGTGTAGAAAAAACTAACAAACATGATTTTTTTGTTATATGAGTACATTCTGAAACTAGAAAAGAAAGAAGAGGAATAATAAAAATACAATGGGGAAGATCAAGCAATGTAGAAATCACTTGTCTTCCCATGAATCTTTCTTTTTTTTTTGTAGACCTACTGCCATTCTCGAGACTTAGGGACCACTATAACCAAATCCAAATCTCCCACGATTGTATATGGAGGGTTTTCTTTATCCAGATATGAACCTTTTTATGCGGGGGAATGCTTTTTAACATTGATCCATTGATCCTCCATCTGAGTCATTGTTGGTTGAAATTATGATTCCCAGGTCGCCACTAAATATGTCCCAAAATGATTAGGAGTAGTAGTGGAATTTTTATACTGAATGCCCCCTTCTTTGTTTGGATTCTCCATAGTTTCTTCTTCTTCCTCCTCAGATAGATGTAGATTTGTAAACTACCATCCTCATGGCTTATGTGTATTATTATTTTTTGGATTGTTTTTTATCTGTGGGCATGTTCTCCATAAAAGTCCTATTTGGAAATAATTTCTACATATGAATATCGTGTTATTGTAATCTGGAAATTGGGACCACTAATGATCTTTGTGTTTTAAAATATTGTGATCTGGTAAACAATTCCTAAGGGAGGTCTCCACACATATTCTAGCAAAGGTGAAAATACCTTTCTTTGTTCTTTCAAAGCCCCTCTTTTTGAATTTTTTGATTTTTTTCTAACATCCTCTAAAACCTTATGGAGCGAAAAGGGAAGAGGTATATTTGGGAGTCTTACCCATACCAACATTTTTTATACCACCATGTTTGTTTCATCGAAATATGGAAACCATGAAGTTGTGAAGAGCACAACATTACCCCAAAAACAAGGCCCTTCATTTAAAACAAAATCATAATATTTATGTGTATCAAATTGGACAATAAAGAATCCTTTGGAGCATAAATAAAGGTAACAGTTGGTTGTCTAAGAGGAAAATACCCATTGTTGTAATGCTTCTAGTTTTCCCCAAAATCCATTAAACATATATATAATCACATTTGATTATAGGGCAGTGAAAAGAGTGTTTTCCTTTGGAAGATTAACTTCCATGGCTAGAGAAAGCTCCATTTGTTCAGTAATGTATGGGCCTAGAGTGTTTTGAATATTTTCTTCTAAGTTGGAAGATTTTTCTTTTACTACATCCTTAAAAGAGGTAGTTGTTCATTTTGGTATTCTGGGACCTCTAGCTCCACCCCGCAGACCCATATTCAAGACTACAATTGAGTTCTTTTGTATGTAATAGTGTTTGTTTTGGGTGGAGTTTTGAAGCACCATCCCTCATATTTCAGGCTTTGAAATAGGATAGGAATGCCCCATTTAATCCTAATTCTCTATTTCATATTATGGACCATGTCTGACCTCCTTACCCAAATGGTTGACGTTTCCCATTTGAATGTTTGGTAAAGATTTGAAAAGGGATTTGAACCTACCCAAATTGTGTTGCATATAGCTCATATCCAAAAGAAAATAAGGACACATATAAAGAGGAAGGCATCTATATATGATTCAAATAGAAGATACTTGTTAGGCACAAAAAACCTGAAATAGAGAATTCACAAAATACAGGAAAAAGGAAGGGTGGGGGCTTACAGTTCGACCAAGGAGTTATGTTCCAGCCATAACGACCATGCACACAAAAAAATTCAGGCACAGTGACTGATGAGAGGAAGCACAAATAGTTGTAACCATGCGTGCCCAAATGGGATGCTAAAACTGCAACTCCAACACGCCCACTCTAAAGCATATGAGCACTGACATTGGAAAACACCCATCCCTTTATGTCATTTTTATTACAGTGTAAAATATTGAATAAAGCCATAACTGAGAAGTCAACCACAGAGTCAAAATCCCCTTTATTATTTTTCTACCTAGACACCAAATGATGAAAGTCAGTAAAAATCTCTGCATGAAAAGATGAAAAAGAACGCCATCAAAAGTTGCGATCACACCTTGTCTCTAGCTCCCCTTGACCTAGGACCCTGAGGGCACCAGATAAGAAACCCAATCGAATGGTGGCACCATGCTGCGACAAAAACCTAGCCCACACATTCTCCATCCTCAAGAGCTTGAGTGGGATTAATGGTTAAGAGCATGTGTTTCCTCCTAAGAGGTCATAGGTTCAAAACCAGAGGGGGTAGAGTATGTATGTCTTCATAGATTTAGTAGTCAAAGCACTGTGCAGAGGTGGGTCCCTTGTCCCACAAACAAGCCTGGGGTCTCATACACCAACGTGGTGTCTGGCTTGGTCATGACCTTAAAATTGGATAATAATAATAATAATTAAAGAGGGTATAAAAATTATTATTGAAGTAATCTTAGGTTATTAAATATATTAAACTTATTTAATAGTAAATATAATTTAGTGATTGATGAGATTATATTAAGGTTGAATTAGATTACGAAAATTATATTATTAAGATTATATTACGTAAATATTATAGTTACATTGATTTATTAAATATATGATAGATATAAAGTTAAAGTAATATTATTAATATAGAGTAAAATTTAAATTTTATATTAAAAATAAAATTAAATATTGAAAAATTTTAAATTCAAACCATAATAATTTTCTCTATTATGCCATGTAACCTATTAAACAAAAATGATATTCTTCACCATTAGACCTACTCAAACTATACATAATATTCATATAATGTCAAATAGCTCTCTTAAATTCATTATATATATATATATATATATATATATATATATATATATATATATATATATATATATATATATATATAATTTGGAATTACTACACCAAGAGGTGCTCTAAAGTGTAGTATGGGAAAGATGTTGTTCCTTAAATTTATATGAAAAGATTAAATAATACTTGCATTAAAAACATTCGAGGTCAGAAATAAATAAAATAATTCCACATCTCTAATTTCATTTATATGTTATATTATTTTATTTTTAAAATTATACATGAATATTTAAGTATTGAAAAATTACTATAGTTATATAAATTAAATGGTCATTGACATGGTTGATAAATATAGATAAGTATGAAACATTTATTTTGCTAAAATTATATAAATCATTAAAATTAATTAAATTATAACTTTAATTTAAACTATTAGTATGTCTACACTTTCACTATTATGTCCATTATATCACCTCCATTTCACCTCCATTTCACTACTATGTCACTACATTCATCCCACTTTCATTATCATTGGGGTACATTTATGTTTTTCCAAACTTTATTAATTCTTAGCCTTTTTAAGTGAATTTGTGGTTAAAAATTAGAAAATAATGTGCATATGCTTATACCTAACAAGTGGGTTGAGATTGTTGACATGTGTAGGTCAAAATGAGACTTCTAGAAGACCCTTATGTGGCACTCTAAGGCCAAATTCGAATTTGAGTGAAAAGAATCATGGGATCATGAGGATATGTGTCACATCTCCTAATTGTATTCAAACTCTAAGAAGACATGTGTCTTATCAGTTCCTATTTTGATTAGCACTTTAGAGGTAGAGGGAGAGATTCATGGACTCTCATTAATGAGATGACTTCTCATCTTTTTGTATAAATAGGAGATCTTTCTCCTTCATTTGTTAGCTTAGAGTTTGGTGAGCTTGTTAGAGCTTAGCTTGTGAGTCTTAGCTTAGCTTGGAGTCTGTAGTTCTTCCTTGATGGCTTTTTAAAGCTTTGGAGAGCTTTGTTGTACTTTGTAATTTTGAAGAATTTTAATAAAGCTTTGATGTTCTCAACATGGAAGGAGATGTGAAGTAGATGTCATGGAGCATATTAGAATGTAAGGTAGAGTAGATTTCATTTTGTAATTTTGCTTTGATTTCATTATGTCATTTGATTGCTTTCAAGTTTGATAGATTAGATTTTCCATTCATGCAATTTTAATTCATGTAAGTGTGTTCAACCGGTTGATTGTAGATTAGTTTTTCTTTACATGTTTTTGCATCAAATAGTGACATGAGATTTGCCTCTCTGCTAACTTTGTTTTTTTTTAGCTTTTCAATTTCAGTTATGATTTGATTTTATTCTTATTCATTTGCTTTGTTAGTTAGTTTAGATATCAAATTCCTCATATCATTGACGTTATCTCCTAAAGCCATAGCTTAGACTACCTGGCGAGCTATCGGACTATGAATGATGTGATTTGATTTTAGCTTTATTTTTCTGCAATTAGATATCAAATTCCTCATATCATTGACGTTATCTGTTATGAAACCAACTCAAGAAAAGATAGAAAAGATAGATCAATGCCTTAGAATTTAGCCTCTTCAAGGGGGCAACCTCCTTTACATTACATAAATGAACAATTCTTGGATGATTCAAATGAAAAAACCACCTTTCTATATATAGGAGTCTAAGGAGTCACAATATAACCCAGCCGACCTAACAATAATAATATAAAGCCACAAAAATAACAATAGAGGGATTCTATGGGCACAGTAATAACAATATGGGGATAATAGGGGCACAACAATATTAATAAGGGATCCAACTACAATAGTAATGGGGTAATTACTAGTATTATAGGGACCCAACATGCCCCTCTCCTTCAAAAAAAGTGTTGTCCTCAACACTTGAGTAGTTATGGATGCTTTTGTATAAAATTCTCATCCTCCCATGTGGAATCTTCAGTGGATAAGTTCTTCCACTCGATAAGATACTCTGAAATTGATCGATTTCGCAGCTGTCGAGTTCTTGTTTCTGTGACTGCTTCCGATTCCAATATAATTTTTCCTTCCTCATCAAGTTCTAGCAATATTGTTTGAACTGGGAGCTTGTTGCCTATAAGCTTCTTTAAACATGAAACATGGAAAACTGGGTGCAATCGAGAAGCTGCAGGAAGCTCCAATTTGTATGCCATAGTACCAATCTTTTGCAACACCTTGTACGGACCATAATATTTTGGTGATAATTTATTATCCTTCTTAGCTTGCTTGAGGGACATTGTCTTATATGGTTGTAGCTGTAGGAATACCCAATCACCTACATCAAAACTTCTTTCGCTGCGATGCTGATCTGCCTGTTGGTTCATTCTATTCTGTGCCAACACGAGGTTATCCTTTAAGAGTTGGAGGACTTGTTGTTGATGTTCGATGTGATGGTCCACTGCTTGAACCTTAGAATTTTCTCTTAAATATGATGTGATGGATGGTGGTTGATATCCATAAAGTGCCATAAATGGGTTCATTTTTGTTGTTGTATGGAAGGAAGTGTTATACCACCATTCAGCCAGAGGCAACCATTTGACCCATTGTCTCTGTTTATCAGATACAAAGCAACGAAGATATCCTTCCAAACATTTGTTTACTATCTCATTTTTCCCATCAGATTGGGGATGATAAGATGAGCTATGAGCTAACTGAGTACCAAGACAAGAAAATAATTCTATCCAAAAATTTCCAGTGAAAATGGGATCTCTGTCATTTACAATAATCTTTGGGTTTCCATGTAGCTTTTGAATTGTTTCCATAAATGCAGTAGAAATTGTACTAGCTTTAAATGGATGTGATAATGCACAAAAGTGTGCATACTTGGTAAGTCTGTCAACTACCACCATGATGACACTCTTTCCCTCAGACTTGGGTAAACCTGTGATAAAATCCATTGAAACCTCCTCCCAACGTTGGCTTGGAATGGATAAAGGTTGTAATAGACCTGGTGTCTTAATTGTTTCAACTTTATTTTGTTGGCAAACCAAAAATTCCGCCACAAATTTTTGAATATCCGATTTAAGGCCATCCCAAAAAAATTCCTTCTTAACCCTGCGGTAAGTTTTTAAAAATCCTGAGTGCCCTCCTAAGGGAGAAGTGTGAAATTCCATAAGAATCTTTTGTTTTAGTTGGGAATTCTTACAGAGGTATAAACGATCTTTGTACCATAAAGAATCATTTTTCCAGCTAAATGTACCAGACGTACTGGAATCTTGTTGTAACTTTCGAATAAGTGCCTGTTATCACTCAGGTTGTCCTTAAAGCTCCAGAAAAGGATACGGCCGAGGTAACCACAGACCAACTTTGGACTGCAGGTTCTAGCCTGCCTGCAGTCAGAGAGGGCTCTCTCTTTTAGATTTAGCTTTGTTTAATGGATGATTTTAGGCTAGGTATGATGCACAGGGGTTTTGTATTGTTTTTGGTGGGAAGGAAGACATTTCAAGTAGAGAGGCAAGACATAGTCTGGTAAGTTTTCAAACCATTGGGCGTGGAGTCGAGGAGTGGGACTGCTGGTGCGTTTTCTTGGTCACATGAGAAATAAGGAGCAAGGTAGCTGCTCATGAAACAACACTGAAAGCTTATAAGGATGGGATGAGGGATAAGGAATGAGAGGCAACAAAGAATCTCTCATTAAGCTTAAAAGGGGGAAAGTGAATGAACTCTATCTAGGAGCAATTAAGAATTCCTAGACAACTGTCAAAGATGAATGGATTAGGGGAAATATGAGCCGAAGGGAATTCATATTCATGACTGATCCAGAGGAAAACATAAAGAAACAACAGAAAATGAGCATAGAGGGCAGTTAACCAATTCTAGACTATTCTTTCTTTCTGCTATTTAGACGGTATATCAATGAAAAAAAAAAAGAGATAGGAAAACTTATTGAGTCATGTTGCAGCACAAGAATTCCAGATTCACTTCTTGAAACCATTAGACACAGAGCAGATAGTCTTTCCTCCAAGCTTTTCAGCAGTCTTTGATTACAGAAAACATGTCAGGTATACAGTGCGAGTCTCTACTGAAAAACTATCAACCAACCAACCCTTAAAACAATACAGAGGGTGGTATATATAGGGAAGATATGTCCGAAATTATCTATTACAGCCGACCTAACAGGTCCGACAGAAAATTGATTACTTTAACCTAATCTTATCCAGAAATAAATGCCAGAAAATATCTTTGAGCTGTGTTGGGGGCAGCTGTATCAAAATGAGTTAATATCTGTCCAGGTGGCTCTGTGCTTTTCATCTGTCATAACTGTGCATTGGTCTTTGCACCATTGCTGTTCGGTGGTATTGAATGCTTTTGACTGTGATTTGAGAGCTAGGATGGGCCTACTCCTCTTGATTTGACTTTCTGGGGGGCTCATCAATGTTCAAGTGCTTCGAGCCCCTAAAAAATCTTCGGCGGATACTCTTTGGCTCTCCTTCCTCCTCTGATACTCTTTGGCAATAAATTGATGCTGTTCTGCCGTGCTGTGGGTCTTATTCACAATTTAATGGCCGCTGCTCGGCCTCTGTTTCTTTCAAAACCGTTTTCTGGTCCTTCCGGCAAGATTCGTGAAGAAAAATGGGTCATTCGGCGCCTTTCGGGCTTGCTGGGGGCCGCAGAATAAAAAGATTCCCTGAAGATTCCCCATTCAGGCCCAAAAAATCTAGCGATGAGCGAAGGCGCAAATCGCTCATCAAAAACTGCCTCAGAACCGGATTCCGTGGCTCCGAAGTGCGATTTTTGCCTCTGCGTGCAAAAAAGTTGATGATGACGTCAGCAGGACGACATGGCGAGATGATGTCATCATGTACGGACGATGATGTGGTAGGGACACGTGGCAGTGATGTGGCAGGAGGCCATGCAGGCAGGTGACTCGACATGGTGACTAGGCAAAGGGGGTGACGCAAGTGGTGACTGGGTAGAGGGTGACACGGGATGTGATGTCACAGGCGGTAAGCAGTTTTGTGGCACACCGCTTATGGGCAAAGGCGGTCTCGGGGGAGGGGGCTCCGCCACACCCCAGAGCTTGACGCGTGGCGGGAGTACGGCGGCAAAACCGCCGAACTCCCGGACGCTAAAGCCCGGGCGTGTTGCATATAGAAAAGCCCGCCCACCGTAGATCTGTGGCGGGCCAGATCTAACGGTTGGCGGTAGATGGGTAGCGACGGCGGGTTAGTGGGCGGGGATATTCGCGGGAATATTCCCTTTTGAATATATCGCGGAGGTGGGTTAAAACATAGGGAATGGCGGGATTTGCATGTTGTATGAATATTATGAGCGCGGGTTGGCATATTTACACTCGGGTTTTAGGGATAGGGGCGAAATATGGGTTTTTGCCAGGCGGGGTTAGTGTTTTATGCACAGAACGTAGGAAAAAGGTGCAAAAAATGGGTTTTTGAAGGTTTTTTAGGGGTTTTTGGGGGGAGGTTATTAATCTGGCCAGGTGTCAGATTAATCCCTGCTATGACTCGGATGGGTTAAAGACAGCCCCAGATGGACTGTGATTCCCCGGACTTATAGGAAATATGGCTATATTGCCAGGGAGGGGTATTTACATAGGGGAGTTTTATATACATGATTTTAATAGGGAAAGGGAAAAACTGATAGGGAGTTATATAATAAAGTTAATAGTTAATATGGAGATGAAAAGAGGGCGCTAAGGTATGAGACCTTAGGCTTTGTTGGGGAAAAGAAGGCTCACAGATGATGAGTGAGCAGTCCTTGAGTAAAGCAAATCCTTACCAAGGCGAATGTCATGGAGATGATGAACCTGAGAGGCTCAAGCAGATCTTGACCTCTTGGGGGATGTTAGTAAGTGACTTGGGGGAAATGAGAAGAAGGGGAGGTTAGTGAATTCCAGCTTGAGTACCTCCTTTGAATGCAAAACTGTTTGATAACTGTGATCAAAAAATGGAATACAGCAGTGGCATTTGGACCAGGATACTTTCATGGCATCTTCATTGGCCTGTTATGGAAATATGGAACATTGCAGCTTGCAAAGTATGACATATTTGGCATGTGAAAATGTCAATCATGAAAAATGAGTACCTGCTACAGCAGGAGGCTAACAGTGCCCATACTTCTTCGTCATTCTTCCATTCCTCCCTTGTTTCGTTATCCAATCTGGTTGGATAATAGAAATGGCGCACAACAATGCTTCCACATCCTCATCCTTTCTTGAGAGTGCATCTGCCACCACATTTTGCTTCCCTTTTTTGTAGATGATTTCAAAGTCATAACCCAACAACTTTGTGACCCACTTTTGTTGCTCTTCAAAGGATAATCTTTGTTCTAAAATGTATTTAAGGCTATCATGATCCGTTTTTACCTTGAAGTGTCTTCCCATTAGGTAGGGTCACCATTTCTTAAGTGCATGGAGTATTTCCAACATTTCCTTCTCATAAATAGCTTTGTGTAAAAGCTTTCCCTTGATTGGACGACTTTCAAAAGCAATGGGTCTTTCATCTTGCATTAAAACAGCACCAATTCCATTTCCTGAAGCATCGCATTCCACAATAAAGGTTTTTGTGAAGTCCAGTGTAGCTAAGACCGGTGCTTGGCACATTGCCTCTTTAAGATGTTCGAAGGCCTTTGCTGCTTCTGGAGTCCATGAAAATGTATCTTTATTCAATAATGTTGTTAGAGGTCTTGCTATTCTCCCATAATTCTTAACAAACTTGCGATAATACCCTGTGAACCCGAGAAATCCTCACATATGCTTTATGGATGTGCGGATTTTCCATTCCTTAATGGCTTTAATTTTGCTAGGGTCTACCTTAACTCCTTCATGAGATACAATATGACCTAGATATTCCATCTCTTGTACTCCAAAGAAACGTTTGGATCTTTTTGCATATAATTGTTTCTCCTCCAATAGTTGTAGCACCCTGTCAACATGATCCTTCCAAGACTTGCTGTGGATTAGTATATCATCAAAAAATACTAACACAAATTTTCTAAGGAATGGTTTGAAAATAGAATTCATCAAACCTTGAAATGTTGAAGGTGCATTGGTAATGCCAAAAGGCATGACCAAAAATTTATAATGACCCTCATGAGTTCTAAATGTTGTTTTCAAAATGTCTTCAGTCTTCATTCTGATTTGATGATATCCTGAACGAAGGTCCAACGTGGTGAAGTAAATTGATCCATGCAATTCATCCAGTGATTCATCAATGACAGGAATGGGAAACTTATATTTAATAGTGAGCTTGTTGAGCTCCCTATAATTCGGACACATGCACCACGATCCATCATTCTTGTGCACTAATACTACTAGCGCAGAGAAAGAACTTTGACTCGGTTGAATTATACCAGCCTCTAGCATTTCTACAACCATACGTTCAATTTCACTCTTTTGGGCATAGGGATATCTGTATGGCCTGATGTTTGGAGGAACACTTCCTGGAATCAAATGAATAGCATGATCATGATCACGAATAGGTGGGAGACCTTTGGGAGTCTCAAATACCTTGGAATGATTGTCCAAGACTTTTTGGAGATCTGGAGAAATAGATGATTGCAATGTGGAAACATCTAGTGAACATAATTGTGCAATTACACCCCTTTGTTCCTTTTTTAGAAGCTTTGTCATACCATTAGAGCTAATTATCTTTCCTGGTTTCCTAGCAATACCCCTTAATTCAACTTCCTTTCCTTCCATGGAAAATTTCATGAAAAGTTCTTGAAAATTGAAAGCTATTGTACCCAAGGATTGTAGCCATTGTACTCCTAGTACAACATCAACACCTCCCATTGGAATGGAAAGCATTGGGCTAGTCAATACATATTCTCCCATCGATAGCTTGATATTATGGCACTTTCCAGAGCAATTTATTGTTCCTCCATTTGCAACCATCACTTGACACTCTGGTGCTGGGTATAAGAATAAATTCAATTCTTTTGCTACCTTACATTGAATAAAATTGTGGGTACTTCCTGAATCAATCAACACTAGTACCTTTTTCTTCTTGATTTGTCCTTCTATCTTGATGGTTTGAGGAGTGGTAATTCCTGCGAATGCATTACAAGATATGGTCGGATTCATTTCTTCTTTATCTAGGCTTTGTTCTTGGAGTATATCCTCTTCTTTTGACCTTTCTTGCTCATTTTCTTCTTCCTCTTCACAATCTATGTAGAATAATTTCTTCTCAACACACTTATGACCTTTAGTGTATTTGCTATCACAACTGTAACAAAGCCCTTTTTCTCTTTTTTCTTCCAATTGTTGTGGTGTCAACCTTATAGGTTGTGGAAGACTAGGAGAAACCACACTTCCATCTTTATAGTTGTGAGTGGTATGCTTCCTGGTTGCCATAATTTTGCTTTCCATTTTTCTTGCTAACCTGAATGCCTTCTCTAATGAATCAAGTTCCCAAAGGTGAACATCATATTGGATATTATCCTTTAAAGTCCCTATGAACACATCAATCCTATGCTCCTCTGGAATATCTTTTACCCTTATGTTCAATTTTTGGAACTCCTCAATGTGCTCTATTATTGAACCTTTTTGTTTGAGACTTATCAATTGGCTAAAAAAAGTGTTGCTTTTTGTATCCTCATAATGTGCTATCAATTCTTCTGTAAAAGTTGCCCAAGTGATAATTTGTTTACGAGAGCAAAGCCATTGATACCATACAAACTGATTTGGTTCCAAATATAAAGTTGCAATACATACATTTTGTGTGTTTTGCACATTATTGAGATCGAAAAATTGCTCCATTTGTAATATCCATGTTGCGGGATCCTTGCCATCAAACTTCCTCATATCGATTTTTGGAATATGGTGGGTTTTCGATCCCAAATTAGAGTCTAAGAAATCATGATTAACATTTCTTTTGTTCGCATCATGAGTTTCCTTTACTACCTTTTCACCATTGGTAAGTATTTCTTGTAGAAAATTTGTCAAATCTGTCTTCAAATCTGTCATGCCTGTCTTCAAATTTGTATTCAAATCTATCTTCAAGTTGTCCATCTTAGCTTCCATGCCATTCATCTTAGCTTCCACGCCATTTATCTTAGCTTCTGTTAGCTTTTGTGACAGTGACATTTGTTGCACTTGTTCTTGTAATTTTGATATATCATGTAGCATTTCTTCCTCTTCTTCATGAGTTATGCTAGAGCTTTCAGGTTCCTTACTAGGTGTTTGCATTTTCTTTCCTTGGGGCATCAGTTACCGATAATAATGCTCTACTATGCCATTTGAATTCCTTCAAAATAAATTTTCAAACCAAGCTTAAGCAAAAATTTAAGAAAATCTACACACCTTTTTTCACTTTGTAGGAGCTCGATATTGCCTCTGATGTATCTCTGTACTTTCCAATCATCTAGTTCTGAATTTGTGATCTAAAGTAGCCCGCTATGTCCTGTTTTCAATGCCACAAGTCTGACCCAAATTGGATTCTCCAAGGAAGAGTTATGCGAAATCTCCCACAGTGACTTGATTATAGAATAGTTCAATAGAGCGAAGTTGTACGACATGCCACGAGTCACTGTTTCGACCTATGGATCTGAAAAATGCATACAAGAAACTACATTCCATCCTCTTTCTGTACCTTCTTCCAAAATTTCAATCCGATCCCCGGAGATAAAGTTATGAAGATTTTCCCCAGGTCACCTGTTTGGAATGTAATTCAGGAGTCTGCAAAAAAACCAACTTCCTCAGATCATATATCTGCAAATATAGCGTGAAAAGCTATCAGATTTGGACCAGAGGTTCAGCGTGATTTCTTCTCAAATGGGTTTTATTTTTCAACTTATCAAACGTCGTAGAAAGAAAGTTATAGCGAAAATGCCACGATAACCTGTTTGGAGCAGTGAAACCCTAGAATCCAAAGCTCTGATACCAAATGTTATGAAACCAGCTCAAGAAAAGACAGAAAAGATAGATCAACACCTCAGAATTTAGCCTTTTCGAGGGGGCAACCTCCTTTACATTACATAAATGAACAATTCTTGGATGATTCAAATGAAAAAACCTCCTTTCTATATATAGGAGTCTAAGGAGTCACAATATAACCCAGCTGACCTAACAATAATAATATAAAGCCACAAAAATAACAATAGAGGGATTCTATGGGCATAGTAATAACAATATGGGGATAATAGGGGCACAAAAATATTAATAAGGGATGCAACTACAATAGTAATGGGGTAATTACTAGTATTATAGGGACCCAACATTATCTCCTAAAGCCATAGCTTAGACTACTTGGCAAGCTATCGGACTCTTAATGATGTGATTTGATTTTACTTTTATTAGTTTGCAGTTTTTGATTTGTTGAGTGCAATAGCTTAAATTTTATTTCTGTATTTAGATAAACAACAGAGATAGTGATTTCATGATCAGTAGTTCATCATTTGTTTGATTTGAATAACAGTACATTTCCATTCTTGTTTAAGTACTAATTTCATCAATAACATGTTTTGAGATCTTTTGAAGTGCTAAGTTTTGGAAGTTACCATTAGGAACATAAACCTTGTCTTGAAATCTACATCCATACTTGACCTTTAAAAGTATTTTTAAGACCTTAGAATAGGATTTCAATTTGCATTAGACACTTTAGGAGATCAACAAGAACAAAACCCCAAAACAAAATAAAATCTATAAAACAATGAAGTAAGAAAAAGGTTAACTAAGCACATATGGTGCACCACACTTCATCAGTTTATGATACCCGGATTGATAATTTATGTAGAGCAATTTAAGACGTTAAATTGACTAGACATTTTGGCGCCGTTTCCGGGGAAGTGTAATTAGGAGACCTTATTTCTTACATCAAAAAAAAAATTAATAATTCTTGAGTATGCTCTCTTCCTGCACTTTGTGTGATCTGGAGGATCAGAAAAAGGATTGTTATGTAAAACAAAAATTAATAATTCTTGAGTATGCTCTCCTCCTCCACTTTGTGTGATCTAAAGGATCAAAAAAATAATTGTTATGTTAAAAAAAAAAGGAGACAAAATAAACTTCATCATTTCAATTGATAAAAAAAAAAAAAAACAAATTGATGAAACCCAACAGCTTTGATAGGTTCAACTGTCCAAGATTGACTAGTTATGGTTTTTAGTGGTCTTCAAAACATTGTATCCTGTTTTAATAAGATTTTGCAACTTAGCTGCGGAATGTGGCCTGATTCCGCAGCTAATTGTGAATTCCGCAGCTAATTTCAAGGTTTAATAGGTTACAAGCATCCAATGAAGAAATCAACCACATGGGCATCTCCAAAATTGTCTCGACATGGATCCTATCCTAGTCACCTAGCCCAGATTGATAAAAAATCAGCTTAAGACCTCAGTCAAAGTCTTGTTTTTAGTATATTTTACTTGAAGTCTTTGCTGCTTGAAATTGAAAATCATTAATCATTCTTATAAAATTCCACAATTTCAGAGAGAGAAAAAAAAAAAAAACAATCTATGGCTATCTTCAATCCTAACTTTCAATGTGGCCTCAGTAGAAAATCTGCATCTCTGTTCAAGCTTTGGCCTTAAAATAAACCTGCAAGAACATTAAAAAACAAAAATCAAAAGTGCAAATTCATCAGATAGAATTGCTTGGACTGTTGTAAAGAAAAATAAGATGAGAAAAAAAAAAAAACCCCTTGTGTGGCTTTCAAAAGAGTGTATGCGGCATCCAATTTATGTGAATTTTTTTTTGAAACCTCCCAATGTCAAAATCTGAAAAATCTACATACACATTGATTTGATGTTCTGGCCTCTTCATGATTTCGTTTCAGTGCATCCTCAACCCTTTGTAAGCAATCCATTTGCATTCATTCAGACTATGTATCTTACTCATATAGGAAGCTTTTGGTTTTGGAACGTTTTTGGAAAGCTAACATAGGACATTTCTTGATAATAACAGAATTTGAAACCTATGGATGGCCTACATAAACTGTGCAAATGGATTAGAAACAGAGGTTTAAGGCGTGCCGTAGTCACCAATACTCCTAGAGAAAATGCTGAGCTCATGATCTTTATTGAAAGCCTTACAGACTTCTTTGAGTTCTTGGTTATTGGCAATTCGCTCGTTCACCATATTTGTTGTTGATTGCATCAGAAAACAATCTTTCTTTGAAATCAATTTTACAGAGAAATCCACTTCACGAATTTCATTTACTTTCTTGAGGCTAAAACCAAATTATGTGTTTCAACATTGTGCATACTACCACTGGCAAATAAAGGTGTATCGTCCTACCTCTGATTCGAAAATTTTACAGCCGAATGCAGCAATTCACAAAAACGTAAAACAGAGAAAAACGTCAAACTTCAAATGCACGATTTGGCCAAACGGAGACGAATTTGAGAAAAATAAAACATGGGTTTTTTCGGCAGTAGGGTCAATTAGATAACGCAAAAACGTTTTTCAAAAATTTGTGGCCGTTTGGGAGAATTTCTTGGATCTTTGAAGCCCATTTTTGTAGGTCGCGAGAGAAAAAACGGAATTTCAATTAATGAACTGATAGTTTCATGTTTGATTTAATTTGGCTATCTGGGATAGGGAATTCCAATTTTGGTATCAACTGTGCGATGGCATTCAACTCCTGGTTACATGCCTCCCATCCTTAATGAAATCATACTTCATCACACGCCTGATAACAACAATCCCAATCGAAGACGACTCTGTTTAGTGATTAACTCCATTACGTGAATCGGTTGGATACGGCTCTTCACAGCCAATTGATAGACGTGGCATGGAGATTTTTAGCATTCAATCTTGACTTTAATGTATAACGACTTCTCTCTTGACTCATACTTTAGTTATGGCTGATTATATGTATCCAAAAAAATCATACAACTCTTCTCTTTATTTCCACGTTCCAGAGTATTAGATTTGGAGTGATCTTATGGGAGTTGGCTACTTTACGTATGGCACGGAGTGGAATGAATCCCATGCAGGTAGTTAGTGTTGTTATTTTTCAGAATCGTCATCTAATATTCCTGGGAGTTGTCTTAAACATGAGTTATGGCACAGTATATGCATACCTGGATTCAAAACAGCGTATCGTTGCAGCATGAAGCTGCACAAATAGTCCAGTCCGTGCTCAGGCCAAACTGCTATGTTATTATCAAGTATGAACTTCTTATCCTTGACTATTTATCAGAATTTATCTGTTGTTTGTATGGGAAGCCTGGGGCTTATTTTGTAGTAACACTGGCATCTTCAGTTAGAGAAGGGATCAATATCATTTTGGTTGGTTTTGTTTCAACTGAAAATCTCTATTTTAAAGATGAATCACTCACTTTTAAGGTTGCAGAAACTCCACAAGAAAGTGCAGAAGAGATAAAAAGCTATGCACGACAAAAGTATCCAAAATATGTGTAAAACTAATGGTTGGTTGTCTTTTAGCTGCAGAATGCAGCCTGATTCCACAGCTAACTGACAATTCTGTGGCCATTTTATTACTTTTGTAGGTTACAAGTGTCGAGAGACAAAATGAGCCACATGGGTAGCTGGGAAAATGTCAGTACATGGATGGTGTCCTATTCATTTGAGCCAATTTGATGAAAAAGACCCCGATCAAAGGGAAGTTAAGTTGTGTGTTATCACTAAGTCACCACACTAAGTTGCCGCATGTCAAGAAAAAAAATAAAAATTGAATCAATGAAATGAATAAGTTATTTGCTCACTTTTCTGAAGGTATTGGTTAATTTTGGACTGATGATAAAAGATGAATGGCTAACTTTTTATTCAAGATTTTTAGCTACAGAAACCATCGACATTCTGCAGCTAAAGTCCAATTCTGCAGCTGAAAAACCTCATTGTTCAAATCAGCCTAACTTTCTCATACAAAATCAGATTTTGATGATTCAAGTATCATTGGAAAGATCTCAACAATATCTACACAATGAGAAATCCATCATTAGAGTTTGAAATGGAAAATAATGAAATAAATTGCTGAAAAGAAGCAACATTCAACTTTGAGAACTTGTTTCATTAATACAAATTCTTAGTTTTGTGTGTAAATATCATAACTAGAGAGATTGATTACCTCTCTCCTTTGATAATCTTACATTCCATTGCAGAAGAAGTATTAGTTTTTTTGCAGGTTCCAGGAGGAAGGACAAATGACTACAAGAGAATGGTGTCTCTCTATGAGACCAATTTGTTTCATAAGAGGATGATCAGCAACAAAGAGGAAATATGCTGATGCAAAATCAGATCCAAACACTTGAAAAACTTTCAGATACTACTGTCTCCATCACATCCATACTTCATAATAAACCATTCACCTCATTTCACTCCATATTTTCCATTTACATTCACATACACTTTCCATCTCTTTTTGTCCATTCATAACCCACAAAAAAAAGCAAGAGGCTCATTCACATGCTTATTTCCAATTGCCATTTCTACTCTCCATTGCCATCTTCCATTTTTATCTTCCATTTGTTGTCATTTTCATTTCGCAAATAAGCCTTGCTTCAATGCAAATTATTGAGTCCATAGTCCTTTGAGTCTAAGTTCTTTGTAAAAACACCTTGAGGCTTGCATGCCTTAATGGCAAGTTCTCATACTGACAAACAATGGGAATACATTAATGTCCCTTGTTCGTCAGATCTTCTAGGTGACTCGACATCGGCAAAATCATTCGTACCTAGCAAGATGTGTTTGGGCATCTTGATTCTCATTGTCATTAATGGTGAGAGTTCTCGTGTTGACTAGTGGCATCCATTAATGGCCACTAAGTCAACAATTTCCTACTATGTTCGACATCAGAACATCTTTTCACATAGTAGGAATTGTTCCAATGAGTTTTGAAGACATGAAGACTATTATTTTCAGCATTTTGGAGTAGATTCAGCAAGTTTTAGTAGAAGCAATAAAAAGTCATCTTATCTATTTATCCATGACTCCTCTTGTTCATCCACTTGAAGAAGAATATGATCAGAATTTTGTAGCCACCACACATACAACTCATCCATTCCAAAAGGTAAGTTAAGGTACGTCATTTTTTAACTTTTGACCATAGAATTCCATAAAAAACTAGAATGATAATTGTTGGAAAAACATTTCTCTTCCTCATTTCATAAAATTGTCAATACCATCAGTTGGGAGGGGAATAAATTCATCTTCATATCTTGCCATACCCATATCATACTCAGGAGCCCACATAATTCCAACATATATTAAATATTACATTGTTATTATGAGCATACAATGGCTTTTCAAAAAAGTGCTTAAAGGATAAATTGGATACAAACAAAATCATGGTTGTCACACAAGAACCAACCATCATATAATCCAATAAAGATATACTTTGCAAAAATAATCAAAATATCATTATGCAAAGTTCAAAGATCAAAATAGAATGCAAAAAAAAAAAATGGTTGTAACACAAGAACCAACCATGTTTCAATTCAAGTAAAACACTTTGCAGAAATATGAAGTTATCCAATGATATCATGCAAAGTTAAGCCAAAGCTCAAGGATCAAAAGAGTTAATGTAATATATATATATATATATATATATATATATATATATATATATATATATATATTACATGAGGACATGCAATAACTTCAATTGGGGGTATGTTGGGTCTTGAAAATGTTATTCATTTCCATTACACTTTCACTATTATGTCCATTATATCACTTCCATTTCACTACTATGTCACTACATTCATCCCACTTTCATTATCATTGGGCCACATTTATGTTTTTCCAAACTTTATTATTTCTTAGCCTTTTTAAGTGAATTTGTGGTTAAAAATTAGAAAATAATGTGCATATGCTTATACCTAGAAAGTGGGTTGAGATTGTTGACATGTGTAGGTCAAAAGAAGACTTCTAGAAGACCCTTATGTGGCACTATAAGGCCAAATTCGAATTTAAGTGAAAATAATCATGGGATCATGAGGATATGTGTCAAATCTCCTAATTATATTGAAACTCTAAGAAGACATGTGTCTTATCAGTTCCTATCTTGATTAGGACTCTAGAGGTAGAGGGAGAGATTCATTGACTCTCATTAATGAGATGGCTTCTCATCTTTTTATATAAATAGGAGATCTTTCTCCTTCATTTGTTAGCTTAGAGTTTGGTGAGCTTGTTAGAGCTTAGCTTGTGAGTTTTAGCTTAGCTTGGAGTTTGTAGTTCTTCCTTGATGGATTTTGAAAGCTTTGGAGAGCTTTGTTGTACTTTGTAATTTTGAAGAATTTGAATAAAGCTTTGATGTTCTCAACATGGAAGGAGATGTGAAGTAGATGTCATGGAGCATATTAGAATGTAAGGTAGAGTAGATTTCATTTTGTAATTTTGCTTTGATTTCATTATGTTATTTGATTGCTTTTAAGTTTAATAGATTAGATTTTCCATTCATGCAATTTTAATTCATGTAAGTGTGTTCAACCAGTTGATTGTAGATTAGCTTTTATTTACATGTTTTTGCATCAAATAGTGACATGAGATTTGCCTCTCTGCTAACTTTGTGTTTTTTTTAGCTTTTCAATTTCAGTTATGCTTTGATTTCATTCTTATTCATTTGCTTTGTTAGTTAGTTTATATATCAAATTCCTCATATCATTGACGTTATCTCCTAAAGCCATAGCTTAGACTACCTGGTGAGCTATCAGACTATGAATGATGTGATTTGATTTTATCTTTATTTTTCTGCAATTAGATATCAAGTTCCTCATATCATTGACGTTATCTCCTAAAGCCATAGCTTAGACTACCTGGCAAGCTATCGGACTATGAATGATGTGATTTGATTTTAGCTTTATTTTTCTGCAATTAGATATCAAATTCCTCATATCATTGACGTTATCTCCTAAAGCCATAGCTTAGACTACCTAGAAAGCTATCGGACTATGAATGATGTGATTTGATTTTACTTTTATTAATTTGCAGTTTTTGATTTGTTGAGTGCAATAGCTTAACTTTTTTTTCTGTATTTAGATAAACAACTCTGGAGATAATGATTTCATGATCAATAGTTCATCATTTTTTTGATTTGAATAACATCACATTTCCATTCTTTTTTAAGTACTAATTTCATCAATAACATGTTTTGAGATCTTTTGAAGTGCTAAGTTTTGGAAGTTACCATTAGGGACATAAACCTTGTCTTGAAATCTACATCCATACTTGACCTTTAAAATTATTCTTAAGACCTTAAAATAGAATTTCCATTTGCATTAGACACTTTAGGAGATCAACAAGAACAAAACCCCAAAACAAAATAAAATCTATAAAACAACGAAGTAAGAAAAAGGTTAACTAACCACATATGGTGCACCACACTTCATCAGTTTACGATACCCGGATTGATAATCTATGTAGAGCAATTTAAGACGTTAAATTGACAAGACAGTCCTCGAGGGGCATATAGCAACCATTTTCATGGATGAATTTGACATTACATTATTTAAATTTGTTTAGGTGTAAAGTTAAACTTGTGTATACTTTTTAACTATTTTTGTTTTTAAATATATTTCTAAAATTGTATTGAATGGTGAGAGAGGATGTAATATCCTGATTTTTGAATCCTATATTTGAGTCCTATATGTGGTAGGAGAATGACGTCCTACTTCTATTAATTTCTTCTCACGTATATCATTCCAAATTTGTCTTGCATATCAGTGTAGATATTTTAGGTACAATCAATGATGAAATATTAAAGAAGGCTCAGGTTGAGTTTTCCCTTGGAAGCATTGGTAACCATGGGGTTGAACCATTTTGTTTATCTCTGGCGCTTGGCCATGCCACTTTGTTTCTGGTATCATGTTGTTATTGATTTTCATGGTTTTTCTTCTTGTTTGATTTGTGTTCTTTCCTTTCGTGTTTTGAGGGTTTTGGAATTGGTTGAGGAAAGAGGAAATTTAAGGGAGCTTAGGGAGAGTTGAATGAAACCGAACATGTAATGTAAGACTTGTATAAAGCCCAATGCATGTAAAAGGGAAATTGAAGACAAGAATGTGACAGCCAATTAGATTGGTTGGGTTCATTGGGGCAAATGGATGATGGGAGCACAATCGTGAGAAATGTAGCAAGAAAGTGATGTAAATGGATGTGAGGAGTTAGATGCCTTAGCTATGTTGGGAATGATTTTTCTCAATGTTGTGCATGTTGAGCACGGATAAAGGGAGTCATATTAACCTTGAGGTTATTCTATTTGGTAATTATGTTGTGATCATGATTATGTTGATATCTATACATGTATACATGTATGTATGTATGTCATTGTCTGATAGGGTTGTCAGGGATCATGATTTATTTATGCTAATGTTTATATGTATATATGTTGTTGTATGACAGGGTCATTAGGGATCATGATTCCTTTATGCCAATGCTTAGATATGTGTATGTATAAATGTCATTTTCTAATAGTTTCTTCAGAGATCATGATTGTTTTATGATGATGTTTATATGTATGTATGTATGTATATATGTATGTCGTTGTCTAACAAGGTCATCAGGGATCATTCTTGTCGATGAATGATTACTTATGTAGATGAAAGGCATGAAGGGGTTCGTAGTTTATGAGGAAGCAAGTGGGAAGAGTAGCTCTCATACATATTTGAGGGTAGTATCATGTGGATATGAATTGACATTATCTGATTATGCTATATCTATGTTTATGTTATGGACAGGTAATGTTGAGGGATAGGAATATGGATAAAAGTAAATTAAGCATGCTTATTGAAATTATTTACATCAATTTCCTGGGATTGAAAGATCACAAGGTCAACTTAGGTTTCTAATTGTTCACCCATTATCATAAATAGAGTGATTTGAGTAATGAAGTCAACATCATTTTTCTCATTATGGGAGTTGCTAACTTGTGTGGCAATGTTGGTCTTAACCCTCTTCCTTTTGTTAAAGCATTGTTTAGAATCAAGTAGAACAAAATATTAAAAATATGCTTCACTATTAACATTAACTTTGGAAGTAATATTGCTATTGTGCTTAGGAAAAAATCATTAAGTAATATGAAACAAAAAAATACAAGGAAAATATACTTACTACGAAATATTCTAATTATAAATAGTTAATACTTTTTTAGATAGATTAAGAGATTAACATTAAGATAATGATTAAATTTTTGTTTAAGAATAAGATTGATTTAGAATATTAACAAAATCAAAACAAATAAAACCCATAATAATATCAATAAATAATCCTCTAAATAATTATTTTAAACAATACTTCCACAATGAACCATTATATATATATATATATAACAAATAGTAAAAAAAACATATCTCACTATAAATATATTAATTAAATATATTTATATTTAAAATTGTCTAGAAAACCATATCCCATTATAAACATACTAGCAATTGCCCCAAAAAGTGCAAAGAGAGACTGATAGGATTGTTAAATTGTGATAATTTCAAAGACATGTAAATTTGAACTCAACATCTCAATGTTAATAGCTTTTCAAGGGAGAATATATCACTATTTAATAAAAAATTGAAAAGTGGAATCTCAACCCATTAATTGATTAACTTTGCAGTATCAATATGAAAATTTACAGAATCAAATTGAGAATATAATGTAATTTTCTCCAAAAGTAAAAAGCTTAACTTATTTATTTCATTGGATCAATGGATAACTATAAAAATGGATGAGTATAAATCTAAGCTAGCCTAATAAAATTGTTAATTGTTTCATTTTAAAATATATTTTAACTTATTTATTCATTATGAATTGAATCATTTTAATTTATATAATTTATAGGTTTCATTACATGTAATATAACATACCACAGATCAACATAAGCATAAGTTCAAAAACCATTTAATTTAAACCTAACCACTTTGAATCTAATACTAAGTGAAGTTTAGCTAACATCACCCTTTAAACTTGACATGGCAAAAATCTTCAAATCCAATCTACAAAACTTCTTGTCAATTTACTAGAGGTATGATTCATGTGTTACAATAGTATGTCCCATTTACATATTGTAATAGTTCTATTACTCTTGGCCAAAAGAAATATTACAACATAGGTTATCAAGCCTATTTATAGGTTTCATTAGATGCAATATTACAGAAGACATACCATCGGTCATTAATACCATTTCCCTAAAAACAACATATCATAGACCTAACAATTTTGACTCTATGAAATTTTTTCACAATTATTTTTAAAAAGTTCCTCTTCCCTTCTCACCTTCTCATACTCAATTCTCTCCTCATGCTACCATAATCATTGGTTATATACAAGTGCATATCAACCTCAATCTCCAATTTTGACTCTCATAATTTCTCTTTACATTTTCAAAACATCTTACAAGAGACTCACTATCTCATGCTTTCAAAACTTTACTGCAACAATCATGGCATAGAGCACTCCATCTTTATTAAGCACTGAAATCAGACAATTTTACCATATTTGTAATAAACTCATGCAAAGGCTCTCAACCATGGATCTAATACCACATTATGAATCAACACCGAGAAAGATAAATATAATAAATCAATTTTAATAAAATATATATCCACAACGTATAAATTATGATGCACGATCTTGGAAAACATAAATCATAAAACCATATCATAATAGATTTATCACTCTTGGTCAAAATACATCTTACAACAGAGGATTTGAAATCGATTTATAGGCTTCATTACATGCAATACTATGACAAATATACCATATGTCACATAAATCATGTATCTAAAAACCACATACTATAGATCCAACAACTTTGACTCTATGATTGAGTCAAGTTCATATATATAAGTGTCAATCCATTTTAACTCTGATGTATCTAGAATCAAATCCCTTCAGGTGCAATTATCTCCTCAAGTTTAATACTTTAATAAATACTTACAAATTGAAATGATCCGTCTCAATGCATTATAAATCTATAGTTAAGATAGATTTATACTTGTAATTTTATATTTATTTTTGCAATAACATTGAATAATGAAAAGTTGTTTTCTTAATAAAAACTTGATTTATAAAATTTAAATTTCCAACACAAAATTTAGAAAAATGCTTTCTATTTATATATTCATTTTCACATTTTCTTTTGACAATAAAGTGCACAACCATATTATTTTATTTAAAATAATACCACCAAAATTTTTCAAAACCATTACAACATATAATATAGATTAATGTTACCATAGAATGAAACAAACATAAAATACAATCCTTTATTTTTGGATTACAAACTACATGTTCTTTAAAGGAAATTAGATTTGATTGCTTGAAAAAAGATTCAAACAAAGTGCCCATGGAACAAGTCCAATGCTTCAATGTTTGGAGGACATGGGGGAAAACATCATTAGCATCATAATTGCAATATGTTCATTATGAGAGGATAATTACGAATTATAAAATACTTCCATGGTTAGGTTAGAACTATTAATTAAAAAAACAACAAATTTTATGATAGTTTGACATTGATATTTAATAAATCATGACACGCGATCTTGGAAATCAATCTACAAAACTTCTTGTCAATTTACTAGAGGTATGCTTGAAGTCTTACAGTAGTATGTCCCATTTACATATTGTAATAGCTCTATTACTCTTGGCCAAAATAAAAATTGCAACATAGGATATAAAGCCTATTTATAGGTTTCATTAGATGCAATATTATGGAAAACATTCCATCAGTCATTAATACCATTTCCCTAAAAACCACTTACCATAGACCTAACAATTTAGACACTATGAAAACATTTTCACAATTATTTTTAAAAAGTTCATCTTCCCTTCTCACCTTCTCATACTCAATGCTCTCCTCATGCTACAAAAATCATTAGTTATATACAATTTCATCTCAACCTCAATCTCCAATTTTGACTCTCATAATTTATATTTGCATACTCGAAACATTTTATGAGAGGATGGTTGCAGAATTAGTTTAAAAATAATTATAATAATTAACTATAATATAATCCTAGATCAGTGGGAGTTTATTAGCAAAAAATTTCAAAATACTTACTTGAAATTCCCAAAGCCACAAGAACTATTTTTAAAAGAGTAATCTGGGGTCTATACCCTTTAGTAGATGTGTGTCCTTCCAACTAACAAACCAGGAAAAGATTCAAGAATATGAAAGTGAGTGATTCAAGGGCAATGGTTTTGTTTGAGAAAAAAAAATTGGCTACTTAAGTGTGAAACTTGGAAAGACAAAGATTATCATATTATTTGCATCCATAAATAAACATATTTTTGTCAATTCATACTTGAATCATTAGTTTTCTTACCCTGAGTAGACTAAGTTTGGAAAAACTGATCGAGCCATCAAATAAAATTGTAACATTGACACATTTAAAATGTTTTCTTGCCATTTTTTTGTTAGAGTTTTACTCCAATAAAGGCATGCTAATTGTTTCTTGCTCGAATGATATATGCAACTTACAACTTTCTTGGTTTTCAAATTTCACCATAAAAGTTGTCAATATAGTTATGTCCTTCAGCTTGGTTTGAAAAGAATCCCCTGAAACTCAACATTTTTTTAATAAAATTAGAATTAAGATAACTTGGCACCATCCCATGCAATTACAATATAGATATTTTTTACAAAGAGGAGGAGTCAGGATACAATGTTTAGACAATAACCAGCTTGGTTTCAACTACCAATTCCAACAAGCTTGAAGGTGAGGGGTATGGAACTTGGGAGGTGTTGTGGACAATTTCAATTTTGAGTAGTTTGTTGTTTTCTTGTATGACTGGTTCCAGAGGTCCTTGAAAACTATTAAGTTTCTCCCACTTGAAATTGTTGGAGGAAACTGAACAAGTTAAGTGAGGACCACTATAAGTAGAATAATTTCTTCTGCTCCAAGAAACTTGGTTTTGAGGTGATAAACATATACAGTTGACAAATATAGTAGGTAATCAACTTATAATGCCACGATCAGCTCCACATAGAATGATATCTCAAATGGTTCAGTGCTCATAGTCAGCCTAAATGAATGATCTTACACTCATCTCATCAAAGGAAACAACCCTTGTAGTTATCATTCCCAAAGAAAACTGACTGCAATTCAGAAAAAGTCATGAAGCCCATCATAAAAATGTCTATTTCTTTTAGGATGTATTCCATCAACATAATTCCCATTCTACAAACTTATTTCTTCCTTGTGGTTCTTTTAGCATATGCATATTCTCTTGGGAAAATTATGGCTCTCAGATGACCCTGTGTTATAAGCATCCTGTGTTTTGTGTGTTGCTTCAACTATGTCTTCAAATGTCCATCTACATTCTTCATTGTTCAATTCAAAGTCATGATTATGGTAAGTAGAGCTCGAGGAAGGAACTGCTTTGGCCCAAATAGCATAAATTTTCAAAAAAACCAAGAACATAATGATACCCAAAAGGATTTAACTTAACACAATTGCAACTGAGATGCCAACAATTGCTCCCTTTTCAATTGATTCATTCTCGATCTTGAAGCTTCCAAAGAATCTTGTGAGCAAGGATCCAATGGCTTTCTGTAGATTTCAGAATTTCCCACAAAAGAGATCCAAGGCCATTTGGAAGAGCTCAATGGCAGTTGTCCTTGGAGAAAATTATTTCATAATTTCAACTCATCCAAGCTTCTAAGGTCCCCAATCTCATCAAGAACTTGACAACTAAGTTAATTATTGGAAAGATTGAGAACCTCGAGCATCATTAAATCCCCAAGTGAAGAAGGAATACTTCGAGACAAAAGATTTCCACTCAAGTCTAGTATGACTTGTGAATTACTAATCTTTCTAATCTCCATTGGGATTGAGCCTATCAAAGAATTGCCCAAGAGCCTCAAGTCATAAATATTTTCACAGTATTTTTATAGAAGAAGGGATTCGTCTAGAAATGTTGTTCTTTACCCAACTCCTTTGCATATTCCTAAACAATATAAGTTTTCTGCCTCAGTATCATTCCAACTAAACTCATGAATAAATATAACCTTTTTTCTTGTATTCTTCACTATTGTGAATTAAATTACATTCGGGTTCCTCCATGACCAGCTGCAACATATTAAGGTTAACATATTTTTGGACAATTTCTTTTACTTATTTAACAACTTATAATATATAGGCACAAAACCTAAAGTAACATAAACACCTTGATTTTAGCTGCTTCATCAGAAATATCATAGTCCTTTCCATGAAGGGCTTGCAATGCTTGTTCAAATTCTTTGTCATGGCCAATTTCTTCCTCAAACAATGAATGAGAGTAATCAATACGAAAATGATAAATGTCACCTTGAATTCGGCATAGTAATGTATATCTAAAGTTTGAAGTTTCCTAGATGTTCCCTTCTGGTTTATTTATATTATTTAATCTCTTGTTATGCTACTACATATTCTCTTTAAATTTATAAACCTTTATTGTTTTCAAGCATTTTATTATGTACATATGACAAATTTGAATTGCAATCAATCAACCATTTGAGATGATATAAGATTTCAATAATAGCATATGTGGTGACCAATTTGACAAACTACTGTTCAATACACTAAAAATTCATTAACAATATGCCTATGAAAATGTACATTAAGAAATGAAATTGGAAATGAATAATTACTCACCAACCACCTAGGGAAATCTAGAATAAAGAAGAGTCCTAATACCAAAAGAATACAAGGGATGATTCCTGCAAATATGTGTTAAAATAAGTCCAATTTTTTTATTCTTTGAAATTATAGCAATCATATAATGAAGTTCCTTTTAGACATTTTGTATGTTTCTGTACTTTATAGCTTGTATTAGGTTCCCACCAAGATGGAAACAATCTCTCTTTCACATATTATCATATTTGATAAGAAAAACATGGTTAAGAGATTTTTAATGGTGATGATTACCTATAATAGTAAGAAGGCATCATTCGACTAGCATCCCAGGAAAATATGCTATTAAAATACCAATGGTTTTGAAGAACTTCCATGAGAGGCAGAAAACAATCATGTTAAAGTTTTTAAAATGAATAGGACTTCATTTTATACATAGTGAACTACAATGTCGATGTTACAAATTCTAGTTCAAATAAAAATTGTCCATTCTAATTAACCAAAGATTGTAAAGAATGGATCATGTGGATCAAAGCTTCATACTTGATTTGTTGTTGTAATCCCTCCACTTAAGTTTTTTAGATTTATTTTAGCTATGTATGCAGGAACATGTCAAATATTATAACATAAAAACCGTAGTGGAAAGGAATTCTACAACTAATATTATAACATAAAATAGGAGTAGTAAGGAATTCTAAAATTAAAAGGAATTTAAGTGAAACTAACATTTCAAGACCCAACTGCAGCTAGTTCAACAATACCCAAATGCCCAGCAAAGGTCTGGGTGATGGCTCGTACCAAATATTGGCATATAGTAGTGAAAATCACAGGGCCTGAAATATCCCACAACTTTTTGGATTCTATCCAACTTTCTCGAGCTAGCTTCTTGGGATTTGAGATTAAATGTGCATGTGCATCTAGAAAAAGATCATTCGGTCTGCTCTGAATCAAAGGCCCATCTCTTAACTCTCCACCATTTTCCTCTTCTTTCTCTAAGAAAGGAGATCTCAAAGTCTCCTCCTCCATTGTTGTAACTTCTGTATCACTCAAAAAACAAAATAATACAATGTAATACCAAATGGCCACTCAAAACCAATTCAAGGGTGCAATTTCTTTACACATCTTCTAAATCCCCAACTAGAACTCCTAGATTCAAGAGTCAAGATTTTGCTGCTAGAATTCAATGCAGGCTCACTTGTAAAGGTTGTAAGTGATCTAGGTGGATATTGGTGGCCAGCCGCAAATTCCACTTGGACCCCCACCATTGCTTCTTTCAGTTTTTTAGTTTCCTTAATTGTAGCACAATTTACTATTTTTAGCAGTTTTTCAGGTCCTAAACTTATGGAGCCATTTTTTAATCTAAAATCATCTTTTTTGTCGTAGTCCTCGGAGAGATCTTTCCAATGGGCTATCATGCGCGTCAAATAGAGATAATATGACCAAATCATGACCTCGGGAAGTTGGCTGTCCAACTCACCCCAACAGGGCCCATAAACTCTTGGTGTTACATCTCCTCGGGTTAGGGTTTTCATTGTTTAGGGTTTGCTTTTATTGTTCAATAATAAAAAGTCCCTTGAGCCTCATTGTATTTCAATTCAAAGGCATGTAGCCACCACATCTCTTCTCAGAGATAAGCTACCATTGCCCTGGTTGGTGTATTTCCATTTCTGTTTGTAAGCATATTTTAGTATTTTACATTAATGAAATGAAGTATTATTTCCATTGCAGATCTGTGTTTATGGTTATCTCTGTAATTTGTTGCGTTCCTGTTTAAATCTGGATTAGTGATATCAGAGCAGTCTACTTTTTTTTCTCTATTTTTCTTTGCATGTCCCCAACAAGGTTGGGATATAAGGAGTTAGGCTAAACTGGTCGAACCTTTCCAAGACCAGCCTCACAAATCCCGACAGCCTCCCATGGCAGATGAAAAGAAAGATGAGGGGGTAGGGGATCCTATCAAAATCTTGCTCGAAGAAGCCATCGAGCGATAAAGGAACGCGATGATGGACAAATTTGCCCAGATCCTTCAGTGGCTACCCAGGGGCGATGCATTGGCTTCCAACGGAAACACCACACCGTTTAAGGTACAAGTTAATTTTGAAATCCCCATATTTGAGGGTCAGATAGATGCAGATGCCATCGATAAATGGTTAAATATGCTAGAGGGTTATTTTTCTATTCATGATTTTTCCAGTTGAGAAAAGATTATTTACACTCTTCTCAAAGCAGGCCCCCACATCAAGGATTGGTGGGAAACCTACTACGAGTAGAAGGATGAAAGTACAGGCTCACTATATTCAGTCGCACCCACTTGGAATTCATTCTGGGATGCCATCAAGGAGAAGTACTACCCTGTCAGAAGCTATGAGGATCAATATATAAAGTGGTCGACGTTGCGGTAGAGAAGGGACCAAGACGTACCAGATTTTACCAATATTTTCCATACCCTTTGCACAAAGTTCAGCATCAAGGATTCAGAGCAGCGTTTGGTACTCAAATACCATGGATTCCTGCACAAGTACATCCAGGAAGAAATAGAATTCCTAAACATCTCCTCGCTCGGCACAGGATACCAATATGCCGTTAAGGTCGAGAAAAATTTTAAACAAAAGAAGCGAGACTTTGGATCTACGAATCTGAAGCAAGGGAAAGGTGCCCCAAAACTGCAAAACAAAGGACAAAGCCAAGGCAGGGTGGCCCAAGAAAACCTGCCAAAGTTGTAAGCAAAGAACAGCGCCACGAAACTGAAAGAGGACACGGGAAAGTGGTGTGAGTTCCATAAGAGCTCCACTCACAACACAAGTGAGTGTCGGGTCAATCAGTCACTAGTGGCCGAGCTAAAGGTTCAGAATCAGATGTAGGGTTCGACTCTGAGTCAAAACATGACAAGGGGAATGCCAAAGGGAAGCAGATTATCGATGCGGGGCCCAATGCCACCGTTGCCACCATGAAGATCCAGAAGGAGGAACCCGAAGATCCAGAGGAAGAGGAGCGTCTCTTCCACTCCCAAATGTGGGTAAAGGGCTCCCCGCTATAGTTCATTGTTGGCAGCGAGAGCCAAAATAACCTCATTTCGGTAGAGGTTGTGAAGCAGTTGGGCTTACTAAACACAGCACATCCACAACCATACACCATCGGGTGGCTTCACCAAGGACGAGATCTTCGCATGAGCCAATAGTGTCGCCTTCCATACAACATCAAGCCCTTCACGGATGAGGTATTGTGTGACATTTCTCCCCATGAAGTTTGTGATGTATTATTGGGACAACCATACTTGTGGAAGTGACATGTTGTGTATGAATCAAGGCCCCATGATGTTATTTTTACTTTTGGAAATAAGTTGTACAAGATACTGGAGGTAGCAACGCCTACCGCCATCTCTTTGGTTACTGCAAAACAGTGCAGTAAGATCATTTCCAAAACTGGGAAATTTGTTTTCCTGATGATATGCCCTCAAGGAAAGAAGAAGACGACGGCCATGACCTCTAGACAGGGCCCCTCCGCACAACAACTACAGATGGACAAGGTGGTGGAGGAGTAAAAGGACACCTTCACCTCCCCTGCACAGGCTCCTCTGCACTGTCAAGTCAAGCGATCCATCAATCTGACCCCAGGTGCACCGCTGCCCAATGGGCTAATCTATCGACACTCCGTTCTGGAGAACAATGAAATCAAAAGGCAGATTCAGGACCTGCTGCGAAAAGGTCACATTCTTCCAAGCTCTGTGGGAGCCCAATCGCGTTGGTATAGAAGAAGGATGGGACTTGGAGACTCTGTACTAACTATTGAGTGCTAAATAAGATCATTGTTCGTAATAGGTACTTGATCCCACGGATTGATGACCTCCTGGACCAATTGAAAGGGGAAAAATATTTCAGCAAGATCAATTTGAAGTCAGGATATCACCAGGTACCAATTGAACCCTCTGATGTGTGGAAGACTACCTTCAAAGCCATTGAGGGCCTTTTCAAGTGGTTGGTTATGCCTTTCAGATTGACGAATGATCTTGCAACCTTCCTGAGACTAATGGATGACATCTTGCAGCCATTCACCAACCCATTTGTAGTGGTATACTTGGATGACATCCTAATCTTCAGCCAGAGTTGGGAAGAGCAGCTCCACCACATCCGACAAGTTCTCCAAACATTGCAACAACACAAGTTATGTGCCAATTTGGAGAAATGCACTTTTCACATGACCCAGGTTCAGTATCTGGGATACATTATTCATGAAAACAGGGTGCATGTGGATCCAGCTAAGATCTAAGTCATTCGGGATTGGCCATCTCCAACCACACTGATAGAGCTCCATAGCTTTCTAGGTCTTGCCAACTTCTACTGTAGGTTCGTGTTGGGATTTTCTCATATCACTTGGCCCTTGAGTCAAGTCACCAAGGGAGGAGAAAAAGAAAAATTATTTTGGTTTGAATCTCAACAGAAGGCATTCACAGAGTTGAAAGATTTCCTCTGCTTAGCACTAGTGCTCACATTACCAGACTTGCAACAACCATTTGAGGTCAAGACAGATGCCTCTGACTATTCTATTGGGGTAGTCCTTACTCAACACAGGCATCCAGTGGAATATCACAGTGGGACACTTTCAGACACAATCCAGAAGTATGCCACTAATGACAAATAGATGTATTCCATTGTGCAGGCCTACCTACAATGGAATCATTACATTTTGGGGAAGGAAATGGTCATCCACATAGACCACCGACCCCTGTAGTTCATACAGACCCAAGGGAAATTGCAGAATAATCGCAATTAGAAGTGGTCCATATACTTGCAACAGTTCCATTTGAATATCAAGTATAAGAAGGGAAACACCAATAATGTTGCAGATTGGCTTATTCGACCACCAATTATGGCGTTAACCACGGTGCTCAACTCTTGTCAGCACGAGACTTCTGGTTGGC
Organism: Pinus tabuliformis; assembly: GCA_031772625.1. Lineage (NCBI taxonomy): Eukaryota > Viridiplantae > Streptophyta > Pinopsida > Pinales > Pinaceae > Pinus > Pinus tabuliformis. The sequence goes on from CM062814.1 coordinate 726,245,017, forward strand.
CACTTCTCTACAAAAGTGACCCAGAATTCGGTCACACATACTAGACACTCTTGGAGGGTCAGCATGTTCCAGATTTCACCTCCAGGATGCCTTGTTATGCCACCTGGGTCACCTTTGTGTTCCTTCAAGTGAGTGTGCCAAGATGATTTTGGAAGCACACTATAGCTGAGCTGTTAGGCATTTTGGGGTCAAGAAAGTGGTGGCAATACTGCAGAAGTATTTCTATTGGTCGAATCTTTGACAGGATGTCGGGAAGTACATCAGATCATGCACTGCCTGTGCTATTGTCAAACTGACCATCAAGAAGCAAGGCCTCTATACCCCACTGCCTACCCCTAGTCGACCTTGGGAATCCATCTCCATGGATTACATGTCAAGCCTTCCTTCCTCAAGCATGGAAATGACTGTGTTTTTGTGGTCATCGAAAAGTTCTCGAAGATGGCCATTATGGCAACCTATAAGAAGAATATCATAGTCGAAGCCACTGCTAAACTCTTCTTTGAAAAGGTGTGGGTACACTTTAGGATCCTATAGTCTATCATCTCACATCGGGACAGTAGGTTCCTCAATACATTTTGGTCCAGTCTCTGGTCAATGCTAGACACCAAACTCACTAAGTCCATAGCGTTCCATCCTCAAACTGATGGCTAGACAGAGGTAGTCAATAGGTTGATCGTACACATTTTGCGCATGTATAACTCAAAGCATCCACACACATGGGACGAGAGCCTCCCCTATGTTCAACACAAATACAACCTGGCTCTCCACAGCTCGACTGGTTGGTGAGCACTAGTATTGCAGCAATAATGTTGCAACTCTTGGGCTGCCTACTTTACTCTTATCAACTCGGTAGTTCGTAACAAACTTGGAAGCGTCGGTGCTGTATGCACAAGTACTAGTTCTTACTGCAGGTTGTCACTTGGTTAGCTGGTGCAAGATCACTAGGAGCTCAAGCCAACTTCTATGGATTCCAGAAGAATCTCTATATGTGATGAAAGGAGAGAAAGATTACTCTACATATGCTACTCTAACTGTAGAAAGGAGGAAGACTGAAATGTAAAGCAAACCTAGTAAACCCTAATTAACCAACTAATCCTACTTTTGCAAAAAGCACTATGAAAACCATGAAATGAATGCCATTACCTACTCAAGGAAGTAAACAACATCTAACTAAGCTATTTCTAGAAGTAAATAAGCAAAAAACATCCTTCTGGATTTTTATGTGAACCTGACATGCATGTAATTTATTGTGTGTGGATGTGGCAGTGAATAGGTGGCATTGGAGGGTCGTTTTGGGACTTAAGAGGATGTAGGATGGTGTGGATGGGTCCTAAGAGGTCTCATGTGGCATTCTAGAGGTTTTTCCTACACCCGGCCTTCAAAAGAAAGCCTACAGGAAAATCTACAGGAAGACACTAGAAATCTACAAGAGGAAAACAAGGCAACTACAGCAGGCCTACAAAAGGAGGCCGAGAGTATTTTTCACTGTTTTGAGGGTGTGAGAGAGGGTGATAAAGGTGGAAAAAGGTTGGAATGAGGTTTTATGGTGCTTAGGGTCTACCAAGAATCACAAGGAGAGAGGAACATGATTGAGTTTGCTCAAGGAGAGAGGAAGAAGTTCTATGGAAAATGCTAAGAAACTAAGGCAGAATTGAGGTGAGACTTGGGCGACCTGTAGGGCATGGATTAGATGGAGGATGGGATGGATGATAGGCTGGCCTACTACTAGAAGAGATCTGCTGCATAAAAGCTGACAGTCAACCAAGGAAATCAAGCAACAAGTGAAATGAGTGCATTTAAGAAAATAGAGTTTTACATAGAAACGGTCTAAACTATGATCTATGAAAGGAAATGCTAAGAAATGATGCAAGAAAGGAAAGCATGAAAGAATACTATTGCAAATAAAGAAGTGAGCATGATGAAGAAGATCTGAAGCAAAGCAAAACTAGACTATTAACCTACTAAAAAGCTGCAAACACTAGAATTCCTATGAATGAGGAAAATCTATGTTTTTGGGGCAGCAAGAGGGTCTTTGCCTCAACTCATGGTCCCAAAAGGAGGAAGAGAGGCCAAGGCACTATTTCTAGCCTTTTGAATCTTATCTTTTTCAGTGCTTAACCTGCTATAGAAAGCACAAATGGAAGCAAACTATTGAATCATCAAAAGCAACCTATTCTTAACCATAAAAGAAATAAATCTAACAACAACCTAATCTACAAACTAAAATAAAACATACAAATACAAGTAAAGAGGAGATTGGTTGCTTGGCTTGGGCCCTAACCCAAGCGCTTCAGCCCTCTGAGGTAACTCAGTGCTATCTTAGAAAGGATTCCATCTTTATTTCCAAAACAATAGCAGGATTACATGAAACTGTCACAAAATAATAAGCTCGAAGTTAAGCAGAGTTTACATAAGAAAAAATCCCACAAAAATCTCGACCCTAGTGAGGCCCTAGGCCTCTCTAGTTATACAAATGAAGCTACCAACAACTTCGTTAAAATCAAGGAGGCTTGGGTCTCAAAACTCGAGATAATCATCAGTCACCCTCCACTTGCTCGACTGCCTTCTAGTGCATGATTCAACTTCTTGTACTCCAAGCTGAATGAAAGGGAATTCAAAGTGGGGAGTAATAAATGAGGGGGATTCCCTCCTATAAGTCCTCTCCTTTTTCCACTTTGAGTTATTTCTACCATTTTTCCACTGGATCCTTGACTTTGACCCCGAAATTCATCAATAATTTGCATTAAACGCATGTTAGACCACATGGCATCATAACTAACTCAACTCACTCCATAAGCATAAATATAATCAGAAAATCATACAATAAGCTAAGAGAATAGTTGATTTGACTAGGCTATGAGGTAAAATGAGCCCATATAATTACCCATTTATGAGGCTCATTATCACCCCCCTACTGAAGGTGTTTCTCATCCTCTGAGCAACTTAGTTCATGTCCTCGTCTGTTATGGCCTTGTTGGCCTCCCTAGCATCCCAGGCTTCTGATGTGGTCTTCTCTTCTTTGTCATAGAATCCCGCCTTCCTGTCTATCTCTTCCTATTTCTCCTCCTCTTCTTCTTCTGTTCTGCCTTCCAACATGCCTAACAGTAGTGGGGGACTCAGTTTGAGGCCAATCCAATTGACTTTCAGCCTCTGCATGGAGCGCATGTACATTGGCACCCTTTTTAATGCCTCCTTCAACCTCATGGGGGAATGATATTCCCTGATCTATAGACTTTTTGGTAAGGTGTTCCATCTCCTCATGCATGCATGCACACAGTCATCCCTACGTAGCCTTTGCATATCCTCAAAGTGTGCAATGGCTTGTGCCTAATCGTTTAGATATCTAGGGGAAATCTGAGGATCATTAGCAAGCAGGTTGTGTGTGCTGATGAGTGCCATGGGATCTGATGGCTCAGCTCTTATCATTAATGGCTCATTCTACTCTTTTATCATCAATCTTTTTATTTCTATTGCCCTCAACTCTTCATGGTTCATCCATGAGGCCATGGCCATTAGTTGCAGGTCCCCTAGCCTGGCATTGGGGTCCCACACATTCATGTCTGTGAGGGCCATGTTATGTAGGTAGAATTCTGCGATCTTTGCCTTATCCTCTGATGTGCTTTGGTCATAGAGATCCATAAACTACCTGTAATATTGGAAAGGCATTGTGCCTCTTTGTGCCAAAGTCTTTATCTGGAATTGTAACCATTGGTCCTTGAGATAGAGGCCATAAGATTTGGCTGGTGTTCTACATTGCAATGCCTGCATGGATAAGTTGCCCATGCATGCCAACTGAGTCTCTTTCTCTTGCAACTACCTCCTTAACAATACATTTTTAGTTTCAAGGTGGCTTCTTGTAATTGCTTCCCTGTCTCTGAGAGCACTTAACTGTCTGCCCATTTCTCTGAGTTTGTTTTCCATATGGCCAATATCTTCAACTCCTTTGGATTTGGCTATTTGCATCCACCTATGTGTTCTTATTCTTTCTTTCTCTAATTCAAAAAATAGTGGAATTGCAAATTTTTGTGGGATTATCCTTCCTCCCTTAAGTAGATTGTGATAGGAGGCAAGACTAGGCTAGGGATTAGGTTCTTGTAGCTCTGTTGCTTCCTCCTTTACCTGTGGCTATCCTTCCATCCTTTTCTCAAGATTTTGGGTGTCTTGTAGTTTTGACAGTGTCTCCTGTAGAACTGTTTGAGCCTCCTGTAGGACTATTTTTGGGTCCTATAGTACTACCTTTCCCTTCCATGTGGAAGATCTAGGAGTCCCCCTTTCATATGTGATAGGTGTCTTGGAAGGGGATTCCTTCCCCTTGGAAGAGGGTGAATCTTCAATTGTAATTAGCATTTTTGAAGAGGGTTGAGGTTTTCTTGTTTTGATTCTTGTTCTCTTCCTAGCCCTAAAATACATGGAGGCCTGTATTTTCCTCTTTTTCATTGGCTTGATTGGTGTACTGAGCATAGTGAGGGCAGTTGCTGCCTCCCTTTCTAGAGTCTCAGGGGACCCTCCTCTTTGTTCTGCCTTTTCTGCCTCCTTTTCTCCTCCTTCTGTCTCTTTTTGCTCTGTTTCTTCAGCTTTCTCCTCCTCTGTTTCCGTTCCTTCCTCCTTCCTTCCTTGTGATGCTAAGTTACCACTGGCTTCACCTTCTCCCCCTTGCTGCTCTTCCTCCTCACTGCCAGTAGGATTGACATCATAGGTTAGGGCCTTTATGTCATCCTCAACTGCCATGTTTCAGAAGACTTCCCATGCTATAGGGAGTGTAAATGTATGGAGGGATTCTTCAACTAGGATTTTTATTAACCCATGGTGAGATAGTTGCTCTGAATTCCCTACTTGAACCTTAGTGCTGGAGTCAATGAGGGACTGCAAGAGGAAGTAGGGGATGCTAAGCTTCTGAGGTGCTAGAGTGTCCATGCCATACCTTAATTCATGGAGGATTCTAAAGTGATAATCATAAATAATGTTGTATGTCCCCTCACAAGAAATGTATTTGATTATTTGGTAGCTAACCTCATCCCAAGGATATGGTATGCTAGCCCTTCTAATTCCATTTTTATCCTCTACAGGGGTTTCATTGTTTTAGAAAACGTTTTTCTTGGCAGCCTGGCCAATTGGTTTCTCATCCTTACTCCAAGGCAGCCCAAGAGGAAGGGTAGTGACCCTACTAATAAATTCAAGGGTTATCTCCATGGAAAAACCTATAAAGGTGATAGTGGCATGAGTTCTTGTGTGGGGTACCAGAGAGAGAGAAAACTCTTGGGAAATCTCCTCATCAAACCCTCAGAATTTCTCAAAGAAATTCATCCAATTTGTCCTTGTGGAGATGTCCACCATTTGTGGATGTGCATGGAGCCTAGTGGAGTTAGTGGGCTCCTTTATCATAAACCCTCATGTAATTTTGTTTATACTCTTTTTGGAAACTAAATGTGGAGATGGAGAAAACAATTTTTTAGAAAAACAGAGAAACAGAGGAGACTGTGTTCTTTTTTTTTAAATAAGCAGAATTTTTTTTATGTATTTTCTCCTCTCCTAAAGAATTTATTTCCTCCTCAAATTGAAACTACTTCTTGTATATATTGATATTCAATGGGAACATGCATGAAACCTACCTCATCAGACCAAAAATCGTGCTAAAACTCATGTTTTCTCCCTTCAAAACAACTCATTGCCCCTCCTATAGAAGCCTGTTGTCCGTCCTATAGAATTCTTGTAGGTGCTGCTATAGAACCTGTAGGTGCTCCTGTAGAAAATTCCAAGAGCATGAATATGGGAGAGATCAATGGAGTATTATGGTTACGAGGCTGTGGGGGCACAAGGATATTGTTGTAGCTGAGTTACGAGGAGAGAATGAAGGAAAATGTGGTGAGAATGATCAGGGAGGAGTACTTATTACCCTTTATGGATATTTTCGGTGATGGGGGGTGAGCTGGAAAAGCATACATTGGCCATATTCAGACCGTTGGTCCCCCCTGCCTTGTCATCATGGCCCCTCCTTGTAATCATCCCTGATAATTGCATCAGAGTTCACACTTCCTCCACTACCTGTCCTTGACATCTTTCTTCAGTTGACTGTGCACACGTGTGGGTGATATCAGTGGAGTCAACTAGATGAAGGTGGCCAAGTTAACTGGCCACGTTTCCCTCATTCAACATCAACCATATTGTTGCTTTTTCATGGCTTCTAATTACATAAATGAAAACAGAGGAGTGGGTTAGTTACTTACCTGTGATCCAAATGTATTTGCTATGAGGTGTTGTGGCTCTCTCTATGGTGCATGCCTTTATTTCTTTTGATGCATGTTGTCTTCTTGCTGATGTGTGGCTATGTCTTATACAAGTTCTTCCCTGTCTAGGTCTGAGCTTTAGGTGTCTTCTCAACCTTCATGTGTGCATTCTAGTGCTGTTGATGCTGGGTTTTGATGGGATCAACTGCTATAGGAATTCTTACAGGAGCTCCTATGACTGTTTCTCCCCTTGAAACTTCAGCTTCTTTCTGTGCTTGGAGATTTTAGGATGATGCCAGAGGTATAGATAGAGATGGAGAGGTAGTAGGTAGGCTTCAGGTGAGGTGGATGGTGCTGCTTCCTCTCTTATTTTTTTGTTTTTTTTCTTTTCCTAAAAAACTGTTTTTTTCCTGTGTTTTTCTTGGACATGAAGAAGAATGATGCTTGGGGTGTAATGCAAGCTTGGAAATGATGGAAAGGAGGTTTGAAGATTGTAGGAGGGTTTATAGGTTCTTCATGACGCTTCCTTGTCCCTCAAACTGCCTTTTATATCCATTCCTAGCTTTTGTAATTCCTACAGGAGCCTCCTGTAGAAAACACAGAGCCTCCCGTAGAAAACACAATTTTTGAAAAAGAAGCATAGTGGTGTGAAAGAAATGCAAAAAATGATGGATAAAAGTGTGGAGAAGGTAGGATAGGTGCTAGTGTGGATGTCAGGGTTCCCTTATGCTTCCTGTAGTCCTCCTGCAAACCTACAATGCAAATGAAAATTCATTTTTCTTTCTCTTTTTTAAAACAACTAGGGCACCTCCAGGAGGTTTTCACCCTAATTGCCTACCCTGGGTGCCTCCAAGGGAGGTTCTCACCCAGGGATGTTATTCTCTTTTCTCTTTTTTCAACATCACTGGGCCACCTCATAAGAGGTTTTCAACCCAATGATGGGACTCAAGCGCCTCATGGAGGTTTTCACTTGAGTCCTTATTTTTTTATTTATATTTTTCTTTTTCTCCAGTGAGTGGGTGAAGTGGAGGCTAAGACATGCTCCACTACCATCACTGTCTTATTCAAATATTCAATGAACTCTTTCTTGGAGAGGGGTTTCTTGTAGAATTTCAACCAGTTTCCATTGACAAGCATGGGGATGGCTTCATCATCAATGGTTCTGATCAGAACTAAACCATTGTCATTGCATATCTCCACAGTGTAGGGTCCCAGCCATCTTGTCCTCAGCTTGCCTTTGAAATCTTTGTATCTTCAGTGATAGAGTAGTGCCTAATCTCCCTATTGGAATTGCTTCTCCTTGATATTTTTTTCATGCCATATCTTTATCTGAAGTTGAACTACCTCTGTATGGAGAAGGGCCTGCAATCTGTGTTCATCCAATCCATTGAGCTAGAGTAATATTTCTTTCTATGCATAGCTGAGGTCTAGGTCCAGCTAAGCTGCCATCCTTAGGGTATTGAATTCAAATTCTATTTGCAACAAAGCCTTCTTCCCACAGACCAGTTCATAGAGTGTGAACCCTGTGGTGGTCTTCCATGTTGTGTTGTAGGCCCAAGTGGCCTCAACTAATCTGTCCACCCAATATTTTCTGCTGCTGCTCACTACCTTGGTCAGGATCCCTTCCAGTGTCCTATTAGTGACCTCCACCTGCCAATTGGCTTGTGGATGGTAAGGGGTGGAAGTCCTGTGCTTGATTCTATGATGTTTGAGCAGGTCTTCAATCAAAATGGAAGTGAACTGACTGCCTTGATCTATGACCAACTCTCTTTGATACCTGAACTTGTAGAATATGTTTTCTCTCAAAAACTCAGCTACTTTTTCCTCTGTCGCTGCTTTTATTTCTTTTGTCTTTGCCCACTTTGTTAGGTAATCGGTGCACACAATGATGTATTGTTTCTGCTTTTAAGGAGAGCTGATAGGACCCACAAAGTCCATGCCCCACTTCTCAAATGGCTCAAATTTCACTTGAGGTTGCATGGGCATCTCATCCTTTGGAGTAGGTTTCCCCGTCCTATGACATCAATCACACTGGCTGGTATATCTCCTCACATCCTAATGAAGAGTGGTCCAATAGTAGCCTGCTTGCAATATCTTGAAGGTAGTTCTTTTTGTTGCAAAATGACCTCCACAAGGCCCATCATGACAAGTCAGGAGGATGTCAAAGACTTCCTCCTCCCTGACACATCTTCTCAAGATCTAATCTAGGAAAAGTTTGAAGAGATTGCCCCTAATATAGGTGAAAGGGGTGCATTTCCTTACTATATTGCTCTTTTCTTTTGAGGACAGGTATGGTGGGAACCGTGGTGAAACAAAGTAGTTTGCTATATCAGCAAACCATGGAGAGAGTACTGAGATAGAAAACATATGTTCAACTAGCATTTGATCATCCACCATTCCTTCTTCACCTGTAGGCAAATTCACTCTAGACAAAAGGTCAGCAACAACATTTTCTTTACCAGGCTTATCAATAATGGTCAAATAAAACTACTGCAGTAAAAGAAACCATTTAATAATGCGAGCATTTACATCTGCTTTGTTCATTAAATATCTAATTGCGGTATGATCAGTGTGCACAAAGGTTTGATAGCCTATGATATAATGTCTGAATTTGTTTAAGGAATGCACAATAGCTAGGAGTTCCTTCTTGGTCACTGTATAGTTTAACTCTGCCTTTCAAAAGTTTTTGCTTATAAAGTATATGGGATAAGGTAACCTTTCATCAATTTTTCCTAAGGTTTCTCTTATTGCTTTGTTCATGGCATCTGTGTGAATGTGGAAAGGTAGAGCCCAGTTTGGGCCTCTGAGAATTGGGGCAATCACTAACTTGCTCTTCAAGGTATCTAGGGCTTCTTGACAGTTTTCTGACCATATGAACTCAACATCTTTGCCTAAGAGGCCAAACAAAGGAGAGGCTAGCTCACTGAAATCTTTAATGAATCTCCTGTAATACCTAGCTAGGCCTAGGAAACTTCTGACATCTCTCACCTTTTGAGGAGGTGGGACCCTTTGGATGATGGCAATTTTTTTGGGGTCCACCTGTAGTCCCTGTTGAGATATTGCATGACCTAACACTGTCCCTTCTGCCATCAAAAATTCACATTTTTCTAGGCTAAGGGATAGGTTCATCTCAATACACTTGTCTAGAACTTTTCTTAGGTTAGATAAATCTTCCTGATAATCAGAGCCATAAGGAGTAAAGTCATCCATGTATATCTCTACATCATCATGAACTAATTCAAAAAATATACTCAATACTGCTATTTGGAAAGTGGCTGGAGCATTACACAAACCAAAAGGAAGGACCTGGTATGCAAAGGTACCCCAAGGACAAGTGAAAGTGGTCTTATCTTGGTCTTTTGGGATGATTTGAATCTGATTGTACCCACTAAACCCATCTAGGAAAGAGAAAAAAAATTTCCCTGCCAGACCGTCTAACACTTGATCTATGAAAGGTAAAGGAAAATGGTCCCTTTTAGTGGCTTTGTTCAATTCCCAATAGTCAAAACAGATTCTCCACTTACCATTTTTCTTTGGCACTAGCACCAAAGGAGAGACCCATTCACTGTCAGAGATGGGTTAGATGAATCCTGCATCAAGCAATTTCTACATTTCTTCCTTAACAATATCTTTAAGTGCTGGATTCATCCTCCTTTGAGGGTACCTGACTGGCTGGCAATTCTCCTTGATGTATATATGATGAGTACATACTAAAGGGTGCACTCCCTTCATCTCCTTATAACTCCAGACGAAGGCATCTAGGTGTTTTCTCAGTAGGCTACCCAGTTCCTTTTCCTGGGAAATGGATAGGGATGGATTGATTTTCAAGGTTCTTTCTGGGCCGAACTGTATATTCTTAACATGGAGAGAAGTGGAGTCGGCCACACAGAGATCAGTTGAGGGGTTGTTTTGGGTTTCTCTTACTATGTCCTCTAATGGTAATACACTGGGAGGTGGATTTTGGATCAAATTTTCAATCATATCGTCCTCATCTTGCTGTTTCCCCCCATGGAAATTTATAATGCACAAAGAAGTGTAGAATAGACTTCATCCTCATCTTCCTCCTCCAACCAGAGAGGTAGATCATGTTCTAGCAAGGGTTGAGCATGAGGATATAGGATTAACTGCTTGGACATGTGCTTGTTCTTTATGGTCATGTTCCCAGCTTGACAGCTGAAGTAGGCATTGGTTGTAGCAAACTAGGGTCTTCCCAGAATGAGAGGATACGCAATGAGATTTGCCTTTGGTTGGAGAACTAAGAAATCAGCAAGGTACTCCCAAGAATCAATGGAGACCATCACATCTTCCACAATCCCCTCAGGGGTCACGGTGGAGCAGTTTACTAGCTGTCTCACTGTTGTGGTGTTCCTCAAGGAGCCTTAGAGGTTAAGTTTGAGCATTGTGTCCTTTGTCATCACATTAATGGCAACCCCCATGTCAATCAAGGTATGTGGAATCATGGTGCCATTGATGTGGACATTAGCAGGCTTCCAAGGTCCAGATATTTTGGATAGATTACCTGCCCTAACATCAGGTCGGACAGTTGTCCTATGACATTGATGGTTGGGGAATCTCTCTTGCACCTTCCTGGATGCCTAAAGCACTTCTCTTTGATCAAACTATTGTAGATAAGCACATATTTTATGGCTTGGAGAAGTGGTATCTTCACACATAAATGTTTCAATTCTCCTAGGAGTTCAATTTCTTTTGGCGTAGGCTGGACTATTGCGGATAGTCTCTCAGGAAAGGGTGGAATTTATTTAGGTTCACTTTCCTCTTTATCTTCCTCAACCTCCCTGGGTGGAGGCTAGCTATCTGGGAGAACTTTCCCAGATCGCAAGTTAATTTCTTGAATTTCCACAACATAAGTTGGGCATGATGGTTCCCCACTATACACTTGCTGAGCCTGTCTGTTGTTCGGGTTCAGATTTGGCTAGGAAGGCATTTGGGGTTGCTTTGTTGGAGGAGGTAACGGTTGTGGTTGGGCAGGTGGTGGAGGCAAAAGAGTAGGAAGAGAGTTGTATTGGGGCCTCCATCCCTGATGAGGTGCATTCCATTGAGGTTGTGGCTGAGCATAGGATTGAAATGAATGGTTGGCTGGTTGGGCATGATATTGAGGTGTGAAAGACCAAGGAGGAGGCATGGACTAGGAAGGATGAGCAAGAGGGCCCCAAGAAGGTATGGAAGTGACTTGGTTGGGGTTGTAGTATGCCTGAGATGTCCCTTGCATGCCCTGCTGGTATGGTCTAAGTCCATGCGGCCTCCTTTGGTTTATATAATAGAGTTGTTCAGTGACTCCCTCAGCCCCTTGATATATAGCTTTAAGTCTGGGTAAGGAAGGGCACTTATCTGTAGAATGATTTTCTTCACAAACTGAACAAACCTCTATAGTGTTCAATGGGCATTCATTCCTAGGATTCCTCCCGGTGCATCTAGGGAAAAAAATGGCCAAAGCCCTCTCTGCTTCCTCTTGTTTACATTTGATATGTAAGGTATCCATTTTCATGGCAAAAGTCTGCAACATCTCACTCTTGAAGTCTTCCAGCATGTTTCTAATTTCTCCTTTAATGGATGAGTTAGAGGAAGAGGTACTGGATATGGGTTGACTCCCCCTACTTTTCTTTCTGGCTACTCTAGAATTATTTCTAAAAATAGTCTTTATGTCCTCATAGGATAGTTGGTAGATGTCTCCCCCAACGAGTAGATGGAGGGTTTCTAAAAGATCTTCCTGAATTCCCCAGAGCAGAACCAACTTCAGAGACTAAGAGTGGAGTGTACAGCTAGCCCTTTTGTAACTGAGCTGGAACCTATCTTCATAGTCCTCTAGGGACTCATCACTTCCTATGGTCATTCGGAGATTTTCTTCTTTAGTATCTTTCGACCTACAATAGTCTCGATAATTTTTGTTAATGGCTTACTGCATCTGGGCCCAAGTTGTGATGATATTACCAGGTAACCCCATGAACCAGTGTAGTGCTACATCCTTAAGAGTAGAAGGGAATAGTTTCAACTTTTTCTCATCTTCTGCATAGTCATAAGTTCGACAGATGACAGCAAACTCAAACAAGAAGATGTCAGGATCTTCTGTAGTCAGAACATGGAAATGAAGTAGGGTGCAAGGGCTTATATTCTTCATTTTGGTGTCCCCATTGGTCTTCCAAATGGGAAAGGTACCCTCTATTCTCTCTCCATTCCACCTAGCATTTCTGTTTTTAGCCATTGGCTCCAAAGGAATGGTTTCTTCTTCTTCTTCCCCTATAGGTTCTTCAAATATGTATTATTGTTCACCTAAGGGTTCTTCTTGATCGTAGCCACTGAAGAAGAGAGAAGGTTGGCTGTGTGAAGCAGTGGGGGTGTTAGGCAAAAATTTTCCCGAGTTATCTCTATTCCTACGAGGCATGAAAGGAAATCTTTTTTGGTTGGTTTTTGTTTCTCTTTCCCCACACTGATAGTACCTGCAGAAACTAAAATTGATTGAACAAAACAAATTGCGAATAGTTGAAATGAACTTGCTAAATAGAAATTTGCAGAATTGAAGAGGAAAGCAAGGAAATGCATAACTGAAGGAAAAGGAATGACTAGTCTACTTTTACTGAAATGAAATTTGCAGAATTGAAGAGAAATAACTAGTCTACTTTTGCTTAAATAAACTATTAGCAGAATGTCGCAATAGAAAATAGAATAAAGTAGTAATCATAGAATACTCTGACGCTTCCCCAGTAGTGGCACCAAAAAGTGGTGAGCACCAATATTGCAAAAATAATGTTGCAACTCCTTGGCTGCCTACTTTACTCTTATCAACCCGGTAGTTCGTAACAAACTTTGAAGCGTCGATGTTGTATGCACAAGTACTAGTTCTTACTACAGGTTGTCACTTGGTCAGCTGGCGCAAGATCACTAGGAGCTCAAGCCAACTTCTATGGATTTTAGAAGAATCTCTATATGTGATGAAAGGAGAGAAAGATTACTCCATACATGCTACTCTAACTGTGGTAAGGAGAAAGACTGAAATGTAAAAAAAATCTAGTAAACCCTAATTAACCAACTAGTCCTACTTTTGCAGAAGCACTATGAAAACCATGAAAGGAATGCCATTACCTACTCAAGGAAGTAAACAACATCTAACTAATTTATTTCTGGAAGTAAATAAGAAAGAAACATCTTTTTGGATTTTTATGTATTTTTATGTGAATTTGACATATATGTAATTTATTGTGTGTGGATGTGGCAGAGAATAGGTGATGTTGGAGGGTGGTTTTTGGACTTGAGAGGATGTAGGATGGTGTGGATGAGTCCTAGGAGGTCTCAGGTGGCCTTTTGGAGGCTTTTCCCACACTCGATATTCAAAAGAAAGCCTATAGGAAAATCTACAGGAGGACACAGGAAATCTACAGGAAAAAAACATGGCAACTACAGGAGGCCTACAGGAGGAGGCCAAGAGTAGTTTTCACTATTTTTAGGGTGTGAGAGAGGGTGAAAAAGGTGTATGAAGGTTGGAATGAGGTGTTAGGGCACCTAGGGTCTACCAAGAATCACCAGGAGAGAGGAAGATGATTGGGTTTGCTCAAGGAGAGAGGAAGAAGTTCTATGGAAAATGTAGGAAACTAAGGCAGAATTGAGGTGAGACTTGGGCAACCTATAGAGCATGGATCAGATGGGAGATGGGATGGCTGATAGGCTGGCCTGCTGCTAGAAGAGATTTGCTGCATAAAAGCTGATAGTCAACCAAGGAAATCAAGCAACAAGTGAAATGAGAGCATTTAGGAAAACATAGTTTTTCATAGAAACAATTTAAACTATGATCTATGAAAGGAAATGCTGAGAAATGCTGCAAGAAAGGAAAGCATGAAAGAACACTATTACAAATAGATAAGTGAGCATGATGAAGAATATCTGAAGCAAAGGAAACTGGACTATTAACCTACAAAAAAGTTGCAAACACTAGAAGTCTTATGAATGAGGAAAATATGTGTTTTTGGGGCAGTAAGAGGGTCTTTGCCTCAAGTCATGGTCCCAAAGGGAGGAAGAGATTCCAAGAAAATATTGCTAGCCTTTTGAATCTTCTCTTTTTTAGTGCTTAACCTGCTATAGAAAGCACAAATGGAAGTAAACTACTGAATCATCAAAAACAACCTATTCTTAACCATAAAATAAATACATCTAATAATAACCTAGTCTACAAACTGAAATAAAACATACAAATACAAGTAAAGAGGAGCTTGGCTGCTTGGACTGGGCCCTAACCCAAGAGATTCAGCGCTCTGAGGTAACTCAGTGCTAGCTCAAATATGATTCCATCTTTATTTCCAAAACAATAGCAGGATTACGTGAAGCTGTCACAAAATAATAAGCTCGAAGTTAAGCAGAGTTTACATAAGAAAAAATCCCACAAAATCCTGACCCTAGTGAGGCCTAGGCCTCTCTACTTATGCAAATGAAGCTACCAACAATTTCCTTAAAATCAGGCAGGCTTGGCTCCCAAAACTCGAGATAATCATCAGTCATCCTCCACTTGATTGACTGTCTTCTAGTGCATGATTCAGCTGCTTGTACTCTGAGATGAATGAAGGGGAATTCAAAGTGAGGAGTAATAAATGAGGGGGATTCCCTCCTATAAGTCCTCTCCTTTGTCCACTTCAAGTTATTATTGCCATTTGTCCACTGGATCCTTGACTTTTACCCTGAAATTCATCAATAATCTGCATTAAACACATGTTAGACCACATGGCATCATAACTAACTCAACTCACTCCATAAGCATAAATATAATCAAAAAATCATACAATAAGCTAAGAGAATGGTTGATTTGACTAGGTTAGGAGGTAAAATGAACCCATATAATTACCCATTTATGGGGCTCATCATTGGCCACAGCCCTTTTCAAGTGGGCTTGGGATTCTAGCCACTATGTCCCATTGATGTGGCCATGCCATTTGCAGCTACTCATGCAGATTTGGCTCATGTCCAGTCCGAAACAGATAAGGCAAACAACTTCATTGAGCACATCCAACATATTCACCAGCAGGTCCATGACATTCTGGAGAAATCAAATGCCAAGTACAAGCAACGACATGATCAACATCGGGTGCCACACAAGTTTCAGGTGGGCGACAAAGTCTGGTTGCATTTGCAAAAGGAACGCCTTACCAGAGCCTATCGGAAACTCAAACCACTTCGATATGGTCCTTACACCATTACCAAGGCTGTGGGAGACAATTCATTTGGGCTCAATATTCCCCCATTCCTTGGCCTACAACTAGTGTTTAATGTGGACTACATTCGACCATACTTTCCACTATTACTAGACACATCTGACATTGCAGAACAGCTCACACCCACAGAGTTAAATCCAGATTGCATGGAACAAGTTGAAACTTATCAGATCATGGACACACAAATCAAGCACACTCGCCAACAGAATATCCAACTGTATCAAGTTGTAAAAGCAGGCCAACTCCTTCACCAGGGCAAGTGGCTCACCAGGGACCAAGTTCACCAGAATTTTCCTCATCTCATGGAGGAACTCAACGCAATGGGGAACATTGCTTCCTAAGGGGGGAGGAATGATCCAGGTGGATATTGGTGGCCACCCGCGAATTCCACTTGGACCCCCACCATTGCTTCTTTTGGTTTTTCAGTTTCCTTAATTGTAGCACAGTTTACTATTTCTAGCAGTTTTTCGGGTCCTAAACTTCTAGAGCCATTTTCTGTCTAAAATCGTCTTTTCCATCGTATTCCTCAGAGATATATTTCCAACAGGGTATCATGCACATCAAATGGAGATAATATGACCAAGTCACGACCCCGGGAAATTGGCTGTCCAACTCACCCTAACGGGGCCCATAAACTCTTGGTGTTACATCTCCTCGGGTTATGGTTTTTGTTGTTTAAGGTTTTCTCTTATTGTTCAATAATAAAAAGGCCCTTGAGCCTCATTGTAGTTCAGTTCAGAGGCATGTAGTCTCCACATCTCTTCTCAGAGATAAGCTACCATCGCCCTAGCTAGTGTATTTCCATTTCTATTTGTAGGCATATTTTAGTATTTTACATTAATGAAATGAAGTATTATTTCCACTGCATCTCTGTGTTTATGGTTATCTCTTTAATTTGTTGCATTCTTGTTTAAATCCGAATCAGTAAGAAACCCTCATTTTCCTTCATTCCCAAGGAAGCTTTATGGTATAGTCATATTTTTGGTAATAAGTGCGGAAACATCAACAGTTTCAAGACTTATGAGTCGAGGCTCGTCGAACGTCTCATGCGTTGGTTCAATAAAGCTCAAGATGAAAGAGGCCAGGAAGCTCAAAACCCTAACCAACACTCGCCATGAAGATGGACAACCAAGAAAACCCTAAGGGGATGGAAAACTAGGGTGGTTTAAGAAACTCTCCAATTTTGGTAGTGGAAAAGTTGAATATATGATGGATTTTCCAGATTCTAGGTTCGCAACCTCTGATAATCTGCAATATGTGGGCAATATTGTTGAGGAGGAGGACAGGTCCCATGCTTTAGTTCCACGACTCTCATATTCGAAACGCTTTCCATCACAGTGGGAGCTGAATGCATTATAACACCATAAACTCCATGATGAATACAAACAAACTCTCCTGGAACTTCGGTGGTGCGCATACATGTCAAGTGGAACGCAAAAGATTGCTTAAAAATTTGTGCACAAATGTTAGACATACATGGGAAGTGTAGACGAAAACAGGACACACATCAAGTGGAAAACAAAAGGTTTCTTAGAAATATGTGCGCAGACGTCAGACAGACATGGGAAGTGTAGACGAAAACAAGAGATGAACTTATTCAAAAGAAAGGCCTATTGGCCTAATTAGTTAAATATATTTATATTTAAAACCATAATTATTATAATGAACATATCAATATAATATACTATTATATATTTTATCCATTATCCAAAATATTATTTTATTATTTTATCATTGTCATTGATAAATCTAGAATTGTAGTTGTTGAGCCTCAAACCTGCACCTTCCTATACACCCTCTCAGCCTTCCTTTTCCACTTATTTCATCCACCCAGTTGTTAAATCATTGCATTGTAGTTTAAAAAGAGCTTTTTATATGGTTTTCTGACTATGCTTATGACTGTTGTTTGGTTTAGTTTTTTTGTTCATGCAGCTGCGGAAACTTGTCAATTTCCGCAGCCAGCACAGGTTTCCGCAGCCAGCATAGGATTCCGCAGCTATTTTGTTAAAAGCTGTGCTCCAGGTGTCCTATGAAGAAACGAGCCACATGGGAAAGCTCCAGGTGATGGATACATGGAACGTGTCCCTTCAAATCAGCCAAATCATCCATAGAAGGTCACGGTCAACGAGGGTCAAAGGCAGAGCCAATTAAGGAGTTCAGTGGTGGCACGTCTCTGTTTTGAGCATGTGAACGTTACGTGGCACAGTCCTCAGCTCACGAAGACACCAACACACCTGGAGATCACTTCTGTAACTGGAATCTAACAGCAACCACTCCAGAGATTTAATAGACATGATGACAGTTACGCTAGATCTCTGCGGAAGGGATCTACGTGTCTTTGGCAACAGAGTCAATAGCGTAGGAGTTAGTTAGCTAGTCTCAGCATTTTGTCATTATAAATAACGCGTCGATGAACGCTGTGAAGGAGTTTTTTGGGATATGTAAATTCTGAACTGTTGTGTTATCACCCCACTGTTTATATATGTTGTTGTTTTAATATATGAGAAGACTTTTCTGAGTTTATTCGTGTGACTACTTGTTGACCGGCTGAAGTGGCAGAGGGCCCCTCCACGCTGAAGCCTTGTAAAGTTTTCATTTGGTTTTATTATGTTCTTGTATCATTAGCTTGTATATAACACATTGTTTGATGTTTCTTAACTCACTGCTGTTTATATTTTCACCTCTGTTTTCTTATAACTGTCAACTGATCAGTGCTTTTCTGCAGGTTTTCTTAGGCAGCCCGGGAAAATTTTCATCTTTTTGATAACTATTGACATATGAGATCATCTTGTCCTTCCTACTCACTTTCATTTTCTGAAGTTTAATTTCAGCACTATCTTTTTCCAAGTTGTGATTTTCTTACTTATTTTTTTGTTATTTAGATATCATACTGCTCATCAATTTATGGTTTCTTTCTATAGTGAAGTGACTCTATTAGCAAGAAATCAGAATATCACTAACTGTAGTGTGATTTAGTTATCATATTGCTTAAACTTATTCATGATTGCTTCCCACAAGGTAGATTGAGCTGAAGGGTAAAGGATCAGAAGAGTTGAAGTAGTGTGATTAGTTTCCTTTCTGCAATTTAATTTCTTGCAATTTAGTTATCATATTGCTTAAACTTATTCATGGTTGTTTCCCACAAGGTAGATTGACCTGAAGGGTAAAGGACCAGAAGAGTTAAAGTAGTGTGACTAGTTTCTTTTATGCAATTTAATTTCTTGCCATTTAGATAGCGTATTTCTTGACTTATTCATGATTACTTCCCACAAGGTAGATTGAGCTGAAGGGTAAAGGATCTGAAGAGTTTAAGTAGTGTGAATTAGTTGCTTTTCTTTTGGTTTGAGTTGCTTTAAGTTCAGTTTTTACTTTCTTTTCATTCAGCAGCAAGGATACTGGGCCATTCTCATTAGTTCACTTTTTGATGCATTTACTTTCTCTTAAGAATTGATTTCAGTTTAGTTGTTTTAAAGCTTTCTTCTTGAGCACTTTCAAGTTTGAGAAAATCACCGTAGAAACCACCATCACCATCCATACTTCATACTTCACTTTCATTTTCACCAACACACATTAGGGAAAGATAAATCCAAAAATAAACTAAAAAACTCAAAAACGACAAAAGGTTAAGGAAATGGTTATCTAGAACATATAGTACACTTCACTTCGTCAGTTTACGAACCCCAGATTGACATTATAAATAGAAATTTAGATCACACTAAATTGACCAAACATTTTGGCGTCGTTGCCGGGGAAATGAAATTAGGTAGCCAGTTTCTAAAAAAAAAAACAAGAAAATTTCAAGGAAGGAAAATTGACAACCTCTCAAAGTATGCTCTCCTCTTGCACCTAGTGTGATCTGGAGGATCAGAAAAGAGAAAGTTATTGGTTTAATAGTTTCTTGAGTATGCTCTCTTCTTACACCTAGAGTGATCTGGAAGATCAGAAAGAGAATTATTAGCCCGACTTGAAGAAAAAAAAAATGGCATGCATAGAGCAAGAGATTCTAGGGGAAGGTTTTTAGCTAGAGCCAAGAGTTCGATTTTTACAACTCCATCTACTTCAAGGAATAGACAAGAGACACCTCCATCATCTCCAACTTAATCAGAAAGAGAATTATTAGCCCGACTTGAAGAAAAAAAAATGACATGCATAGAGCAAGAGATTCTAGGGGAAGGTTTTTAGCTAGAGCCAAGAGTTCGATTTTTACAACTCCATCTACTTCAAGGAATAGACAAGAGACACCTCCATCATCTCCAACTTACACTCCTAGCCCTAGGATTCCTAGAATTCAAGAGGTAGTAGCTGACTCTCCCACACCTTCCATCGAATCTGAATTAGAAAGAGATCCTTTCCTTCCTTCTAGAGAGAGACAAATTGTAATTGAAGAAGTAGAATCATCTGAAGAGGAAGAGGGAGAAATTCCTTCTCGTTCACCCTTAGTAGAGGAACCAGAAGACTCTGAAGTCTCCAGGGAAACTACCATGACAAAGGAAAGAGCAACTGGATTTGGTAGAGGTAGAGGAGGAGGAGG
Source organism: Pinus tabuliformis (assembly GCA_031772625.1). Lineage (NCBI taxonomy): Eukaryota > Viridiplantae > Streptophyta > Pinopsida > Pinales > Pinaceae > Pinus > Pinus tabuliformis. The sequence continues at coordinate 726,264,984 of CM062814.1, forward strand.
AAATAATGGAGGAGGTAGAGGTAACATTGGGGGAAATAGGGATGGAGATAACTCATTCGGATTTCCTATAGTCGATGAGGACTCCCGAGCCACAATGAGAAACATATCACCATCTGTCCTCCCAAACTTCCATGGGTTAAGGAATGAGGACCCTGAAACATTTCTATTTGAGTTTGAGGTCGTGTGTCGAACTTATGATTATCTGGAAGACTCTCAAAAACTCAAACTGTTTCCTTCAACTTTGAAAGAAGCAGCCTTGAAATGGTTCATGGGATTACTCACTCAATCCATTAGGACTTGGAATGATATGAAACAAACATTTTTGGATAGGTACCTGGACTATTGTATGCCCACCAATCACAAGGATGAGGTATTCAAAATGGTGCAAAGAGAAGATGAAAACTTGGAGGATTTACTTGAAAGATTTCAATACAACCTGAAAAGAGCAAAAATGAGTAACTTAGATGAGGAGACCTTGAAAGCTCTTCTATTAAAAGCCATTAGAGATGAATGGATAGATATTTTGAACATGATGGAAAATGAGACATATCTCAACTTCCACTTCATGATATAGCAGAGCTATGTGTCCATCTCTCAAGGGGGAAATCTAAAACTCAAAAAGGGCCTAGAGATCCTTCTCTCATTGGAGCAAACAAATCTGCCACTGGATCAGTAAGTAGGGCTGAGATTGGCAACATGCTTGATGAATTTAAAACTGACATCTTAGGGAGTCTTAGTGAGCAACTAGACACCCTTAAGATTCACAATAAGCAGAAAGCAGAAGCTGAGGCTTTGGCCATCTTTTGCCCATTGTGTAGAAAGAAACATGCTCTAAGGGAATGTACCTTGGATGCAAAAGTTGTAGAAACATGTGTAATTTGTTCAGAGAATCATGAGACCAAGGATTGTCCTTCAATTCCTGGGCTCAAAGCTATCTTTCAAGAAGATCCAAATACAATCGAATCTCTCTGTTTTGTTGCAAGGAGACCTTGGCAGGGGCAACAAAATCAAGGGTTTAACAACTCTATGAATTTTCAACCCCCACCAAATTGGAATCCTTGGCAACAACCTTGGTCCCAACCTCAAAATCATTTTCAATCATGGGTACAAGGTATGAAAAATCCTTATGGGAGATTTGCTCAATTTTATCAATATCCTCCATCTTTTCAAAACCAACAAGCTCCACAACTTCCAAATCAAAACCCACAACTATCATTGCCATTTCCACAACAACAACACCTTCTCAACAGAATCCAAATTCTCAACTCTTGCTTCCATTCCAACAAAAGTCAAATCAACTTCCTTCTCAGCCATTGCCAAACCCCAATAACAAAAACCCTCAAAATGCTTACATGATGGAAGTTCAACAATTTCCTGCCTATATGATTGTTCCTCTCAATGATGTACAACTCAGATCAGGTAGAGTCCTAGATAAGCCTTCTATAGATGCTCAAAAGAAAAGCATTTCTGAGGAAGATTCTCTTGAAGCCAATAAGGGTTCTGAAGCATCTCTTCAAAACCCAAGCACTCAAAAAGAAAAAGAAAAAGAGTTAACCCCCACAACTCCTATAGTTGAGCAACCTGCATCTTCATCCACACCTCCTTTTCCTGAAAGATTACAAATTGACAAAGGGGTAGAAAAACAAATCTTGTTGCCTGACTATGATTTTCTAGATGAATTGAAGAATGTCTGTATCAAGATTCCCTTGTTACAAGCCATTAAAGAGATTCCTATTCTAGCAAAAACAATAAAGGAGTTGAGTCTTAAAAGACCAGGAAGGAAACCAAGAGATTCAAGAAGAATCCACCTAGTAGGAAAAATTGCAGATATCATGATGGGAAAAATTACTATGCAGAAGTATGTAGATCCCGGTAGTCCAATTGTCAAAACACATATCAATGGGGTAGAAATACCAAATACTTTGATTGATTTAGGGGCTGCTATCAACATCATGAGTAGACAGACTATGGAACAGCTAAAACTTCCTAATCTTCTTTTTACACCTACTTTATTGCAACTTGCAGATCGATCAATTATTAAACCAGATGGTGTATTAGAAGACATTTAAGTCTCCTTAGACTCTTGGGAATATCCAGCGGATTTCATGATTTTAACTCCCAAGAGTAATCTAGGAGGACATCCTCTCATCTTAGGAACACCTTGGCTAGCCACAGCTGATGCTTTTATCAGTTGTAGGTCTGGGGATATGTATATTTTTTATGGTAATTCGACAAAGAAGTTCAATCTGTATCCTCCAGCAAAAGCAATTACAGAAATAGGAGATAATGAGTGGGTTGATGATGAAGATACTATACAACCTGTCTTTACCATTTCTGAGATTAGTGAAGATAGTCAAATTCTGAACACATTAGAAAACTTTGAAACATCTTCAGAATATGACCACACACAATTTCAATTGGATTCTGACATTGAGTGTCTTTCATCTAGACAAATGTCTCTTTTCTCTATGGAAGAGTTTGGTAGTTCTGCCATTGAGATTTTTCCAGGAAAAACATTGAATAGCAACAAAAACTTGGAAGAATCACAACAGGAAGAGCTAACCAAAATCTTGCAAAAACATTCTACTGCATTTGCATGGGAGTATACCGATATGAAAGGTATTGACCCTAAGACTTGCATTCATCACATCTACATTGAGGAAAACAGTAGACCAATCAGAAAACCTCAAAGAAGGATGAATCCAAACCTTAGGGAGATAGTGAAAGAAGAGCTCCAAAAGTTACTTAATGTAAAATTCATTTATCCAATTTCAGATAGCCGGTGGGTTTCTCCTTTGGTTATAGTACCTAAAAAGAATGGTAAATTGAGGGTTTGCATTGATTACAGAGAATTAAACAAAGCAACTTTGAAGGATCACTTTCCTTTACCCTTTATTTATCAGGTATTAGATACTTTAGCAGGCAAAAAGTATTTCTCATTTTTGGATGGTTTTAGTTGTTACAATCAGATTCAGGTAGCACCTGAAGATCAGAACAAGACCACATTTACTTGTCCATGGGGAACTTTTGCTTACCGAGTACTTCCTTTTGGATTATGTAATGCACCTGCAACATTTCAAAGGGCAGTACTAGGAATCTTTTCTGATCTAATTCATGATTGTGTAGAGGTTTATATGGATGATTTTACAGTTTATGGTAATTCATTTGAAGAGGCATTAGAGAATTTGGAAAAAGTCCTTATAAGATGTAAAGAAACAAACCTTTCATTAAGTCATGAGAAATGCTTTATGATGTTTACTGAAGGGATTGTTTTAAGAAATCATATTTCAGGGGATGGGATTAAAGTTGATAGATCAAAAGTTGAAGTCATCTCCAAGTTGCCTATTCCAAATTGTCAAAAAGATGTTAGAAGTTTTCTCGGATTTACTGGATATTATAGAAGATTTATTGAAAACTTCGCCAAAATAGCATCTCCACTCTTCAAATTACTTACAAAAGACTGTGAATTCAAGTGGCATCCTGATTGTCAATCTCCATTTGAAACTTTGAAAACAAGAATATCTAAAGCACCCATTTTGAGAGGGCCAAATTGGAAACTTCCTTTCCATATTTCTATAGATGCTTCAGATACAGCTCTAGGAGCTATGTTGGGTCAAAAGGATTTAGTTCCTTATGCCATTTACTACACCAGTAAAAATTTGACTCCTACTGAGTTAAATTATACTGTGACTGAGAAAGAGTTCTTAGCTGTTGTTCATGCAATCAACAAGTTTAGACATTATATAACAGGCTATGAAACTTTTGTCCATACTAATCATTCTGCAATTAGATATCTCATGAACAAACCTGTTACTAATGGTAGAGTTACAAGATGGCTTTTACTTTTACAAGAATTCAATATTACTGTGTTAGATAGACCAGGGAAACAAAATACAGTAGCTGATTTCTTGTCTAGAATCCAAAATACTAACGAAGATTCTCCTGTAGAGGATAAGTTTCCAGATGAATATTTGTTTGCAGTAACTACTAAGACTCCTTGGTATGCAGATATTGCTAACTATTTGGTTACAGGGAAGCTACCTCCACACTTATTTCCTATTGAGAAAAGGAAAATTATTCAGGAGATCTCAAATTATTCATGGATTTCTAATGAATTGTTTAAAACAGGGCTAGATTGTGTGATCAAAAGATGTGTTCGGGAAGATAGAATGCCTGACATCCTCAAGGCATGTCATGATGAACCATGCAGTGGACACTTTGCTGACAAGAGGACGGCCTATAAAATCCTTTCTTTAGGATATTATTGGCCTTCTCTCTTCAAAGATGCAAAACAATATGTCAGAAGGTGTGACAGCTGCCAGAGAGTTGGGAGACCGACTCTTTCAAATCAAATGCCATTACAGCCACAGGTACTCATCGAACCCTTTGAAAAATGGGCTTTAGATTTCATTGGACCCATTAATCCACCATCTAGACAAAAGAAATATATATTGGTTTGCACTAATTATGTCACTAAATGGGTAGAAGCCAAGGCATTGCCTTCTGCCATTGAAAATTCAGTTGTTCAATTTCTTTTTGAGGATATTTTTACTCGTTTTGGTGTCCCAAGAGAAATTGTGACAGATCAGGGAAGTCAATTCACATCTAACTTGATGGAGAAGCTGATGGAAGAATACAAAATCAAGCACAAAAAATCTACTCCTTACCATCCTCAGGCAAATGGTCAAGTGGAATCTACAAACAAAGTTTTTGAGAGCATCATCACCAAAACTGTTCATCTCCACAGAAGAGATTGGGCAGAAAGGCTCCCTGAAGCCTTATGGGCCTACAGAACTACATGGAGGAACACAACAGGACATTCTCCCTATGAACTTGTTTATGGGAAAGAAGTCCTGCTCCCCATTGAGTTTCAAGTCAAGACTTTCAAGATGGCAGTTCAGTTAGGGATGAATCTATCAGAAGCCCAAAAGCACAGAATGAAGCAACTGAATGAGCTAGAAGAGATCAGACAAGATGCAATTTTAAGGACTGATCTAGTTCAACATCAAAGAGCTAAGTGGCATGACAGATATATTAAAGAGAGAAAATTTCAAGAGGGAGATTGGGCTTTACTGTTTGATTCCAAGTTTAAAGACTTCAAAGGGAAGTTTCAGACTCATTGGCTTGGGCCATATGATATTGATAAATTCTTTAACAATGGAGCAGTAAGAATCAAGACCATTGATGAATTTCAGACTCCTCTTATTGTGAATGGCCACTGATTGAAGATTTATCATAAGCCACTTTCAAAAGAGGAGTTTGTCAAAATGTTCCAAGAGAATTCTGCAATAAGGCTGGTGGAGAAGAATCCTTCTCTCCCACCAGCCTAATCTTGTTTCTTTCAGTTTTTGAAAAAAAAAAAGAAAAAAATGTGTATAAGCCTGAAAACCAATCCCAGATTGGCGGTCTTATGCAGAAAATATAGAGTGAAAATCAGGAACACCTGACACTCTATATTTTCCAAAAAAAAAAAAATCTCCTCTCCTTCTCTTTCCATCTTCACTTCATCTCACTTGTCATTTCACTTCACCTCCATCTCATTTTCATCTCCATTTCACTTCATTCCACTTCATTTTCACTTCATTCCATTCATTCCATCTCATTTCATTAATAAAAACCCCTTTCAGGACTATTTTCATTCAGTTAGTTCTTTTCTAACTATCTTTGTGCAAACAAGGGGGTGTTGTCTCAGTTTCCGCAACTCGGAACCGTTTTCGCAGCCAGAAGCAGTTTCCGCAGCCAGAAACGATTTCCGCAGCCAGCATCACTCTGTTTTTAAAAATACAATCAACTGTTAGTGCCATAATCATGAAATGCAGGTGTAATTGAGCTAAAGACACGGGGCATCTCCAAGATATCAAAGAAGAGCAACTGTTTAGAAACCTTGAGCAAGAATTGACAAAGTTTCCAAAGGTATGATCAAAAAAATCTTTATCAAATGACAATTCAAGTCATAATTACATATAGTTATTAAACCATAACAGGCTCTCCTATGTGCAATGATTTGATATATTAGCCCACTATCACTCTTATTCTGCGATGTCACTCCACACACCTCGCATTTATCTCCCTAACGGTCTCATGATTACTCCGAGTTTGAACTCAAATGTGACTGCACTTCTAGTTATTACCCGTACTCTTGAGACGTGACCTATTGTGCTACGGCTCTTCCCAGCTGTAATTTCCGCAGCCGTCTGTTGAGACGTGTAAAATCTCATACACAGTCATCCAACTCGAAAGAATCCTGCCGTTACTCCACCGCTTATCACTCCACTCATACTCCACTTATATCATACTCCTTGCATGCGTCCACATTTCATTTTATGAACTCGTTTATCGCTGCTCACTCACTGTTCTCTATTTCCAACTGCCGTCACTACAGTTTGCTCTAAACTCTGACTACCGTCATTACAGTCTATCCAAAATACTGAACAAAGCTATTTTTTGTCTCTTAACCCTCACACGCAGAAGAACTCTCAGTGGAATTTAAAACAGAAGATGGGAAAATTACTGAGAGTTGAGCCGGAAGGACCGAAATACTTGGAGGGTTATCCTCAAGTTAAGGAATTGTTGAAGAAAGTCAGATGGCTACGATTTATCCAAAAGTTTAAAGGCTATAACAAGGAGGTGACCAAAGCTTTTGCAAGGCTGTTTAATGGACAAACAGTGGAGGTTGGAGATTTAAAATTCACAGTGACCGAGGCCACAGTAGCAGCTGCCGCAGGCCTACCTAAAGAGGGTGAAAGGTGGTTTAAAAATAGAAGTGTGGAAAATCAAATATGGAGAACCATGCTACAAAACCAAGGTATGGATACCACTGTATTCACAAGAGGCATCCCTGTTAATGTATTAAAAGAGGAATGGTCTAGTCTATTGTTAGTCATTCAGAAATTTATCATGTGTGAAGGTCGTTTTGGCTCTATGTATATGTATCATGTCAGACTGATGATGAATTTCATAGACGATCACACTCTTAATTTGCCTCATTTTCTGCTATCAAGTTTGAAAAAGATGAGTTTTACAGTTCAAAAACATGTAGGCAATATTGAACCTCATCTTTACCACCATGGACTCATCAAAATTCTTATTGAGGATCAGTTGAAGAAAACTAAGGATACATGGGAGCAATTCTTAACAAGAAACTACTTCCAAGAGCCGTCTGAGGCCTCTGGAAGCAGTCCACCAAAAATTCCAAGGAAAAGTAGGAGGAAAGAAAAAAGCATTACAATCCAAGACTCCCCTACAATAGAAATTCAAGAAACAGTCCAAAAAGGAAAAGAAGATAGAGCTAGAAGTAAGGAACAGAAAAAGGAAAAAGGCAAAAGGACTATCCAAGAAGTCTATCCATCCCCTGAGCAATCCATAGAAGAGGATTATCAACCTCTGTCAGAAAGATTAATAGATCTTCAAGCTGCTGCCATAGCCAAGAAAAAGAAAAAAGGAAAACAGAGTGCACAAGAGAAGAGTACTAGTTCATACTTAAGAAGGAGCACTAGGCTAAAAGGGAAGGGGAATAAAACCAAAGAAAAACAGTCTCATTTTATTGATTTAGATGAAGAGACACTTGAGAAATCTCCAACTCAGCCAAGCATTGAGTCAAGTCCTCCACGTGAGGAAAGCCCTTTTCGGCTGGAAAGAGAAAGCAGTCCTCCTCCACCAGATTTTGAGTTTAGGCCGAGAAAGACACCTGAGGTAGATTCTAATCAACAAGAGGCATACAATTACTTGGAAACCTTAGAACAATCAGCTGCAGGACCAAGTACCTCTCTGCCACCTGATGCACAAGTTTAGTCTTTGAAACAGGAAATATTTGAGTTAGAAGTCCTAAATAGGCATATCATACAGGAAAATGAAGCACTCAAAGAGCAGAGTAAAGTAGACAAGATTGTCCATGATAATACCATGCTCCATTTAGGACTGTGGCAAAATAAAGACAAAAAACTGAAGAAGAAGTGCAAAACGTTAAGCAGAGCATTGATTAACCTCAAGTTCAAATGCCTAGTCAGGAAGCCAATGATGATGTTAGCATCAAGGAAGAAGAAAAGAGGGCTAGATGTCCTTGCAGAAGCATCAGAACATATGGATTAGAGAGAAATAACTCAATTTTGGTTGCATGAGGACATGCAACACCTTCACAGTGGGGGTATGTTGAGCCTCAAACCTACACCTTCCTATACACCCTCTCAGCCTTCCTTTTCCACTTATTTCATCCACCCAGCTGTTAAATCATTGCATTGTAGTTTAAAAATAGCTTTTTATATGGTTTTCTGTCTATGCTTATGACTGTTGTTTGGTTTAGTTTTTTTGTTCATGCAGCTGCGGAAACTTGTCAGTTTTCGCAGCCAGCACAGATTTCCGCAGCCAGCACAGGATTCCGCAGCTATTTTGTTAAAAGCTGTGCTCTAGGTGTCCTATGAAGAAACGAGCCACATGGGCAAGCTCCAGGTGATGGATACATGGAACGTGTCCCTTCAAATCAGCCAAATCATCCATAGAAGGTCACGGTCAATGAGGGTCAAAGGTAGAGCCAATTAAGGAGTTCAGCGGTGGCACGTCTCTGTTTTGAGCACGTGAACGTTACGTGGCATAGTCCTCAGCTCACGAAGACACCAACACACCTGGAGATCACTTCTGTAACTGGAATATAACAGCAACCACTCCAGAGATTTAATAGACATGATGACAATTACGCTAGATCTCAGCTGAAGGAATCTACGTGTCTTTGGCAACACAGTCAATAGCGTAGGAGTTAGTTAGCTAGTCTCAGCATTTTGTCATTGTAAATAACGTGTCGATGAACGCTGTAAAGGAGTTTTTTGGGATATGTAAGTTCTGAACTGTTGTGTTATCACCCCACAGTTTATATATGTTGCTGTTTTAATATATGAGAAGACTTTTCTGAGTTTATTCGTGTGACTACTTGTTGACCAGCTGAAGTGGCAGAGGGCCCCTGCGCGCTGAAGCCTTGTAAAGTTTTCATTTGGTTTTATTATGTTCTTGTATCATTAGCTTGTATATAACACATTGTTTGATGTTTCTTAACTCACTGTTGTTTATATTTTCAGCTCTGTTTTCTTATAATTGTCAACTGATCAGTGCTTTTCTGCATGTTTTCTTAGGCAGCCCGGGCAAATTTTCATCTTTTTGATAACTATTGACATATGAGATCATCTTGTCCTTCCTGCTCACTTTCATTTTCTGAAGTTTAATTTCAGCACTGTCTATTTCCAAGTTGTGATTTGCTTACTTTTTTTTTGTTATTTAGATATCATATTGCTCATCAATTTATGGTTTCTTTCTATAGTGAAGTGACTCTATTAGCAAGAAATCAAAATATCACTAACTGTAGTGTGATTTAGTTATCATATTGCTTAAACTTATTCATGATTGCTTCCCACAAGGTAGATTGAGCTGAAGGGTAAAGGATCAGAAGAGTTGAAGTAGTGTGATTAGTTTCCTTTCTGCAATTTAATTTCTTGCAATTTAGTTATCATATTGCTTAAACTTATTCATGGTTGCTTCCCACAAGGTAGATTGAGCTGAAGGGTAAAGGACCAGAAGAGTTAATGTAGTGTGACTAGTTTTTTTTATGCAATTTAATTTCTTGCCATTTAGATAGCATATTGCTTGACTTATTCATGATTACTTCCCACAAGGTAGATTGAGCTGAAGGGTAAAGGATCTGAAGAGTTTAAGTAGTGTGAATTAGTTGTTTTGATTTTGGTTTGAGTTTCTTTAAGTTCAGTTTTTATTTTCTTTTCATTCAGCAGCAAGGATACTGGGCCATTGTCATTAGTTCACTTTTTGATGCATTTACTTTCTCTTAAGAATTGATTTCAGTTTAGTTGTTTTAAAGCTTTCTTCTTGAGCACTTTCAAGTTTGAGAAAATCACCGTAGAAACCACCATCACCATCCATACTTCATACTTCACTTTCATTTTCACCATCACACATTAGGGAAAGATAAATCCAAAAATAAACTAAAAAACTCAAAAACGACAAAAGATTAAGGAAATGGTTATCTAGTACATATAGTACACTTCACTTCGTCAGTTTACGAACCCCGGATTGACATTATAAATAGCAATTTAGATCATACTAAATTGACCAAACAGTAGTTTAAAAGATTCTATGATATGCAAGTCTAGAGTGGTAATAAGCATAAAAGTAGTTATACACAACAGAGACAAGGATATCTTTAAAATATTATAATACAATGAAAAATAAATGTATTATTATATATGTTGTAGGCATGGTATTCAGTTTTTCTTTGACTGTATATTGGTTTGCCTTTGACAGAAAAATTATGCTGCTTATCCATAGTTTAAGATTGGAAATTCAATTTTTTTATTTAGTATTATTATTTAAATTTATTTATTTGTAAGATGATTGGTTGAGGTCTTATTACGGGTTGTTTAGTAACTTCCATTTCTAATAGTTACTAATTTTTAGTTTTATTCTTTATTTTTATCTAAATTTCTGATATATATATATATATATATTAATATAAACAATTTATAAGATCTTATAATGTCATAAATATAAAATATAAAAATGGTTTGAAAGCATAAATAAATTTAGTAAATCTTATAATGTCATGTGTTTATATGTTATTAATTTAAATTTTTTATTTTAATAAATATTATTTACAAAATATAAAAGTGGTTTGAACATATAAATAAATTTAGTATTAAGTAAAACATATGAGATATTGTGTTTATATATTATTAATTTAAAATTTTTATTCTAATTAGTATTATGTAATACGTGTGAGATATTGTGTTTATATATTTATTAATTAAATTTTTTTTATATTAATAATTTTTTATATTTAGGTTATTTTTATAATGATGATTATAATAAGTTACATTTATTAAGTTTTGTAAGGTTTATTGAATCTTAAGAAGATAGGATGTTAGGAAACTAGCTCACAAAAAGATAAAAAGATAGATCAATGCCTTAGAATTCAACATCTTCGAGGAGGCAACCTCTTTTACATTACACAAATGAACAATTCTTGGATGATTCAAATGACAAAACCTCCTTTTTATATATAGAAGTCTAAGGGGACACAATATAACCAAGCTAACCTAACAATAATAGTATAAAGGCACAAAAATAACAATAGTGGGATTCTATGAGGCACAATAATAACAAAATGGGGACAATAGAAGCACAACAATAACAATAAGGGATATAATGACAATAGTAATGGGGGAATCGCTAGTATTATAGGAACCTAACATGCCCCTCTCCTTCAAAAAAGTGTTGTCCTCAACGCTTGAGTAGTTTTGGGTGCTTATGTATAAAATTCTAATCCTCCCATGTGGAATCTTCAACGGGTAAGTTCTTCCACTTGATGAGATACTTTGAAATTGACCTATTTCGTAGCTGTCGAGTTCTTGTTTCTTTGACTGCTTTAGGTTCCAATATGATTTTTCCTTCCTCATCAAGTTCTAGAAATATTGTTTGAACTAGAATCTTGTCACCTATAACCTTCTTTAAGCATGAAACATGGAAAGCTAGGTGCACTCAGGAAGCTACACGAAGTTCCAATTTGTATGCCACAGTACCTATCTTTTGCAACACCTTGTATGGACCATAATACTTCGGTGATAATTTATTATCCTTCTTAGCTTGCTTGAGGGACATTTGTTTATATGGTTGTAGCCGTAGGAATACCCAATCACCTACATCAAAACTTCTTTTGTTGCGATATTGATCTGCCTGCTATTTCATTCTATTTTGCGCCAAGGTAAGGTTATCCTTTAAGAGTTGGAGAACTTGTTGTTGATGCTCGATGTGATCTTCCATTGCTTGAACCTTAGAATTTTCTCTTAAATATGATGTAATGGATGGTGGATGATATCCATAAAGTGCTATAAATGGGGTCAATTTTGTTGCAGTATGGAAGGAAGTGTTATACTACCATTCAGCTAAAGGCAACCATTTGACCCATTGTGTATGTTTATCAGATACAAAGCAACGAAGATATCCTTCCAAACATTTGTTTACTATCTCAGTTTTCCCATCAGATTGAGGATGATAAGATGAGCTATGAGCTAACTAAATCTCAAGACAAGAAAATAATTCTGTCCAAAAATTTCCAGCGAAAATGGGATCTCTGTCTCTTACAATAATCTTTGGGTTTCCATGTAGCTTTTGAATTGTTTCCATAAATGAAGTAGAAACTGTACTCGCTTTAAATGGATGAGATAATGCACAAAAGTGTGCATACTTGGTAAGTCTGTCAACTACCACCATGATAACACTCTTTCCTTCGGACTTGGGTAAACCTGTGATAAAATCCATTGAAACCTCCTCCCAACATTGGCTTGGAATGTATAAGGGTTGTAATAGTCCCCAGGTCTTAATTGTTTCAACTTTATTTTGTTGGCAAACCAAACATTCTGCCACAAAATTTTGAATATACAATTTAAGGCCATCCCAAAAAAAATCCTTCTTAACCTTGTGGTAGGTTTTTAGAAATCTTGAGTGCCCTCCTAAGGGAGAGGTGTGCAATTCCCTAAGAATCTTTTGTTTGAGCTTGGAATTCTTACATAGGTATAATCGATCCTTGTACCATAACGAATCATTTTTCTAGCTAAATGTATCAGATGTACTGGGATCTTGTTGTATCTTTTGAATGAGTGCCCACACTTCCTCGTGATTCTTCCATTCATCCCTTGCTTCGTTTATCCAATCTGGTTGGATAATATAAATGGAGCAAAGAAATGCTTCCACATTCTCATCATTTCCTAAGAGTGCATCTGCCACAACATTTTACTTCCCTTTTTTGTAGATGATTTCAAAGTCATAGCCCAACATCTTTGTGACCCATTTTTGCTGCTCTTCTGAAGATAATCTTTGTTCCAAAAAGTATTAAAGACTATTATGATCTGTTTTTACCTTGAAGTGTCTTCCCATTAGGTAGGGTCGCCATTTCTTAAGTGGATGTAGTATTGCTAGCATTTCCTTCTCATAAATAGCTTTGTGTAAATACTTTCCTTTTATTGGATGACTTTCAAAAGCAATGGGTCTTTGTTCTTGCATTAAAACAACACCAATTCCATTTCCTAAGGCATCACATTCCACAATAAAGGTTTTTGTGAAGTCTGGTGTAGCTAAGACTGGTGCTTGGCACATTGCCCCTTTAAGATGTTCAAAGGCCTTTGTTGCTTCTGGAGTCCATGAGAATGCATCTTTCTTCAATAATGTTGTTACAGGTGCTGCTATTCTCCCATAATTCTTAACGAACTTGTGAAAATACCCTGTCAACCAGAGAAATCCTCGTAGATGCTTTATGGATGTGGGGATTTTCCATTCCTTAATGGTTTTAATTTTGCTAGGGTCTACCTTAACACCTTCATGAGATACAATATGACCCATATATTCCACATCTTGTACTCCAAAGAAACATTTGGACATTTTTGTATGTAAGTGTTTCTCCTCCAATATTTTGAGCACCATGTCAACATGTTCGACATGATCCTTCCAAGACTTGTTGTAGATTAGTATATCATCAAAAAATACTAATGCAAATTTTCTAAGGAAGGGTTTGAAAATGGAATTCATCAAACTTTCAAATGTAGAAGGTGCATTAGTAAGGCCAAAAGGCATAACCAAAAATTCATAATGACCCTCATGAGTTCTAAATGTTGTTTTTGGAATGTCTTCAGTCTTTATTCTGATTTGATGATATCCTGAACAAAGATCCAACTTGGTGAAGTAAATTGCTCCATGAAATTCATCCAATAATTCATTAATGACAGGAATGGGAAATTTATCTTTAATAGTGAGCTTGTTGAACTCCCTATAATCTGGACACATGCGCCATGATCCATCCTTCTTGTGAACCAATACTACTAGAGCAGAGAAAAAACTTTGACTAGGTTGAATTATACCGGCCTCTAGCAGTTCTGCAACCATACATTCAATTTCACTCTTTTGGACATAGGGATATTTGTAAGGTCTAATGTTTGGAGGAACACTTCCTGGAATCAAATTGATAGCATGATCATGATCACGAATAGATGGGAGGCCTTTGGGAGTCTCAAATACCTTGGAATGATTGTCCAAGACTTTTTGGAGATCTGGAGAAATGAATGATTTCAATGTGGGAACCTCTAGTGAACATAATTGTGCGATTATGCCTCGTTTTTATTTATTTAGAATCTTTGTCATTCTGTTAGAGCTGATTATCTTTCCTGGTTTCCTTACGATACCCCTTACTTCAACTTCCTTTCCTTCTGAAGGGAATTTCATGAAAAGTTCTTGAAAATTAAAAGCTATTGTACCAAAGGATTGTAGCCATTGGACTACTAGTACAACATCAGCACAACCCATTGGAGTGGAAAGCATTGGGCTATTCAATACATATTCTCCCATGGATAGCTTGATATTATGGCACTTTCCTGAGAAATTTATGGTTTCGCCACTTGAAACCATCACTTGACACTCTGGTGCTAGATATAGTAAGCAATTCAATTCTTTGGCTATCTTATAATGAATAAAATTATGGGTACTTCCTAAATCAATCAACACTATTACCTTTTTCTAGGGTTTGTTCCTGGAGTATATCCTCTTCTTTTGACATTTCTTGTTCCTTTCCTTCCTCCTCTTCACAATCTATGTAAAATAATTTCTCGGCACACTTATTGTTGGAGGGAAATGTTCCCCTAGGGCTTTTTGGGTTGAAACCCTAGCAGACTGAAAGTTGTCTATTCAAAGAAGCACACATTCACACAGCCATTATGCTATTATAAGCAAATTCTATTGTAAAGGGTACGTACCTTAGGTCCTACGTTCGAGAAGGCCCTTAGGGTCCAAACCCTTCTTGGAGTTCCCTTCTTCTCTTTTGTCCTGCAAAACAACCAATTCCAAAGAACACAGCAGTATATGGACAAAACCTTATAAAGAAACCATCTTCATGTTATAAATAAAGGTAGTTAGTTATGAAATCCAAACAACCATCTACATATGAATTCTAAACATGAATATCATTAACATAAAGAGGATTCATTTCGGGAACCAAGACATGTGTTTCTTTTATTATAGACAAATAAAGTACATAAAAAGGAATGATTTCACCTGAGTCACCTTCAGCAGGCTCCAAGCAAAGCTTCCTTCCGGATCCATTCCAGCCTCAAGCCTTTAACAAAATCCTTCCATGACTCTCTCCATGATGTCACAAGTAATGGATGAACATCAACACACAAGGAAACAATAGTTTCCTGTACAAATGGGGGAAGTGCAGAAGGTACAAGGGACTTCAGACCTGGTCAGGGGAAAAATCTCAGCATAATAACCTTTCTTTCTCTTCTCTCCTCCTTTAGGCCTTCCCTTTGAGATCTTTTTATACCTCTCCAAAAGTAGTTTTTTAGTTGGGAGTTGGTTGGGAATAGTTGGGCCACGGGCACTAACAAGTAATCAGCAGGTAAAACCCGCGATCTCCGCCCGAAAATAAGGAGTTTTATATTTTTTTAAGTGTTTTAATACATATACATGGGTTGGGTATACACAAACCCGTGTATACACGCGTTTAACTCAGGGAAATGTCGCGTATAAGGGATAAAACATTGTTTTTTAAATTTTAGGACTAGGTCTAGAAGGAGGGGTTGCCCTAGGCCATGAGTGCAGCATCACAAACCATAAGAGTGAGATTTGGAGCTATAACACTTATGACCTTTAGTGTATTTGCTATCACAACTGTAACAAAGCCCTTTTGCTCTTTTTTCTTCCAATTGTTGTGGTGTCAACTTTGTAGGTTGTGGATGGCTAGGTACAACAACACTTCAATCTTTATGATTATGAGTGGTAGGCTTCCTTGTTCCCATAATTTTTCATTCCATTTTTCTTGCCAACCTGAATGCCTTCTCCAATGAATCTGGTTCCCAAAGGCGAACCTCATGTTGGATGTTATCTTTTAAAGTCCCTATGAACATATCAATCCTATGCTCCTCTGGAATATCTTTTACCCTTATATTCAATTTTTGGAAGTCCTCAATGTGCTCCATCATTGAACCCTTTTGTTTGAGATTTATCAATTGGCTAAAAAAAGTGTTGCTTTTTGTATTCTCATAATGTGATATTATTTCATTCGTAAAAATAGCCCAAGTGACAATTATTTTACAAGAGCAAAGCCATCGATACCATACAAACTAATTTGGTTCCAAATATAAAGTTGCAATGCGTAACTTTTGTGTGTTTTGCACATTATGGAGATCGAAAAATTGCTCCATCTATAGTATCCATGTTCCGGGATCCTTTCCATCAAACTTCCTCATATCGATCTTTGGAACATGGTGGTTCTTTGATCCAACGTTAGAGTCTATGAAATCATGATTAACATTTATTTTGTTCTCATCATGAATTTCCTTTACTACCCTTTCGCCATTAGTAAGCATTTCCTGTAGAAACTTTGTCAAATCTCTCTTCAAATCTTCCATGCCTATCTGCAATCTGTCTTCAGATTGTCCATATTATTTTCCAAGCCATCCATCTTAGCTTCCATGCTGTTTCACGGAAAACTAGTGTCGATTTGAACTGCTAGTCCCACTAAGACGGGTAGCTATCTTAGAAACAAACAATAAAAGCTTTTCAAGAGTTCCTTTAAGTATGATAGGTGGAAGGGAAGAAAGGAGGACCAACTTGGATCTTCCGCTTTGATCCTAGCTTGATTTCTCCTTTCCTTGATATAATTTTCCACTCCTCTCCTACTTGTCCCGCCTCAAAGAGTACATGTAGAGTCAAAGTAACAACAAACTATCCAAGCATCTCTATCTAAAACATCATAAACAATGCGGAATCAGAAACACATTGACCATACAATTGCATTCATAAACAATAAGATTCACAAATACAAGATCATATGGAGGAAAACTTAAAGAACTTTATTAATAGTAATGTAAGAGAGGATTACAACCCAGCTGTCTAATCCAGCATCATCCTCCCAGTTGTAGAAGCCCTCTTCACCTCATGAACAAGAAAATCACCCAACAATGCAATGTCTCTTCTCACCAACAAACCAACAACACTTCCTTACAGAATACAAAATTCCAACCTCTAGATCTCTCAGATGAGGGATCCATTTATAGATGTCTTGCAAGGGTGTGAATTAACTCTGGGTTTTTGATTAGTGTCATTCCACTGACAGTTCTTGGTTCCACCTCCCATGCTCAGCTTTGTAAATTCATTTTCATGTACATAGGACAGACAATCGTCTGTTGTTGCAGACTGGTGATTCTTCGCATGAAGAGTCATCTTCCCTGGCTTAGATGACTATCTGTGTAGCTTCTGTGTACAATTGATGTCTTTATTTTCCTGAATATATCACAGCCTGGATGGATGAAACTAGATCCGGGGTCTTCAAAACTCATCCAATCTTCACCCGATGTAGAAGTCAATCCATGTGAAAAGATGTTTTGAAGTTGAACATGGAAAAACATCGCCTGATTACCAGCCAATGATGTAAGCTGTTAACAGACGCGAGAGGAGTCACCGATAATGATGATGACCCTCAAGGTACTACAGTACAATTCACGTGGTATGAATATATGAGTTGATGCCGAACACCATGCAAAGTCTTTCGGTCGAAGGTCATTAATGTAAATCTATCGCCGGAAGTGAGAAACTTGCCATTGAGGCATTCAAGCTTCAAAGTACTGAAAGGGTTGTTTCTAATTCAACTTCTTGGATAATGAGTTGATGTTGACAAGAAGTGACCTGTCATAGGAGGGCCTTGATGTATCCCACATCTACGATGTGAAATGGAGCAAATAATTTTTGCAGAGGTGAAAATGATCTGATGATATAAGGTTTAGGAATGGCAACCATGAAAAATGAAGAGTGGATGTAATGCAGTGGATGAGGCATTTGCTGGATGGTGAATTCTCTGAATGACTTCTCTTGAACATATTGGCAACACTGATATGGACTAGTAGCGTTAACCCCATGGATGGCACGGCAGACCAAAGGTGACGGTGAACGAAAAAACCCAACCCAACTCAATCATGGTGATGGAGTGAAAGTGTCATGTTCAAGAGCGACCTGCTACCAATAGAGTTCTTCAATTTTTCTTCCCATTTTTCCCCAGTCATTGCTGACCAGTACCTCTTTATCTTTGACAAGCTTGAGGAGGATAACATATGCTTGGTTTATAATTTTCCCTTCAGGAAAACCTGTCACTTTGTGTTTAGCGAGCCTAGCGTCAATGAGACTTGTTCTTGTCTGGGTGGACAAGTTTGTCGCTATTGTTTTAACAAGTTTAACGACAAAGATAACTTGGTCCTTTTCATTTTTAGAGAGTTTGAAAATGGATGAAATGGAGACTCCAACAATCCTTTTTCGTGGCATAATCGCTTAACTTTGAAAAAGTGTAACATAATACGAAAGGGATGACTTTTCGATAGTTTTAACGAGCTGACAAAGACAATCGCTCGATATTTTTGTCTAATAATCCCCCAAGTCCAAAAAGATTAAAATATATTAGAGGGATGGCATTACCCTTACTTTAACGAGCTGGGAAGGCCAATAGCTTGACAATGTTTTTATATTTAACGAGTCTAAAAAAAATTTAAAAGAGACTCATTGTTTAGGAACGAGTGGTATTTATGGGTAGCAGCTGGTTCCAAGGAAGTTTGGAACTTCTCAAAACATGGCAGTGTGAAGAGGGTGGCAATCAGAATCACTCGTCGCAGATGTTCCTCAAAAGGGTAAACAATCAAGTGGAAGCATATGGTCAGCCAAATGAAATGGAGGTGACGGGAGGAGCACAACCAAGGTTCAAAAAGGGCTGATAGCAAAGCAATCACAAAGGTTATTTACCAAAGGCGGGTTTATTTCTTAATGAGCTTGAACCTTGTGCCAACATGTGCTCAGTGCAGGTTAATATTTTAACGAGCTTGAACCTTGCGGGAACATTGCTCTTGCCAGTCTTTTGATAATGTCTCTTGGTAGATTTATTTTTTAATGAGCTTGAACACTACTATAACATGTTCTCATTACCTTTTTCTGTAAGCTATAAATGACCAAACTACGAGGTTAAAGGGTTGAGAACCTACAAACTAATAAAATCAAAGGTCGTTTTTCACTTGCATGCCCCTAGGTATTTCACTAAAAGGAGAGTTTCCAGGTTACCAAATGGAAGTCCCTGCAGTTAGGCAAGATTGTTTCTACCGTTAAACAAAAATCTTCCTTTGCTTTGTCCATCGAAATAGATGAAGGTGATTGCTATGAGCTTCCAATCACATAACGTACGAAAGTGAATGCTATGAGCTTCCACTCACAATCGTATAAAGGAAATAATTGTGTTAGACTGATTACATAACCTATACAGGAATGTTATTCGGTCCAAGTATTATGACCTTTCAAGAAAGTCTCTCTTTTCCTCTGGGTTCACCTGCCGAAGCAGACTAGGGTGCATGCCCCCCAACCTTCATCACACTCACCAAACTACTCACTGTAATTAGGTGGATGGAATGAAGGTTGAAGAGACATTGGTGATGTGAAGAGACCATTTAGGGATGATGGTTGATTTATAGCTGTGTTTGAACCAGGAAATGAAAGTTGCTTGATAAGTTGCACCAGTCTGCCTTCAAGTGGAAAACACATCACTCGAAAGAATGTGGAAACAATGGCTTCCATGCTATATATATAATCATGTCCAAGGAGTAGATTGTAATCTAGTGGACCTTGGACTACCATCATGTTCAAATGAATGGTTTTCTTTCTCAAAGTTATCAGTAACTTTGGAAGGATCTCTAATGGTCAACAGGTTCCTTTGTTGAAGCGCGAAAAATTTTGTTTCTCAGGCAAAAGCGATGGCGAACCAAGCACTTTCCAAGTAGTTGAGGAAAGGATACTCACCGAAGCCCCTTCATCTATGATGTTGCTAGACACGATCATTTTGTAAACTTGTAGTATGATTCAGAATGGTACATTAGATGGAAGGCGGGGTTTTTCTAGTTGATTCCAATCAAAGAAAACAACTAGACTACTCGAAGGAGGTACTAGATAAATGTCCGGATAAGTTTCATGAACTGGGGGGGTCTCTTCCTATTGTAAAGGAATGGTTGGATTGCCCCCAAGTTCATTAGACTCTGTATCGACAAAAATAATTTGAATGGTGTTGTTCTCATTCTCTTTGGAAACTATATCATCTAAAAGTGGGCCTTCTGAAGGCAAGACTGGGTCAATTGCCATCTTGACCGGTTGACTTTGGTCCGGTGTGGACTCGGGAGGTTCACTTTCAATGATAAACAATTTAATCGACAATTGAGTTATGTCAATTTGGTTTTCAACTAGCGAAGGACTTGGCAAGAGTTTCTGTGGTGAAGTAGGACGGTTATCCAAAATGCTTTTCGCTTCGTCTAGAAAATGACAATGGTCAAGAGTATGATTGCCTTCACATAACCTACATGGAAGTTGTTGTGGTGAAGCAGGACGGTTATCCAAAATGCTTTTGGCTTCGTCTAGAAGAGGACAATGGTGAAGAGTATGATCACCTTCACATAACCTACATGGAACTCTGACTTTTCCTTTTTGTCTATTGACTTTGTTTTCACTAGTTGATGGTGTGTTGTCGACCTGACTGTCAGGGGTTGATGACATCGAATGGTGCAAACGTGGAGACCATTCTCTCAAGATCCACGGGACGCAAGGGAAATCTCGATGGTAATGTCTCTCCTTGCAAATTACACATGGATTTTTTGGTTTGGAAACTTTAGTGTGTGGATTTTCACCAGATGATGTCTGGTCGTTCCCTTGTTTAGCTGGCTTCTTCTTCTTCTCCTTCCCTTTCTTTTTCTTCTTAGCTACTTGGGTTTTTGTGTCACTAGTTTCACTAAGTGAAGAGGAACAAGGGGAAGGAGAAACAAACGAAGTAGAAGGTGAAGGGGTAACTTCAGTGTCATCTAGTTGCTGATTAGATTGTTGAGGAATTATGGTGTTTTGAACAACAGAGGTCGAGAAAAGCCATGCTGGCTGGCCGATTGTGATTTCTGGAAGGGACAATGTAGCCATATATGGAGAACCAATATCTCCCCATGAGGAGAAAGGACTAGGATTCCCTCCAAGAGGGATTCCTTGATTGTTAGACTCCATTATCTCAACCTCATATCAACGAAGGAACAAGGATGTTATTCTGATTAAAATAAATTTTAAGACACTTTGACGCAACTTGCTTTTTCAATTCTTAAGAGTCAAGAAAAAGCTAAAGGTGACTCTAGTCACCTTTGATTTTTAATGAGCCCGAAGTGAAAAGTGCTTAGATG
Source organism: Pinus tabuliformis (assembly GCA_031772625.1). NCBI lineage: Eukaryota > Viridiplantae > Streptophyta > Pinopsida > Pinales > Pinaceae > Pinus > Pinus tabuliformis. Next base: position 726,286,256 of record CM062814.1, read on the forward strand.
GACCTTTTCTTTTAAGGAGTCGAAAAGGAACGAAAGTGACTACTCTAGAAGTCTAGACAGAGGGTTTACCAAACCGATCGTAACTGCAAAATACACCTTGGTGATAAATGATAGAGAAATTTCCAAGGACTTATGTACAGCAGTCAATCTTCCCGAATTCTGTGTTCAGTGCATTACGATCGATAGGGCCGCAGACATGGCTTCCTAAGGATAAAGGATATCAGCCTATTGTGGTATCCCAATATATACTCGACGGTACGGGGAACACAAGTCTGTACTGGCACTTCTCGTATCAAAGAGGAGGAATCACTGAGCCTTCGATAAAAACGATAGTTACTAGGTTTTACGATGCCGGAATACGTCTCTAGCCTAGACTTCTACATGTGTTGCATTAGGTTCCAAAGCATTTTTATGTTCATTAAGGTTTATTTTAGAGTTGATCTTGCTTAGAATTTTGTCTTTCAAGGTTCACCGCTTGATGTAGATGTGAAATTCCTAAATATGCAATCTAAAATGATAAACATTCATTTATGTTCTTTTAGCAATGAAAATCCTAGCTACAAAGGAAAGAAGATGATGATTTTTCTTTCAGCAGAGAGCATAGAGCACACACTAAAGGCACTTTCCTAAATCAAATTTCACATGTAGTCAAAATGCAGATGCACATGCATATATTTGTTTTCTGATTTCTTAATGTGTGAATGCCAAAAAAGAAAGCTAAGTACAGATCTGAACTATTTTCTTTTAAAGCAACAGTACTAACAATTTTCTTTTCAAAATGAAAGGAAGACTAAGACGACACTTTTCGATTTCGAATTGAAAACTATTTTCGACACTTCAAATACTAATAATTTCAAATCAAGTACAATGACAAAAGTACAATCAACTATCTAGAAGAGGAAAACTTTACGACACTCTTCTTTTGATTCAAAATGACAATTATGACACTTGCATCAAAAACGACGGTTTGATTAGGCTACTTTCGACAAATGAAGACTGTAAATGGTTAACAAATACACAAAAACATTTACAATTCCTAACTGATGGAGGCTAAAATAATGTGAAGGAAGAAGGTTTCAACAAGAAGGTACAGATCATGAATAGCAAAACTACTGAATAAAGCTGAAAATAAGGAGAAAAACCAAATTTCAGAGAAGAAAATAGTATCACTCAATCATCGCACCTGCAACACAGGGAAACAGGGATGCATCTCACCTGCAATGCACAGGATGTGTGATGCATCTAGGTTGCACAGTTACAGACAGTGCGATGGGCCACAGAGCGAAACTGAGCTGGGATTTTGCTCAGAATTTGCAGCTAAGTTCAGTGATTTAGGCTGAGTAATGATGGGCAGTAAAAGCAAAGCATAAGGGTGAGATTTGATGAGGTTCTAAGCTACCACAAGGGCACTTAGAATGCTTTGTAAGTCAGATGTTCAGTTCATAAACCAACCTGGAGATTGACTGAAGCAGTGTTTATCTACTTCGCAATTGCATAAAAAAGGCGTTTCGAAGGCTAGCTGGCTATCTTCAGCCTTTGTTTGTAGTTTATAAAGTAAAAAATAAACAAACAAAACAAACTATTCATTCCCCAGCATAGTCTCCATTTTGTTTCAGGGAAAACTAGTGTCGATTCGAACTGATAGTCCTACTAAGATGAGTAGCTATCTTAGAAACAAACAATGAAAGCTTTTCAAGAGTTCCTTTAAGTGTGATAGATGGAAGAGAAGAAAAGAGGACCAAACTGGATCTTCCGCTTTGATCCTAGCTTGATTTCTCCTTTCCTTGATAGAATTTGCCACTTCTCTCCTACTTGTCCGGATTCAAAGAGTACCTGTAGAGTCAAAGTAACAACAAACTATCAAAGCATCTCTATCTAAAACATCATAAACAATGTAGAATCAGAAACACATTGACCATACAATTGCATTCATAAACAATAAGATTCACAAATATAAGATCATATGGAGGAAAACTCAAAGAACTTTAGTAATAGTAATGTAAGAGAGGATTACAACCCAGTTGTCTGATCCAGCATCATCTTCCCAGTTGTAGAAGCCCTCTTCACCTCATGAACAAGCAAATCACCCAACAATACAATGTCTCTTCTCACCAACAAACCAACAACACTTCCTTACAAAATATAAAATTCCAGCCTCTAGATCTATCAGATGAGGGATCAATTTATAGATGTCTTGCAAGGGTGTGAGTCAGCTCTAGGTTTTTTATTAGTGTCATTCCACTGATAGTTCTTGGTTCCACTTGGAGATTTCATGATCTCTTACTCATCCCTGGGTGAATTCAACGAGGCAAGTGTCACAGGAGAAGTTTCTAGAAGATTCCATGATCATCCACCTTGCAAACTGTCTCTACCATTTGTCTATTCTCGCTCATTGCACCCCATATAAGGCCATTTCAGTATGCATCGCACCTAGCCAGTTAGGCATTCAGTATGCATTGCACCTTGCCCATGGAGCAGTCTGTATGGTCCAGTTTTGGCCAGCTCTGAGTAGTTTTTCAAGTGGAACTTCTGGGAAATGATGTAATCAGCTGACCATGATCCTTTAGGGTATGAAACAACACTTTTAGGGACTTAATGAGTCCTTATTTTATGGAAATATGAGTTTGGGGTTGCATTGCCCAAATATGTCTATAACACACGCCATTCATCTTAGCTTCTACGTCTTTCTTTAAACCATCCATCTTAGCTTCCATGCCATTCATCTTAGCTTCTACGCATTTCTTTAAACCATACATCTTAGCCTCCATGCCTTTATTTAAACCATCCATCTTAGCTTCTACGCCTTTCTTTAAATCATCCATCTTAGCTTCTGTTACGTTTTGTGCGAGTCACATTTGTTGTATTTGGCCTTGTAATTTTGATATATCATGTTGCATTTCTTCTTCTTCTTCATGGGTCATGCTAGAGCTTTCAGGTTTCTTACTGGGTGTTTCCATTTTCTTTCCTTGGGGCATAAATTACTAATAATAATGCTCTATGCCCTTTGAATTCCTTCAAACTATTTTTTCAAACCAAGCTTACGCAAAAATTGAAAAAAAAACAAACTACACACCTTTCTTTTCACTTTGTAGGAGCCTGATATTGAATCTGATATATTTCTTTAATTTCAGCTCATCTAGTTTTGCAATTGCTACCTGCTGTAGGCCTCTATGTTCTCTTTCCAATGCCACTAGTCTGATCGAAATTGGATTCTCTAAGAAAGATTTATGCACACTCCCAAGATGACCTGATTATATACCTTTTCAGAAGAGCGAACTTGTATGATGTGCCACATGTGACTATTTTGACCTTTGGATCTGAAAAATATATAAAAGACACTACAATCCATCCTCTTTCTGTAACTTCTTACAAAATTTCAATATGATGCTCAGAGAGACAATTATGACGATTTTCCCACGGTGACCTTTTTGGAATTTAATTTGGGGATCTGCAAAAACCCTAACTTCCTCAGACAATATCTCTGAGAATATAGCGAGACAGGATCTTAAATTTGGAGCCGAGGTTCAGACCTATTTCTTCTCAAATGGGTTTTTGTTTTAGCTTCTGAAACTTCGTAGCGAAAGACTTATAACAAACATCCCACGATGACCTGTTTTGGCTTAAATTTTGGAGCTTGCAAAAACCCTAACTTGCTTAGATCATATCTCCGAAAATGTAGCGAGACAAGCTCTGAAATTTGGACTCGAAGTTCAGAGCGATTTCATCTCAAATGGGTTTTTTTCGCTTCTGAAACATTGCAGAAAAAAGTTATAGTAAAAATACCAAAATGATCTATTTGGAGCAGCGAAACCCTAGAATCCAAAGCTTTGATACCAAATGTTAGGAAACGAGCTCACAAAAAGATAAAAAGATAGATAAACACCTTAGAATTTAGACTCTTCGAGGGGGCAACCTTCTTTACATTACACAAATGAACAATTCTTGGATGATTCAAATGAAAAAACCTCCTTTCTATATATAGGAGTCTAAGGGGACAGAATATAACCAAGCCGACCTAACAATAATAATATAAAGGCACAAAAATAACAATAGTGGGATCAATAATAACAATATGGGGACAATAGGGGCACAAAAATAACAATAAGGGATACAATGACAATAATAATGGGGGAATCACTAGTATTATAGGGACCTAACATAGGAGATTAATTTAAAGAAAAAGAACAAAAAACAAAAAAAAAAATTATATACTAAAAAAAAGTGAGGGAAACTATAGTGGATTTCCATTGTTTTGTTGAGTTAAAAAGTCAAGAATGTTGGTAGTGCAACAAATATTTTGAAAATTAGATCGAATGTGAGTATAAAATGGAAAGTGCAAGAGAAAGTGATTTTCATCTTCAACCCTTCTATGATCACATAATATTCATTTTATAATCTTTACAATATTCATTTTCTTCCTAACACTAGTGAAGGCAGAGAGAGATGTGTTTTTTGAGATTGGGGTTGATCACCTCCTTATAATATCATAGTTTCCTTTTTCCCTATAGCACTTTATTTCTCCATAATTTCTCCTTAAAGATAGAAGTAATAATATTTTTAATATTATCTGAATTCTACAAGATGATCTCCTCCTTTACTCTCCAATGTTCTAGCCAAGATTGAGCATCCTTATGCCACCCTTGAATCAAAGGTTGGGGTTTTAACTAGAGTTAGAAGCAATATTAGAAATATCATGGCATCCATGCTGTATAACTTCTTATATGTAATATACTTAGTCATAACAATGCTCTCAATGGGGGAAAGCCTTACTTCAATCAAGAGGATAGGGTAGGGAGTATTTCCTTTAATCTTGAAGTTGTAGGTTACAAATTGCTTTTGGATTTTTCAATCTTCCTTCATGACTCTCTAGATATATTGCAACCTCAAACCTCACATCCATATAAAATAACTAGATTGACAAGAGTCTCAAAGAGGAGCTTCTTTTTTTCCAAAATCCAAAGATATTCTGACTTACCATTATTTTCAAGCCCATAGTAAGTTTTCCAGCCTCCATTTATCCTTTTCTCGATGATATAATTCTAATTTAGCTTATGATGGATGTCAAATCTCAAATATTTGTATGAAGGGACTTCCCCCAAAGAGTTTTTGTCCTAAATGAAAGTATCATATGTGATATTTTTTTATTTAGCTATCATGACTTTAGTATTATCAGTATTTATAGTCCTATCCATATTGAAGAAGAAATCATGAAGGACTCTGAATTTTATGTCAAGATCATAATGGTTCCTTGCTAAAAGAACAATATCATCAACATAATAGAGAAGAGTTATGACTATACCAATGAGTGTGTGGCCAACATAATTTGTATTTCCAAACAATCTTCTAACATATCAATGCACATGCCAAAATGAGTAAGGAATAAGGAACACTCTTGCTTGACTCTAATATTGCATTTAATTTCCTCTGACCAATCCTAAATGGTGCTAAGATTGGAAATAACATTTTAATATAGCCTTGTCATAGAAACCCTCAACTTGATAGAAACCATTATCTATTTTATCATATTCCATAACTTTTCTTTAATAATGGTGTCAAAATATTTTCTAAGTCCAAAAACAACATAACATATTAGTTTTATTATTTCATCATTCCTTTGCAGTTATCGTAAGAGTAGCAAGATGGTCCATAATTGATACAAGTGGATTATGATTGTTGTTACTATAATCTCTAGGTGTATTAGAGATAACATGCATTTAATTGCACTTCAATTAACTAGGACCATCTCCACTTACATGAGATGACTAAGTATCATTTTTCTTTAGTGCATGTTCACATCTCTCTAAATTCACTACTAGACTCACTACTATATTATTTGAGTCATGTATAATATATTTAATGGAATTGTATTCTTTCATAATTTTCTTTTATATGCATGAATATAATTCATTAATTATTTTCTCTATAAATTTGCTTTCTTGTTTTGTTGCAAGTTTTTCAATTTCTTTCTAGCTAGATCCAACCTCTGCAAGTGCAACCACAATTTTATAGGGTGTTCTACTTATGTTATAAGTATGCCAAATACACTAGGTGAATTTTAAACCAACCACATGAGTTCCTTGAAAGTACATTTTATCAACAACTAATCTTCACTTCTAATCTACACCTCAAAAATAAAAATATATAACATTTAAACTACACTAATAAAAATAATTTACTAGTGTAATAACGATAATTTGCTAGTGCATTTCGATAATTTGACCCCAACGTCTACTGGAATGTTGAATTTATTGTTTCCCACTTAAGCAAAAATAAGTTTGATATAAATTTGATGGGCACTCCTACCCGTCAAGTCAATTTTATATGATCAGTTTCCTTTCAAAATTTCCATTCACATAATGTCTAATTTTTATTTTTACCCATCATTTAAATATCATGTAGTATGTGTTTTCGTTAATTTTTTGTTGTGAATATTAAAAAAAAAAAATTGGCTTTAACAATTTTTCGGTTTTGTCTTAGTAAATTTTTAAATTGTCTCTTGACCATAAAATATGTTTCAACAAGTAATATCATAGATGGATATGTTTTGTATTACTTTAAAAAGTTCAAACATATTCATATGTGTTTATTCGTCTATCAAATTAGCTAATAATTTGGTACAATTATATATATCCTAACTATTTATTTAATTTCAAAGATTTTACAAATTATGCTAAACCATTATTCAAATGTTTTCGAGTAGCTTGGTCCAACTCATTAAGTATATTGTATTTTCAAGAATAATGGTAGATCTCAACCTTCAATGTGATGAGTTGGATGGGAGGACATTATAAATAATAAAACAATTTTGAACCCATAAATAAATAGGAATTTGGGAGGATTCTAACATGTCAAACAATAATAATAGACAAGTAATTCATTTTCAAGAAATTAATAATTTTCTCACAAGTAAGAAGAATAGAGCTCTTGATGCAGAATAACTCTTAAAAGGCTCAAACCCATTTGTATTTAGATTCAAATATGATTGTATTGAAAGCATCATAGCCACACATTTGAGATTTTCATATGCAACCACAAAATATATATTTTATAATTCAACTAATAAATAGAACCATTTTATAAAAACCTAGGTGTACCAACACTAAATAAACTACATAAAACTCTCAAATTCAAAAAAAAAACCTTTATTTCACTCATACACAAGGAACTAATTAGTTTTTATATAGTATACCAATGACCCAAAGGTGTGGACATGCCATGAGAGTAGAGAAGTGAATTAGTGTTTTATATAGTATATCAATAGTGGCCCAAAGGCGTGGACATGCCATGAGAGTCTCAACCTACTTCACTGTTCTAGCTTATGGTTAAGTATGTAAAAAGCATGAATTGCATGGCATGAGTAAAGATAGAGACAAGCTTTTTCTAATTAGTCCAAATATGCACTATCGTTGAGTCTATGGTTATGTTAAAATCTCTACAATATTGAGGTATTTTATGTTTATCTTGGTTCTTGGCTAGAAAGATCACTATCATGTGAACGTGATTTGATTTGAAAGTGCTTACACATATAAATATTTGTAAAGTTTTAAGAGACCCATCAAACTATGGATTGGAAAATTAAATAGCCATCATCATTAACATGCAAATTTAAAATGATAAATATTTAACAAATAAATAAAATTTAGAAAATTAAATAATCATCATCAACATGCAAATTTTAAAATGATCAATATTTAAGAAATAAATGAAGAAATATGTATGATTGTGAACAAACTAGAATAAGTAACCATAAAAAATGACAATATACCTCCATGCCCAATGGGCACACATATTTCCGCCACCAATTCTCCAGGGATGAAGCCCCAACTAGCTGCCTCCCTTCCTCACAAGTGGGTGAAAGCTTAACTAAAACACAAAATTTTACTCACAGAAAAATAGAGTAAAAACAAAATGGTTAGTTTAAGACCATATCGCAAGAGAACATGCTTTGAATTATATTTCAAAACATAGGAAAATACATTCACATGATAGATTGGATGTTATTTCTCCAAGTAAAACAAAAAGATCTCACTGCGATTTACGCTTCACTAGGATTGCGGAGTAAGTCTCTATAAAACTCTGTAATAACTTGTTTTTGCATGCCCACCACAAATTGCTCCACTATTTTCTCCTCACTACCTCACAAACTTACACACTTGACTCCTCTCAACTTTCTCTACACTACAAATCACTTTTACATTCATATTTATCCAAACATACAACTTTGACTCATTAATTTATGACAGATCAAAACATTAATACATGGTATGGGTGATTTTACATAAAAAATGATTTTCTGAACGTGCAGGTGTTGTGGAGTGTAGATAAGAGTCGCAGAGTGAATTTTTCCCATACTTATTTACCAAATCTTCATTAAGTTCTATAACTATCTGATGTGTTGCGGAATGGTCAACATTGTACTTCTACTCAGAACTTCAGTCCTTCCGCCTGTAAACAAAGTTGCAACCTGCAGAAGTTGACTGGGAAATTATGATGGTTTTCAGTGTGTTTAAGGTGATGGTTGGGATTAATATTTCCAACACTCGCCCTTTATCACAATTTGCACCATTGAGAATTCCCAAATAGTCTTTTAGATAAACAAAACTTTCACGTGCCAATGGCTTCGTGAAAATATCAACAAATTGTTCCTATGACCTACAGTGTTGCAACACAATTTCACGATTGTTAATTAACTCTCTAATAAAATAATATTTAGCATCAATGTGCTTGTTCCTCTTATGAAAGACATAATTCTTTGACAATGCAATTGTGGAACTGTTGTTGCATAAAATAGTTTTCGTTCCCTCTTGGTCATGGCGAAGATCCCTCAACATCCTCCTCATCTAAACTGCTTGATGTGTTGTTGCTATTGCAACGACATATTCAGCTTCTGCTGTAGACAGTGACACTATTGGATGCTTCTTGGAGGGTTCATGAAATGGCTCTAGAACCCAAATGAAAAACATATCGTAACGTGCTCTTTCTGTCATCAATACTTCTTGCCCAATCATTGTCAGTGTAACCAACCAACCTAAAATCATTTTTTGTGGTGTACAAAATACGATATTGTTTTGTCCCATTGACATGCCTTACAATCCTTTTCACTACTTGCCAATGTGTTTCCTTGGGTGTCTCCATGAACCTTGACAGCAAACTTACTGCATACATTATATCTGACCTAGTGGTGATCAAATACATCAAGCTACGTATCATACTTTTGTATAATGTCAAATTGACATTGTTGTTACCATCTGCTTTTCTCAACTTCATCCCCATGATAGTTGGAGTTGGCGTGAGCTTTTTGTTCTGCATATTAAACCTCTTTAAAATGTCTGCCACATACTTTTCTTGAGAAATAAAAATGCTATTTTCTATTTTCTTCACTTCTATGCCAAAAAAATATCTTAACAACCCAAATTCAGTCATTTCAAACTCACTTTTCTTGACTCCTTTGAAATCAGTTATGAGGAAATCATCACTACCTATAAAATTCAAATCATCTACATATAAAACAACAATAAGAATATTACCACCACTCCCTTTAATGTACAGAGTAGGCTCACTGTCAAATTTTTCCAAACCATTGTGTAACAAGTAAGCATCTATCCTCCTATACCATGCACACTGTGCTTCCTTCATCCCATAAAGATCTTTCCTCAACATATACACCTTTTCTTCATGGCCTTATACCTCATAACTAGGTGGTTGTGCAACATATACTTCCTCTTTCAGCACTCCATTCAAGAACTTCAATTTTACGTCCATTTGATACACTTTCCATTTATGTTACGTGGTATTCGCCACCATTGTACGCACTGTCTCCATCCTCATGACTGGTGAAAACATCTCCGCATAATATCTTCCATGTTGCTACTTGTATCCTTTGACAACAAGCCTCACTTTATGCCTTTCAATATTACCCTCAATATTTCTCTTGGTCTTATAAACCCACTTCACTCTATTGACTTCTTTTCCTTGTGGAAGGTTCACTAACTCCAACGTGTCATTCTTTTCTATTACTTCTATTTCTTCCTCCATTGTCGCAACCCATTTTTCTTCTTCCACTGCATCCTCAAAATCGATTGGGTCATATACATGACAAAATAATGAAAATAAGGAATTTAGACCAATGCTACTATCAACTTCATCTTGCTCATAAATTTCATTTAAATTTCTCAATTTTGGTCTTCTTATGCTTGGTGAAGATGGGCTTGACATGTCACTTGGTGTTGCGCTTTGCAGTGTTCTTGGAGAAGCACTTTCTTGACTACGTGACGATGTCCTATTATTTTTTGATGGTGTTACTTGTTGCCTACGTTGTTGCGCTTGAATAGGAGTAGAGGGAGTTACTGTTGAGGAATTGCTTGCTGCTGTCCATTCCTCTTTGTCCTCATGTGGTATACATGCTTTGACATTGACTGTATTCTCTAAACTTCCACCACATGCTTCCTCTTCTATGAACTGCACACCTCTGCTAATTATGACCTTCTTGGTTGATGGATTATAGAGCTTGTATGCCTTGGATTCGTCACTGTATCCCACAAATATGCATTTCTCCCCCTTGCTGTCCAACTTCTTCCTCAGCTCATATGAGACATGTGCATACATCACACATACAAAGACTCTCATTTGAGTGACATTATGCATTCTTCCACTCCATGCCTCTTCAGGAACCACATTCTTACCATGTTTGGTTGGACATCTATTAATGATATACGTTGCACAAGTGACAACTTCAGCCCAATAACCATTTCGAAAATACTTTGCCTTGAACATACTCCTTGTCATTTCCATAATGGTCCTATTCTTACTTTTCGCAACACCATTTTGTTGAGGTGTATACCTTGTTGTAAATTGCTTGTGAATTCCATGCCCCTCGCAAAATCGAAGGAAGTCATTTGAGATGTATTCACCACCTTTGTCAGTCCTATGGACTTTGATGTAATGTCCACTTTTTTCTGAACAAGAGATTTGTATTGGCGAAAGTGCTCAAACACTTCACTTTTATATTTTAGGAGATATACCCATGTCTTCCTTAAGTAGTCATCTATGAAGGTCAATAAATAGTAGCTACCACCAATTGATGGTGTCTGCATTGGTCCACATAAATCTGAGTGGACAATCTCCAAAGGTGCCTTTTCCCTTACTGACTTTGCAGCTAGAAATGTCTCTCTATGTTTCTTGCCCAAGATACATCCTTCACATAGGTTGTTCAGTTTTTCTATAAGCAATAACCCCTTCACCGTTTCTTTTCTATGCAGCAAAGTCAAACCTCCAAAGTGGAGATGACCAATCCTCAAATGCCATAACCAATTTTCATCTTTGAATTCTGCTTGATAGTTTACTTGTGTGACAGTTGCATCTTTTCTTCCATCCTCTTGTGATTTCATTGATAGTTGTGATTGTGCACCTTCTCCCTTAAAGTCTGATTTATCTTTAGGGGAAATATCCTATTTCGTGTCATCTGAACTTTTGCAATCAGCTTCCTGCTTGGAGGCCTATCCAAAATTGTGCACTCATCATTTTTGAAAAACACATTGTAGCCCTTTTGCATGAGTTTCCCAATGCTTATGAGGTTATGCTTCAAACTAGGGACAAAGTAAACATTTGAGATGTACTTATTCTCCCCCTTATTTGTTAGGATATTAAATATTCCTTTTCCCATGACAATGACGTTTCTATCAATCCCTAATGTCACTTCATATTTCACACTTTCATCTAGATTAGAAAACATCTCTATGTTCCTTGACATGTGGTTGTTGTGCCCTGAATCTAGATACCATACATCACTTTGTTTTTCTTGTGCTACATTACAATCTGCAAACATACTATCATGGTTCTGATTTTCCTTTGTGAAATCTTCACTTAGTTTATTACTAATGTCATATTTCTTCTTTCTACATTCATTTGCATAATGACCATACTTCTTACAGTAATGACATTGAACTTGATATTTATCATACCTCTGACCTTGTGCTTGATTTTGGCTTGGGCCTTGACTCAGACTTTGATTGTTTCCCCTTCCACTTGAGCTTGAAGGGTTGTTTCTTTTGCCTCTGTGTGGGATTCTTCTGTTTCCTCTAGCAAATGATCTTCCTATACCTCTACCTTGACCAAATGAAGCTTATGTCTTGAAGGCATGCTCAAATGAGGAGATTTTTGCTCTATTCAATCTATTTTCATGAGAAATCAATTATGCATGAAGCTCATCCACTGAGAACTTTGAGAGATCCTTTGTCTCTTCTATGGCCAAAACAATGGCACCAAACCTTACTAGCGGACTTCTCAAACTTTCTCAACTATTCTCCTTTCCTCAAGTGTCTCACCATGAGACCTGATCTGAGTAACCAGTCCAATTATATGTGTAAAAAATGAGTCTACATTCTCAGATTCTTTCATACAAATTGTTTCAAAGTCTCTCCTCAGCATTTGCAGTTTTGTTGTCTTGACATTTTACATGCCTTATTAGGCTGTCTGGAGGGTGTCCCATGCTTTCGTGGGCTTCGTTGCTACTTCAATCCTTGTGAAAATACTTTCATGAACTGCTTGAAAAATTTTGAAGAGGGCTTTTGCATTCTTCTTCCTATTGTCCCTCAATAAATCCCTTTTTGCCTAAGACAAGGCATTGTATGCTGTTGCATCTACTGGTTCTTGAAAACCATTCTCCACCAAATCCAAAATGTATTGAGAAGAAAACATGGCCTTCATTGTAATAGCCCAATATTCATAACGTTTTCCATTAAATTGAGGTATCTAAGAATTATTCAAGCTTGGGCTTGATGTTGCCATTGATGAGTGTAAAAATTTTTTTCTACTTGCTGGTAAATACACTTTAAAAAATATGCGCTCAAAACAATTTTTTAATTGCTAATAAAAACACTTGTTTTTATATTAACAAAGTTTAACCCACTCTGATACCATGTTAGAAAATTTTACAAGGGCGGAGGAGAGGAAGTTTGTTTCAACAAATCAATTACGGAAAGCAAATCTTCAGTTTGAAGCAAATCACAAAACACATAATTCTACTCATGCCAAAACAGAGTAAAAACAAAATGGTTGTCGTAAACCTAGTCGTGAAAGAAGTAAAACAAAAAGATCTTATTGTGATTTACACTTCACTGGGGTTGTGGAGTAACTCTTTGTAAAACTCAGTAAGAACTTGTTTTCACTCGCCCACCACAAATTGATCCATGATTTTCTCCTCACTACCTCACAAACTAGACACTTGACTCCTCTCAACTTTCTATACACTACAAATGACTTTTACATTCATATTTATCCAAACATACAACTTTGACTCATTAATCTATGATAGATCAAAACAATAATACACAATATAGGCATTTTTACATAATAAATGATTTTCTAAACTTCAAGGTGTTGTGGAGTGTAGATAAGAGTCACAGAGTGAATGTTTGCCCATACGTATTTTCCAACTCTTCATTAAGTGCTTTAACCATCTCATGTGTTGCGGAATAGTCAACCTTGTACTTCTGCTCAGAACTTCAGTCCTTCCACCTACAAACAAAATCGCAACCTATATAAATGTGTCAGTGCATTTAATGCGGTGGTGGTGATTAATATTTCCATACGTCAAAATGCTAGAAGACAAATTTTAAACACCATTCAACTCGGAATATCATGAGGTGAGACACCCATTGTCTGCTTGTCTCCAAGGTTAGAAGCAAAACATATGTCAATCCATGTTTTGAAGGCAACATTTGAGCAACACTCAAAGATGTGGGAATATATTCACACATTAGGTGGGACATCCTATGTTTGTATATCTTCATATGTCAATCCATGTTTTGAAGGCAATGTTTGAGAAACACTCAAAGATGTGGGAATATCTTCAGACATTAGGTGGGACATCCTATGTCTGCATATCTTCAAGGTTCGAAGCAAAATATATATCAATCCAAGTTCTGTAAAGGCCTTATTCTAATTGTTTTTTAACATTTTCTAGTTAAATTTGTTTTTCAACGAAAAAACAACTTTTAATTATATTAATAAAAAGTAGTATATATGTTTTGTAATTTTTTTAGTTTGACTTACTGATTTCATCCTAATGTATCTATAATATAAAATTTAAAAATAAAAACATTATATATTTTTTGAACTCTTTCTAACTATACAAAAATGTTTTGTGCAAAAACTATGTTACTTTACTTAATACAAAATTTTATGCTTCTTATCCAAAAAAGTATTATATTCTATATCAATAAACTTTTTTTCTCTGGTTTTCTTTGATATTATGCCTTTCATCTCCTCTCTTTATTTATGAATAATTAGTAATACCTCCCTTGGTCATAACACCATTATTAAAAGATGAAAAATAAAACTTACCTTATCCCTATGTAAAAATGTATTTTAAATTAAAAAACATAATTGGACGGTGAAATTATTTAGCAAAATCCAATGAAATACCCACCAAGTGACTAGGGATGCATTGAAAAGCAATGGAGTCGTAATATCATGTGAGTTAGAGGTGGGGAAAATTTGTGCATATAGGTTATATGTGTGCGCTGTACAAAATCGTAATCATAAAGTTTTGTGGTGACAATATCATAGGCTCCATCTTACCTCAAGAGTCCATCAAATTTGTTTATCGCAACACTTTGGAGCAGGAGGATTTGCAAATCGCACAACTCCCATGTCATCATTTATGCGGCGCGAAGAAAAATTTGAAAGAGGTTGCTGTATTCATTGAGAATCTCTCACATTCACAGTATTTTTATAGAAGAAGGGATTCATGTAGAAAGATTGTTCTTTACCCAACTCCTCCGCATATCCCTAAACAATACAAGTTTTTTGTCTCAGTATCATTCAAACTAATTGAATAAATATAACCATCTTTTGTTGTATTCTTCACTATTTTGAATTAAATTACCTTCAGATTCCTCCACGACCAGTGGCAACATATTAAGATTAGTATATTTCTAGACAATTTCTTTTACTCATAGAACAAATTATAATGTTGGCATTATGATACAAGTGTTGTCCTTGATGGCAACTCACACAGATGACAGATCATAGTGCAGCAGGTCAGTAGCAAAGAGTTGATGACCAGACTACAAAGAATGAAGAAAGAAGAGTATATGCGTAGGTTCATTATATACCAAGTCGCGTACATATGCAGGTTATATGTAGGTTCACTACATACCAAGTCACATATATATGCAGGTTCGCTATATACCAAGTAGGGTATACACGCAGGTTATACACGCATGTTCACTATATACAAAGCCGCGTATACACACGGGATTGCTGATCAAAGTCACGTATGTGTATGCACACACTTTCATGCACGGAAAAGCGCATACATGTGGGAAAGTGTAACAGCCCGAAGTAAACATGTAATTAATCAAGTAATTGATATTCAACATGCAATTCAACTGATTAACTTCAAGTTCGAAACTATGATTAGAATACTTACCTGTGATTTCGGTTGAAGTCTGCTATCTGCAACAAGGTTTTGGGGACGACTCTCCACCCAACCGTAGGCTCAATTATGCAACGTCTTGCTACAACTGGCCACCCCCGAGCCCTCAATCAACGTTCTACTGCTAGTGACTCCTAGGTCTTAGTATACCATTCTCCCAAGAGAATGAAAGACAGAATCTCAGAAAGATGGAATGCCGGAATGCTTCTCATCTTCCTCACCATCTATTAAATAGAACAAAACATTGGAAGGGGAACCACATGCACACACTCCATATGTCTGAATGCAACTTTTTTTTTCTTGTTTTTTTTCTTTACTTTTCTTTTGATTTTTAGCTTTCTTGTTTTATTTCCTTCTTTTTGATAGTTTTCTTGTTTTATTTTTATTTATTCTTATTTAGAGCTTTAATATGGTTATTACTATTTATTTCTTTTTATATAATATATATTATTTATTATTTAACATTTATGATTTATTATTTTTATTATTTATTATTAAGTGATTTATTTATTATTATTCATTATTTTTATTGTTAATTATTATTTTTGTATTATTTTTATTATTTATTATTTATTATTTTTATTATTTATTATTTATTATTAAGGGGAGGGATATTACAATGAAAGGTTGTACAAACTAGCATATTCTTCAAACAACTAATCCAACATCAATACCTTAACTTTTTCATGAAGATGTCATATTGAGAATGTTTGAAAATGGTGGGAAATCTTGGCAGTGACTATCTCTCTTCTGCGAGGGTGATGTGGAAAGAGTGATAAGATTTCACTGTTTTGATTTTTTTTTATTAAATTAGAAAAACCAATATTAATGGAGATATTGGTATTTTTTACTAAATTTTGTGAAGTGACAAAATGTAGCTTTAACCATTCACCTTAAGATGTTTTTTACAATATAATTTCCTAAGTCTATTTAATATCTTCATTACCATAAAAGCCAACCTATATCTATCGTAACTCCACATCTAACATTCATAGAGGGATGAAATATATGTATCCCTCTGAGCACTTGGTAGACCCAGAATTAAGATGGATCTAAGTTGATATAATTTCCCCTTTAAATAGTCTATTCTCACATGAATACCATGGTTTTACCATGGGTCAATACCATGCATTATCATAAACCTGGAGCTTAAAAACTACTATTAGTAATTTATAAAAAAAAATAATAAAATTAATATTTGATTTTTATTTTTTTATTGTTTTATTTTAACCAAGTTAAAATGTTTAAGTGACATTAAATTAGAACATCCATTTTTACTCTTGATCTACCAAGCCCCGAGAGGGATCAAATATTTTTTCACTCTATGCTAGTTTGCATATCACGATAGACAGATCAATGTTGGTTTAATTCCCCCCTTCAAATAGGCTACATTCCAAGTGAATCCCATGGGATAATACCATGTTCCATCTTTATTTTTATTAATACTAATATTAGGGTTAATAATGTTTTTTTGCATGGTAATAATAATAATTTGGCCCATGGTATTTGGCCCATAGGCTTCACCTAAATTGATGAGCCCCAATTTTTGGTATAATTTGGGCTCATTTGGCCTACTTGTTTTGCTCAAACCATTCACTTTTTACTGCTTATGCATGCATTTCTTAGTTTATTTGTGTTGTTTGTAGGAAGAAGGGTAGACATTTTATCTACGTGACTAATGCATTATGATTTCAGGTTTTTGCATTAAAAGGGAGAAAAAGACAACGAAAAAGGAGACAAGGAGACAATGAGGTGGCACTGCTGGTTTTTAGGAGAGGATGTCCACAGTCTTGGGACCCTCCTCGTGATTCCCACCATAGCTCCGAGCTCCAATCCATCTCCCCACCGAGCTTAGAAGCAGCCAACTGTTCTACAGGAACAACAGTTATAACTGTTCTACAGGAACAATAATTATGACTGTCCTACAGGATCAGCAGTTTAAACTTCAGTTGGACAGCCGAGCTCCTAAAATCAAGGACACCTGTTGGATGATCGTTTTTGCATAAGTATGGAGGCCGTAGCCTTTGATAGGTTGTTGAAACTTTCGCATTACTATTGTAATTTTTTAGCACAGCTCGGTGTAGTTCTTTTTGTAAGCCAATTTGGCATGACATCAGATTAGGAATAAAGAAGGCAGATTTTGATCTAGTTCTGAGTTTTCTCAAGGAGCTATAGCTCTCAGGTTAGGGCCCAACCTGAGAGCAATAGATCTCCTCAGTGTTGTAATGTGTTTGCAATTCGTTCCAGCACTTTGAGTTTGTTTATTTTCACATGCAATTCGAATTCACAGTTTGGTAATTTAGTCGTTTTCATGAGCATAGATAGGACTAGTTTATGGTGATTTGCTTTCAGTTGCTTAAATTTGATAGGAGGGTAGATATAATCTCTTGGAGCTCCAGCAAAAAAGGTTGAGGAAGTCTCCACTGCCATCTCTGTTTGGAGATTGGAGTGCAGCCTATACCAGCCACAAAAATACGCAGTTCTTCACTTTATATACGCTGCAACATAGTCTCGTTTATGATAGATCTTTCCATGCACTTCACTCTTACACCATACACCTCCATCACCGCTTCATGCACATTCCTCTACACGCTTTATACTGTTGTTCATTGAGTTCAGGTAGCTTAGGTTAATGAATTTTCATCTTGGTGACAGTCATAAACCATTTGTTTTATTTACACTGCTTTTCATCATTCTATTACCTCCTTCTTCGTCTTGATCACGCATACAACCACATCCTTGACCTCTGCTCCGCTTTGTTATCTCCCAAACTCCTCCACTCCTCACGTAACTTCATTCTTTAGACATTTCGTTGTTATAACCTTCCATCCATCAACCCACTTCATACACTTGTTCTCCATCCTACTTCTCCACTCCTGAGCCATCACCAGCTTTATTCCTACCTTGCACATCTCCCCCTACCATTCCATCACTCCACCATCACTTCAAACACCCACGGTAGGTCATCCTGTAGCAATTTGTAGACTTCCTGTAGAAACCCCTGTGTTTCCTGTAGAATCCCCTGCAGACATCCTGTAGGAGGCCACTCACTCGGTTGCTGAGCCTCTGAACATGAGGAACCTCTGTGGACTGATGCTAAGGATCTCTGGGAACGTCTCCTAGCCTCCCCAACCTTTCCCAAGCTTTCCTTCCTTCCGCATCACATCTGCACAACCAAACCCTAATAAGCACAAAATCACAATCACTCCATCCACTTAAAGAAAAAATACAAAAACATGTCTTTTGAGATGCAAGTAGATTAGATTCATGCATTTTCACTTATTAGAAGTAATGGCATCATTGGTAGAAGTTTCCTTCACATTCTTTGCATCATAGAGGTTAGACTAGTTAAATTAGGGTTTCCTAGGGTTTCCATGTTTTGATTTGCTTTCAGTTCATTTTTGCCAAGTAGATTAGTCTTCTTTGAGCTAGCTTTCATCCATCATTTAACAAGCTTCTTCTGAGAGCCTATAGAAGTTGGCTTGAGCCCTAACGGACTTATGCTAGCTGACCAAGTGACAGCTGCGACAAGAGCTAGTACTTGTGCATACAGCACCGTCGCTTCCAAGTTTGTACGAACTACCGGGTTGATAAAATTAAGAGACAGGAAGCCCCAGGAGTTGTAGCAGTATTGCTACAATACTAGAGCTCACCATCTTTTTGGCGCCATTGCCAGGGAAGCGTCAGAGTATTAGTAATTGTTGCTTTTCTTCTACTTTCTTACTCTTGCCTTCTGCTAGTAGTTTACTTCATTTCCATTCTGCAAAAGTAGCATAGACATTTTCTGCTTTCATAGATTAGCATTTCCTGCTTTCATAGATTAGCATTTCCTTTCTGCAAGCGTAGACTAGCATTTCCATTCCTGCAATTTCATTTCAGCAAAGTAGATTAGTTCTTTCCTGCTTTCAGTTAATTTTGCATCTTTCATAGTTAGTTGTAGATCAATCTGTCTCAGTTTTGCAGGTACCAAAAGAAAAGCAAAGCAAAAGCAAGCAGAAAGAAAAAGAAAGTCTTTTCCATTTCATGCCTCGTAGGAACCGAGATAGATCAGGCAAATTCCTACCAAACACCCCCACCACATCACTGAGTCACCCTTCTCTCTTCTTTGGTGACAGTGACCCAGAGGAACCTATAGGTGAACAACCTGAGATATCCAAAGACCCTATAGTAGAAGAAGAGTTAGAGACCAATCCATCTGAAGCTATGGATGACAATAGAAGAGAAGATGAGAGAATAGAAGGTGCCTTCCCCATCCGAGAGACCAATGGAGAGATGAAAATGAAAAACATTAGCCCCTCCGCCTTACCTCACTTCCATGGGTTAACCACTGAAGATCCAGATACCTTCCTGTTTGAGTTTGCTGTCCTTTGTAGAACCTATGACTATACTGAAGATGAGCAAAAGTTGAAACTTTTCCCTTCCACTCTCAAGGATGCAGCACTACGCTAGTTCATGGGTTTACCTGGGAATAGTATCACTACTTGGGCTCAGATGCAGCAAGCTTTCAACACCAAGTACCGGGATTACTGTAGATCCAAGGAAACAAAGGGGGAAATCTTTCGGATGTCCATGGGAAATGATGAGTCCTTAGAGGATTATGAGGAGAGGTTCCAACTAAGCTATAAGCGGGCCAGGTGCACACTTGACCCTGAATCCCTCAAGTTGGTCCTACTCCGAGGAGTCCCTGAAGACCTCTTAGATACCCTTCACATGTTAGCTGGGGGGGACATCTACCAACTGCCTTATGAGGACATCAAGACTGTATTTAGAAACCACTCCAGGGCAGCTCAGAAACGAGGTAGAGGAAACCACCTCTCAACTAGTGTCCCTTTATCCAAACACGAGCTTGCAAACCAATTAGAAGATCTTAAGAGTGAGGTGAGACAAACCATTGCCATGCAGCTTGATACATTCAGGATTCAGCAAAAGAAAGAAGAGGCTAAGAGAGCCTTGGCTGTCTTCTGTCCTAGGTGCACAAGGAGGCACCCTAAGAACGAATGTCCATTGCATTCGGTTGAAGTGTGTTTCGTTTGTGAGGAGGACGATCCCACAAATCAGTGTCCAACCTTACCTGGGTTTAAAGCCATGTACCAAGGGACCGAAGCTCCCACAGAGCCTCTCTATTACCTCAACCAAAGGAGGCCACAAGGATCTAGACCTTATCAGCAGGGGATGCAAGGGGCATCTCAAGCTTATTACAACCCCAACCAGTCAACTCCTATGCCTTCCTGGGGTCCCCCTGCTCATCCTTCATGGTCCATGCCTCCTCCATGGTCTTATCCACCTCAGTACCCCACTCAACCTACTTCTCATCCATATCACTCACATACCCAGCCACAGCCTCAATGGAATGCACCTCAGTCGGGGTGGAGGCCCCAATACAACACTCCTCCTACCATTTTGCCTCCACCACCAGTGCAACCTCAACCATTACCTCCTGCTCCTCCAAGGCAACCTCAAATGCCTGCTCAACCGAACCCAAACCCCAACAATAGACAGGCCCAACAGGTATACATTGGGGAAACCTCATGCCCTACCTATGCTGTGGAGATCCAGGAGATCAACCTTCGATCTGGAAAGACTCTACCAGATCGCCAACCTCCTCCCCCAGAGGATGAGGAAGATAAACAGGAAAGTGAACCAAAGGCTATCCCACCCTTTCCTGAGAGACTAACAGCCACCACACAACCTAACCTAGAAGAAGATGAGCTTTTGGGTGAGCTCAAGTAGTTGTGTGTAAAAATCCCACTTCTCCAAGCCATCAAGGACGTGCCAATATATAACAAGCTGGTTAAGGAGAAGTGTTTCAAACACCCAGGTAGACGGAAGAAAGATGCTTCAACTATCAATGTCATAGGACAACTGTCTGACCTTATGCTAGGACAAGTCATTTGCCCAAAGTACCTAGATCCTGGAAGTCCTGTAGTAGATGTTCACATCAATGGCACCATCATACCTCACACCTTGATTGATCTGGGGGCTGCCATTAATGTGATGACCAGGGACACCATGCTCAAACTCAATCTTCAAGGTTCCTTGAGGAAGACCTCGACAGTACTGCAACTAGCAGATCGCTCCACCGTGACTCCCGAAGGGATTGTGGAGGATGTCTTGGTCTCCATTGATTCTTGGGAATACCCTGCAGACTTCCTGGTTCTGCAACCAAAGGCCAAGCTTACTGGATATCCTCTCATTTTGGGAAGGCCTTGGTTAGCTACTGCAGATGCTTACATAAGTTGTCGGGCAGGAAACATGACCATCAAAAATGGTCCCATGTCCAAGCAGCTAGTCCTATACCCTCCTGCCCAACCTTCTTTAGAGCATGATTTACCACTCTGGTTGGAAGAAGGAGAAGAAGACGAGGTGTATTCAGCACCTCTGTGTACCCTAGATACCACTAGAAGAGACCCCCCAACCGAGGATGACTTGATCGAGACCTTGATCCAAAACCCACCTACCAGTGCACTACCCTTAGAAAAATTGGTGGAGGATGCCCAAGCTAGCACCTTAGTGGATCTTTGTACAACCAACCCTGTCACTCCCAGAGTTAAGAATGTGGAGTTCGGCCCTGAGGGAGCATTGAAAATCAGCTCCTCCCTATCTCCTTCTCAGGAAAAGGAGCTGTGTAGCCTGTTGGCCAGCCACCTAGATGCTTTTGCTTGGAGCTATAAGGAAATGAAAGGAGTCCATCCTTCGGTCTGTACCCATCATATATACATCAAGGAGGATTGTAAACCGGTTAGGCAACCTCAGAGGGGAATGAATCCAGCCCTTAAAGACATTGTCAAGGAAGAATTGCAGAAACTGTTGGATGCCGGATTCATCTACCCCATCTCAGATAGTGAATGGGTGTCCCCTCTAGTGTTGGTTCCCAAGAAGAATGGGAAGTGGAGAATCTGTGTGGATTACCGTGAGCTGAACAAAGCTACCAAGAAAGACCATTTCCCTCTACCTTTCATAGATCAAGTGTTGGATGGACTGGCAGGAAAGAAGTTCTTCTCTTTCCTGGATGGGTTTAGCGGGTACAATCAAATCCAAATCAACCCGGAAGACCAAGATAAGACCACCTTCACTTATCCTTGGGGTACCTTTGCCTACCGAGTCCTTCCCTTTGGGCTATGCAATGCTCCTGCTACTTTCCAGAGAGCTGTCTTAAGCATCTTCTCGGAGCTGGTCCATGATGCAGTGGAAATCTATATGGATGACTTTACTCCTTATGGGGCCAACTTCCAGGAAGCATTGTCCAATCTGGGAAAATTCCTAGCCAAATGCATTGAGATGAACCTGTCCCTTAGTCCTGAAAAATGTGAATTCCTAATGACTGAGGGGACCGTGCTAGGCCATACCATTTCTTCCCAAGGATTGCAGGTGGATCCTAACAAAATTGCTCTCATCAAGAGGGTTCCACCTCCTCAAAAGGTAAGAGATGTCCAGAGTTTCTTGGGATTAGCAGGATACTACCGGAGATTCATTAAAGATTTCAGCAAGCTAGCCTCGCCATTGTTTGGTCTGTTGGCAAAAGATGTGGAGTTTAAATGGACTGACGATTGTCAGAGGGCTTTAAATGAATTGAAGGACAAGTTGGTGTCAGCCCCAATCCTGAGGGGTCCAAACTGGGCCCTACCTTTCCACATCCACACTGATGCCTCAAACAAAGCCATAGGTGCAGCTTTAGGACAAGTCGAGCAGAAACTTCCATATGCCATTTACTTTGTTAGCAAAAACTTGTCCAAAGCTGAGCTGAATTACACTGTAACCGAGAAAGAATTCTTGGCTGTGGTCCATGCATTGAACAAGTTCCGACATTATATTACTGGTTACCAGACCTTTGTACATACTGACCATGCTGCTATTAGATATTTGATGAATAAACCAGATGTAAATGCTCGTATTATTAGATGGTTACTTTTATTGCAGCAGTTTGATCTAACCATTGTTGATAAACCAGGTAGAGAAAATGTTGTTGCTGACTTTTTATCTAGATTGGATTTGTCTGCAGATGAGGATGGAACAGTGGACGATCAAATGCCTGATGAACATCTGTTTGCTATTTCAGTACTCTCTCCGTGGTTTGCTGATATAGCAAACTACCTTGTTTCAGCTCAGTTCCCTCCGCACCTCTCTTCAAAAGAGAAGAGCAGAATCATCAGAAAAAGTGCCTCATTTACTTGGATCGGGGGCAACCTGTTCAAGCTTGGCCCCGATCAGATCTTAAGGCGTTGTGTAAGGGAGGAGGAAGTCTTTGATATCCTCCTCACTTTTCATGATGGGCCTTGTGGAGGGCATTTTGCAGCAAAGAGAACTGCCTTCAAGATCCTGCAGGCAGGCTACTATTGGCCCACACTTCATCAAGATGTCAGAAGATATGTCAGTCAGTGTGACCAATGCCAAAGAATGGGGAAACCGACCCAAAGGGATGAGATGCCTCTCCAACCTCAAGTGACTCTTGAGCCATTTGAGAAGTGGGGCATGGACTTTTTGGGCCCAATAAACCCCTCTTCGAGGCAAAGGACTTATATCATTGTGTGTACTGACTATTTGACAAAGTGGGCAGAGACCAAAGCAATCAAAGCAGCAACATAAGAGAAGGTGGTCGAGTTCCTAAGAGAGAACATCTTTTATAAGTTTGGCTATCCAAGAGAGCTGGTCACCGATCAAGGGAGCCAGTTCACCTCCAACCTGGTTGAAGATCTCCTAGCTCATCACAAGATCAAGCACAGGACTTCCACCCCTTATCACCCTCAAGCAAATGGGCAGGTGGAAGTCACCAATAGAGCATTAGAAGGGATCTTGACTAAAGTGGTGAGCAGCAGCAGAAAGGACTGGGCAGATTGCCTGGTAGAAGCCACATGGGCCTACAACACCACTTGGAAGACCACCACCGGTTTCACACCATATGAGCTGGTCTATGGGAAGAAAGCTTTGTTTTCCATTGAGTTTGAATACAACACCTTGAGGATGGCAGCTCAGCTGGACCTAGATCTCAGCCATGCACAACAAGAAAGGTTGCTGCAGCTGAATGGCCTGGACGAGCACCGCATGCAGGCCCTCCTTCACTCAGAAGTGGTTCAACTTCAGAGGAAGGTGTGGCATGACCAACATCTCCATGACAAGCAATTCTAGCCGGGAGATTGGGCTTTGTTGTATGATTCCAGATACAAAGATTTCAAGGGGAAGCTGAGAACCAGATGGCTAGGACCATATACAGTGGAGAAATGCCATGACAATGGATCTGTCCTCATTCGAACCATTGATGAGGAAGCCATTCCCATGCTTGTCAATGGGCATCGATTGAAGATCTACAAGAGACCTCTCTCAAGACAAGAGTTTATCAAAACTATGGAGAAATCTGTATTGGTCATAGAGAAGGGTTCTGCCTCTGCCTCTGGCACACCCTGAAAGAAGATCTGAAAAAAAAAGAAAAAGAAAAAAAAAAGAAATAAAGATCCTTGGGTGAAAACCTCTCTGAGGCGCCCAAGGCAGGTAGTAGGGGTGAAAACCTCATTGAGGCGCTCCTATTGCTTTTTCAAAAAAAAAAAAAAAAAAAAAAAAGAGAAAGGTTGAAAAAGATCCTTGAGTGAAAACCTCTCTGAGGCGCTCAGGGCAGGTAGCAAGGGTGAAAACCTCTTTGGGGCGCCCCTGTTATCTTTCAAAAAAAAAAGAAAAAAGAAAAAAAAATAAAATAATAATAAGCACAATATGAAAATTGCATGCAGGTTGCAGATGTTCTATGGAGGAGAAGAAGCCTCTCCAATCCGAGCCAAGGGCCCTCATCATGCTATCAAGGGACCTCACCAGCACCTCCTCCAAGAATCCCAATGTTTTTTCAAGGTATGTGCAATTTTATCATGGTTTGAATGTTCTACAGGAAGGCACAGTCTTTCTACAGGAGGGCGCAGTCTTTCTACAGGAAGGCGGGGATTTTCTATAGGAAAGTGCAGACTTTCTACAGGAAGGCCGAACTTTCTACAGGAAGCTCTGTGTCTATAGGAAACTTCCTGTAGAAGTTTGGGACGGCCAAATTTTTTTTTCAAACGGAGATCTAGCGGTTGAGGAATGGGTTGGATGCATGCATGCCACTGTTGGCACCCCTGAACATTGCTGTTACCTTGCTCCACCATCCTCGTCGCCATGCAACCAAGATCCCTGCACCAACAAACCAGATCAATGAGTTCTCGTGGTAAAGCCATTTGTCAAAGAAAAAGAAGCACCGAGGGCTCATACCACATCCATGTCAAGCATCAGAAGCTCCGGGAGCGTGATCAGAAGATTCTATCCATCGTCGTGCAACATGCACCCAAGGAGGCGAGACTGTTACAAGGCACCCCGCGGGAATCCTGTAACAGTCAAACCTGCATGAGTGGATACCATTCACAGCACCGCCCTCTGCAAACAACACACGGGCGCAGGCAACCAGAGCATCCACTCCATCACCAGCATCCTGTAACCATGAGCCTCCGGGACTGGTAAGCCGCATGCAGCAGGTAGATCCGCTCCCCGTCGTCCAAAAACCGAAAAATCGTGTGCAGCCGCACGCAGGTAAGTGTCTCAACCCTTCCTTCCACCAAATCGCATGAGTATTACTTTGATTTTTTTGCATGGCGTAGAAATGAATGGTTGAGCGGCCGTATGGCCACTTGACTGGCCACGTCGGCTAGTTATGGTATAGTCGGATGCTTGGGTGGCAGCCACGACAAAGAAAATACGCAGCACACACGTGAGGATAGTCCCGTCAACCGAGAAACGAGTTTAACCGAAAAGGGCGGCGGCAGATCTGTGGGAATGAATGCGGCAGCGAGTGAATATGCAGGCGAATGATGGGTGACGTCGCCCAACGGTCCGGCGGGGACAGCTCACCCCCCGCGCCACGAGCTGCGCCGATTCAAAATCTAATCGGCTAGATTATGCGCATGTATTCATCAACCTCCACTTCAAAACTCGAGTGGCTCTTCTGATTTACTCTGCACGTTGATACGCCGAGCTTTCGGCTACCAGAACGCCGGTGAAGCACATCTCGACCGCTGGCCAACTACAGTCCTCCCCGAAGTTTGCACACTGCTCCTACAGGAACGCAGTCCTACAGGAAGCAGTCTCTACAGGAACGTAGTTCTACAGGAAGGTGAATTCCTCACGTAAGAAAAGGTGGCAGAAAAAAGGTAACCCTGAAACTCCTTCCGCAATTGGCTTTCAAAGGTGGCAAGATCATTATTCACAGTCTGGTCATAAAAATATCGGATTGTTGTGCCTATACTATCGCTTCTACAGGATAGCAGTATAATTAGACTGTGTTTTGTGAATTGTATGCATGCTCTGCCTAAAATAGACCAAATCTCCTTTGCATTTGTCACCTTTAGTCAAAACCCCCGTGTTCATCATGCCGGGTGGGTTTATCAGGCGGGAACCCACAGATTCCACCAAATTAAGAGAAAACCAGGAGGTGGTAGAACTATTCACAAGGGTTCAATGGATGTCTTTTTGTGATAAGCTGCAGGGCTATGATGATGAAGTAGCCGAGGAATTCTTGCAGGCTTTGAAGCCTAAATCCTAGACACTGGCCACAGTAAAACTTCAGAGGTCTAAGCCTCAAACTCACCCCAGAACATATCATTCGGATCACAGAACTTCCTATGGGTCTGCCATGGGATAAAGAGGAGAGAAAGTTGAGTCAGCAGGCAAAGAAGGAATTCTTTCCACCTGAGGAAGAATTCTCGGAGGATAAAAACGGGGTGAGAAGAAGGAGCCTATCACCACCTTGGAATGAAGTCAGTTTGCAAATCATGAAATATATTACTTGTGAAGGTCAGTTCAGCATCGTGTATGCATATCACTTTCGGCTACTCACTGAGTTGAGGCACCGAATTGACCTTCCTGTAGAGCAAAAACTGAGCATCCCTTATTATCTCCTGCAGTCCCTAATGGAGTGTGCTACAAAGCTAAGAGAGGGCATCCCAGATCAGGTGGCACACCATGGGCTGATCAAATTGCTTGTGGAGGATGCACTGCACTCATATAAAGTTCCCCTCTCCTGGGAGTCATTTAGGAATCTAACACGAGATGGGGACATAAAAATGCTAGTCGAAGATAGTGGCTCCTCCAGCAGTGAAGACAAGGAAGCAGTGGCTGAGGAAAAGAAGGACAAAGAAAAGGGTGGCACACCTATCCTGTCAGCAAGGGAAAAGAGGATGAAGAGCAGAATGGACAAAGCAGAGGTGGCCCACGACAGCCCAAGTACCTCAACAGCACCTGCACCCAAAGCAAAAAGCAAAACTCAAGCAGGCAAGCACACGGAAGTGGAGACACCTCTGTCTACAGGAAAGCAAAAACAGGCTTCTACAGGAAGCCCGAAAACACAAACTCAGGCTTCTACAGGAAGCCCAAAAATCATTGAAAAACAGGCTTCTACAGGAAGCCCGAAAACAAAGACAAAGGCTTCTACAGGAAGCCCGAAGATCAGTGAGAAACAGGCTTCTACAGGAAGCCCAAAGGCAAAGACCAAGGCTTCTACAGGAAGCCCGAAAGTGCAACCACAGGCTTCTACAGGAAGCCCGAAGACAGAGACAAGGGCTTCTACAGGAAGCCCGCAATTGGAAAAAGGGGCTTCTACAAGAGGCCCGAAAGTCATTAAGGAATAGCCTCCTACAGAGAGTCTGAAGGCAGAGAGAGGGCCTTCTTCAGGAAGCCCAACGGCGGGAAAGAAAGAATCTTCTACCAGAGTCCCGGAAGTGGGCAAAGCAGGGTCTTCCACAGGAAGCCCGAAATCTGGAAAGGAGGGGCCCTCTACAAGGAGCTCTGAGAGAGCAAAACGCAAGAAAGAGAAGGCTGGCATTCTCGAAAAGGAGGCAGCAGCGGCACTGGCTGCCCTTAGCACACCTCCAAAACCGAAGGAGAAAAGGGAGAGGGAGACCCCTCTACCATCTGAAGCCAGGAAAAGCAAGAGGATAACCACGGGCAAGCCACAGCCTCCACCCAGCATCCAAACCACTTCAGGGGACGTCCCTACTTCACCCAGTGCAAGAACCCCCTCTAAAACATCAGCCACCCCCCAAAAGGGGAGCCCAAAAATAACTTCCTGGACATGAAAAATAGGCCAGTCGCCTTCCGAAGCCCGGCTCAAGGAAATAGGAAAGGGGAAGGAAGCATCACCCTCGTCACCACCAGGGGCAGCAAAGGCAGGGCCGCCAAAAACGGGAAAGGAAGAAGCGCCACCCTCGGCAGAGAAGGCAGAACCACCAAAATCAGGGAAGGAAAAGCATGCTCCGGGCTCTAGTTCTCGGCCAAAGATGAGGAGCCAGGGCAAGGTTGCTCAAGGATGAGCAAATAGTTTAGCTGGGGGGTGATGATGAGCCCCAATTTTTGGTATAATTTGGGCTCATTTGGCCTACTTGTTTTGCTCAAACCATTCACTTTTTACTGCTTATGCATGCATTTCTTAGTTTATTCATGTTGTTTGTAGGAAGAAGGGTAGACATTTTATCTACGTGACTAATGCATTATGATTTCAGGTTTTTGCATTAAAAGGGAGAAAAAGACAACGAAAAAGGAGACAAGGAGACAATGAGGTGGCACTGCTGGTTTTTAGGAGAGGATGTCCACAGTCTTGGGACCCTCCTCATGATTCCCACCATAGCTCCGAGCTCCAATCCATCTCCCCACCGAGCTTAGAAGCAGTCAGCTGTTCTACAGGAACAGCAGTTATAACTGTTCTACATGAACAGCAATTATGACTGTCCTACAGGATCAGCAGTTTAAACTTCAGTTGGACAGCCGAGCTCCTAAAATCAAGGACACCTGTTGGATGATCATTTTTGCATAAGTATGGAGGCCGTAGCCTTTGATAGGTTGTTGAAACTTTCGCATTACTATTGTAATTTTTGAGCACAGCTCGGTGTAGTTCTTTTTGTAAGCCAATTTGGCATGACATCAGATTAGGAATAAAGAAGGAAAATTTTGATCTAGTTCTGAGTTTTATCAAGGAGCTATAGCTCTCAGGTTAGGGCCCAACCTAAGAGCAATAGATCTCCTCAGTGTTGTAATGTGTTTGCATTTCGTTCCAGCACTTTGAGTTTGTTTATTTTCACATGCAATTCGAATTCACAGTTTGGTAATTTAGTCGTTTTCATGAGCATAGATAGGACTAGTTTATGGTGATTTGCTTTCAGTTGCTTAAATTTGATAGGAGGGTAGATATTGGAGCTCCAACAAAAAAGGTTGAGGAAGTCTCCACTGCCATCTCTGTTTGGAGATTGGAGTGCAGCCTATACCAGCCACAAAAATACGCAGTTCTTCACTTTATATACGCTGCAACATAGTCTCGTTTATGATAGATCTTTCCATGCACTTCACTCTTGCACCATACACCTCCATCACCGCTTCATGCACATTCCTCTACACGCTTTATACTACTGTTCATTGAGTTCAGGTAGCTTAGGTTAATGAATTTTCATCTTGGTGACAGTCATAAACCATTTGTTTTATTTACACTGCTTTTCATCATTCTATTACCTCCTTCTTCGTCTTGATCACGCATACAACCACATCCTTGACCTCTGCTCCGCTCTGTTATCTCCCAAACTCCTCCACTCCTCACGTAACTTCATTCTTTAGACATTTCGTTGTTATAACCTTCCATCCATCAACCCACTTCATACACTTGTTCTCCATCCTACTTCTCCACTCCTGAGCCATCACCATCTTTATTCCTACCTTGCACATCTCCCCCTACCATTCCATCACTCCACCATCACTTCAAACACCCACGGTAGGTCATCCTGTAGTAATTTGTAGACTTCCTGTAGAAACCCCTGTGTTTCCTGTAGAATCCCCTGCAGACATCCTGTAGGAGGCCACTCACTCGGTTGCTGAGCCTCTGAACGTGAGGAACCTCTGTGGACTGATGCTAAGGATCTCTGGGAACCTCTCCTAGCCTCCCCAACCTTTCCCAAGCTTTCCTTCCTTCCGCATCACATCTGCACAACCAAACCCTAATAAGCACAAAATCACAATCACTCCATCCACTTAAAGAAAAAATACAAAAACATGTCTTTTGAGATGCAAGTAGATTAGATTCATGCATTTTCACTTATTAGAAGTAATGGCATCATTGGTAGAAGTTTCCTTCACATTCTTTGCATCATAGAGGTTAGACTAGTTAAATTAGGGTTTCCTAGGGTTTCCATGTTTTGATTTGCTTTCAGTTCATTTTTTCCAAGTAGATTAGTCTTCTTTGAGCTAGCTTTCGTCCATCATTTAACAAGCTTCTTCTGAGAGCCTATAGAAGTTGGCTTGAGCCCTAGCGGACTTGTGCCAGCTGACCAAGTGACAGCTGCGACAAGAGCTAGTACTTGTGCATACAACACCGTCGCTTCCAAGTTTGTACGAACTACCGGGTTGATAAAATTAAGAGACAGGAAGCCCTAGGAGTTGTAGCATTATTGCTACAATACTGGAGCTCACCATAAATATAATTCATTTTTTTAGTGTTCGTAAATATAAGGTGACGTATGGAGTAAATATAAAAAAACGTTTTATTTATTTACCATACCTCTCGTTTACTTATATTTTTATTAATTTACCATACCTCTTTTATAAATATGGTATTTGGCCCATAGGATTCACTTAAATAAATCCTCTTTTTTGAGTCTTCTTAAATAGAAAGAGAGTTATGGACTAAATATAAAAACAGGTTTTTTTTATTTACCATACCTCTAGTTTATTTATATTTTTATTTATTTACCATACCTCCACTTTATTTATATTTTTATTTATTTACACCCTTGCTTGTTCATAAATATAAGGTGACTTATGGAGTAAATATAAAAAAATGTTTTATTTATTTACCATACCTCTCATTTATTTATATTTTTATTAATTTACCATACCTCTTTTATAAATATGGTATTTGGCCCATAGGGTTCACTTAAATAAAACCTCTTTTTTGAGCCTTCTTAAATAGAAAGAGGGTTATGGACTAAATATAAAAATAGGTTTTATTTGTTTACCATACCTCTCGTTTATTTATATTTTTATCTATTTACAATACCTTTGGAGTAAGTATAAAAAAAAGGTTTTGTTTATTTACCATACCTCCACTTTATTTATATATTTTTTTATTGGGACCAAATACAACCTCCCAAACAACCTCCCAAACCAGAAAATGAGCGATTGGAAACAAATTTAACATTGCAAAGAAGAAAATCACGCGATTGTAATGGAATAGTCAAATAAATCTTTTCATAGTTTATCCACCCCTTTTTTGGGCTAAAATGAAAAAAATAATTACTTTTTAAATAAAAGTTGGGCTAAATATATGAAATGGGTGTTTTATAAAAATTTCGTCCCTCTAAAATGAAAAACCCCTTAAATTCTGCCCTTGGGCTAAAATTCACCCCTAAAATTTACCATGGTTATGGTCAACATATAGAAGCCACTTCTTCCTATCACTTTAATATGAAAAATTGTCAAGACCTATGACACAATAAGTATACCATGCTACAAGGATAAATGGTGAAAATAGGTTGGATATAGACAAAAGTGAGCCCAAGGACACAATTATACCTTCTACAATTCCTTTTCACAACACTTTCAATGATTTAATGAATCAACAAATCTTTGATCATGAAAACAAAATTAAATTCTTGGAATGTTAGAAGTTTGGTGCATAGTAGAAAGAAATATGCAGTACTAGCAGGAAAGGTTGTTCAAGATAGAAGGGCAGACATTATAATCTATAGGAAGTCAAATCTCAAACCTTTGATGGAGTTTGATTTGTATGGTAAATGATGGTCCACTAGTTCTGTACAATTGTACGATAGTGGATATAGATAGTGCTAGATCTTCTAACATAATTGGAAACTAACTTCTAGACATTGTTTTATGATGGTTCTATGTTACAGGAGGGTGTAGGGGAAGACTCTACATTGATTTATCCCTAGAAAAATCATACCCTTATTTCCTATAGGCCTTGAAAAAGTTCTTGATTTGAAGGTGAAACATTTAAAAGTTTTGGTTTGAAAATTATACTATGGAAGGTAAAGAATTCCATCCATTTTCTTTTGCTTCATTTGGAGAATTGCCAATCTGAGGTATGAACCTTGGTTACTAAATTTTTTGCTTGTAGTATTTTGTCCATTTCGATATCTTCATTACTTTATTGAAAAATTTGTTTGCTTCATGAGCCTTTATCATAGAGATAATACCTTATAACAATAGGATTACCAATAACAAAGTGTTATGTCATCAATATTCCTTACTTGCACCTGATATAACATTGAGACAAGTATTGTAGAGCAACATCTATACTATGATTATATTCACTATGAATATATCCACTTCATAGATCTGAACTTCTTCATTGAGATTACTACCACTGTGATCTGAAATTTAGTCTTGTTGTCACCTTAGACTTGTTGCCCCTGTGATCTGAGCTTTTGTCTTGCTGCCACCTTAGACTTGTTGCCACTGTGATCCAAGCTTTTGTCTTGCTGCCACCTTAGATTTGTTGCCACTGTGATCTGAGATTCTATAGGGATCTGATTCCCTTCAACATTTTATCACCCATACTGTCTGAAATACAGAGAGACCTTTCTATGGAGATCTAAAACTATCTTACTGTCTTATCCACCAAAAATTTTAGAGGTATGCGAAGTCTATTTTGTGGTAATACAATGAGCCTAGGCTCCTATATATAGTGATTCATCCATATACTTAAGCCGACCTGAGCATATGAATGGGTGGGTCTCCTTAATGTGAGCCGATATGAGTTTGTCACATTATTTGGAAGCCAACATGAAGAGAGGACTCTGTGTTTGTCATTGGAGGGTTACATAGACTTCTATTTATTTGACATATGCTCAAGAAAATCTCTTCATACATGAAATTGACTCTTTGACTCTAATGATAAATCCTAAGGCTCTCAATGGGAGCCACTAATAAATAAAATATCTTGCTCATGAAATGAGGGAACACTTCCATGAGGCTACCCTCCAAGATTCTCCCAACAAGCCATCCCTTGATATAGGGAATATGTATTTCTTTTTTTTTCTTTTTTCTTAGTTGCATGCACTCAAGAAAACATATTAAGAGGGGAAGAAAAATAAAGACAGTTACTCATGGTCTAGCAAACTCAGCCAAGGTTCCACATCACTCATGAGCCATAGCTTCCACATGGAAAAAAGTTGGCACTGTATCCCAAATGGGGTTAATGAAAGTCATCAACACAGAAGGCTTTCTTTTTTCTCATTTCCTTCAACAAGCATGTTTTCCAGTCTAATGATAATTGGGTGAAAATTTTTGTTCCTTAGAATGACATGTTTGTGACATCTTCAAAAGTATCTTCTTTGAAGAAAATTAAGACAACAGAAATTAATGGAAACATAAATAAAATTATGACATTTTCTAATGACTCTGGGATGTGTTGGATCATGGTGTAGGGTTTAATGGAGATGAAAAACCAAAGCAATTTCAAGTTGTTTGTTGAATGTATTGAAAACGAGTGTCCTCTTAGCTCTTTAGCAAACAATGAAAATGTTAAGGAGTTCAATGAGGAAAAATGTTATGAAACCAGCTCACAGAAAGATAGAAAAGATAATTGAACACTTTAGAATTCAGCCTCTTCGAGGGGGCAACCTCCTTTACATTACACAAATGAAAAATTCTTGGATGATACAAATGACAAGACCTCCTTTCTATATATAGGAGTCTAAGGGTCATAATATATGAGAGCTGACATAACAATAATAATGTAAGGGCACAATAATAAAAATAGTGGGCTTTTATGGGGACTACATGGGTACAAAAATATAATAAGGGGGTTTTACTAATAACAATAAGGGGTTACACTAGTAGTATAGGGGTCTAACATGCCCCTCTCCTTCAAAAACTGTTGTCCTCAACGCTTGAGTAGTTCTTGATGCTTCTGTATAAAATTCTTGTCCTTCCATGTGAAATATTCAACAGGTAAGTTCTTCCACTTGATGAGATGCTTTGAAATTGATTGATTTCGTAGCTGTCGACTTCTCAGTTCTGTAAATGCTTCAGGTTCCAATATGCTTTTTCCTTCCTTGTCAAGTTCTAGAAATATTGTTGGAACTGGGATATTCGGCAACTTTTGAATGAGTTCCCACCCTGCTTCTCCATTCTTTCATTCATACCTTCTTTTGTTTATCAATTTGGGTTGGATAATTGTACCAACCTCTACCATTTCTGCAACCATATGTTCAATTTCACTCCTTTGGGCATATGGATATCTATAAGGCTTGACGTTTGGAGGAACACATCCTAGAACAAAATGAATAGCATGATCATGATCACGAATACGTAGCAGACCTTTGGGAGTCTCAAATACCTTGGAATGATTGTCCAAGACTTTTTGGAGATTTAGAGAAATACATGATTTCGATGTGCGAATAGTTAGCGAACATAATTATGCAATTATGCCTCATTGTTCTTTCTTTAGAATATTTGTCATTCTGTCAGAGTTGATTATCTTTCCTAGTTTCCCTGTGATACCCCTTAGTTCAACTTCCTTTCCTTCCGAAGAAAATTTCATAAAAAGTTCTTGAAAATTAAACGCTGTTGTACCCAAGGATTGTAGCCATTGGACTCCATGTACAACATCAGCACCACCCATTGGAATGGAAAACATTGGGCTATTCAATACATACTCTCCCATGGATAGCTTGATATTTTGGCACTTTCCAAAGCAATTTATGGTTCCTCCACTTACAATTGTCACTTGACACTTTGGTGCTGGATCTAGGAAGCAATTCAAGTCCTTGGCTATCTTACAATTAATAAAATTATGGGTACTACATGAATCAATCAACACTATTACTTTTTTCTTCTTGATATGTCCTTCTATCTTTATAGTTTGATGAGTGGTAATTCCAACGAATGCATTACAAGATATGGTTGGATTCATTTCTTGATGCTCAATGTGATCTTTCACTTCTTGAACATTTTTCTTCTTGAGATGTCCTTCTATCTTAATAGTTTGAGGAGTGGTAATTTTGGCCAATGCATTACAAGATATGGTTGGATTCATTTCTTCTTTCTCTGGGGTTAGGTCCTGGTGTATATCCTCTTCTTTTGATGTTTCTTGATCCTTTTCTTCCTCCTCTTCATACTCTATGTAAAATAATTTCTTCTCAGCACACTCATGACCTTTGGTGCATTTGCTATCACAATTGTAACAAAGCCCTTTTTCTCTTTTTTCTTCCAATTGTTGTGGTGTAGCCCTTGTAGGTTGTGGAAGGCTAGGAGAAACAACACTTCCATCCTTATAGTTGTGAGGGTTAGACTTCCTTGTTGCCATAATTTTACTTTCCACTATGTAACAAAGCCCTTCTACTCTTTCCAATTATTGTGGTGTTGCTCTAAAGAAGGTGTTGCTCTTTGTATACTCATAATGTGCTATCATTTCCTCCATGAAAATTGACCACGTAACAAGTTGTTTACGAGAACAAAGCCCTTTATACCATAAAAATTGATCCGGTTCTAAATATGAAGATGCAATACATACATTTTGTAACAGTGGTACACCATGTAGATCAAAATATTGCTCCATCTAAAATATCCAATTTACCGGATCCTTGCCATCAAACTTCCTCATATCGCCTTCTTTTGATTTTAGGAGATCGATCTTGAAATGACTATAACTCTGTAATTTTGGTTCTTCCAGTTATGAGATTGTGATCTACAGTAGCCCTCTACGTCCTCTTTCCAATGCCACCAGTCTGATCCAAATTAGATTCTCCAAGGAAGAGTTATGCGCAATCTCCCAAGCTGACCTGATTATATACCTTTCCAGAAGAGTGAACTTGTATGAAGTTCCATGTGTCACTGTTTCGACCTTTAGCTCTGAAAAATATATACAAGAAACTAAAGTCCGTCCTCTTTTTGTACCTTCTTACAAAATTTCAATCTGATGCTCAGAGAGAAAGTTATGATGATTTCCCCAGGTCACCTGTTTGGAATCTAATTCAGGAGTTTGCAAAAAGACCAACTTCCCTAGATCATATCTCCAGAAATATAGTGCGAAAAGCTCTGAAATTTGAACTTGAGTTTCAGTGCGATTTCTTCTCATATGGGTTTTTTTTCACTTCTGAAACATCGCAATAAAAAATTTATAGCGAAAATGCCACGATGACCTATTTGGAGCAACGAAACCCTAGAATCCAAAGCTCTGATACCAAATGTTATGAAACCAGCTCACAAAAAGATAGAAAAGATAATTGAACGCCTTAGAATTCAGTCTCTTCAAGGGGGCAACCTCCTTTACATTACACAAATGAACAATTCTTGGATGATACAAATGACAAGACCTCCTTTCTATATATAGGAGTCTAAGGGGTCATAATATATCAGAGCCGACATAACAATAATAATGTAAGGGCACAATAATAACAATAGTGGGCTTCTATGGGGACTACATGGGTACAAAAATATAATAATGGGGTTGTACTAAAAACAATAAGGGGTTACACTAGTAGTATAGGGGCTCATAAATATTTTATAATGATCAAGAAAAGAAAGTTCTATGAGGAGCTTTTACTACATGGGTGATTTGTCCGAGGTTCCTATAGCTCAAGAAATCTATGACAAATTAACCAGGTAGGAAATAATTTTTCAATCCATGAGGAGAATGCTTTCTTATGAAGATAGTTAAAAGGTGGACAAAGGTCAACTCTTGGAATGTGGAATCAATGTGTGGCTTAGGAAGTGCCAACATCAGTGCAACTTTTAAATGAGAGTAGTACTAAAGAAACTGTACAAGCTGGGTTGTGGAACATGACTGATATGCCACATTATGTAAAATCTTGATAGGCTCAGCTTGACATCAACAATGCTATTCAAAAGAGATATTCTTTGTGGATAGAATAAAATTTCTTGATTGGATTATATAGGTGGTTGCATGGAACACATTGTGAAGCCTTTGGGAAAATTCTTGGTGTTGGAATCAAATAGAATAAGATAAGATAATTTTATTTGTTTCTAACTAATCATCACAAAAGTAGGTCAATGGGACTAAGAGAGAATATCCAATGTAATTAAAAAGTGGGATTGTGAAATAAATTCCCAAATCAATGCTACCAAAAAGCAGATAAAGATAAGGATCAATTCCCTAGCTAAAAGAAACTTTAAGAGAAGATAGGAGTACAAGAGAAATGCTAACAACTAAATCTAGGTGAATGGGTGAAATATAATAGAGAGTATGTCCAGGGACGCTGAAGCTAGCTATTGAGGCCAAATGAATAGAGTGAGAGGCAGGCTCCTCATTGGAGTCATCAATCACTGTAAAAGGGCTGATGTACTAGAAAATGATGTCCTCAGGGAAGTGACTGCACGGTACTATTGGGAACACAAGAGTGAGGAATCACAACTCTCATAACATCCAAGGGGATGGGGAAGAAGAGAAAACTTGGCGCATTTTAGAGTTTGTCTTGGTCAACATATAGAAGCCACTTCTTCCTATCACTTTAATATGAAAAAATGTCAAGACCCGTGACACAATAATTATACCTTGCTACGAGGATAAATTGTGAAAATAGGTTGGATATAGACAAAAGTGAGCCCAAGGACATAGTTATACCTTCTACAATTCCTTTTCACAACTCTTTCAATGATTTAATGAATTAACAAATCTTCGATCATGAAAACAAAATTGAATTCTTCGAATGTTAGAATTTTGGTGCATATTGGAAAGAAATATGCAATACTAGCAGGCAAGGTTGTTCAAGATAGAAGGGTAGACATTATAATCCATAGGAAGTCAAATATCAAACCTTTGGTGGAGTTTGATTTGTAAGGTAAATGATGGTTAACTAGTTTTGTACGATTGTACGATAGTGGATATAGATAGTGCTAGATCTTCTAACATAATTAGAAACTAACTTATAGACATTGTTTTATGATGGTTCTATGTTACAGGAGGGCACAGGGAAGACTTTACATTGATTGACCCCTAGAAAAATCATACCCTTATTTCGTATAGGCCTTGAAAAAGTTCTTGATTTGAAGGTGAAATATTTAAAAGTTTTGGTTTGAAAATTATACTATGGAAGGTAATGAATTCCATCCATTTTATTTTGATTCATTTGGAGAATTTCAAATATGAGGTACAAACCTTGTTTGCTGAATTTTATGCTTTTATTATTGTCTCCATTCCGAGATCGTCATTACTGCCTTGATAAATCTATTTCCTTCATGAGCCCTTATCACAGAGATAATACCTTGTAACAATAGGATTACCAACAACAAAGTGTTATGTCATCAATGATGGCTTACTTGTACTTGATATAACATTGAGACAAAAGTATTGTAGAGAAAAATATATACTATGATTATATTCATGTCATAGATTTGAACTTCTATATTGATATTACTACCGCTGTGAGTTGAGCTTTAGTCTTGCTACCACCTTAGACTTGTTGCCCCTATGATCCGAGCTTATGTCTTTTTTCCACCTTAGACTTGTTGCCACTATGATCCGAGCTTCCATCTTGCTGCCACCTTAGACTTTTTTCCACTGTGATCCAAGATTCTAAAGGGTTCGGATTCCCTTCAACATTTTATCACCCATACTATTTGAAATATAGAGAGACAATTCTATGGAGATCTGACACGGTCTTACCTTCTTATCCCCCGCAAATTTCAGAGGTATGCAAAGTCTATTATGTGGTAATGCAAAGACCCTAGGCTCCTATATATTGTGATTCATCCATATACTTAAGCCGACCTGAGCATCTGAATGCATGGGTTTCCTTAATGTGAGCTGACATGAGTTTGTCACTTTATTTGGAAGCCGACATGAAGGGAGGACTCTGTGCTTGTCGTTGGAGGGCTACATAGACTTCTATTTATTTGACATATGCTCAAGAAGAGCTCTTCATATATGACATTGACTCTTTGACTCTAATGATAAATCCTAAATCTCTCAATGGGAGCCACTAATAATTAAAATCTCTTTCTCATGAAATGAGTGAACGTCTCCATGAGGATGCCCTCCAAGATTCTCCCAGCAAGCCATCCCTTGATACAAGGAATATCTCTTGCTTTTTCTACCTATTTTCTCAGCTACATGCACTGAATACAACATATTAAGAGGGGAAGAAAAATAAAGACAGTTACTCATGGTCTAGCAAACTTAGCCAAGGTTCCATATAACTCATGAGCCATAGCTTCCACATGGAAAAAAGTTGTGACTATATCTCAAATGGGGTTAATGAAAGTCAACAACACAGAAGGCTTTCTTTTTTCTCATTTCCTTCAACAACCATTTTCTCTAGTCTAATGATAATTGGGTGAAAATTTGTTTTCCATAGAAGACATGTTTGTGACATCTTCAAAAGTATCTTCTTTGAAGAAAATTAAGACAATAGAAGTTAAAATTAATGGAAACATAAATAAAATTATGACATTTTCTAATGACTCGGGGATCCGTTGGATCATGGAGTAAGGTTTACTAGAGATGAAAGACAAAATAAAGTTCAAGTCGTCTGTTGAATGTACTGAAAATGAGTATCCTCTTAACCCTTTATCAAACAATGAAAACTTTAAGGAGTTTAATGAGGAAAAAGCCTCTTTTGTAGTTCATAAATATTCTATAATGATCGAGAAAAGAAGGTTCTATGAGCAATGCTTACTACATGGGTGATTTGTCTAAGGTTCCTATAGCTCAAGAAATCTATGATGAATTAACTAGCTAGGAAATAATTTTTCAATCCATGAGGAGAATGCCTTCTTATGAAGATAGTGAAAAGGTGGAGAAAGGCCAACCCTTAGAATGTGGAATCAATGTGTGGCTTAGTAAGTGCCAGAATCAGTGCAACTTTTAAATGAGAGTAGTACTAAAGAAATTATACATGCTGGGTTATGGAACATGACTTATATACCACATTATGTACAATCTTGATAGGATCAAGTTGACATCAACAATGCTATTCAAAAGAGATATTCTCTGTGGATAGAATAAACTTTCTTGATTGGAGTATATAGGTGGTTGCATGGAACACATTGTGAAGCCTTTGGGAAAATTCTAGGCGTTGGCATAAAATAGAATAAGATAAGATAATTTTATTTGTTTCAAACTAATCATCACAAACTTATTTCAATGGAACCAAGAGAGAATATCCAATGTAATTAAAAAGTGGGACTATGAAAGAAACTTCCAAATCAATGCTACCAAAAAGCAGATAAAGATAAGGATCAATTCCCTAGCTAAAAGAAAGTTTAAGAGAATATAGGAGTATAAGAGAAATGTTAACAACTAAATCTGGGTAAATTGATGAAATACAATAGAGAGTATGTCTAGGGATGGTAAATCTAGCCGTTGAGGCCAAGTGAATAGAGTGAGAGGTAGACTCCTTATTGGATTCATCAATCATTGTAAAAGGGATGATGTAATAGAAAATGATGTCCTCAGGGAAGTGACTATATAGTATTATTGGGAACACAAGAGTGAGGAAGCACAACTCTCATAACATCCAAGGGGGTGGGGAAGAAGAGAAAACTTGGCATATTTTAGAGTTTGTCTTGGTCAACATATAGAAGCCACTTCTTCCTATCACTTTAATATGGAAAAATGTCAAGACCTGTGACACAATAAGTATACCATGCTACAAGGATAAATGGTGAAAATAGGTTGGATATAGACAAAAGTGAGCCCAAGGACACAGTTATACCTTCTACAATTCCTTTTCACAATGCTTTCAATGATTTAGTGAATCAACAAATCTTTGATCATGAAAACAAAAATAAATTCTTGGAATGTTAGAAGTTTGGTGCATAACAGAAATAAATATGTAGTACTAGTAGGAAAGGTTGTTCATGATAGAAAGGCAGACATTATAATCTATAGGAAGTCAAAGCTGAAATCTTTGATGGAGTTTGTTTCATAAGGTAAATGATGGTCCACTAATTCTACACAATTGTATGATAATGGATATAGATAGTGCTAGATATTCTAACCTAATTAGAAACTAACTTCTAGACATTATTTTATGATGGTTCTATGTTATAGGAGGGTGTAGGGGAAGACTATACATTGATTGATCCCTAGAAAAAGCATACCATTATTTCCTATAGGCCTTGAAAAATTTCTTGGTTTGAAGCTGAAACATTTAAAATTTTTGGTTTGAAAATTATATTATCGAAGGTAAAGAATTCCATCCATTTTCTTTTCCTTCATTTGGAGACTTTCCAATCTGAGATACAAAACTTGATTACTAAATTTTATGCTTTTAGTATTGTGTCCATTCCTCAATGTAATATTGTTGTTGTGTACATTCCTATATGTAAGATGTAGTTGTGTCTCTTATGATTTTCCCAGAGAGGTTAAGATGAAATGAAGGTTTTTATGACTATTTCCTGCTTCACATATTCCACTGTCTATTCTGTAGGCTATCGATCATTGATCCATTGTTTCACTTTGGGATTAAGCCTCTCTATGTCCTTCATTCATTGCTAATATGCCATAATAAATTCTCTGATTATGTCAACACATGGAACTTTTTAAGTTCTCAACTAAATGGGATTTAATTTTCCCAGTTAGGCTTGCCACAAAGAAAACCTAGGGATGATGGGTAAGAGGGATTTGTTTATGGTATTTCATGTAATGACTCTAGGGTAGTTATTATACTAGACAAAAAAAAACTTGATCCTGGCTGGATGGTCTAGAAGACAGAGGAATATTTTTCTCAGATAATAAAGTTCCATAATGAGATCATTAAAGGGTAGTCATGGAAAATATGGGTCATGGATACGTCATGATATTTGTTGCAAACCCACTAGGATGGATAGAGTATACAATTTTTGAACTAGTTCTCAGCAATTAGTAGCTTCATAAGCACTGTGAGGCATAAGGAATCTATGTTTTGAGCAAGATCTTGTTCCACATGATGGAAACACATAGAATCCATAAGTAGATCGTTTCAAAATAGGAAAGTAAACTTTCTTTACTGCGTATTGTCCTTGTGTTTCCTTGTGAGGGGTATTTCTATTTTCTGAAAGCAATTGGAGCTGAATATTTTAGGGCTAGGGTCATTTCCTTCTAGTGCTTTATCAAATGAAGGGGAAGATTTGAAGGCTACTTCCATCCTTTCCAAATTGTTTTATCATATTCACTTCAAATGGAGATATCAACAAGAATCTGAACACCATTATTTTCTGCAAAGGCCTTTGGGCTAAGGGAATATTTCCCATAATGGAGTCCCTCCATATCTTTATTGTTTTCTCATTCATGGGATGGAGTTGATTTACAGATTTAGATATATCCAAAGGGAAGGTCTCTCAAAAGGATCTTGTGCCTTTCTGCCTCATTAAAATATATGTTCCAGATTACTTCCTTTCACCCTACTATTTTTCCAAAAACTGGATATTAATATATGCATGGACGTGCTAATGGTGTAGTG
Source organism: Pinus tabuliformis (assembly GCA_031772625.1). NCBI lineage: Eukaryota > Viridiplantae > Streptophyta > Pinopsida > Pinales > Pinaceae > Pinus > Pinus tabuliformis. The sequence continues at coordinate 726,329,102 of CM062814.1, forward strand.
ACATCTAATGCATTGAGACATCTCTAATTCTCTATGGCCTTTGGGTAGTCAAGCAAATTCGTGGGAGGAGGTCAAAGTTCTGAAACACTTCTTGGTATTTAATATTTCTATTTTAGCTTATGGTTTCACTGGAGCATTGTTTGAGGTCACTTTCCCTTATCTGAGGTCTGATGTTTATCTTTGACGTGTTTTTATGGAGGTTATTCCAATGCAGATCCTAAGGCTTAAGTCTGGCCTTACAAAGTGACTGAAATGAAATGTCTGAACACAAGTTTTCAAGTTGATCTATGGGTTATATACACTGCCCTTCTGTAGCATGTATGCGACTCTCATTAGGCTGATCTGGAATTTTTATGGTAGTCTTTTATTTTGAATTGGTGGAACCTTCTTCCAGGAAATATTTGTGGCCCTCTTAAGGCTCAAATTTGGGCACACATGGAGACCCATTTTAACACCTAACATAGTTTATGTGTGCAGACTTAGTAATTGTTCTAAGGTATTTTTGACAAAGGGATAATTTATGTTTTTGGGAAGACATGTTCCTCTGAAGTCACTCCTATGCAATTTTAGGTTTCTCACTGTAATTGTCACACAATTTCAAGTGAAATTGTTGTAGCCTTGAGTATGGTATGTTTGCATCCTTTTCTAGATGATCTGAAGCCTATATTTGTGTAGAAGGACAGACTTAATTATAGCACATAATTTCTCTCCCTTGATTACATATTCAACACTCTTAAGGTTCATACGGTGGTACATTGTAGAGCTCCTAGGGTTAGTATTTGACTGGTATTGATATATTAAGTAGCAACTCCATAAAAAAAATTTGCAGACCTTTCTCTTGCATCATTTCTGTGATCATTGGTTTTGTTCAGAGATTTGTCTTGCAATAGAGGACATAAATAGTATTTTTAGAGATTCAAGGAGCATATCTACAGATCAATCCTATGGCATCTTTGTGAACCCTACTACAAAGTCTAGATGTGGCAAGAGGTGGTAATCCTTGCTGGAGAATATACTTGTTGTATTGAACTTGAAGACAAAATAAAATTTGCTCATGAGGGCTCAAATTGAAGAATTAAAAGCTAATCCTTGACAATAAAGGTTTCATTGGGCCAGCATGAAGATCGATATCTTCACCAACAAAGCTTTCCAAGATATAAGATAGATTTGTTGTGTAGCAATATTTATCAATAAATCTGAGGTATGATGATACAATTTAATTTGAGCTATTATTGAAACTTGGACTAGTTTGAAGGATTGGACATCATATGTACATTGTGATTGATTGAGGTACATTGAAGTGTATAGCACATTGTGTTTAGAGATAAAAAATCTAAGTCCACTTGCATAGCTAGGCCATCATTATTTATGTCCAGAACTTGTGTTGATCAAGTTGGCTGCTAGGGTTTAACAATACTTGTGTTATGGTGATAAGGTTTAGGCCACAAACTTGTGCATAACTATTCATGAAAATGATTGATGAACTGTGAGTATGGCCATAATATAGTAAGACAAGGTGCTCGAGATGTATGCTTTAAATATTGTAACTCATGTGGATGCCTCCATATCTAAGATAAGTTAGTGTAGTAGAAAATATTTTGTTTTGATTACAGAGATGAATGGTAGAGAACAATGGTATACTTTGTTTGATGACAGAGCTTGTATTTGCAAGCTTGTTGGTGTTTGATGAGTGAATTCCATGATGATTTATGTATGCCATTATGGAAAAACTCTGTTGCTTATTGATAATTTGATACACTATTAGTGTTTTCAATTAGTTTCTTCATTATCCAATGGATCCATTTTATTTGGTGGCTTCTTATCTCAGACAGAGTTAAATGAATTTGTTTTTCTATGGCATCCTATGGAGGTTCTGAAGAACACAATTACTTACCTAATCTAATCAGAGGTAAGATGGAAGACTGTTATTGTCAAACATTTCTTTTCTTGTTGGTTCCATAGAATTTAATTTTATTTCCACTCCCTTCATGTGCCACAATTGGTGAATTTATCAACTGTGGATTAGGGATTTTCATTGTGCCATGATAGATTTGTTAACTGACAACTCACTTTGATGGAGTCTGTGTAGAGCAGAAATTTATCTCAAGTATCATTTGGAAGTATTCTAGTCTCTAGAATCTAAAAAGAATGAGGTTGCATGATATGAATATTTAGTTCCAATTCAAATCACATCATTGTGCCCTCATAGTCTTTTGACACCTAATCCTAATGATTGGGTGAATATAATGTAAATAGATAAATAAGTAATATGAACAGTCATCGAGAGATGAAGTGAACAGTCTCTCCCTCATGTATATAATGAAGACCTACTTGAAGGAATACACACGAATCAATTTTTGGTTGAGGAGTTACTGCCTAGTCTGACATGGTATCAGAGCCAGCTCCCAAAATAGTTGTAACTCCCATCTGCCTACTGCTCTCTTTCCACTGCCTACTGCTCTCTGTCCCCTCCACTGTCGCTGTTGTGTGTTGTACGCTGGTCTGACATTGGTATGCGTTGATGCTGCTCATTACAACGCTGCTCGTTACTATGCATTGATGCTGCTCCAATCCAAAAAAAAAACCTTTTTCGTATTGTCAATGAACACGACTGTTTGTTTGAGGAATTCTTTGCATCTATTCTGTTAATCATGGAAAAGAATTCAAGAATTTAACGTGCTTAGTGTTTTGAAGAGCTGAATTTCATTCTTGCTCTGAACCTCATGAGGTCCGTATACAGCTGCAATAACTTTTGTGTTCCCCATCTCAAAGATAGCAGAGCCATCGACTTTGTCAACAACTCCCAGCTGTGCATGTAACTGTCACATTTCCAGTGGTCGACGCCCATCCAGACGTAGCCCCTCTGGACTAATGTACTCCATAATGTATGATATGGGAATAGAATGCTCTCCCTCCAAACAAATTATGCTATTCCTCTAGCTATGCAGTCACGATTATTCCTCAATAGCTCGTAAATGAAGCCGCTCGCACTCAAGTGAGACTCCACACCGATTATTACAAGAAACCAAGGTATTAGAAAGCTTTTAATGCTGGCTTGGTATTATATTAACGCTAGCCTGACATGGAAAAGGTGCCTGATTCTGTTACGTGAATGATGGTATATATGTTGAAGTTTTTTTGGCATACACATTGAAGTTTTTTTCACATAACATTGGCATATACTTTGAAAGTTTTTGGTATATACGTTGAAGACCTTTCGTCGTGTAAAAGGTGTTAATAGCCACGCATTGAATGTACTTTGAACACTATTGAATGTACTCTTAACACTGTTTAACACATGGAATTGTATTGAATTTTTATCGTATATACGTTGAGATTAGATTGGTGAAGACCAAATTCAGATAGCTTTGTTGCCTTTTCATGTAAAACAATTCAAGAATGTTGCGAAAAAAATGATGAGGAAGAGATTTGAAATATTTTTGAGAATGCATAACTAATCTATGTTTTATATTTTCATTAAAGACAAATACAGTGCAAAGCCCTATATGGAGAGAATGCCTTTTTGAATTGTAATTTAAAAAAAAAATTACCACCAGAAGTACAATTTTATTATATATTGGCAAAAGTATTTTTCTATTAGCAGAAGTAACTTTTTTACAGAATGCATTCAATCATATCCATGGTGGGAATAGTTCTCACTGGCAAGGAGAACTATCCTAAATGGTCCCGGATGATAAAACACACCCTCATTTTCAATGAGTTGTGGAAAGGAGTGTGTGTCAGAGATGGAGACAATCAACTAGTATAGCCTACCTCAAACAAAGATCTCGTCATTTGGGAAAACAAGAACAACAAAGCTTATGCATTAATCATAGCATCTGTAAATGAAGAGGTGAGTCACCATATTTTGTCATTTTCAACTGCCTTTGAAGCATTACAAAAGCTAAAAGAACTCTATGACTCACATTCTGCACTTGAAGTTGTTCAACTCATGATTAAACTCTTCACTCTTGAACTACAAAATAATGATCCTCTTGCTCTTGCATCTGAAGTCAAGTCTATAATGCATGATATCAAATCCACTGAGGTTGAATTAGATATTCCTCTTATCGCTTTTATCAAGGCGCTTTATCCTACTTACTCCAATTATCTTGAGTCATTGCAAGAAAATGGAAATCTCAAAGATATCACCTTTGACTCTCTTGTGAAAAAGTTTGCTGAAAGAGAAAAAGATTTTGGAAAGGAGACAACCCCTGAATCTTCTGAAGAGGTTGTGTGCCTTGATCATAAAGAAAAGCATTCTACTCAAGATTCTTCAAGAGGAAGAGGTGGTCGAAGAGGAAGAGGAAGATATTTCAGAGGTAGGGGGGTAGACATTCTCAAGGAAAAAAGGTGGATTTACATTGCATTTGCTGCAAAAGAAATGGATCACATGATGCCTCTACACGCAAGCTACCATGGGACAAAATTGAGCAGAAAAGAAACCAACAGAAAGGTAAAACTAATGATACGGACAAAGGTAAAGCACCTAAATCCGCTCACTATGTTGTGGCACAATGTAATATTGGAGTAAATGAAGATTTATTTAATGCTTCACTTGCTTCTTGGAAAAATGATTGGTTGCTTGATTCAGGAGCAACCTACCACATGACTCATAGAAAAGACTTTTTTGAAGAATTTACTGACAATGTTGATGGAGCAGTATACTTTGCAGACCAATCAAAAATCAAGCCATCAGGGCTTGGCACAATCAAGCTTAAACTACCTGGTTTTCGAGACCTTCTTCTGCATGATGTTCTATATCTCCCATAGCTCAAGAGAAACTTGTTGTCCTTGGTTCACATCTGCCAGCAAGGTCACTCCATTCATATGTTTGATGGCAAGCTTGAGGTGAGAAAAGCATCTGACCACTCACTTGTCATGAGGGAAATAGAAGAAGAAAGGCTTCTCAAGCTGCAAGGAACCTCTACTCGTGCACAACATTTCTCATACAATTCTCATCATGAAGAAAGTACAGTTCCATCAAGTTTATTATGGCATACTATATTTGGACATTTGAACTATGACAGTCTCCGCTTGTTGATGAAAAATGGTGTTGCTGGTTTGCCTACATTTCCTAGGAAACTTAAGCAATGTGATGTTTGCATCCTAGGAAAGCATAGCAAACAATATTTTCATGATTCACATTCAAGAGCACTTAGAAAAATTGAACTCATTCATTCAGATTTATGTGGTCCAATGCCTATTCCTTATGCAAATGGAAATAAATATATGATGAAATTTATTTATGACTACACCAGAATGTGTTGGGTTTATTTATTGAAGAACAAATCTGATGCTTTTCAAACATTCAATAATTTTCATAAATGGATTGAAAATGATGCACAATCTCATACTAGGTCTATTTGCACTGATAATGGAAAAGAATACACATCAAATGAATTTGAAAACTATCTTCGCCAACATGGGATCAAACATCAAACAACTGTGCCTTATAATCCCCAACAGAATGGTGCAACTGAAAGAATGAATAGGACAATCTTAAATATGGTACGATCCATGCTCTTCTTCAAAAATGTAAAGATAATGTTTTGGGCTAATGCTATTCTATGTGCTGCATATATAAAGAATAGATTTCCATCTAATGCTATTAGAAACAAGACTCCTTATGAAATGTGGTATGGACATGTTCCTTTGGTAAAGCAGCTCAGGGTCTTTGGTTCCACCTGTTATGCCTTGATACCAAAGGTACATAGAAACAAACTTGGTGCTAGAAATTGTAAATGTATCTTACTAGGGTATTCAAACACCTCCAAAGCATATCATCTCTATGATGAGGTAAATAAAAAGTTTGTTGTATCTAGAGATGTAATTTTTCTTTAATCATCCAAAACTGACAAATTTGTTGAGCGGCAACTTGATTGCTTGGATAGATTCCCAAAAGGAAAATCATTTCAATAATTTGATAATTAGATTCCACATCCTAAAGGGGGGATTCCTATACTAGATCAACATGTGGAATCTTCTTCTGAGGAACACTCTCCCCCGCATGAAACTCCAACAACAGATGATGCTTTAAGTGATGTGATTGATAGAATTGGGAGACTCAATCTTGATTCAGTCCCAACTCAATCAACGGAGCAGCCTAGACCATCTGAGAAAGGTCCCCCAAAGTGGTTGACAAAGACACTTGAAAGTGTTCATCCTGATGAGGTTGGAAAGACAGGAACTAGAAATTCAAACCGGCAAAATGGAGGTGATGTGGATGACTCTAATTAACTTATTGATATGGATGTTTCTTATGATTGTGAATTGAACTTGTCTACAGATTTTGAACCAACTTCCTTCAAAGAAGCTGCTTCTCATGATGAATGGAAAGAAGTGATGCAAAAGGAGTATGATGCCCTCATAAAGAATGACACTTGGAAGCTGGTTGATCCTCCATTAGGAACAAAACCAATTGGCTGCAAGTGGGTCTACAAGAAGAAGTACAAAGCTAATGGCTCACTTGACAAGCACAAAGCTAGGCTTGTGGGAAAAGGTTTTGCACAGAAGAAAGGGGTTGATTATGAGGATACTTTTGCCCCCACAGCAAAATGGGCTACCATCTGGACACTCTTTACCCTAGCAGCTCAGAACGGTTGGAAAGTCCATCAAATGGATGTAAAAATTGATTTCTTGAATGGAGATCTAAAAGAGAATGTCTTTATGTCCCAGCCTGAAGGATTTGCTATGAAAGGACATGAACATAAAGTATGCAAATTGGTGAAGTCCTTGTATGACCTCAAAAAAGCACCGCAAGCTTGGTATGAAAAACTAACTGAGCATCTTATGAAACTCGATTTAAAACATTATGATCTTGATGATGCAACTTTATTTGTCAAGAAACTTGGCAAAACAGTTGTATATCTTATGGTATATGTAGATGATCTTTTGATGACAGGGAACAATGAAAGCTACATTGCATCCATAAAGAAGGAATTAGGGAAAAGTTTTGAAATGACTGATTTGGGCTATGTTCATTACTATCTTGGCATTGAAGTGACCCAACATCTGAAGTCCATATTTCTTTCTCAAAAGAAATACGTTGGAGATCTATTGAACAGGTTTGGCATGACAGAATGCAATTCTCTTACTACTCCAATGGAACAAAACTTAAAGCTCACATCTATTGAAGGAAAAGAATTTGAGGATGCAACAAAGTATAGATAGCTTGTAGGAAGTCTCAACTACCTAACTACTACCAGACCAGACATTTCGTTTGCTGTTGGAATCCTCTCCAGGTTTATGCAAAAGCCTTGTGAGGGACATTAGTCTGCTGCAAAAAGAGTTCTAAGGTACTTGATGGGAACTCAAGACTTTGGAATCAAGTATACACAGGTGGACGACTTCATCTTGATTGGATACTCTGATTCAGACTTCGATGGAGACAAAGAAACTAGGGTATCTACTTCAGGATATGCTATGATTCTTGGATCAGGAGCTGTCTCCTGGAGATCACGCAAATAATCAATTCCAGCAGATTCCACAATAGAAGCAGAATACGTGGCAACAGCTGAAGCAACAAAAGAAATTGTGTGGCTTAGGAAAATTCTTGAAGATTTGCAGGTAAAATAGGTACAATCAACTCCACTCATGATTGACAATACCTCTGCAATAAAGTTGGCCAAGAACCCAAAGTTCCATGATCGAAGCACATCAATACTAAATATCATCTAATTCGACATTATGTTGAGGCCAAAACAATCCATCTTTGTCATTGTTCCACTAATGAGCAAATTGCAGACATCTTCACCAAAGCGCTTGGAAGAGAAAAGCTTGAACGATTCAAAATGATGCTTGGACTCACCAACATCCCTTCAGATTAAGGGGGGGAATGTTGACACCTAATCCTCATGATTGGGTGAATATAATGTAAATAGATAAATAAGTAATATGAATAGTCATCAACAGATGAAGTGAACAGTCTCTCCCTCATGTATATAATGAAGACCTACTTGAAGGAATACACATGAATCAATTTTTGGTTGAGGAGTTACTACTTGGTCTGACTCAGTCCTTCAAATCTCTAATTTATCTCCTCTACTTTACCTATAACTACCCTTGAAATATCTAATTTATCTACCCTATAAGCTGGCCTTGGGTTTGAGGCAATTCAAATTCAAAGCTCTGAACTCAAACTTGCCTCCTGGGTTATTGAATCTTGGCTAGCTCATCAAGCACCCATTCAGGAAATCTTGAAGTTACCTTATGGAGAAGTTGCTACAGGCTCAACTGATACCACTGTGAAGCTCTGGAGAGGTTCAAAATGTCTTCATACTTTTATAGGACACACAGGTACATCTGAGATAAAATACATATTAATTTTATGAGGTGCTTTAAGCATGGAGGAGACGTGCAATATCAATCCAAACCATTAATCTGACCTATTTTATTGCACTGCCTATGGTGAGTGAAGTGAATTTATCATATTATGATAAAAGCTAGCCAACCCTTCTCCGGGCTACTATTTTATCAGAGATCCTCAACATTATGAGAAAAATTGTAAAGCAAAGGAGTTTGAGTAAATATGTAGAGAATCTTGGACTTCATATGATGTCTTGTAACTTTTATGTAACATATTTGTCTATTTACCATGAAACCATATCTTTTGACATTGCAAGTAAAATCAAAATATCATGTTGCTTCTTCACACACCATCTTTGGAATTATCATGTGAGTTGTAGGTGTCTTTATACTCTCTTTCTTCATGCATACTTTCTTAAACTGTGTTGTTTCTTTCCTTTCTCATACAATTTGAAGAATCTCTGCTTATTTTGAAAAGTAAGAATTCATTCAAGAGTTTCTGAAAATTGGCAGGGTGTTATTTGAAGGGTAGATAAATAGCACATCATTGTGCACTATTCAAATCTCTAATTTTGCAAGGCATCTGAATGCCATATTTTTCTCCAGATCGAGGCTTTGTGGGGAAGTGAAGAGCGAGAAAGTTGTTGGGCATAGCTCTGCTTAACTGAATACTCAGCTAAACCCCACCCTCTACAGTCTGATTCCTTGAGGTTCTTTAGGGCACAACCATGCAATTTCTATTCCATTGAGGCCACCAAATGGAACAAGTGTGAAGGTGGAGCCCCAATGTCCCATCCTCTCAATAATCTAAAGCTTTGTCCCATGAAGAAATGTCAAAGAGGGAATTTTCTCCTTGTTTTCCAATCATATCTTTAAAGGAGTGAGATCCCAAGAGTCAAGAAGTTGGTGACCCATGATGTTATTCTTCCAAATATTGATATTTTTACCATTTCCTAAAATCTAGGTAAACTGATCCATTATTATTGGAATGGTAGATTTCATAAGTCTCCAAATGGATGGCCATCATCTCACTTGGAGAATATCATCTGGAGACTACTTTCTTTCCCATATGAAATATTTTTTGTGCAACTGAAAAACCTTTTCCACCATTCATACTTCCCTGACACTAGCCTTCATAGGAGTTTAGCACCCATTGGTAGAATCCTTGATTCCAAGCCCACCATGAGATTTGGGTTCCTAGACAATAGACCAGTTAACCAAGTGAAATCTTTGGAATTGGATTTCCCTCTTTACTAGAGAAATCATCTTAATTCTTGAGCCAGAGGTTCCTTAACAATCGCCTGAGCAAGCATTGGAGAAAATTGATAGATGGGAAACATCTGAATTACAATTGTTGTGAGGGAGAGTTTTTCTCCTTGCGAAGATAAAAATGTTTATGGAACAGTCTTGAGGGAAATGAGAGCAATCTCATGCCATTCTTATTTCCTGTTATGTGTATAATCTTAATATATTTTGGGAAACATGGCTAAATATTGCCTATCAACTCCATGAAGGAATTAACCTTTGTCCTATTGAATGAAATGTCCTACTTCTTATGGTGAGAAAAAACAGTAGAATTAAGGTAAGAATTCTCATATAGTAACTCCAAAATTATTGGAATAAGGACCCATTAAAAATGGCTTGTGAGTTGTCGTCCCTTCCTAACCAAGAAGAGCGCATGGGGGATTTGATGTGAGGAGACAACAACTCAATTTCATTTTCTCAAGAATGAGATGCATGAGTTTGAGTTAATACAAATGATGCATGAACTAGAGGGCCAAATTCTCTTTCTAAGGAGGAGATTCAAGGATCTGAACAATATCATGTTATTGTGCAATCAATTTTTTTTTTGTGAGAATGATTTTGTTCTTGAATAAGATGAAGCTGTAGCATCTTCCTATCCTTTAGAAGTTCAAGAAATTGGCTTGGGAGAAATAAAGAATGAAATGAAGGGTCAACAACTTTTTCTCATGAAATACAATCAAGAATTTTAAAGAAAATAAAATGTTGCCCAAACATGTTCTCATAAATGTGGTGTTTCTTTAGAATATACTTTTGCAGATCCAAATAGTTACATGCTTGATGAGTACTTTAGGACCATGAAACTACTAGCCTTGTTGAGAATGAGGATGAATATGCCCAAGAGTCGAGACTTCCCACCCTCAAATGTTAATATTCTAGAATCCTTTTACCAAAATGAGCATTATGATGAAGACATGATTGGGCACAAAGACCAAGTTGTAAGACCTCCTGCAACACCACATATACCATATAAGTCTGACGTCAATTGCAAGAACCTTACTCTTGCATGCTATTTACTTAAGACAGAGCAGTCAATAGAGGAACATGTTGAATGTGTCAATGAGGGCCATATTCATGGGGTCTTTGATGGTTGTCTAAATGGTAATAAGAAGGAGAATGAAAAGAGAGCTCTCTTCAAGCCAAAGGGGGATTGGAAGAATCAAATGTCTTATTTTAGTGCAAAGGGGGGTATATATTTACAATTTTCATTTTTAGATTCCCTTAGAGTTAGCATTAAGCTAGCGGGTGGCATCCCTTCTTGTGACATGATTGAGGACTCGTCTCAAGAACAACTAAATGAAGCCGATGAATATTAGGAGATGAAGAAACCTCACATTTCATTGACCTAATATGCCTTTAGAATCAACCCTCGTTGTTTATATGATTATATAATATCATGTTTTTAATGTAGATGATCAAAACTAACATAATGATAGCCAAGAATCAACCCTAGGTTGTCAATAAGAAGAAGAGAAAGAACAGACATTATCAAACACAATTAGCTAACCGATGTATGATTTTTATGCTAAGGGTATGGTTGTTAATAAGCTCAGAAGTCTCTATCGGGCTGAAGATTATGGTCAAGATTATTTCTCAAATGTTGGAAAACAGTGTTGAATTATGAGAAAATCATGTTGTTCATGATGCAACAGTTGACTCAAAATTGTTTTGGGAATCTCCTAGAAGTTGTAACTTGTGACTAAGGTTCTCATTGACATTTCCCCAACTTTGGAAAAGGACAGTTCTGATTTTCATCTTGATATTTTTTTTTATGACACTGATACAAAGTAATGTAAAAGGGTGCAACTCAAATTATAGTTTGATTCATTACTGATACTTGGTGCCAATCTTCAAAATGAATGAATAGAAAGTTATCTTCACAATCCCATACCAACATCAGATTCAGTGATTGGTTTCCATTAGGTTTTGGGTCAAGGAAACATCCACTCCATGAATGAGATACTTGAGGAGGCTTCTCCTATTCTGGGAAAACAACATACCTATGATGCATCCAATTGCAAGAATAAAGGAAAATGAAAACATGTTTGCATACAATAATGAAAAAGGCATCTTGGGGAAAGGTATCTTCACTTTTTATTTATGCTCTTCATGCGCACCACTCTATTGTTTTCATTGATCATGTTTGGTCATTTTTAGAGTCATTTAAGTTAAGGCCTTAAGTATTTTTGGACCTTTTTGGGTAGTTTTTATAAGTGGCATGTATGGATTGCTCATTCATTCTACACTTTATCCCTTCATGTGCATGTTTCCCTAGCAATCAAATGCATGATTCAGTCCCATACATTAAACAATTTTTTGGCTCAACTCCATTGGTGATCTCATGTTTCCTATTTGATCAACATTTATCTCAGTTAGGGTAGGTAGGTAGGTTTTCCCTTTGTATTCATAGGGCACTTTCTAGCTTGCATTTTTCTTATATATTTGAAATTTAGTGTCATTCCAATCAGGGCATGAGTTGTTGCAACTTTCAAGGTGAGAAGGAAGAAAGATGAATTTTTGTGATGGATGACTCTTCTTATTGCTTCCAATTTCATAAATTCATACATAATCTCCACTATTATGAATTTGAGTATTTTTCAACACAATATCCTTTGTATGGGAGCATTAATCCACAAGAGTAAGTGGATCCTCTAGCACCATTATTGGATAATTATTTGGTGGTTCCTTTTCCTGGTCACTTTCAGTGGTATTTTACTTTTGGTACCTCTAAGAAAGATGATGATTACTAGCCATGAACTCAGTTTTCACAACATATTAATGATGGTTATGAATGACATTGCTAGATTGTTTGAATTTAGTGAACTATACTAGTTTCAAGTATTGATTATTAACAACAAGCTAACTTATGCAAGTGGTATTGCAACAAATGTGCTCATCAATGGTTTCCACACACCTCAGGGAAACAAATTAGCAAGGTAAGGTTTAAATAAGTTCTATCATTGCTTCTCTAATGGGGGATTTGGTATAGATTCATATAGAAAGGTTTTGGTCCTGATTTTTTTAAATCCCTCCTAGTGCTCAATAGATTCAAATATTTGGAGTTAAGATGGATTCTTATTTTTTCTAATTACTCATTGTGATTAATAAAATTGAAGTTTAACATGAATCCATGTAGAGCAGCTATAAGTATCATGTGTTTATGATATTGAAATCGAGTTCAATCCCTTTGTCTAATCAAAGTGTTTAAGTCACGAGATTAATCATCTAATATTTTTTATGCCATTCTTGATCTATATGCAAGAAACAAATCAAATGCTTTGCTAAATACTTCACATTCAGTTTCCTCTGTGGATTTTTTTCTAGTGGTTCTTCATTGGTGGTGATAATTGTAGCTTCGTAAATTTCCCTGCCTTTGGCCTGAAAGCTTGGAAAGAGAGGTAAATTTTCTGATTACAAAGTTGATCAAAATGTTTTCCAAATTGGGCTTTATGCAATATGTGATATATGTTACCCATTGCAGTTTTTACTTCGATTTGAGCACAACATACATGGGAGCAGGTATGATTTGCCCAAATATTGTCAATATATCACTGCTTATTGGAGTGTCAGCTTCGTGGGGTCTCATGTGGCCTTAACAAATTTCCTGCAACATAGGATTGGGTGTAGAAAAATGTGGCTCCTTTCATTCCAGGTACAAATATAATCACCATATCTATGGGAAATGAGATTCTTTCATAGGAAACAAAGTGCTAATATCCTTTGCAACCTTTGATATAAGATTTTCTTTCCCAGCATAACTCTGAAAATGTACTATCAGGCCCTGAAACCAAAAAGGAAAATTTGAAAAAAGAGACACCAGGTATAATTATCAAAATTTTTAAAAAAGATACACCATGTATAATTATCATCTATCCTGAAACCTTGAAAATTACGTATGGAACTCAGATTTAAAGATCCACCTGAGGCATTCCAGATATTATAGTAGAACCCAAACTGAGGAAACATCCTAATGTGCTCTTCCTGTGTTTGACACTTCCTACCCAATCAAAATATATGTATCCCTGTAGTTGTACTTCACCATTTGACACATATCTCAATTAATAACTGACTGCACAAGGCAAATATCACAACACATGCTTTATCACAATCCAATGTACATGCCTAGGTTCCACCATGAACTGGCTCAGAGTGTTCACTACAAAGAAAATATCTAGTATGGTATTAACCAGATACATCAAGGATCTAATCAATTACCAATACATATAGGGATCCACCAAATCTAAGTTAGAGCCTCTCAGCTTCTTCAAATTCACCATGGGAGTGGCCATGGACTTACAGTCCATCATCCCAAATCTCTGAAGGATCATAATAATATACTTCCCTTGACCAAGGAAGATCTCACCTGACTTCTTCCACACTTCCAAGGGCGAGCTTTGTAGCAGTAGCATGTTTTTTTTATCAACGATGGTTTGAGTCTTCGGACATTGTGTTTGGTGATCAAGCTCGAGGGCAAGATCTATAGCAGTGGCATGATTTTTATGTGATGATTCGAGTCTTCGGACATTGTGCTTGGTGATCATGCCCAAGGGAGATATATGTAGCAGTGGCATGTTTGTTTCATTGTGTTATGATTGGTGATGGTTAGTCTTTGTACATTGTTTTTGGTGATCAGGCCTGTGGGCGAGCTCTGTAGCAATGGCATGTTTGTTTCATTATGTTATGATCAACGATGCTTCATGTCTTCAGACATTGTGTTTGGTGATCAGGCCCGAGGGGGAGCTATGTAGAAGTGACATGTTTGTTTCTTAGACATATATACTCCGAAGGGTTGAAACCCATTCTTGTTTTAGGTATGCAATATTGATTATGTAAGTACGTATTCCTCACAGATCGTGACTCAGTGCTTTGGTTGGGTAGTTATATGGTATGATTTTTTCAATGATAGTTGTTGGTTTGAGTCCAGTCATACTCGGTCAATTTTTTTTTGTATAAGGGTTATTGGCACACCTTATATGTCCATTTTTTCGAATAGTTATACTTTTTGTAGCACCCGTAAAGTGTTGTTTGGTAGAATGTGCCCTGAAACTGTCATTATGTAGAATGATTAATTTTTGTATAAAATTTATATAGTTCTATATGGTTTTTGGAGCTTTATGCATGTGGACAGGGAGTAGACTGCAATGCCATTCAAGCAGGTGGTCTATGCTTTACTCCAAATACTGTTGTGGCACATGCTACACATGTAATGAATTCTTATTACCAGCTAATTGGTCACCACAACTATGATTGTCATTTTTCTCAAACAAAGGTTCTTACACAAGAGGATCCAAGTATCTATTCATCTTTTCTCTATACTTGTCACTTTAAATAATAGATTTGAATCTTTTTTACTCAAGCCTACACCTTAACTAGTGTCAAAGAGCCAAGCATATCCTTTTAAAATGGAACAAATGAGTTGTTATAATTATAAGGTTCCTTGTTTGAGTTCCTCTCAAGACACTAGCTATCCAGATACCCAAGAATGAAATTTGCTAAGAAAGATATAACTACTATTCATGTTTGCATGACCACTTACTAACACTTTCTTATTACAACCTAGTCTACTTCTTACTTTAGGGCCTAGCAAAAAAGCTTTTGGATATCATTGATTTCTTTCTGATTATATGGTTTAGCATTTATTATTATGCCTTCCAGGATTTTATTTTACTGACTGCATTTTCATTCCATCCTTAGATATCAATTTTTCCATCACCCATCCCCCAAAACTATCAAAAGGTCATCTTGATCTTTCAAATCAAATATAAGGGTATATTTTAACCCCATTCCATCATATTTTTTCTTGCAACAAGTTGTATTTTAGGTCTCCCTCTTTTTATCTCGAAAACTAGATGCAAGTCTAATTTTTCTAATCTTTCAAGAACATATCTTGGTGAAGTTAAAACCCTTTTAGGACCCCATTATCTTAGCCACTCTTAGAACCTTTCCTTTTATCCTAGTAAACTTTATCACTTGGTAAGGGCACTTCCTAGTCGAGTTTTGATTCTCTAACAATTACCCAGGGAATGTTCCAATTTGTAAGCTAAAAAGCAAAAAACACTTCACTTACATTGAGATCTTTCATTTTAACTTGGTAAGGGAACTTCTTAGCCGATGTTCGATTCTTTGACAATTACCCAGGAAATGTTCCAATTTGTAAGCTAAGAAACAAAAAAAAATTCACTTATATTGATATTTTTCATTTAAGTCTGCCTTCATTGCATTTGTAAAGAATTATATGTCATTTTCATTGGAAAGAACTACAATATAATGAACTGACTGGGATTTTCTTGTGTTGTAGGTTATGGATGATCAAATTAATATCCAGGAAAACAAGGAGGAAATAGTAGAGAACCTTGATATAATTGAAAAAGAGGGATCCCTCCCTTTTGAGCAGAACAAATATGCCCTCCCTTGTTTGAGGACCTCATTGAGGTCAATTTTTCTAATGTCATGCTTGATTGATACCTTATCATATGTTAGGAAGACTTGAAATATGAGTTAATATGTTCTTGAAACAAATCAGATTCAATTTTAAAAGATATAAAAGATAAAATAAATGACCATGCCTTCGTTTGATTATAACTTGACTCTATTGTGGGAAGGTTACAAGAAATTTGATTGGAGAAAGGATGGGGAGACAATGCAAAGCATGCCTTGGCTATGATTCATTTGCTATTAGAGATCCTTCAGGCACCTAAGCCATCGACTTTCAAAATGTTTCTAGTAGGGATTCCTTTGGTTTTTAATGTTGTGTTTCTTTCACCTCATGGTTATTTTGGGAAGGAATTTTTTTAGGAATGCTAGACAAGACATCGGTGGACAAGTAAACAATTTTTGTATAATTGTAATGTCCATTCCATGATATCCTCTTTCTATTATTTGATTATATTATGAACGTTTCTTTTGATTTTGTTTTGTCTTTTAATTAGAAAATTAAAAATACTTCGTATCATGTCCACTTATACAATAACCAAAACTTGAAGTTGAAATTAGTATTACACGATATTGATTGGAATCCTTATAGCTATTTTGTGTTAAAATATTTTCATGACTATCATAAAAGTTTACTTTCATATTGTTATTTGAGCGCATGTTTTTTATATACTTGACCAAGTTCATGAATAAAAAAATGAAATGTTGTTGTGAATAAAATGACAAGGATTAAACATCACACCTCATATTATTTGTTTTCATGTCTTATCTACAATTTGAGCTTTTTAGCATGTAACCTATTTGAAATGATTGTGCTTAAGCTTTCCCTGATGATTGAATACTAAGTTACTAATGTGTTATTTTATAAGGTGACATTTTATTTTCTTTATTTATACAAGTTATCTCGCCACATTATAGTGGCTACTATCACCCAACTGAAGAAAACTGGTTAGAAAACTCATTTGAGTTTCTTACTTGTATGGGGAAAATGACTTTGACATTGCTGATATTGAGGTATATGTCATATAAGCTCTTTATAGTCTACTTCAGTTTACATTCTAGTGTTCATTGTATTTCATGTCTTACACTTTGCATTGTATTTTCTTTTCTTTTCAGAAAATGAACACCGTATTGATGGTAAGAAGTAGGAACTGAAGAAAGAGGCTGAAAGAAATAACAATGGAGTGAAAAATGCAAAAAGAGAGAGAGAAGAGAAGCAATCTAGTGATACCTTTAGAGTCAATATCCCACATAAGACACATACATATAGATCGATGTTCAAGTCTTCAAAGTTGGTGAATTCACCTACAATGCCTTGGCAACACAATGATAATGTTTTTAAGTCATGAAACATCATTTCATGTGTAAATTGTAGTCCAACCAATATTAATTTGGAAATTCATATTGTAATACTTTAGCATTTCATATAATATAATTTGTGGTTGAAATTATTTATGGTTGCATTTTATATTGTTTAGTATTGTAATTAACATGCAACTTTTCATTTTCATATTAGATGAGCATGCACATTGTATGACATTTTTAAAATTTAGTTGAAAAATCATACAAATTAATTTATTATGATTAATAATGAACACATAAAATCAATCTAAAACTGCTAATTAGTAGTTTATATTGATTAATAATGAACACAAATAAAATGAATATACGACTAAACTAGCCATCTATAATGATTATTAATGAAAGTAAATGAAATGAATATAAAATACTAAATTATTCGTTTATATAATGAATATGAAACTACCAAAAGAAAATAAATGACCACTAAAAATGATAAATTTGTGATTGCAAATGATGACTAAATTTTTCATATATATGACTATCAGTAGCTAATTTACAGTATGTTATAACACGATCAAAATGTAGTCATATTTATCTGGTCATTAATTGGTTCCAAACAATGACTAAAATTTGCATATATATGACTATTAGTAGCTAAGTTACAGTATCTTATAACACAACCAACATTTTTGTCATATTTCGTTGGTCATTAATTTGTTTTATCGGGTGATCATATAGTAATAAATTTTGTTGTATATTTGTTCATTAATTGTGGCAATTAATGACTAAATTAACGACCAAATTTATGACTAAATATACTACTAGACGATAAAATTGAGACAACCAATTAATGACTAAGTTAAATACCACTAAAAGTTGGTCGTGTTATAAGATACTGTAAATTAGCTACTACTGGTCACCAACTGAAAAATGGTCATTTATATGAAAATTTTAGTCATTTTTTTAGTAATTAATTATCCATTTTGTACTAGTGCATAACACCTTGAAATTGACCAATCAGGATAACCTTTTGTTGATTGGCCATGCGTAATTGAATCAATGACAATTGCAACTTTGTTTTCCCCATCTGCTCCCAAGTCTTCTTCAGCAACACATTTTTATCTGATCCTAAGTCCATAATTATTTGATAAATTTCAAATTCACCAATCTGTGCAATTAATCACATTTCCCGGCTAGTCCTTTTCTTATTTTTGTTTACCTTATTTACTACGCGTTGTTTAGGCTATGTCTTCTCTATATTGGCAAAATTATCAATTAGTTCTTGCAACCCTTCCACTACTTTCGGGTCCCTTAGAAAATTCATACACATCTATAGAAAGCACTTCATAGTAGTCAAATCAAGGTTCTCCATCACAATACCTTGAAGAGTGTTCTTTCGGGGTTCTAGTTGCACCTGTGTCCTTGATGTCGAAGCTCCTTGATTTATGAAACTCTTATTCGCCTCCAAGAAAGTTTCCTTTTCCTTCTGTAGATCGAACCTAGTATTCTTCTCGAGTCCCTTCCTAATCCATGTATCTCCCACAGGATTTTTACCTTCGGCTTCATCTCCTCTAGTAGTTGCACCACTTCATGTCACTATATTAATGCTTGGATTATCCTTGCGCGGTTTGGATCACATCATTTGTATATTTTGTGCAGGTTTTTGATTCTTGCTTTCCTACATAGTTGCCATTAAAATAGGGAAATATTCTATCACATGGTCAAACGGTTTACAATACTAACATGAAGGGTGAGTGGGATTATGAAAATCTTGTGCATAATGTCTAGCTTTGCCACAATTATAGCATATGATCTGACCCAATCCTCATATAACACCTCCTCCTCGACCTTGAAATCCTCCGCGGACTGTAAGTGAACCATTATCTTCATGCACGCACCCTTAATATTGCATCCTATATGTCGGAGTTCGATCTACCATACAGTCATAACTGCGAAAATGGCTCTCATCATGTCCTATTGATCAAGAGAACTTACAAAATTTTTACGGTTTGTGCACATATTTCTGTAATAAATAACAGTGATAAGTCGGGTGTTGGCCTACAGCTCAGTAAATATTACACCATACGCTCGGTCCAATACTTAGTCTAGCACTAGGCTTTGACTTCAAAGGATTGGTACTTCTACTAGCCAAATAGTTAGGATAGACAAGGCAATGGTCCTTATAGTGACCTTCCTTTTTATACTTTAGGCACCATACTTCTAAACACATCTCAGACTGAACATCCTTTCCTTTCTTCAAGTCTTGTAGTTCCATGTGCAAGCTTGCCAACTGAGGATGTATCTACTCAACACCTACGTGAGTATCTCGTACTAGTGAAGCCTCTAATTTCATCACAATTTCTAATGTGTCTGCCTACATCCCAATATTTGGTTGTGATATTGGTAATCTGAGGTGTGGCAACAATGCAACTATATACCACTCTTTGTGCAGTTCATCAGAGATTTGGAAGTTGGCTTGTCCCATAAAAAATTTTAACTGTTGATCTACATCCCAGGAAGTCTCATTGACGTCTTTCTTAATTTATTTTATTTTTTTAACACACTGTGACTGTGACTTGTGTTTCTTAAACTCCACATTCATTGGTTATTTTTAGCATCTAGAGAAGTAGTTGGATTCGTCATACTATACTTGATATACCATGACAATGCTATTTCATGTAGTGCTTTGAAAAGCTATGTTTTCTTCATATCATCATCATTGATCTACTGCGCTTTCCACATAGCTTCTGTAGAAAACCAAAATTGATTAGGATCCTCTGATCCCTAACCCTTCAAGATAGGCATCATCACTGTGTTAGGCATGTCGAATAATGGAGTTGGAGGTGGAGGCGAAGGTGGAGAGGGAGCAGATCGATGAGGAATCCCAAAATTTCCTTGAGTTTCTGTCTTCGCCATACCTCTAGGTGTACTAGGGTTGCTCCTTTCTTCTTCACTTTCTGATTCACCCAATAATGGACTGTACTCACCTTCAATAAAGTTGTCACGATCGACTCTGAATCTTTTTCTGCTTCACGCATATCCAATATGGCTTATTTTAAACATCAATCTATAGGAATAACACCCTTTTCATATAACAACATTTTAATCTAGATCTTTAAGGAATTTAGATATTACCTCATGGACCTTTGAAAAAATTGCGCTCAGCTTCAATATAGGATATTTTTGTGTTAATTGTGAATTTAGTAATGAAGCCTCTGAGGATATTATCGATCCAGTAATCAATAGATCTTGCGACCTTATTTTGAGGTCCGAGAAATGGAACCATTTTTTGGCTTGAGGGGCTTAGACCTAGGTTCAAAGTTAGTTGCGCTAACCAAAAAAACCCTATACCACCAACCCTTTCGGCAATGACCTGTTTGCATAGATCACAGTCTCAGTCGAGGCGATATTGGGGGATGCTAGAACTAGGATTCTGCATCTAGAGGGACTATGTGGTGTGACTACGAGGTTTGTATCAGTTTAGGGATTAATCTCGCCTTCAAAAACCATTACCCTCATTGTTCCAATCATAAAATGTTCTCCTTATCAACATACTTGCGAGTTGCGCATAACTAGTCTAACATGTATTATTCATCATATAAAACAATTTTTAAACCTTCGCGATGCAATTGCATATTTTAGTCATTTTTTTAGTAATTAATTATCCATTTTGTACTAATGCATAACACCTTGAAATTGACTCATCGGGATAATCTTCTGTTGATTGGCCATGCATAACTGAATCAGCCACAATTGAAACTTTGGTTGCCCCATCCCCTCCCAAATCTTCTTTGGAAACACATTTTCATCCGATCCTAAGTCCATAATTATTTGACCAATATAAAATTCACTAATCTCAGTAGTTAATCACATTTCCTGGCTAGTCCTTTTCTTCATTTTGTTGACCTTATTTACAACGCGTTGTTTAGGTTGTGGCTTCTCTTTACTGGCATAATTATCAATTAGTTCTTGCAACCCTTCCACTACTTTCGGGTCCCTTAGAAAAATCATACATGTCTATAGAAAGCACTTCAGAATAGTCAAATCAAGGTTCTCCATCACAGTACCTTCAAGAGTGTTCTTTTGGGGTTCTAGTTGCGCCTGTCTCCTTGATGTCGAAGCTCCTTAATCTATGAAACTCTTACTTGCCTCCAAGAAAGTTTCCTTTTCCTTCTGTAGATCGAACCTAGTATTCTTCTCGCATGCCTTCCTAACCCATGTATCTCCCACAAGATTTTTACCTTTGGTTTTATCTTCTCCGGTAGCTGCACTAATTCATGTCACTATGTTAATGCTTGGATTATCCTTGCATGGTTCAGATCACATCATTTGTATATTCTGTGTAGGTTGCTGATTCTTGTTTTCCTGCATATTCACTATTAAAATAAGGAAATATTCTATCACATGTGTTAGTGCCTAGATTTACCTTAGGCTGAGGAAGGTAGGATCCAGAGCCAACATCAAACCATGCTTAACCTGGTAGCCAGCCCTACCAGGTCGGGAGAGGGCTATCTCTGGGTCAATCTCAGCAAAATATGATCACTAAGGGCTTGAGATGACTGATATAACTACTGATCTTAGACTAGGTATATGTGTGAAAACATTTGATTGAATAAAATGGTGTTTTGTTAGCTCTAATGGAAAGGCATATTTTGGGTGCGGGGAATGAGGCTCAGTCTTGCAAAGATCTCAATGGGGCAAGGTAGGCAATTGTTTTTGGCACTTAAAATTGAATGAGATGGAAGGATTAGATAGGTGAGGAGTTGAAGAGGGCAAGAGAAACCATGGATCCTCTCCAAACAGCTGAAAACATCAAGAAACTAAAGCAAACCTCAAGTAGAGCACTACGATTTCAATGGATTCTACTTACACTCTTGTTTGTTTAGTTAAGAAGAAGAAAGATAGAGAATGGCATACATAACACATAAGAAAATTCACAATTACAAAATAAAGCACTGTACCAAAACAAATTGCCACATGGATCCCAAAGAGTGCTGCAAACCCTGGTCTCAATTCCTTAGCCAAAATGATGTTATGAGTGTACAATGAAGCTCAAGGCTTTCACAAAAGTCCAACCATGCTACTGACTGAAAGATCACAAGATATAGACAAACCATAACTCATCCTAGCCTCTAGGGGCCGATCTCACATGTTTAGGAGCTATTTCAACTAATTCTAAACTGAGAAATAGAAATTAGGCAACAGAATAACATGCCTCTAGAAACAAGGGAATTGATTCATTCAGTTTCAAACAACTTTTTAACAAATGAATCTACCTCCATAAGTGAAAATTTCACATATTTACATCATGATCCATCCATGTACATTGAATTACATAAAAAATTTGACTCAAAGAAGGTGAAAAAGTTAAACTGGAAAAATCTAGGCGAAAAACAGAGCATTCCTGGTCAAACTGGCAAAATTTCCTCTATGCACCGCGCCTGATTCTCTATGCGTAGCACCTGTTTGGACCCACTTTTGGAGGCCTTCTCGGTATCCAAATTTTCTACAAGTGTTCTTGTTAGAAAGGTATACATGTCTACTTTCCAACCCAAGTGGAATTTTTCAATTTGTCATCCATTTGCCCCTCCAAAATTCAGTTCTCCCAACACTTCTTCTTGTGTGTCAAAATAGGGGCAGTAAGGTCATTTTTTGAGTGTTTTTGACCCTTTTGAGGGCTCAAAACCTGTCCAAATTTCTTGGCCATTGGTAGGCAAGCATATTTTTTCATGGAAAATCCAAAAATACTGAGTTTTTGTCTTTTTTAGGCTCCCATCAAAAGCAAGCGCCAGGTGGTGTGGCGCAGAGAGCAGAGATTCCTGTTTTTTGAGCAAAAAATTCCAAAAATGCAAAAAGTGTCCAATTTTTTTTGAAATTTGGGCTGAGTCTTCTCCATCAAGTGCTGTGATGGGCCAAGGAAGCTTCATCCAATATCTGAAGTCTATCATTCTCCTTTCACCTCCTTGATGCACTCTTCAATTTTGCCTTTAAGCTCCTGATTCTCGCCTTGCAGACTTTGTTTCTTGCCATGTAATGATATGCCATATGTATCAACAAAGTCTTCTCCTTGTTGGCCTTCTCCAAAAACCTTTCTATGTTCATATTTGTCACCTCGAGCTAAGATTCATGATCAGCTTGAATTTCCCTTTCAAGTGTTGTCAATTTGGTTTTCCTCCTCTTAGCAGCTTGCCGGTTTTGCCTTCATGTTTTTGAGTGCCATGGATGAGTGGGACTGATGAGGGGAGGGTTTGATGCTAGGTGTAGGGTTTTAGGGAATGAAAGGGTTTAGGGGATGATATTTAAGGCTTGGGATGACAATTAGGGTTTGGGGATTTGTAGTTAGGATTTGGGAAAATGGGAATTGGCGATAGGGATGAGTGAATATGGGAGTTAGGGAATGGGTGGATAAGCTGAGAAAATGAATGGAGGAGTGAAAAAATGAGGGAGTGGTAGAAGAAACTTGGCAGAAAAATGAAAATTACAAACCCTAGGCAATGGATTTTGAGAAATTTCAAGGTATTAGGGTTTGAATTTTTCTTTTACACAACCACCATAAACTTTCAGAAAAACTCCTTTACTAGCAAGGAAAAGATCTTGACTTACTTGCACACTAGAAGAGTTGAGTGATTTTGGAAATTTGAGGGAGTTTTTGAGAGAATCAGGCTTGGAAACTCTATTCACTATGCCTCAAATCCAACATGCTGCGCCTTCTCTATGCGTCGCGCCATTTTATTTTTTTCACTGTGGAGGGCAGCCCAATGCGCCGCGCCAATTATGTGAGCCGCGCCAGTGACCCAATGCATAACGCTTTTTGCAGGAGACTTTTGGAGGCCTTCCTGATGTCCAAATTCAGTACAGGATAACTCGTTGGAAATTTTATTGAGTCTAATTTCCAACCCAACTAGAATTTTTCAATTTGGAGTTCATTTTCCCTGTCAAAAATCAAATCTCCCAAGACTAGTCAAAATGTGAAAAATGAGGCTGCCTAAAGGCAAAGTGCTGTTGCAGTCAACTTTTGAAGGTCTTCCTCAACTTGAAATTGACTTCATGATAGATCATTGGAAAGATATTTGTGTCTAGTTATCATTTGACTCATCAAACAAGTCATTTTGCCAACCAAGCTAGGAGAAATCTTGATTTTCCCAAGATCACTTCAGAGGTGCATCAATTCTCCTGAGGCAACTGTATTTTTGACATTTCTCTAAACCATGACATCTATGTAAAAATTGAAGGAGGTTTTTCTTCCTTGGCCTATTCTGGACAAAAACCTCTCTCAATTTTCCCAAATTAATCTTTTATTTCTCATAAACATCATTGGAGTAAAACCTATCCCGATGTGTGGAACAGGGGATTTGTCGAAATGAAGTGAAATGAAGGGGATAAGGGGCTTCTAAATTCTTGAGAAAATTTTTGGAAGTAGGGAGGGATGTTAGGAAGTAGGGGAAAGTGGAATTTCATAGATTGAGTGAGGGGAAGGGGTCCAAAAGGGAAAAACACAAGTCTAGCCTAGAAAATTGCCAAGTTGTAGCAAGAAACTAGGGTTTGTGAGAAAATGAAGAATTTGGGGGATCTCAGTGATGGGAAGTATTTAATAAGGTACATTAAGGATAGGGGAAGGTGTATGAACATCAAGATACAAGTTTTGCTAATGATTTGACCATCCAAGGGAAATTACCTTCAAAACCCTATGAGAGGGAAATGAACCTTACCTAGGCACAACTGAAGCATGAACAAGGTGTAAAATGACCCATTGGAACCTGGCATGATGATGAAAACCCTCTGAATGATGGTACACTTAGTTGAATGGTGACATGGACCGACATTTGGACAACTTTGGAAGGAGTAAAAGCAAACCCTAGACCTAATACCTAGTGACCAAATTTTACTTGAAGACTCACTGAAATGATAAAATTTGACCTTGACACCTTAAAATCACTTTGTAAGAGCATGTTTGATCATTGGAGGAAGGCTAAAAAGGCTGACACTAACATTGGCTCCGATGGGGATGGTAGCTCCTTGGAGGTGCCAAGAACTATAGATCTTTGGAAAGTAGACCAGTGCCTTATCCATTTGGCAATGGAGTCAAAAACTCAAGCTGAAATGCATGACTGGAAACTGATGACTCGACGACACAAATTGACTCTCACTCAACTAAAAACTGACTTGATACTTAAACACAACCGACAAACTAGAAATGGTGCTCAAAGTATATCTTATTCATCAAAACCTACTCTAACAGTTTCATTAATCACCTAATCAAGTGAAATGAAACAACCAATGCAACCAAGTCTTCCAGATGCTGTTTGAATTCTCCGCCAGTGATTTCTTATGAACAACAAGAGAGAACTACTGAAAGGCAACTCCCATGAAAGCTTGTGAACAGATCCGTTGAATGATATGGATTCTCTATCCGCCTCCAAAAACACTGCATAAGGATCTCAAAATTCATGCACACTGGGACTTAGCTCATCCAATGGATTACTTCACTTCTCCTCATACCATGAATACAAACTTTGTTTTGAGCCTTGTGATGAAACTCTTGCTAATAATGACAAAGAAACCAGCTGCTGCATCAAATTCATATCAACACACGTTTCAAGCTCACATGTAGTCAATGGAGAAGGACTTGAACTGCAGACATCATCCAACACATCAGCTATTGGATCATGAAAAACTTGAAAAGACTACTACAACCCATTTTCTATTGGTTCCAATTAGATTCCATGATTTCCTGCAGGCTACTCATTTGAAGATATACTATGCAATTTACCCTTCAAAAACTGAAATGATTCAAAACAAAATGGTACAGAATCATCTTGTATCATTTGATCATATGTGCCAGCTTCCATGTCTTCATCTGCAAATTGACAATCAATGGCATTCGGGAGCTGCAAATTTAGATATGAGAAGTCTTGAACAAGGTTTACATTTCCCTCAAGATGGTCCAAATCAAGACTTGTCGACAGTTGATTTCTGATTGCATGAATGTTGTCTCTAATGAACTAAAACGAAGCAAAACAAAAAGGCAAAGATCCTTCACTTACTTCAAAATTTGTTGCACTTTCCTCATCATTTCCATAGCTGATATGAATCAGTTGATCACTGTATTCGAGCTACTATAAGTGAACTTCCTCCTCCCACAAACTAGCTGCTGATTTGTCTGTAAGATTAGCTTCTATTTGGAGAACATAATCATCATCATACTGATCAAACTGAGGAAAATCATCAGTATAAAACACATCATCAAGCATACATGTCATATCTATAGATCTCTCTTCTCCAAGATGATCTACAAAACAATCATTATCAAATCTATGACAATTGGGATAAGAAACAAAATGTTCTGGATCAGCAACTTGTTCTTCTTCAATCAGTGAGCCATGGGCTTGAACATCATATGCATTCCTTGTGGTGATCCTTTGCATCATCTCTTACACTACACTTACCAAAATGTCAAGCTTTACCTCTAGAGATGTTGATTCCTCTGGATCTATGTTTTTCATCTCTTCTTCCTTCAACTTTGCCCTTCGAATCAGCAAATGAGCCTCTACATCTACAGCATTTTTCTGCATCTCTTCAAGTGTTGCAAGATTCCTTTCTCTCAGCTGAAACTCCATTTTCGGATCAAAGGCACCTGAGTAGTGCAAGAGAGCGGATCCAGGAGGAGGTCTTATATTATCAGGCATCAAATAATAAACTTGCTTAAATCTGGAAGAAAATTGTTGTACTGTCTCCCGTGGCTATCTTTTCAGCTGGTTATACTCTTCTATAATCAGGAAAGGGTTCTGTCTGACCATGCACCTGTCAAGGAAAACTTTGACGAACTGCTGGAAATCTGGGATGCTCGCATCAGGCAAGGTTTTGAACCAACTCTTGACTTTGCCTTGTAAAGAAAGAGCAAAAAGCCTAATACTAACATCTTCTTCATCAACTTCAAAAAGATCAAGAAAAGACTCAAAATTCAATACATGTCTCTCAGCAGTGATATTGTCACATTCACCATCAAATATTGGTAGATATAGGTCATGATTTTTAGGGAAAGCATGGGATATATGAGGTAAAATTAGAGGCTTATATCGATCTAGAATTTACAAGGTGTAGGAGTAAATACAAAAGGTATAGAATCAGTCTTAGTCTCTTAGGGCTCATCAGTTTTAAGACGGTCATCACAAGATTCAGAAGAAAGGTCTTGATCAAGCTCAAAGGCATGCAAATCTTTGGTATTCACAATCTTCAAAGGGAAAGAATCAACTGCAGGCCTGGGATCTTTTCTCAAGCATAGTATACTTTGCAAAGCCTTCTTGACATTCTCAGGAAAAGAGAAGAAATAATTTAGAACAAAGAACAAAATGTCTTGGATGAAATTCCAACTTGAATACCTGATCTTTCCATATTGTCCTTTCATGTTTCTGCTGGTCAGGTTCGTCCTCCAGTGGAGTCCTTGGATATAATCTTGAAACTGATTTGGAATTTCGAGGTGAATGATTTCAACCTTTCCGGTGTCTGATCATTGTCCACCATCAACAATCAGATCTGAACTTGATACATGTTACTGGGGAAATTTGCAAGTCAGATGTTCAGCTTATAAGACTAGACTGGAGATTGACTGAAGCAACTTTTATCTACTTATGCACTCGCAAAGCAATGTGCAGTTCGAAGGCTTCCTGGCATAACTTCAGGCTCCGTCTGTAGTTTATAAAGAAAGAACACTAACAAACAAATAAGCTTTTCTTCCCCAGTATGGTCACCACTATGTTAGTGCCTAGATTTACCTCAGGCTGAGGAAGGTAGGATCCAGGGCCAACATCAAACCACACTTAACCTAGTAGCTAGCCCTACCAGGTCAGGAGAGGGCTCTCTTCGGGTCAATCTCAGCAAAATATGATCACTAAGGGCTTGAGATGACTGATATAACTACTGATCTTAGGCTAGGTATATGTGTGAAAAAGTTTGATTGAATGAAATGGTGTTTTGTTGGCTCTAATGGAAAGGCAGATTTTGGGTGCGGGGAATGAGGCTCAGTCTTGCAGAGATCTCAATGGGGCAAGGTAGGAAATTGTTTTTGGCACTTAAAATTGAATGAGATGGAAGGATTAGATAGGTGAGGAGTTGAAAAGGGTAAGAGAAACCATGGATCCTCTCCAAATAGCTGAAAACATCAAGAAACTAAATCAAACCTCAAGTAGAGCACTGCAATTTCAATGGATTCTACTTACACTCTTGTTTGTTTAGTTAAGAAGAAACAAGATAGAGAATGGCAAACATAACACATAAGAAAATTCACAATTACAAAATAAATCACTATACCAAGACAAATTTCCACATGGATCCCAAAGAGTGCTGCAAACCCTGGTCTCAATTCCTTAGCCAAAATGTTGATATGAGTGTACAATGAAGCTCAAGGCTTTCTCAAAAGTCCAACCATGCTAATGACTGAAAGATCACAAGATATAGACAAACCATAACTCATCCTAGCCTTTAGGGGTCAAGCTCACATGTTTAGGAGCTGTTTCAACTAATTCTAAACTGAGAACTAAAAATCAGGCAACAAAACAGCATGCCTCTAGAAACAAGGGAACTGATTCATTCAGTTTCAAACAACTTTTTAACAGATGAATCTACCTCCATAAGTGAAAATTTGACATATTTACATCATGATCCATCCATGTACATTGAATTACATCACATATTTGACTCAAATAATGTGAAAAAATCAAACTGGCAAAAGCTAGGCGAAAAACAAAGCATTCCTGGTCAAACTGGAAAAATTTCCTCTATGCGACGCGCCTGATTCTCTATGCGTAGCGCCTGTTTGGACCCACTTTTGGAGACCTTCCCG
Source organism: Pinus tabuliformis (assembly GCA_031772625.1). Taxonomy (NCBI): domain Eukaryota; kingdom Viridiplantae; phylum Streptophyta; class Pinopsida; order Pinales; family Pinaceae; genus Pinus; species Pinus tabuliformis. Next base: position 726,358,284 of record CM062814.1, read on the forward strand.
GTATCCAAATTCACTCCAAGTGTGCTTGTTGGAAAGGTATGACTCTCTAATTTCCAACTCAAGTGGAATTTTTTAATTTTGCCTCCATTTCCTCCTCCAAGATTTAGTTCTCCCAACACTGCTTCCTATTTGTCAAAATAGGGGCAGTAAGGTCATTTTTTGAGTGTTTTTGACCTTTTGAGGGCTCAAAACCTGTCCAAATTTCTTGGCCATTGGTAGGCAAGCATATTTTTTAATGCCAAATCCAAAAATGTTGAGTTTTTGTCATTTTTAGGCTCCCATAAAAAGTAAGCACCAAGTGGTGCGGCACATAGACCAGAGATTCCTGTTTTTTGAGCAAAAAATTCCAAAAATGCAAAAAGTGTCCCAAATTTTTTGAAATTTGGGCTGAGTCTTCTCCATCAAATGCTATGATGGGCCAATGAAGATTCAGCCAATATCTGAAGCCTATCATGCTCCTTTCGCCTCCTTGAGGCACTCTTCAATTTTACCTTTAAGCTCCTGATTCTCGCCTTGCATACTTTGTTTCTCGCCATGTAAAGACATGCCATATGTCTCAACAATGTCTTCTCCTTGTTGGCCTTCTCCAACAACCTCTCTAGGTTCATGTTTTTCACCTCGAGCTAAGATTCACGATCAACTTGAATTTCCCTTTCAAGTGTTGTCAATTTGGTTTTCCTCCTCTTGGCAGCTTGCCAGTTTTGCCTTCATGTTTTTGAGCGCCATGGATGAGTGGGAATGATGAGGGGAGGGTTTGATGCTAGGTGTAGGGTTTTATGGAATGAAAGGGTTTAGGGGATGATATTTAGGGTTTGGGATTACAATTAGGGTTTGGGGATTTGTAGTTAGGATTTGGGAAAATGGGAATTGGGGATAGGGATGACTGAATATGGGCGTTAGGGAATGGGTGGATAAGCTAAGAAAATGAATGGAGGAGTGAAAAAATGAGGGAGTGGTAGAACAAATTGGCAGAAAAATGACAATTACAAACCCTAGGCAATGTCTTTTGGGAAATTTCAAGGTATTAGGGTTTGAACTATTCTTTTACACAACCACCATAAACTTTCAGAAAAACTCCTTTACGAGCAAGGAAAAGATCTTGACTTACTTGCACACTAGAAGAGTTGAGTGCTTTTGGCAATTTGAGGGAGTTTTTGAGAGAATAAGACTTGGAAAATCTATGCACCGCACCTTCTCTATGCACCACGCCAGTGTATTTTTTGCAATGTGGAGGGCAGCCCAATGCGCCACGCCAGTTATGTTCGCCGTCCTAGTGACCCAATGTGTAGTGATTTTTGAAGGAGACTTTTGGAGGCCTGCCCAATGTCCAAATTGGATGCGGGATAGCCCGTTTGAAAGAAAGTTGAGTCTACTTTCCAACCCAACTAGAATGTTTCAATTTGTAGTTCAACTTCCCTGCCAAAAATCAAATCTCCCAAGACTGGTCAAAATGTGAAAAATGAGGCTTCCTAAAGGCAAAGTGTTGTTGCACTCAACTTTTGAAGGTCTTTCTCAACTCCAAATTGAGCTCATGATAGCTCATTGGAAAGAAAGTTGTGTCTAGTTATCATTTGACTCATCAAGCAAGTCATTTGGCCAACCAAGCTAGGACAAATCGTGATTTTCCCAAGGTCACTTCAGAGGTGCATCAATTCTCCTGAGGCAACTGTATTTTTGACATTTCTCTAAAACCATGATACCTATGTAAAATTGAAGAATTTTTTTCTTACATGGCCTATTTTGGACAAAAACCTCTCTCAATTTTCCTAAATTTATTTTTTCTTGCTCAGAAACATCATTGGAGTAAAACCTATCCCTATGTGTGGAACAGGGGATTTGTCGAAATGAAGTGAAATGAAGGGGATAAGGGGTTTCTAAATTCTTGAGAAAATTTTTGGAAGTATGGAGGGATGTTAGGAAGTAGGATAAAGTGGAATTTTAGAGATTGAGTGAAGGGAAGGGGTCCAATAGGGCAAAACACAAGTCTAGCCTAGAAAATTGCCAAGTTGTAGCAAGAAACTAGGGTTTGTGCGAAAATGAGGAATTTGGGGGATGTCAATGATGGGAAGTGTTTAATAAGGTACATTAAGGATAGGGGAAGGTGTATGAACATCAAGATACAAGTTTTGCTGATGATTTGACCATCCAAGAAAAATTACATTCAAAACCCTAGGAGAGGGAAATGAACCTTACCTAGGCACAACTGAAGCATGAACAAGGTGTAAAATGACCCATTGGAACTTGGCATGATGATGAAAGCCCTCTAAATGATGGTACACTTAGCTAAATGGTGACATGGACCGACATTTGGACAAGTTTGGAAGGAGTAAAAGCAAACCCTAGACCTAATACCTAGTGACCAAATTTTACTTGAAGACTCACTGAAATGATAAAATTTGACCTTGACACCTTAAAATCACTTTGTAAGAGCATGTTTGATCAGTGGAGAAAGGCTGCAAAGGCTGACACTAACAACATGGTCAAACTATTTACAAGACTGACATGAAGGGCGAGGGGGATTATGAAACTCTTGTGCATAATGTCCATCTTCGCCACAATTATAGCATATGATCTGACCCCATCCTCATCTAACACCTCCTCCTTGAGAGAACTTACAAAATACTTGTTGTGGCGTGTGCACATATTTCTGTAATAAATAACAGTGATGAGTCGGGTGTTGGCCTACAACTCAGTAAATATTAAACCATACGCTCGGTATGATACTTGATCTAGCACTGGGCTCTGACTTCAAAAGATTGGGACTTCTGCTAGCCAAATAATCAGGATAGATAGGGCATTGGTCCTTATAGTGACCTTCCTTTTTACACTTTAGGCACCATACTTCTGAGCGCATCTCAGACTCAACGTCCTTTCCTTTCTTCAAATCTTGTGGTTCCATGTGCAAGCTTGCCAATTGAGGTTGAATTTGCTCAACCCCTATGTGAGTATCTTGTACTAGCGAAGCTTCTAATTTCATCGTGATTTCTAATGTGTCTTCCTACATCCCAATATTTTGTTGCGATATTGGTAATCTGAGGTACAACAACAACGCAACTATATACCATTCTTTGTGCAGTTCATGAGATATTTCGAAGTTGGCTTGTCCCATCAAAAATTTTAACTGTTGATCTACATCCCACGCAGTCTCATTGACGGCTTGCTTAATTTCTTTTATTTTTGTAATACACTGACTGTGACTTGGGTTTCTTAAACTCCACGTTCATTGGGTTATTTGTCACATCTATAGAAGCAGTTGGATTCATCGTACTATACTTGATATACCATGAAAACGCTATTTCCTATAGTTCTTTAACAAGCTATGATTTCTTTATATCATCATCATTGATCTGCTGCGCTTTCCACATAGCTTCTACAGAAAACCAAAATTGATCAGGATCCTCTGATCCTTGACCGTTAATGATAGGCGTCTTCACTGTGTTAGCCATGTCGAATAATGGGGTTGGAGGTGGAGGTGTAGGTGTATGAGGTGGAGGTGAAGGTGGAGGTGGAGTATATGGATGAGGAATCCCAAAATTTCTTTGAGTTTCTGTCTTCACCGTACCTCTAGGTGTACTAGGGTTGTTCCTTTCTTCTTCACTTTCCGAGTCACCTAATAATGGACTGTACTCACCTTCAACAAAATTTTCCCGATCTACTTTGAATATTTTTCTGCTTTGCGCATATCCAATATGGCTTCTTTTAAACATCAATCTATAGGCATAACACCCTTTTCATATAACAACATTTTAATCTAGATTTTTAAGGAATTTAGATACTTACCTCGTGGACCTTTGAAAAATTTGCACTCAGCTTCAAAATTGGACACTGTTGTGTCAATTGCGAATTTAGTAATGAAGCCTCCGAGGATATTATCAATCCAGTAATCAATAGATATCACAACCTTATTTTAAGGTCCCATAAATGGAACCATTTTTTGGCTTGAGGGACTTAGACCTAGGTTCAGAGTTAGCTGCGCTAACCAAAAAAACCCTATACCACCGGCCCTTTCAGCAATGGCCTATTTGAAAAGACAACAGTCTCACTCGAGGTGATATTAGGGGATGCTAGAACTAGGTTTTTGCATCTAGAGGGACTATGTAGTGTGACTATCAGGTTTATATCAGTTTAGGGCTTAATCTTGCCTTCACAAACCATTACCCTTATTGTTCCAGTCATAAAGTGTTCTCCTTATTAACAGACTTGTGATTTGCGCATAACTAGTCTAAGATGTATTATTCATCATATAAAACAATATTTAAACCTTTTCAATGCAATTGTTGATTTTAGTCATTTTTTTAGTGATTAATTATCCATTTTGTACTAGTGCATAACACCTTGAAATTGACCCATCAGGATAATCTTCTCTTGATTGGCCATGCATAATTGAATCAATGACAATCGCAACTTTGGTTTCCCCATCTACTCCCAAGTCTTCTTCGGCAACACATTTTCATCCGATCCTAAGTCAATTATTATTTGATGAATTTCAAATTCACCAATCTGCGTAGTTAGTTGCATTTCCTAGCTATTCATTTTCTTCTTTTTGTTGACCTTATTTACTACGCGTTGTTTAGGTTGTTGCTTCTCTTTACTGGCACAATTATCAATTAGTTCTTGCAACCCTTCCACTACTTTCGAGTCCCTTAGAAAATTCATACATGTCTATAGAAAGCACTTCAAAATAGTCAAATCAAGGTTCTCCATCATAGTACGTTCAAGAGTTTTCTTTCGGGGTTCTATTTGTGCTTGTGTCCTTGAAGTCGAAGCTCCTTGACCTATGAAACTCTTACTCGCCTTCAAGAAAGTTTCATTTTCCTTCTATAGATCGAACCTAGTATTCTTCTTGTGTGCCTTCCTAACCCATGTATCTCCCACAAGATTTTTACCTTCGGCTTTATCTTCTCCAGTAGTCGCACCACTTCATGTCACTATATTAATGCTTGGGTTATCCTTGCACATTTTGCATCACATCATTTGTATATTCTGTGCAGGTTGCTGATTCTTATTTTCTTGCATATTCGCCATTAAAATAGGGAAATCTTCTATCACATGGTCAAACTGTTTACAATACTGACATGAAGGGTGAGTGGGATTATGAAAATCTTGTGCATAATGTCCAGCTTCACCACAATTATAACATATGATCTGACCCCATCCTCATCTAACACCTCCTCCTCGACCTTGAAATCCTCCGCAGACCACAAGTGAACCATTATCTTCATGCGCATGACATTAATATTGCATCCTACATGACGGAGTTCAATCTACCATCAATTCATATCTGCGACAAAGGCTCTCATCATGTCCTACTGATCGAGAGAACTTACAAGATAATTGTTGTAGCATGAGCAAATATTTCTATAATAAATAACAGTGATTAGTCGAGTGTTGGCCTACATCTCAGTAAATATTACACCATACGCTCAGTCTGATACTTGGTCCAGCAATAGGCTCCGACTTCAAAGGATTAGGACTTCTGCTAACCAAATAATCAGGATAGACAGGGCAATGGTCCTTATAGTGACCTTCCCTTTTACACTTTAGGCACCATACTTTTGAGCACATCTCAGACTCAACGTCCTTTCCTTTCTTCATGTCTTGTAGTTCCATTTGCAAGATTTCCAACTAAGGTTGTATCTTCTCAACCCCTATGTGAGTATCTGTACTAGCGATGCTTCTAATTTCATCGTGATTTCTAATATTTCTGCCTGCATCCCAATCCTTTGCTGCGATATTAGTAATCTAAGGTGTGGCAATAATGCAACTATGTACCACTCTTTGTGTAGTTCATCAGAGATTTGGAAGTTGGCTTGTCCCATCAAAAATTTTAACTGTTGATCTACATCCCACGCAGTCTCATTAACGGCTTGCTTAATTTCTTTTATTCTTGTAATACATTGTGTTTGTGACTTGGGTTTCTTAAACTCCACATTCATTGCATTCTTTGTCGCATCTAGAGAAGCAGTTGGATTCATCATACTATACTTGATATACCATGACAACGCTATTTCCTATAGTGCTTTGACAAGCTATGCTTTCTTCATATCGTCATCATTGATCTACTGTGCTTTCCACATAGCTTCTTCAGAAGACTAAAATTGATTAGGTTCCTCTGATCCCTGACCCTTAAAGATAGGTGTCTTCACTGTGTTAGCTATGTCGAATAATGGAGTTTGAGGTGGAGGTGTAGGTGTATGAGGTGGAGGCGAAGGTGGAGGTGGAGCGCATGGATGAGGAATCCCAAAATTTCCTTTAGCTTCTATCTTCGCCATACCTCTAGGTGTATGAGGGTTTCTCCTTTCTTCTTCACATTATGATTCACCCAATAATGGACTGTACTCACCTTAAATAAAGTTGTCACGATCTACTATGAATCTTTTTCTCCTTCGCGCATATCTGATATGGCTTCTTTTAAACATCAATCTATAGGCATAACACCCTTTTCATATAACAACATGTTAATCTAGATCTTTAAGGAAGTTAGATACTTACCTCATCAACCTTTAAAAGCTTTGTGCTCAGCTTCAATATAGAATATTGTTGTGTCAATTGCGAATTTAGTAATGAAGCCTCCGAGGATATTATTGATCCAGTAATCGGTAGATCTTGCGACCCTATTTTAAGGTCCCCGAAATGGAACCATTTTTTGGCTTGAGGGTCTTAGACCTAGGTTTAGGGTTAACCGCGCTAACCAAAAAATCCCTATACCACCGGCCCTTTCAGCAACGACCTGTTTGCGCAGACCACAGTCTCACTCGAGGCAATATTGGGGGATGCTAGAAATAGGTTTCTGCATCCAGAGGGACTATGCAGTGTGACTATGAGGTTTCTATCAGTTTAGGGCTTAATCTGGCCTTCGCAAACCATTACCCTTATTGGTCTAGTCATAAAGTGTTCTCCTTATTAACAAACTTGTGAGTTGCGCATAACTAGTCTAACATGTATTATTCATGATATAAAACAATATTTAAACCTTCGCGATGCAATTGCAAAAGGAATGTATAAAAATTGAATCATAAATAGGCTAAAACACAAAAATGATGTGAACATAAGAAAATACAAAGATATGTCTGAAAATTCTTCTTTATTAGTCAAGTCTTACCAGATACAATTCTCCTGACCCTGTGCACACAACTGTAGGGACTTGCACACACAACTGCAAACTTATCAAGGCCTCCATGCACACAGCTGCAGGAGCCTTTCCCTTCACCCAAATATAAAATATCTTCTAATTACATACTCAAAACATTACATTCAACTTAGCTGGATTGCCTTAGACTTGCTGAAACATCCCTTTATATATTCTTTTACCCTTACAATACAATGGTCCACAAACCATGGGCGGAGCTCAAAATACTCTAGATAATCCCATCCCTTTACAAAAGAAGGGGCTTTGACCTACCTTGAAGCCCCTATGACTCTTATAACCCTATGCTAATCGCGCTCCAATCCTCAAAATGTAGAGTCTCTACATGACTCAGACAAAAAGTAGACCTAGCAGAGCCCTACCCAACAGGAGGACTCTTCCACTCCTCCATTCTATGTCACCTTGGTAATTCATGACCTGCTACTACATAGTTGTATGCTTGACTGAGAAGCATCTCATAAATTAATGTCATTATTTGTGATGGAATAGCTGGGATTGCAAATAACAAAACCATACAAAGACCTATACTCCTTTGATTACAAAAGAGTAAAGTTCCTAGGTATGATTAAGGATCTAATGGTCAATTTAGCTCAAATTCCAGTAAATAGTGTAGTGATGAACATTGCAGTTGTTGACATCCCTGCAAGATTTGGTATGCTTTTGTCCAAATCACGAGGAATGAAAATTGGGGGGTCCATTAAACTAGATTAACATATGCTACCATTCATGTGTTTGGTGGAGAGGAGCAATGGTTATATAGATAATCCATATTCGTGAAGATAGTTACAAAAGCAAATTGTTCAAACAATGCTCTTGTGTACGGTAAAAAAAAAAACATTTTTCTTGTTTGTTATAAGAAGAGGATGATTAAATCATGGCAGATACCCAAGTGGAATGTTCCGTTGAGTTGAGTAAAAAACCATTGGAACACAACAAGGTATGGAAATTTTACTTTTATGGTGCTTATTCTAGGAAAGAAATGGTGCATGTGTGTTATTGGTATCTCCAGAAGGTAGCTTGATCCCTCTCTCTTTCAAGCTAGAGTTTGAAGCCACAAATAATGTTGTTGAATATGAAGCTTTGTTGTTGGTGCTGTAAGCTGCTAAAAACATTAATAATGGGTGCTTTAATGTGTTTGGGTTTTCAGAGATGGTGGTGAAGCAAATAAAAAACTGGTGGAAAACCAAAGAACAAAATATGGGATGTGATTGAAAACTTTTTCTTATATTTCAATATTCATTTTTTTCCTAGGGAGAATAATTGGATAACAAACTCCTTGGCCATCACTGCTAGCAATTTTAAGACTCCCAAAAATCCCTTTCTTAGATATGTAGTCGAGGTCAAGTACATGTCATCGGTACTAGACAATGTGAACTACTACGAGGTGTTTGAGGATGAAGAATAGATCAAGTGCCTCATGGAGGTCATTGGGGAATTCTCGTACTCAGTGATTGATCAAGAGGACAAGGAGATGGCATGTGAACAATAGTCTAATTGGGAGAAAACCATTGTTGGTCACACGATATTGCAGCTAAAGGGGAATACTATCCCTAGAGGGTTTGTCCCACTGGAAAATATTTTCAACTCAAATGATATGGCTACTAAGATAGCTAAAGAAGAGATTGAGGACGAGGTGGAAGATTGTAATATTGGCATAGAAGAAGATCCTAGAGTCATCAAGCTAGCTAAGGGAGTCCCTAAAGAATACAAACAAAGGTACCTTGACCTTTTCAAAGAGTACATGGATGCTTTCTCTTGATTGTATGAGGATTTAAAAAAAATTGACACCTTTGTCATACAACACAAAATTCCTTTAAAAACTAGAGTGAAGCAATAAAAGCAGAAACTCGAGAATATTAATCCTTTATTGCTCCGGTCAATTTAAAAGGTGCTGAGGAATTTGTTATAGGCTAAGAAAATTGTGCCTTTGAGGTACTGAGACTAGGTAGGAAATTTAATCCTAGTAAGGCAGAAGAGTGGGGAAATAAGTATATGTGTATATTTCAGATATTTGAATAAATCATCGCTGAAAGATAGCTATCCTTTGCCTAAAATGGATAACATTTTGCAAAAATTGGTAGGGTGTGCCCGAATGTCCATAATGGATGGTTTCTCTGGATACAACCAAGTCGTTGTGCACCATGAGGATTAGAGGAAAGCAATTTTTTATACACCATGGGAAACGTTTATGTATGCCAGAATGCCTTTCAGCCTCATAAATGTTGGAGCTTCTTTGGAGAGAATGACAGATATAAAATTTATTGGAGAGCAGGATAAATTCGTAGTAATCTACCTGAATGACATAACGATTTTCTCTGATTCAAATGAAGAGCACTTCAAGCATTTGCAGCTCACATTTGTCAAATATAGAAGGTATGGTTTGTCCTTAAACCCTAAGAAATCATAGTTTGCTTTAAGTGAAGGGAAGCTTTTGGGACACATTGTAGCAAAGGAAGGAGTGAAGATTGATCCCAAAAGGGTGGAGGCTATTAATAATATTCCTTTACCAAGGAATATAAAATAAATTTATGTTTTCTTGGGTAGAATAATTTTTTTGAGGAGATTCATACCAAACTATGATGAAATTGTCAAAGAAATCACATAAATGTTAAAGAAGGATAGGGAAATTAAGTGGACCATAGAAGCACAAGAGTCATTCTCTAGAATTAAAAAGTCTTTTGCAGAAGCCCTGGTCTTATCTAGCCTATATTATCAGAGATGATTCCTCATTTTCTCTTTTTCCTCTCCTAACACAGTGGAAATTATTTTATTATAGAAAAATAGTGAACGACAAGAACAACCGATTGCATTTTTTAGCTAGGTGTTGCGAGATGCAGAGCTAAAGTATAATATCTTGGATAAACAGGCTTATTCTTTGGTCTAATCTTTGAAGGACATTCAAATTTATGCCCTGTAGTCAAATATAATAACTTATGTTCCTACAGTTGTTGTGAAAGACATTCTCATGCAGAGAGATAGTGAAGGTAAGAGATGAAAGTGGATTTCCAAGATTCAAGAATACGAAATGGATAACAGAGCAACTAAGTTGATCAAGAGACAAGAATTAGCAAAAATACTATCTGATTCTAACTTACAGGCATTGAGCATAAACCTATTGGAAAATATGGAAGAAGAGGGTAAAGGACAAGAGGGCCAGAAAATAACCGTATCCTTGACACAAAAAATTTAAATGAAGTACCTCACCTCACATTGGTACAAATATATTGTCCATTATTTACTTTTTTTGAAGTTCCCAGTAAATTTTGACAAAATTAAGTACATGGCCTTGAGACTGCAAGCCCAAAAGTGTATTATCTCAAATGGTCATTTGTACTAGATGGACCCAGTGGGGATTTTTTTTTTTTATGCCTAGTAGAAGAAGAGATTCCTAAGGTGATTGATGAATTCCACAGTTGTGTTTGTGGAGGACATTACAACTAGAAATACACAATCCATAAGATTCTTAAAGCATGTTTCTATTGGCCCAATTTGTTTGGTGAGATTCATGCTTATGTCAGATCTTGTGAGAATTGTTAGATTTTTGCAGAGAAACAGGCACCCCTCCCCCTGATCCTCGTTTTTGTGGGGAATCGACTTCATAGGATAAATATAGCCACCATCTAGTGGTCAACAAAAATGGATACTTACAGCCGCTAATTACTTCACAAAATGGGTGGAGGCTATTCCATCTAGAAATGCAACCAATGAAGTGGTCATTAAGTTCATGGAGGAGAATATCCTTTCTATATTTGGCTTCCCGAGGAAGATTATCAATGACAACACTCAGGTATTTAAGTCAGCCAAGTTTCTTAGTTTCTACCAAACGTACAATTTCATCATGGGGAACTCCACCATTTACTACTCGTAGGGAAATGGATTGGCTAAATCTTCAAATAAAACTCTAGTGAGAGTTTTGAAAAATACCATATCATAGAATCAAAAAAACTAGTACTCATGACTGAAATTTTCTCTATGGGCCAACAAAGTTACGACTAAGAGGTCAACTGGGAAGTCTCCCTTTGAGTTGGTTTATGGAAAGGCTACAATTTTCCTTGCCCAATTGGCCATGCCAGTGGCTAAAATAATACATGATGTTGAGGGGGAACCAAATTATCTGACCAGGAGAATAAATCAGTTGGTAGAACTACAAGAAAATAGAGGGCAAGTATCTCAAAGTTTGATTCAATATAAGGAAAAAGTGAAGCCTCTTTTTTCCAAAAAGGCAACAGAGAAATCCATATAGCTAGGAGATTTGGTGCTTAGATGGGATGTTAGGAGAGAGAACAAAGGAAAGCATGTGAATTTTTATTCCTTGCGGTTTGGACCTTTCAAGATATGTGAAGCAAAAGGAAACAATACCTTCTTACTGGAAAACTTGGATGGTGAGGTGCTTGAACTTCCTCTGAATGGGAAGTTTCTCAAACTCTATTTTTAGCATTAAAGAGGTCCATTTTTAGCCACTGTATATATCGGCGAGCCATTGTACATACTGGTAATTCTTTAAGTTTTTACTGCTTTTGTCTTTTATTTTTATGTACTTGAAAAAAATAGCTTCATGCCCAATGGATAGAAGGCACTAATCTGCAGGTTCTCAACGTATTATTTGCAATACATTGTCCCTAATTTAATTCAATGTTTTCACTTTTCATACCCTCTCATAATTATGTCAAATGTTCCTATTTTTAATCCTTAATAGAGACAAGGATGGGTGCAATATTGGTTAGACAAAGGAAGAGACGAAGTCTGAAAACCAAAAGGAAAGTTGAACATCAAGACCTGATATTGGAACCTTGGAGGAAAAGGCATATTGGAATATTGGAGGTCAGAACTAAGGGACCTATAAAGTCTATTCAAATATGGATCCAAAATGGAATACCAGAGCAGACAGCAGGAAGGACGGTATATCAAGACCTGATATCAAAACCTTAGAGTGATCTAATTTGGGAGCCTAAAGCTTTCAAAGCCTCGAAGTTTTGTAATTCCTTAACAATTACAATTCTTTAAAAGTGCTAAGGTAGCAAGGAAAAAATATTTACAAAGGTAATCACATTTGAAACCAAAGACCAGGGACCCTTCTCCCTCTCCTTAAGATAGGAAACACAATTATAGGTGATGGGCCCTTAGGAGCTAACGAGGTAGATGACATCACCATGATGTGGCCATACAAAAGAAACACAGTAGTTAGTTTTAGCATTTTTGTGTAGTCTTGTTGAGAAATTCATGTGACACGTGTCAATACTGAGGAGAAACCACGTGGAGATGATGACCTCAACTTGACATCATCCTAGACGTTGGAATTTTAGAGGGAAGATATTTTGTAACTCTTATTTAAATTGTTTTATGAGAAGGTTTTGATCTAATGAGAGGGGCTCCGAAGTGGATCAGCACATGGTCATGAGATATCCAAAGAACCCAGTGAAGAGAGAATATTTAGCACTAAGTTCTATGGATCATATCAGGGGTGTGGATATTGAAATTCCAGGCCTAATTAATATTTTAAAAAAAATTACGATACTAAAGGGCTCTGATATTGAATGGTGTTTGGTCATGAGGTCCTAAAGAAGCAATGGTGTAGACTAGGGTCGAGCACCCAAGTTCCATGGAGCTAATCAGGGATGGAGATATGGGAAATTTGCAGTAAAATCATTTTGAAAAAGTTACGATGCCTAGGGAGCTTAGACATGGAGATGTACTTGACCATAGGGATTCAAAAGAACCAAGGGCGAGAGAGGATAACACTAAGAAATGGGTCCCTGACAAGAGCCCAAAGGCCTTAACACCTAAGTGGTAAGCCACTGTTTATGGAACCTAATTCTATGGCAGAAATGTGATAAGGTGGCCAAGCAAAAAGGAGCTAAAGACATCGCAACTTCGTGGTTTCATAATGTTTATTTCAAGTAGAGTTATGATGGATGAAGGCTCTGATACTACATCGCCTAAGTGCTATACTGGTAGTCATAGGCAGGGGTCCTATTGTGGATAAACAAAAGGTGCTAAGAATAACGGGGTCTAAAGGTATTAGAATTTTGTGTTTTCGTAATTTCATTTTAAATAAAGTGACGATGTGTTGAGGCTTCAAAGTTTCTCTATGGTAATGTTACAAAATGTATTGGGCCTTGATAGTGTAGCACAAAGGTAATAAAGGATGGGTGATTTGGCAACTAAATTGTAGAACACCTCTACTCCACCACATCAAACCATGATTAGCTCCAAAGAGGGACAATCCAAGTATTTAGAGGGAGAAAACGATAGGTGAATTGACAGATAACTGTGGGAGGGATACCATGACAGAGGCATGGCCAAATCGTCATCCCACCACTAAACCAAATACTAGAGCCTGACTCCACCTAATGAAATTAGAGGAATTAGAATGGAGTATTTTGTTGTGTCAATCATGACACCTATGGTTTCTCATGTTTTGTTAATTTTTTCATTTTCAAGAAAATAATCGAGTTGGTTAGGTAATTATTAGGACAGTTAGGATAGTCGCATGCTCAAACAACTGTGTAGTTTAGACAACTATATCATTTTTAGATATTTTTTAAGCTGTCCCTATTTTTTTTTCTCCCTATAAAACGAAAGAAGAAAAAGGTTCCCAAATTTTTTCTAAGTGGTTCCAAATTCTGTCGTTTAAGTGATTCTAGACTCTGTTTTTAGGGAGGGGTTCCAATCTTTTGTTCAATTTCCTGTTCTTGTGGTGGTAATTGTTCTACAAATTTCACCAGTTTTAGCTATGATATGGACTCCATTTTTTAATATTAATGAAGAATATGTAGTGATTCCAAGCATAGGAATGTGTAGTATGTGTTCTTCATATATATTTCACTTCATGTGTGTTTCTCTTCATAAACAATTATGTGAGTTCTAGCTGCTGGATTCACTCATAAATCTTTGATTTACTTATATTATGTTGTAGAGGACAGTACTTGTGAGAATGCATATTTACTATGTTATATTGTAGGGAAAGTACCTATGATATATTGAGTTGGAAACCTTAGAATGCACTGCATAATTTTTGCAGTTCATTTCCTTATTCTTTCATGATTCTACTTGGATTTACCGCTTAGGATTCTGGGTTTGTCCAACCCTTTGTACTAAGTTCCTTCCTTATTTTTCTCCTTCCCATATTTACTGCAATGATAAATTAAGTTGCATTTACTATGTGTAGGCCACCAGACTTGAACATTTACTCTTGGGATGATCTATATTGTTTATGTGTATGTTTGAATCTACCTCTGTGAAAGGTAATTGAACCATATTTAAAATCATTTTACATTTATCTCTTGAGCATAAATGAATTATCTTCAAGAGACACTAAGATGTCATAAGCACTGACCTCTCCTCAACTCGGGGGTTGTCTCTATGAGCTATAACAAGGGCTCGCATCCACTCTATAATCTCACAAACACTGCTATTTCACCACCATTCAAAACATAACAACCTTTCACCATAATTGATGAACTTTTCAAGATCAACACTATTGACAACTCATCTTGTCAGGATTTCGTTGATAAGAGTGATTAAGTAATCAATAATCCTATGGACCAACCACCATCTATCATATATTTCGCTTTCGACTATCCATTAGTTTCTAGGATGGATGTCTTGATACTAAATTTTTTTAATAGTTAATCAAACAACTTGACCCTACTAACACAATAATTGATGTTTCAAACACCAATGCCTCCGGTTTAAGAACCACCAACCATTTTTATAACTAAAATTGAAAGAAATAGAAAACTACTTGACAAAGACATCTCACAACTACAAACTCAATAATCATCAAATTATCAATTGTCATCTAGGCATAGACAAGTCACTAGGTCCCTCCTTATTGTAGGTCAATTTTTTTTCATTTGATTCAATATTTATCTTGGAGTTTTATCGTCTTCACAAAGAATATGTTAGATTCGTTAATTCCAACAAACTTACACTCACATATTGAGGTTACCAGACTCAATATGTTTAAAATCCAAAATCCAGAATATGAGATTGGAACAAGATTCCAACAGAAGCATTTGACGTAGAGATCTCTTCCTTGCAGAAGCAAAAAATTGAGATATGCATCCAATTTTAACACTTTTGACATATATCATTGACCACTTGAAACTCCTCTGCACCATATTTTAGATCCAAATCTCAAATCTAAATCCGTGCAACAACATATACAATTCATGGGTACAATTTCCATATTTTTAATATGATGGTGCACAAAATTTTGAAAAAACCATCCAGGCATGAATTTAACTCCTTTACAGGTTCCGAGCAGATAAGCACAAACAAAACTTTAGATATATAAAGATGACTGAAGGATCTGATGATGCTCGAAGAAGCTACAAACAAGAAACAAATAAACACACACAAGATCACAAACAATTTCATACACTAAAAATAAACTCTCACACATCTATACTAATATGTACAGAAACAATAACACTTAGGATCCCTCACAGATTCCTTGCCCTCACTTGAGGGAGTCAATCTAGAACCAACTCTGATACCATGTTAGAAAAATAGAGAGAGCACATTATGAAACACACAAATAACTTGATATCTTTATTTATCACAATAGTTACAAATATATAAGACATAAATCACAAATTTAGATGAATCTAGATCCTGAGAAAGTGGATCTATGACTCAGAAATGACCCAACTACAACTTAGACATAGGAAATAACAACTTCTAGATTGGCACTTCAAAACTCATAATGACAACTCACAAAAACGCATGGAAGAATTACTTCTAATAAGAAGATTAGAGTTAATATGTATTTAGTTTAATTATTAATTATAATTATTTATAGATATAAATATTAATTTAATATTTAATATTTAATATTTGATATTTTTATTTATTTATTTTATGTAATTTAATCTAATCAAATTATTTTATTGATAATTATAATTGTTAATTATTTTATTTCATTTTGACCTAGTCAGAATGTTTATAAGATATTACATTACATTACAACATCTTTACCATACTAGATAGGAGAGCACCTCTTAGTAAAATGCTTTTCTTTAATATATAAACTTGTCTAAGTCCATCTTAACTCTGAATTTACCAAACACATAGTTTCCTACATATAGCTCAATGAGAACTTTGCATTTGATAAGTATTATCAGTGTTAATCTCTTTGTTTTTTCATATGGTATATAGTGTATTTCGTTACACTATTCTTCCTCAATTGCATCAAGAATCATTAGTTATTCCTTGACATGCAACAACATTTTCTCATTGTGCTTCTATACATCCTTGTTCCTATAAAATAGATATGGAAATAATGGATCTAGTGGAGTAGGTATATAACGCTTATTTTTTATATATTCTATGTATTCATCAAATTGTTAATTCACTTGCATTTTCTTAAGGATGTCAATGATTTTTTTGTCTTTTTGATACATTGTGATATGTTTTTCATAACATCTTACTTTTTCCTACCAAAAATCGTACTTTTTTTCATTTGCTAGTATTGGTTGCTAAAAAATTAGAGACCAGCTTTATATTTAAAATAAAAATAACTCAACCTTCCAATATATAAGAAGAGTCCACTTGTCAATTCTTTTAATAGGAAAAAATTATAACTTAAAATCAAAATAATTGGATGCTTCTAGTATACACGAAGATTTGTCCAAGAATAACTTGATATACAAGAAACAAAGTCCATATTTGGACCTTTACATGGTAAATGTGTTTTTTTTATATTTGAAAAAAATAATAATTAATCTTTTAATATATGAATAATGGGAAAAATGATTGTAAAACTAACATGCAAATGAAAATGTGTGTGTGTATTCATTTTTTTGTTTGGAAAGTATTTGTGTATCTTACTAACTATCAAAGAAAAGTTTATTCAAATTGTTTGCATTGAAGAAATTTTATTTTGATAAAAAATAACGTTATTCAATATTATTATTGGAAATGCATTTGGTATCATATTAAACTTCAAAATTTTTAGAGAGTTTTCATACATATATAATATTTTCGGAGTGTTATTATTTTAAAGTATTTCGTACCATATTTTAACCTTCATTTGATAAATGAGCTTTTTATTTAGAAAAGAAAACTAATATACAAATGTTGTCAAAGAGATCATTTTTAATTTTTTGTAAGTTCAGCATTGGTGAGGTTACATCATGGTAATGTCCAAGAATAACACCGAAACAACAAGGGGAATTGAACTAGTTGTTAGCCTCCTATTGCAATAGGTTTCATATTTCATGATTGACTGTTTTACATGCCAAATATGTCATATTTTCATGTTGCAAGGCTCCATATTTTCAAGAAGTTCCATTTTGAAGAATCATACCATTTTTGAAGAGTTTTATAGTTAAGGGAAAGCCAAACAGCTTAATCTTGGCTTCCCTAGGTTTAAATTGCTTGTTTTAGAAGATAGAGAATGAATATCTGTCCAAACAGCTTAAGCTTGGCAGATGAGTAGATAGGTAGAGAAATGAAGGAGCCCAACTGCTTAATCTGGGCCCTTGTAAGAGATAAGGGTACATTTAGATAGGAGGGCAGTCAAAAGAAAAGAAGATAATCAGGGTCTGCAAGTCTAAGTGCACCCATCCAAAAAGAAGAAAAAATGTTAGGTAAGTAGGTTGGGTAAGTAGTTTTGTGGTTGCAGAATCAAGCTATCTGATCCATTTCATGTTTTCAAGTGTTATATCTATTCAGATCACAATTATGAGGCAGTTTTACATTTGGAGGAGCTCAAGCGAGGCATGTCTAACTCCCCCTTCTTCTTATTCCCCAAATCATTCACTAACCTCCCCAAAGAGGTCAAGATCTGTTTGATATCTCTTAAGTTTCATCATTTGTCATATCCTTGGCCTAAGTAAAGGTTTTGCTTTGCTTAGGAGTACTCTTATTCACTCTATAAGTCATGTTTCCCTTTTAAGTAGCCTAAGATCTCTATCCTTAGCGCTTTCTAATCAAAATTCATATTAATTTCTAACTTACTATGTAAATCCCTATCTATTTCCCCTTCTCCTATTTTAAATATGTTAAATATCCCCCTTATATACATATCCCCTCCCTCTGGTTGAAATATAACCATAAATAATGCTTGGGAATTACTAAGTTTATTTGAAACCTAGTAAGAACCCTTAGTTTTCTTCTTTAACCATTTTTCTATCCTTTGGACCCCTTCCAAAGCACAAAAACCCTCTTCCATGCAATCGGACCCCTTCCGATGCATTAATAACCCGCTTTCCCAAAGTCTAAACCCCCGAGCGTTGTATAAATATTCGAATATTCGGGCGGGTTCCATATGTTAAACAACCCACCAGCTCGCAGTTCCGTCCACCGTCGGATCGGGCCCTCCCCATCCGACGGCTCTTACCAATTTTGGAGTCGCCCCGATGTCCGACGATTAGCTTTCGATAAGCTAGCGGTTTCTCCACCGTACAAAAGACGCGTGTCTCCACACGATTGTATCGGAGCCCTTCTGACAAATACCACCCCTGTACAGAAGGCGGTCCGATAAAACCACAAACTGCCTTCTGTCTCTCCTCCCCTAACGACAGTGCTACATCGCTGCTCATGTCACCTCCGCGTCAACCCGTCGCTGCTCCGTGTCACCACCAGCTCATCTGTCAACGTC
This sequence comes from Pinus tabuliformis, assembly GCA_031772625.1. NCBI lineage: Eukaryota > Viridiplantae > Streptophyta > Pinopsida > Pinales > Pinaceae > Pinus > Pinus tabuliformis. The sequence continues at coordinate 726,377,039 of CM062814.1, forward strand.
CCTACCCCGCCTTCTATCCTCTGCCACGTCACCCTGCCGTACTGCCATGTCATCTGCCACCTATCCTCCGCTGACGTCACTGCCACATCACCCTGCCGTACTCGGGACTTGCCGATAACGTCATGCTGACGTCATCACAGAAAAAGCGCAAAGGGCGAGAATCACGTCAAAGGATGCCTGAATCAAGAAACAGAGGCAGTTTTCGACGCGCGATTAGCCTTCTATCGCGCATCGCTAAGACAAATTTCTCAAAAAGGAGAGCTTCCTATTTGCTCGGTTACCCGCAAAACCCAAAATTTGCAAGAGGCAACGCTGGAAACAGAGAACTAAAGAAAGGGCAGCAGGCAGAGGGAGTCAAGATGTGACTACGACAATTTTATAAGAAGTTCAAGTATGCATACCGAGAGCAGGATAAAAAAGCCGTGACTCAGCGAAGCACCAGGGCAGGAGGCCCAAAAAACGCAAATTAAAAGCACCACCTCAGCCGACTCAGTTGATCCCAAAATTCTAAATTCTCTGACAGAACGGATAGCTAATACCCTAAATATCTACTGCATTATTTACTCTTTCATCTGCTATTCCTCAAGAGTTGGTAAAGAAGTTATGAGTTATTAACTCATCAGCTAGATATTTTGTAACTCATTTTTTGTATATATACCGCCCCACAGAACATATTTGGGGTCGGTTGTTGGTTGATAATCCTCATTCTAGACTTGCACTGTATACTTTGAGAGCTCTATAATCAAAGACTGCTGGAATGCTTTGGATGAAGAACTGTCTGTTGTGTTAATTAATGGCCAAAGAGTGACTGTGGAATTCATGTGCTACTACATGGCTCAATAAGTGTTTTCTTACCTCTGTTTACAGTCTATATATCTTTACGCCACCATTGTATTACCATCTAAATAGTAAGAAAGAAGAATAGCTTAGGCTTTGCTTGACTGCACTCTATACTCAGTTCTTGTTATTTCTATATGTTTTCTTCAGAAATGGTTATAAATATGCATACTTAAATGATCATGTTTACCCTATTTATTTCACATATGACTGTTATTTAGGAATTCTTGACTACTCCTAGACAAACTTTCATTCAACTTCCCTCTCTGTTAGCTAATGAAAGATTCTTAGTTGCCTTTCATCTCTGACCTTCATTCCATTTTTATTCCAGCTTGATATTGTTCTATGTGTAGCTATCCTACTCTATATTCCTCTTGTGACCAGGAAAACACAACAGCAAGCCCTAATCCATGACTCCATGCCCAATGGTTTGAACTTCTCACTCTATGCATCCCAACTCTAGTTGAAAACATCATCCTTCCCACCAAAATCAAACCAAAACCCATGTGCACCATAACTAGCCTAAAATTACACCAAAACAAAGTTAAATCATAAAGAGAGAGCCCTCTCTGACTGCAGGTAGGCTAGGACCTGCAGCCCAAAGATTGGTTTGTGGTTACCTTGGCCGTATCCCTTAAGGAGCCAAGGGACAACCTGAGTGATAACATCATTGGCGACTCCACTAGGGACATATTCAGAAAATTCCCAAAAAACAAGTTAGAAGCTGGCTCCCAAGAAGAAAACACGTAATACTAGGTCAAATCCAGACCCAAATCCACCAACTGTTTTTAAAAATCCCAATTTAATCTCTAGAAACCTTAGCAAACAAAAACAAGAAGAGTTTTCTGATTCTAGTCTTGAAACAGTTCAGCCAAGATGTTTTCCAACCCCTGTTAAAGTTTTGTTTCGTTCAACCCCTACTTCCCCTTGTTCGTCATCCACCTCTCCAAGCACCTTTTCCACACCTCCATTCACTGCGCATACTACCACTACCACCACTGTTATTACAGCTATTCCAGCTGTTCCAGTTGTTCCACTTATCCCTGTAAATATGGCTAACAGATATGCACCTTTACAGTTACCTGCAAATCCAGGGGCTATGCCTCAGGACTATCAAACCAAAATCACATATTTTGATGGTACTGGTTCTGGCACAGCCCTGCAACATACCAAGAAAATGTAGGACTATTTTGAGAGTTATGAAATAGATGATGATAGTGTAAGAATGAAGATTTTTGTCCAAAGTTTAACAGGAGATGTAAGGCCATGGTTTAGAGCTCTTCTTGCATATTCCATAACTGACCCAGAGGCCCTTTACCAAACATTTCTTAACAGATGGGAGAAGAAGAAGGACCCTCTGCACATATTATCCGAGTATGACACTATCAAAAGAGGCCCTCAAGAAGCTGTCTTAGACTATTGTGCCAGGTTTAACAATGTTTACAACGCTATTCCACAAAACCTTAGACCTCCACCTGATCTTGCTTTATACAAATTCCCTTATGGATTTGATTCAGACATGGCTTATCAGTTAAGGGAAAGAGCCCCTCAAACCTTAGCAGACATGCAGAATGTAGCTATTAGTGTGGAGGCAAATCTGATTGCCAAGCGAAATAGAGCAAGAGCTGAGAGAAGAACCACTTTTAAAGATGAACCTTTAGCCTTTGAGCAAAAATTGGACACAATCATCAAAGGTATGGACAGATTTGAAAATAGAATGGGAACTATTGAAAGAAAAGCCTCATGGGAAGGACAGCAAAAAAATCCTGTCAGAAATCCAAACTTTAGAAAAAAATCAGAAACCAAACGTTGGAAGGGCAAGTCCTAACCATGATATAAGACCTCCTTTTCATGAAAACTATGTTGAAGCATCCACATCTAGTGAGCAGATAGAGGACACTCACATAAACTTGATGGGTTTGAAGAGTGAAAAACAAGTATTTCTAACCCAAGAAGACCAAGATGACCATGATATAAATCAATTTTAGACCAAGTCTGGAGAGTCATTTGACTTCAAACAAGGCTATGATTTAGCTGTCTATGAAGTCCATAAACAATACAAATTGAGAACAAGAACCATTGATGTGTCTGATCCCATCAAGCCAAAGGATGCCAAGCAGCCTAAGAAAGTAAAAGACAAGGCCGCTATCACAGGACTTGCTGATAAAATAGACCCAAAATTAAAAGAAGTGACCATAGAGGATGTATCTGACATGCAACCCTCTAATAACCAGCCTTTTGTATCCTTTCTCTCAAAAGACAATGTAAATAGCACTCCTCAAAGCCTTCCCAAAACAGAACAATCTCAATAAATCACTGATAACCAAGAGAAGATCACTGAAGATACAATTGAAAAGGGAAAATCTACCAGTCACAATACTAAAACACAGTCAGAAATACCTTTTCATTTAGAAGTAGAAATTGGTAAATTAAAGATATCTATTCCTCTCTCTGAGCCTGCCAAACATGATGCGTACAAACAGCAAATCAAAAGATCATTGCAAATGCCAGAGAACAAAGATGATGTTAATGTCTTAAAAGATCAACCTGAATTACTTGTTGGTCCTGAAGTCAATGGTAAATCAGGACATGGAGCTGTTCTACCCTTTTATGTCAGTTTGCACATTCCAAAGTGTTGCACAATGCTATGTTTGATTCAGGTGCTTCACACAATCTAATGCCCAAAGCTGTAATGGAGAAGCTAAACCTTGATGTCACTAGACCCTACAAAGACTTATTCTCATTTGATTCTAATCAGGTCAAGTGTTTAGGCTTAATCAAAGACCTTTGTGTGTCTTTAGTCCAATTTCCCAACAAAACGATCCTAATTGACGTGGTGGTTGCTGACATTCCACCAAAGTATGGCATGCTCTTATCAAGATCTTGGGGAGCAAAACTCCAAGGATCTCTCCAACTAGACCTCTCCTATGCCACTATTTCAGTCTTTGGGCAATCAAAGAGACTGTATAGAGAAACACTGATGAAGTATGTGGTAAGTAGTGAGGAAAAACCCCAAAACTTTCCCATTTACTCAATCCATTCTGATATGATTTCCTTTATATTGTTCAATGATGATAGTTGCCCTCCCACTGATGAGAAGCCTTTGCCTTTAGAACAAGAAACATGCATCAATCAAGAGTTGGTTTCCCATACCCGTGAAACTGTTAAAACAATTAGTGCAACCAACATACAAGAAGAACCACATGAAGCACAAAACCTAGGTCCGCCCAATCCTAAAATGACTGAAACTCTTAATACTAACCACAAGCAAGAAATCACATGGTATTTAGAGTTTGATGGTTCTATTAATAAGGAGCAGGGGCAGGAATATGGATTCACAATACACATAACAGCCATGCAGAGGGTCATGCTTACAGACTAAACTTCAAATGTACCAACAACATGGCAGAGTATGAGGCTCTCCTTTTAGGCCTTAAACTGATCAAAGCTCTAGGAGCTGCAAAAGTGTCCATTCTAGGTGACTCCGATTTGATCATTCAACAGATGAAAGGTAACTTTGTTACTAATTACAATAGGCTGAGAGCTTATAGGTCTGCTGCCGCATAAATACTCAATTCCTTCACCGAATCGAAGCTTGCTAAGATTTCTAGAAGCCATAACATGCATGCTCATAGTCTAGCTACTTTTACTAGCACTTGCAAGCTACCCTTTGAGCCCAATCACCACTTTACTACTGAGATAAAGCACAGGCATGCTGTCCCTAACAATATCAAAGATTGGCAAGTGTTTGAGGATGATGCTCAAATCAACAATTTTCTTACCTTACAGCAAGAATTCTCAAGCTTAAACATTGATGAAGATGCCATGGATGACCCACAACAGCAAATGAGCCAAAATGAGCAAACTATAACAACTGAAGCAGCAAATCAAATGCTGCACCCAACCATTTTTGATGAGAAAAACATGCAAGAGCTGAAGCAAATGCATTTAGATGAAATAGCTGAAGCAGAGGCCGAAGTGATTGATTTAAAAGACAATTTTCTACCTGCTGGCCTCACTCCATTAGAAGACATATTTGATTCAAACGATGTCCCCAAAAAGCCAAAGATGCAGCCCTTAAACGCTGCTGTGGAAGACTGTAATATTGGGACAGCAGAGAAGCCCAAAATGATTAAACTGTCCAAGTATTTACCTCCCGATCAAAAACCAAAATATGTTGATTTATTTAAAGAGTTTCAAGATGTATTTGCCTGGAGTTATGAGGACCTTAAGTCCTATGACACCTCTGTTATTCAACATACCATTCCCTTAAAGCCAAATCAAAAGCCCTTCAAACAGAAACTAAGGAGAATCAATCATGTGCTTCTCCCTTTGATTGAGAAAGAAGTGAAAAGAATGTTTGAGGCTGGTATCATAGCACCCATTAGATTTTCAGAATGGGTATCCAATCTTGTTCCCATAAGGAAGAAAACAGGGGAGATTAAACTATGTGTGGACTTAAATCTGAACCAAGTCTCCCTTAAAGATCACTACCCACTACCAAAAATGGACCACATTCTACAAAAAGTAGTGGGGTCTTCAATAATTTCTTTGCTTGATGGCTTTTCAAGTTTTAATCAAATACTTGTTCACCCGGATGACCAAGACAGGACAACCTTTACAACACCGTGGGGAACCTTTAAATATGTGAAAATGCATTTTGGACTAATGAATGCAGGTGCTACCTTTCAAAGGGCCATGGACATTGCATTTTCCAAGGAAATCCATGATTTCCTAGTGGTTTACCTTGATGACCTTACTCCTTTCTCAAAATCTGATCAAGAACACCTTAAACACCTAAGGCAAGTGTTCCTAACCTATAGGAAATATGGCATTTCCTTAAATCCTAAGAAATCTCTCTTCGGCCTAGAAGAAGGCAAATTGCTAGGCCATATCATTTCAAAAGATGGAATTAGAATAGATCCGGAAAGAATCCAAGCCATTTTGCAAATCCCTTATCCGAGAAACATCAAAGAATTGCAAGCATTCCTAGGAAAGATCAATTTCCTAAGGAGATTTATCCCAAACTTGGCCGAGCTTATAAGAATGATAAATAACATGTTAAAGAAGGATTCCAAGGTAAAATGGACTTTATAGGCCAAGCAAGCCTTTGAGGGCATAAAATCTGCCTTAACCCAAGCCCCAGTCCTCACAAGTCCTCAATTTGATAAGGATTTCATCATTTTCTCATTTGCATCTGAACACACCATTGCTGCTGTCCTTTTGCAGAAAGATGATCAGGGAAATGAAAAGCCAATTGCATTTTTCAGCCGAGCCCTTAGAGATGCACCCTTGAAGTACCAAATCATGGAGAAGCAAGCATATGCCCTTGTTAAAGCAATCAAAGATTTCAGAATTTACATTTTATATTCACATGTGATTGCTTATGTGCCAAATGCTATTGTAAAAGACATATTAACTCAAGAGGGCATAGAAGGCAAAAGAGGCAAATGGATTGCCAATATCCTTGAGTATGACATTGAGATAAAACCCACCAAGCTGATAAAGGGACAAGGTTTAGCCAAACTGATGTCCGAAACCAATTTTGAAGCCTTAGACATTAATCAACTAGACAATGAACAGGAGCTGGCGACTCCACATATCAGTGAAGCTTTTTTGCAATCCCCATGGTATGCTGATATATGTTTTATATTTTTAAACTTGTGTGCTCATCCAGGGTTGTCCAGAACCAAAAAGAGATTTTTAAAGATGAAAGCAACAAAGTTTTGTGTCTTAGATAGTGCCTTGTTTTGGAAAAATCATGAAGGAATATTGCTAAATTGTCTAACTATGAATGAAACTGACAGTGTCATGAAAGAATTTCATGCAGGGGACTGTGGAGGGCACTTATATTGGAAGTCCACTGCTGATAAGATACTAAGGGACAATTTCTATTGGCCCTCTTTGTTTTCTGATGTGAGAAAGTTTGTTGTTTCATGCCACAAATGCCAAATCTTTGAAGGCAAAATAAAGCTTCTCCCCTTGCCCCTTAAGCCCATTTCAACCGAGAAGCCTTTTCAACAATGGGGTCTTGACTTCATTGGAGAAATCCATCCATCCTCTTCTGGCCAGCATAAGTGGATTCTAACAGCCACAGATTACTTTACCAAGTGGATTGAAGCCATCCCATGTAGGCAAGCCAATGACTCCACCATCATCCAATTCCTTGAAACCAACATTTTGTCCAGATTTGGCTGTCCTAAGAAGATCATTACAGATAACGCTGTTGCCTTCAAATCCAAGAAAATGATCAGTTTTTGCCACAAATTCCACATTACCTTAGGTCACTCCACAGCCTATTACCCTCAAGGTAATGGCTTGGCCGAATCATCCAACAAGAGTCTGATTAACATCATTAAGAAAGTCTTGGAGGAGAATAAGAAGAACTGGCACAAAAAGCTTGTAAATGCCCTATGGGCAGACAGATTGTCAACCAAGAGATCCATTGGGATGAGCCCATATGAGTTAGTCTATGGCATGGAGGCCAAGTTCCCCTCTTCTTTGGGAATCCCTGTTATCAAATTGCTGCAAGAGATTCAGGTAGAGCCAAATGATATCCAAAGAAGAATAAACCAAATCATCCATTTGTAGCAAACAAGAGAGCAAGTGTACGACAGAGCTCAGATTTTACAAGAGAAGCTCAAGAAAATGTTTGACAAAAGAACCAAGGCTGAAGATTTCTACATAGGCAACAAAGTCTTAAGATGGGATTCAAGAAGAGAGGACAAAGGAAAGCATGGCAAGTTTGATTTCTTGTGGAAAGGCCCCTTTATTATTTCTGCTGTTCAAGGCAACAACACATATTTTCTGAAGAGTTTGGATGGCAGCACAGCTGAAGAAGGCCCTGTCAATGGCTGAATGCTAAAGCACTATCATGATCCCTTTTGTTGAACGCAACACAGCTCTGTATACTATCTGTACATTAATATTTGTATTTTCAGCACTTTTTCTTATAGCAGGCCAATAAGAGGGAACAACGCAACAAATTTTGAAGGAAAGATCAAAGAAAGCTCTATTTCAGATCTCTGTTTTTGAAATAATTCCAAAGAAGTGCTCAAGCAGATTTCAATATGTTTACAAGCACCCAAAAGGCAAGAAGCAGAGCTGTAATTTTTCTGCAATTCAGCTCAAAAGGATACTGCATATCAGCTTATAAGAATTCAGTCAAAGGCATTGAGAAGAAGGAGAATTTCAGTTTACAGCAATAATTGAAGATCAAGGCATTCTGACCTGCTGTTCTTGGCTTTTCATCTTGAAAAACCATCCCCAAGTGGAGCCATTGTTAGCCTCCTATTGCAATAGGTTTCATATTTCATGATTGACTGTTTTACATGCCAAATATGTCATCTTTTCATGCTGCAAGGTTCCATATTTCCAAGAAGTTCCATTTTGAAGAATCATACCATTTTTGAAGAGTTTTACAGTTAAGGGAAAGCCAAACAGCTTAATCTTGGCTTCCCTAGGTTTAAATTGCTTGTTTTAGAAGATAGAGAATGAATATCTGTCAAAACGGCTTAAGCTTGGTAGATGAGTAGCTAGGTAGAGAAATGAAGGACCCTAATTGCTTAATCTAGGCCCTTGGAAGAGATAAGGGTACATTTAGATAGGAGGGCAGCCAAAAGAAAAGAAGATAATCAGGGTCTGCAAGTCTAAGTGCACCCATCCAAAAAGAAGAAAAAATGCTAAGTAAGTAGGTTGGGTAAGTAGTTTTGTGGTTGCAGAATCAAGCTATGTGATCCATTTCATGTTTTCAAGTGTTATATCTATTCAGATCACAATTATGAGGTAGTTTTACATTTGGAGGAGCTCAAGCGAGGCATGTCTAACTCCCCCTTCTTCTTATTCCCCAAATCATTCACTAACCTCCCCAAAGAGGTCAAGATTTGCTTGATATCTCTTAAGTTTCATCATTTGTCATATCCTTGGGCTAAGTAAAGGTTTGCTTTGCTTAGGAGTACTCTTATTCACTCTATAAGTCATTTTTCCCTTTTAAGTAGCCTAAGATCTCTATCCTTAGCGCTTTCTAATCAAAATTCATATTAATTTCTAACTTACTATGTAAATCCCTATCTATTTCCCCTTCCCCTATTTTAAATATGTTAAATATCCCCCTTATATACATATCCCCTCCCTCTGGTTGAAATATAACCATAAATAATGCTTGGGAATTACTAAGTTTGTTTGAAACTTAGTAAGAACCCTTAGTTTGCTTCTTTAACCATTTTTCTATGCTTTGGACCCCTTCCAGAGCACAAAAACCCTCTTGCATGCAATCAGACCCCTTCCGATGCATTAATAACACGCTTTCCCAAAGTCTAAACCCCTGCAGCATTGTACAAATATTCGAATATTCGAGTGCGTTCCGTATGTTAAATAGCCCACCAACTCGCAGTTCCATCCACTGTCGAATCGGGCCCTCCCCATCCGACGGCTCTCACTGATTTCAGAGGCGCCCTGACGTCCAATGATTAGCTTCCGATAAGCTAGCGGTTTCTCCACCGTACAAAACACGCGTGTCTCCACGCGATTGTATTGGAGCCCCTCTGACAAATACTGCCCCCGTACAGAAGGCGATCCGATAAAACCACAAACCGCCTTCTGTCTCTCCTCCCCTGATGACAGCGCTACGTCGCCGCTCACGTCACCTTTGCGTCAACCCGCTGCTGCTCCGTGTCACCGCCAGCTCATCTGTCAGCGTCTCCACCCTGCCACCGCCTTCTATCCTCTACCATGTCACTCTGCCGTACTACCATGTCATCTGCCACCTGTGCTCCGCTGACGTCACTGCCACGTCACCCTGCTGTACCCGGGACCCACAGATGACGTCATGTTGATGTCATCACAAAAAAAGCGCAAAGGGCGAGAATTGCATCAAAGGATATCTGAATCAAGAAACAGAGGCAGTTTTCGATGTGCGATTAGCCTTCTATCACGCATCGCTAAGAAAAATTGCTCAAAAAGGAGAGCTTCCTATTTCCTCAGTTACCTGCAAAACCCAAAATTTTCAAGAGGCAACGCTGGAAACAGAGAACTAAAGAAAGGGCAACAGGCAGAGGGAGTCAAGATGTGACTACGGCAATTTTATAAGAAGGTCAAGTATGCATACCGAGAGTAGGATAACAAAGCCGTGACTCAGTGAAGCACCAGGGCAGTAGGCCCAAAAAACGCAAATTAAAAGCACCGCCTCAGCCAACTCAGTTGATCCCAAAAGTCTAAATTCTTCGACAGAACAGATAGCTAATACCCTAAATATCTACTGCATTATTTACTCTTTCATCTGCTATTCCTCAAGAGTTGGTAAAGAAGTTATGAGTTATTAACTCATCAGCTAGATATTTTGTAACTCATTTTTTGTATATATACCGCCCCACAGAACATATTTGGGGTCGGTCGTTGGTTGATAATCCTCATTCTAGACTTGCACTGTATACTTTGAGAGCTCTATAATCAAAGACTGCTGGAATGCTTTGGATGAAGAACTGTCTGTTGTGTTATTTAATGGCCAAAGAGTGACTGTGGAATTCCTGTGCTACTACATGGCTCAATAAGTGTTTTCTTACCTCTGTTTACAGTTTATATATGTTTACGCCACCATTGTATTACCATCTAAATAGCAAGAAAGAAGAATAGCTTAGGCTTTTCTTAACTGCACTTTATACTTAGTTCTTGTTATTTCTATATCTTTTCTTCAGAATGGTTATGAATATGCATACTTAAATGATCATGTTCACCCTGTTTCTTTCACATATGACTGTTATTTAGGAATTCTTGACTGCTTCTAGACAAACTTTCATTCAACTTCCCTCTCTGTTAGCTAATGAAAGATTCTTAGTTGCCTTTCATCTCTGACCTTCATTCCATTTTTATTCCAGCTTGATATTGTTCTATGTGTAGCTATCCTGCTCTGCATTCCTCTTGTGACCAAGAAAACACAACAACAAGCCCTAATCCATGACTCCATGCCCAATGGTTTGAACTTATCACTCTATGCATCCCAACTCTGCTTGAAAACATCATCCTTCCCACCAAAATCAAAACAAAACCCATGTACACCATAACTAGCCTAAAATTACACCAAAAAAAAGTTAAATCATAAAGAGAGAGCCCTCTCTGACTGCAGGTAGGCTAGGACTTGCAGCCCAAAGATTGGTTTGTGGTTACCTCGGCCGTATCCCTTAAGGATCCAAGGGACAACCTGAGTGATACCACTAGTAACTTAACATCTAAGAGTTCCTTATAGTGCACCTGATCACTGTCTATCCAAAACCCCATGGTATCTGTGAAAGTGATCTTAATAAATTTCAAAAGTTAGGCTATATATAAATTTTCCACATAAGTAGGTTGTAATATTTTCTTTTCAATCCAGTGTTTTACCATTCCGACCAACATATCTTCCATAAATCTGAATCCCTTGTACCCTAATACTTGGGAGCACTTATTACTTTAGATTGAATGTTCATCGACTTATCTTCTCATTTACTAGAAGCATCAAGTGATTGTTCGACAATTTTGATAGACTTTTTGTACCCTCAAAGCATCGAGTTATTTTTACTTCAAGTTATAATTTTCCTTAATGTTAAAGGATGGACAAATGGACTCTTTTTCTAGTATATTGAGTTAGTCTTGGACAAATCTTCTTGTATTCTAGAAACATCCAATTATTTTTATTTTAAGTTATAATTTTTTCCCTGTTAAAAGAATTGACAATTGGACTCTTCTTATATATTGGAAAACTGGTTTATTTTTATTTTAAATTATAAAACTAGTCTCTAATTTTTTAGTGTCCAATCTTAGAAAATGAAAAAACAATCTACAATTTTTGGAAGGAAAAAGTAAAATGTTATGATTTACATATCATAATATGTCAAAAAGAAAAAAAATTCATTGAAATCCTTAACAAAATGAAAGTGAATCAACAATTTGATGAAGACATAGAATATATAAAAAATAACTTCTATAGACCTACTCCACTAGATCCATCATTTCCATTTCTATTTTGTAGGAGCAAGGATGTACAAAAGAACAACAAGAAAATGTTGTTGCATGTCAAGGAAAAAGTAATAGTTCTTGATGCAATTGAGGAAGACGAGAGTAAGGAAATGTGCTATGTACAATATGAGAAAACAATGAGATTACCACCAAGAATTCTTATCAAATACAAAGTTCTCATTGAGCTATATGTAGGAAACTATAATACAAAGGGTGAGCTTGTTAATTATGCAGATGAAATATACAAAAAATATACAAAGAATAGAAAAAATATTGATATATGCAAAGAAACAAGTATCATGAACTATATAACAAAGACATATCATTGAATTTTACTCCAATACCACGTGTTTCAAAGCAAATTCATGTCATAGCAAGAGCTCTAAAACAAGGGTACGGAAACAATTTCCGATACAATTAGCTTGCGTTAAAACAATACATTGATCATGAGGCTTAACATTGTATGCCCTTGCATTTGATCAAAGTGGTATATCAACACATGGACTAGCGTGCACAACATTGTCACATGTTAGAACAATGGAACTATTGTATATTTTTTAGAAACTAACACAAACGAAATTCTGCGTGAATAAGAAAATATTAGAAGAGACAAAATTCTTAAGAACTCAAACATTGTGGAAACCGAAATAAATACACAAGCCAATAGAAAATTAAATTAATTTAATGATCATGTTTGAATACACAACGTCTATATGCTCATGTCAATGAAATTGTATGTGAAAAAGATCTAATGAGTGCTATGATTCTTTGTATCTAAGAAACGTATCTAAAATTTATGTCATCAAATATTGATTTTTGTAAATTCAATTTCAACATATCAAATTGTCGTCATGGATTAATTACTTGCATAAAAGAAAACATCGATATCATATCAATGAAGAACATTTGCAATAACATAATTGAACTTGTTTTCTTAGAAGTATATTTCCAATACAAAATATGCATACTAAATCTATATGTTGCACCAAGTATTGCAGATTTCAGTATTGACATCAATTAAAATAGAAAACAAATCAGACAACTATTAGAGTCCATGCACTTGGAACAATTACAAGACTTAAAAAGAAATTTTATTCTCGAGAATAAAAATGTCATTGACCACACTTGGACAAATTTTACTATTGAGTGACGTCATGTCCGTTCATGCTTTTCTACCTATGTAGTTCATGTTTAATACTAGAGTGATCATGATGTAGTTCATGCTTTTATACCTATGTGTGATTCTAATGGTGAATAAGTTATCTATTTTGTTCTGAAGTAGTAAACTTTACTGACAATTATTAAAGTAATACAACAAGTTTTTGTAAATCTTACTTGTTTAATATGGCCTCGAACAATACATTTGTTTTTCACTCTAAGGTGAAATATGTAATGCATAAGTAATTAATTTTACTATGACAATGCAATAAGTAGTGTAGATTGCTGAAAAATGAGAAATAATAGGTTAATAAGTTCAATTATTATGAATACTTTTGAGGTGTGAGTATTCTTAAATATTTAAGAACTTGTTTTTTTTTTTTCCCTATTTTCAATATTTGATGATTCAAAATTGTTGATTATGTTATCGCAACTTAAGCTATTTCTTGGTTGTAGTCTATCAAGTGAAAGGCACTTTCCTTGCCACGTAAACAAAAAACGCAAACAATGTAGAAGTGTTATGCGAGAGATACATAAATGCAGGTGTATTTTCTACATCTTGTTCTATTTGTACATATTCATCACTTCACACATTCCTTCTGCACACCTCCATCCTACACAACACTTCATTCACACATTCATGAATTCATTTGTAATGTGATAATTTTTTTCTAGTAAACATTATTAGGGTTAAGTAACATTGTGAAGGTCAGTAGTAGGTTGCATATTTCTAAGCAAGGACAAAATATGGTTGACAAATAAGAGAGTGAATCAATTTCCAAAATTTCTAGTGTATACGATCACAAAACTTTTGTTACCAAAATATAGCACCTGTTTTGGTTATTCAATTTTTCACCCAAACATTTTGTTTTTAGAACTATATTCCTATGTCTCTAGAAATCTATTATCGAGTGTATAACATATCCAGTAAATCTTTTCTTCCTAGATTTCCTTGTATGCTTTTTGATAATAGTCCATTCATCAAGTGTCATGTTCACAAATATTTCGCATTTATTTTACTTCCTATATCTCTACTATTTAGGGTATGATTAAAATTAAATAGTGTATTAATATATACTAAGTATGAATTAAATTCTTCTCATACAATTGACAAAATCGCTTTTGAGTAGAAATATAATTCTTCTCAACATTTAAATCAATGAATTCATGCAGGATCAGGTCATGACACTCAAGGTTTTTCATGTTTCTTGAGTGTTATATCACATCTATAGTGAAATGTTATCAAATAATGGCTAGTTTTTAAAATTATCAATAACCATTGTAGTTGTAAACTAGATTTGTAATTATATTCTTTTGTTCTCTTTGTACTCAGGCTACAAGCTCTTGATGACTTTTAGAGACTTCGTAATTTTGAAAATACGAGTGAACAAGCACTTATCATAGTATGAAATTTTAAAGATGAATATATCAGCATAAACTATAAATCCACTGTTGATGGAAAATAATTATGCAAATTTGAGGAGGTAGAGAGAAATTAGAGTTAAGGATTTTGAATAGAAAATGTAATTAGGAAATTCTTCAATATATCATGATAAATTTTTCTTTAGTATTTAATATTTTGTTGAATGAAAAATTATCTTCAGATATAAGAGAATGAATCAATATTCAATGACTAACAAGGGAAACATCTGTCTCTGACGTTTCTCTTTGCATCGACTTTCCCGAATTTTCCAATGTATACGATTTTAGAATTTTTGTTACTAAGTACAAAATGTTGAGCATAAAAATATTGGCATAAATTATTAATTCCTTTTTGATGGAAAATAATTATGCAAGTGTGAGGAGATGGACAAAAATTAGTGTTCAACATTTTCAATAAAAATATGTAGTGAAGGTCCAGGGAATACTTCATTGTTTCACAGTAACTTTGGTTTAGTATTTCGTATTTTGATCAGTGCCGATTCTTGTCTATATTCTAAAATTTGGGCTTTTGGGTTCCTTGTATATGATGTTCCTTTTTATTAACAACTAACACATGTTCTAAATTCCATTCAAGCTCAATTGTAAATTTAAAATTCGCTTTCCAAGAAATCACGAATGTCAAAGATAATGAATGCTTCATCAATTATGGTTCTTTCTTTTGTTTGCTATGAGTATTCTTAAAATTCGAAGCATTTTTTTTCTATATTTAGCATTTGATAATTCAAGTTTGTTGACTGTGTTACCATGACTTAATCTGTTTTCTAGTTATAGTGTATTGAATGCAGAGTCCCTGTATTGTTACATCAACAAAATATGTAAAAGATGTAGAAGTGTTGTGCAGAAGGTGCATAATTTCAGGTGTCTATTCCAAATCTTTCTCCCTCCATACCTATTTAGCACTTCACACATTTATTCTGCACACCTCCATTTCACACAAAACTTCTTTCGTAGATTCATGAATTCTTTTTTAATGGTATTAATTTTTCAACTAAACTTTATTTATGGGTAAGTAGCATTGAGAAAGTCGATATTAGATTTTTTGTTTCTGGGAAAAGAAAAAATATGGTTGACAGATAAGAGAGCAAAACAATTTTTAATGATTGTTGAATGTTTTCTATGTCTCTAAAGTTTTTTATTTTGAAGAAATTCTAACACTCATATCTCTTTGCATTAGCATTTGCGAATTCTCTAGTTTTCTTATTTGACCACTTTTGGAACCAAAATATGGTAACTATTCCTGTTCTTCAAAGTTCCACTTCAAATCTTTGTCTTTTGCAACTAAATGCCTATGTGTTTAGAATATGTTATCCAATGTATAACATATCCAATTAAACAAGACAAAATCAACTCAATCTTCTTGGATGCATTGTGATAACGATATTTACGGCCTATTTTCTAAAACAAATTTTAAGGTTATTTGAAAATGAAATTCGGTGCCACTTCTTTATACCTCAATATCAAATAGAATAAATTAACATTGACATAGTGGTGGGTACCAGCAATGCTCAAGTTTCTTTGTAATAGAGGTACTTGACCACATCTCTACAAAAATATTTATTTGTGGTTGTACTTGCATGTTTTTTGAGTTAGACTTATTATTGACATCCTATAGGCTAATTATCATGATCACAAACAATTAATATTTAATTTACATTGTAAACTTATATCACTTAGGGAACATATATTAAAACAGGAGTAGAGTGTGGAGTAAATGGATGAGATGGCTTTGGAAATTCACGATTTACTTCCGCTACATTTCGTAAATTCTAGCTTTGGTATCTTCAATTGATATTTATTGAGAGTGTCCTATATAACAAATTTTACACTAACAATAGTAACAATTGGTGATTATATAGGGAATTGAAAATGGTGCAGTTAAATGATATTAAGAAAGTTATTTATTGGGAGAGTATTTTCAAGCACAAAGAGGAAATGACTAGCAGAGTAAGGAATGAAGTTATTTTCACTAATACGATTAAATCACCTTTTCATATCATTGATAACTTTCATTGGTCGACTGTGTATGAACGATATGTTAATCTACCAATAGAAGAGAATATCCTCAATAATATTTGGACTAGTGGATTGATGAATGTTGCATATGTTGCAAAAGTCTTTGATTTCAGAGAAATTGTTCATTTTTGTGAAAACACTTTTGATTTAAGAAAAATAACAATTATGCTACTAGTAAAACATATTCGTTTTAATCCAAGGAATTGTGATGGATATTCAAGCTATCGGAACCTAAAAAGTGCTTAAAATTATTAAAAGTAGATAATTTCATAAAGTAAGAAGTAGTGAGGGCCAACATTATTTGAGAATTCATTTCCCCAACTTCTGAGGTTCCTTTTGATCTTTATCTCAAATATATTTCATTTTTTATGCAATCCTTTAGAGACTTTTGTTGGATTTGTACCCATGTGATAGACCAAGAAACTACAATGTAAGTCTTAAAATGTATTCTCTATCTTCTTTGTCATTCATACAAAAAGTAATGTATATTTGACTGGGATGATATCATTTCCATTGAATTAGATTTTTAGTTAGTCACTTTGTCTAGGAGTAATAGATTCTTTATGGTGTTATACCTAATAACAACACTCGTCTCCAGTCATGTATTTCATTACTTTCCCTATAATCCTATGTTCAATCTCAACCAAGAACCAATGCAGTTATGGTATCCCATACCGTGGAAGAATAAAGCTACTTTAGATTTTTGTCTAATCCAAGATGCCTTTCTAAAGCAAGTCAATTTCATGATAACTAGACAAGTACCTCATCAAATATCTGCACAAGCCCAAGTTTTGTTGTGGGGAAAGGGTGCATGAAGAAAGAGAAAGTAATATGGTAATTTGAATTTATGGGTTTGAATGTAAGCCAATGTTGCTACCAAAATTGTTTATAGAGAGGTATTTTGTTTCTGAAGTCTGTAGGCAATACAATGGCTAGCTACTATACACACACCTAGAAACTATTATGTATGGGAACTTGTTTCCAAGAGTTAGAGAGAAAATCAAGGAGTGTCATAATGCACCAAAAAATATCAAGTGTTGGATATAGATAGTAAATAAATTTCTAACAACATAAGCATTGATACAAAAGCAAAATACAAGAAAAGAGGCATAAATCCTATAGAACAATATCCACCTTGCACATATTCTACCGCTCCAGGTTCATATTCTAGTGAGAAAAATATAAAAGCTACTATAAGTGGAAAATTGGTTCACAGTGGCTATCAAGTGGCAGAGATGACAAAGACCTCTTTGGAGATTCACTCTAGAAAGAGCACATATAGTTGAATCAACAAAATGCAGAACACCCCAAAAAATAGGAAGCATTGAAGAAGTTATGGACGTGGAAATTGACAGTGCTATCCCACTTAATTGCGTTAGCTCTTATTTAGCATAAAATAAGAAAATAATAGAGAAAATTGCTGAAGAAGACACTACTTTTAATGGCCTCCCTGTCACATTGCAAAATGAAAACTATGACAGGGGTAGTAAAAAATTGAGAATTGAAAAAGTAAAGGTTTGTAATAAAAAGATTGTTGATCAAGTAGAAATGGATGTTTATCTATCTCACATAAAAGCCATGGTGCTCATGAAAATGCTTCAATCTACTAGTAATGTACATGCATAGTCTATTAGTGAAAAAAAAGTATAAAACCTAAGACTAAAAATAAGAATAAAAGAGCTAGAATATGCTCTAAATCTAGGTCCTTTCTTAATGACTCCACTAGAAATATGGGGACCACCATTGGCTATTTCTACCCAGAGGACATCCCATGGATTTAATAAACCTCTTTACTTCCTTGATGTAGCAAAATAATATATTATTAGTGATATCAGAAAGATTACAAATTACTGAACATGCATGACAACTAGCCTCTAATCTGCGACATTTAGTATAGAGAACTAACTCATTCGTTGAGTAGATTAAAAGTGATCTCAAGGGAGACAAAAATTTCATAGAAAATGAATTATGTACTTTTAGTCTGAAGGTTGATTTACTCAATGATCTATAGAGAAAAAAACAGACACTCTTGAATGCTAACTGAATGAAGCAAATCAGAGTGTGATGGTCTGAGAGAATCATAACACTAGAGAAAATTATTTTTTAATGTCAAAACATAGAGAGTATAACTGTGTATGCCTATGTCAAGGTGGTATATATTTTATAGGATCTAAATGATCCATGTATCACATGTGACTTTAGATTATTTTTGATAGACATGTTAATGGTTGAGTTAGATAAGCTAAAATATTCAAAGGAAATAAAATTCGATAGTATAAATGATTTTACTGTTGAGGAAAATATAAAATGGATAATTACTTTTGTTAGCGTTAATAAGTATAACTCTTCCTTGGACGTACAATTTCAAGAAGAGGCTAGGGAAATTGAGAAGGAGATATTCAAGCAATGTGTCAAACATTAGACTATAGTCACTGTAATGAAATATTTCACTCAAGCCAAACTAAAGAAATTCCTTTGAGAAATCATGAATCTAAAAGACAACTAACAAACAAACAATCATAGTTTATGCTTTCACATATTTCTAGTGTTCTTAAATCTTGGAAAATTCTTTATTTTGTTTAAGAATGTTTAATTATTCAGGCTTGTTGGATCTGTTATCATGCAATAATCTAATTCTTGGGTGTAGTTTCTTGTTTTGTGCTTCAGGTACCTTTTTCACATTACAATTCATAAGAGACCAACCCTAGTCCCCATTGGGGCGAATGCACTTACTTTCGTGATTAGCTATCAATATTTTAATAAGTGCTTTAGGCAACAAACATTATTCTCTACACTAAAAACATTTGAAATGATTTAATATCTAAATGTAAGTTCAGTTACATAACACCTTCCATTGGTACGTTCCTTCCTTTCTCTAGACACCTTTTTTGAAAGTTAAGTTATCATTTATTATGTGTACTTAATTTACTATAGAATAATTACTACTATTTTTTTGAAATGGGGGAGCAGATAGTTAAAGAGAGAAGATGCCATATAGGCATAGTGAATGAGTTGCTAAGATGATGTATTAGAATATTTTCATTACTGATATAAGCAACACCAATTATAAAAAATAATGATCATTGTGTATCAGGGGTTATGAAGTCTTTATTCAATTCTGGTTACAATTTCAATTACTCTATTCCAATTCTAATTATGTTTACCAATTTTGTAAAATATCCTCAAGCAAAGTTTTTGCATAAGATCTTGTATGGGTCTAGATTCTATGGAACTTTCCAAAAACATTAATTAAACATAAGTTTTGGAGGATTTACTTTGATATTTGATATTATATGTAATTTTCTGTAATCGATCACAATGAAAATGAGCTTCTCATTATCGTGTTTGAATTCTGATACTTTTTACTCCTTTTGTGAAGAATTATGAGCTAATATTTTACATAAGATCTTGTATAGTGCTAAATTCTATAGTGTTATACGAATACATTAATTGAACATAGGTTTTTGAGTGTATTCTTTGATATTTTATATTAAATCCAAATTTTAAATCTAGAAAAAAAAAACTAGATATTAAATTATGAATTAAAAACCAATATCTAAAATAATTATTAAATTAATAATAAAATTAAAATAGAAAAATTATAGCAAAGAAAAATTACATCATCTAACATGTCAGCTAATATTCATTCCCATCCCAACCCTAGCCTTACTTAAACCTCATTGACTTCTGGCTTATTTCTCTCATGGATCTAATCCTTATGATGAACCACAGAGGTTGGTTTGAAACATCGATTCCAACAAAAATGAATGTGATGAATTCGGAAGATAATACTACATAGAATATAGATCACGGAACCCTCAAATAAATAATTATATCTAATGTTTAGTAATTGATCACAATAAACATGAACATCCAACCATTATTTTGCATCCTAGATATTTTCTCTATTAAGTTTTCAAATTGTTCTATGTTGTATCAATTACTTTAGCCCAATTAAATACTTCAATTAGCAATCTCTGAAATTACAACTAGTCTTTCCACTCATCAATAGTAAATGAAGATAGAAAAATAGGTGTAATGACAAAGGAGAAAATCAACACATCAACAAGAGACACCAAGTTTGGTCAAAGACCAGGGAAAACCCCATAAGAGAGGAAACCCTTTGAAATTCTTCATCTATTAGATTGTCATAAAATGTTCAACACAGAGTACAATGATCACAATACAATATCATCCAGAAAAGAAACCAAATAGCATTCAAACATATGTTTCCAACACTAGAATATATTAGAGACAACTTTTCCTATATGGGGTCAACTACAGTCAAATTTGGTCAACGGTCAAATCTGAGTCAAACTTCTTGGTTGCATGTAGGAGGAGATGTGTGAGTGAATGAAGGGTTCTAGTCACTCCCTTGAGCCTATAATCCAAAAAATATATGGTCTAATTTGTCCTATGACAAGCCAACGACTGTAACCGAAAAACCATAAAATAGATGCAAACCTCAGGCCCTGTAATCTCAGACTTTTCCAAACTTATTTTTTCATCCCAGCCTTAGACCTGTGTGAAACAATCAATGAAGAATAGAAGAAGAATATTATTGGTGAAGTCAGAATGACCTAGAGGCCACTTATATTTATGGGCTTCCATGAGTCTCTGATTTTCTTTAGGGACGAGCTATTAAAATGTGCATATGTGGGCTTCTCTTCATAAGTACACTTTACCTTAACCAAATTTGATGATATTTAAGTCAATTTTGTTCCTCTCAAAAAGAGGAATTTAATGAAATCATAATATTCATAAAATAATCTATCCAAAGTGGAATTTGATCGTAATTTCATAATTTAACACTCCCTCTCAACTAGGGATAATTCCACTTGTCAATATCTGAGCATCAATCAATATGTCATCTATATCCTATTGTCATATCATGTCCCATATCTGCTCAACTCTATCTGTTGAAAAAATTTTGAATCTAGAGAAGAAGAATCATCGGTGAGCAAAAGCTACCACTCTCTACATCGTCGGAGAGCATATCTCAATCTGAAACCACATTGGGGAGTACATCTCAAGCCAGAATCTCATGGGGGAGTTAAATATATCTGACCTGTTGTAGTGAAAATACAAGACCCCCATTTTATTCTATCATATTAGACATGGGGACCCTTTTTTTCATTGCATTTAGGCTTTGAGTGTGATTGCTTCATTTCAAGTCTAATTTTCTTTTTATTTACACCAGTTTTATTTGTATAGTTTGCCTAAGCTTGGTTAAGTTTGTTTGTTAATAAAATTTGTAAATAAGTTTTTGTTTTAAACATCTTAATTAATTAGATTAATGAACAAAATAGCCCCCGAGACCAAGATGTGTGCATAGGATTTAAGCCTTAATCATTGAACAAGTGGTTATAATATATTAGAGATATCGAAGCTTTGACATCGAAGGAACCCTTTTAGAATTCCCCGATGTCAAAACCCTGATTCACAATACGATGGCTTAGCCCTTTTTAATAAACATTCAAATATAAACTCTAAACAATATGACAAATTTCTTTAATACAAACAAACAAATATGGTTTTCAGTGATATATATTATAAAGTGGCTAAAGTATTATGGAGGATCCACATACAACGTAACCCTCATCGATTCCTTATATCGGAGAATCCTATATCATATTTTTTGCTATGTGTTACTTCTTAAAAGTTCCGATATCATATTTCCCCGATTTCCAATTTTTGATACAACACTCCCTCCAATCACCGATATCCCTAAAGGCCTCAACTCCAATATTATGATAATCAGTCACCTCTGATATCTGATAGGCCTTCACTCGAACATCTAAAATACTATTCCTTCCGATAAGTGGACCTGATATGCATATTAACAAGGGTCTAATTGGAATATTGTGTCCGCCTATATATCAGAATTTTTAAATGGTTACAATTGTAAAACGTTCGATATCAAATCTCTGTTATAATGGACCTGATAAAGCTCTTAAATGGAGTTGAATACAATATCACATCCACTCCATATCAGAGCTACCCAATATCACAAATATTTCATGTTGTCTCATTTTAAAATTTCAGATGGGCTTACCTTCAATACCACTTATCTCTTGCCACTTCTCACTTTTCAATGCTTCTACAGGAAGTTTGTTATGTTAATATTTCGACTCAATTTTCGGATAAGTTTTCTAATAGAACTAGTAAGATCTGATTGGTTGAGATAGCAATGAACCAAGGGTCAATAAGGAGGAAGTATCAACTCGATCTATGATTTCCAAGGACTCTCTTCCATGTGAAACAACACAGTTCTAAACTGGGAATATTGTTGTAAGAGAGGCTAAAAAGGGCCATCACCGTGAGCAACAAATCAACCCTTCAGCTAAAGATCAACACTTCATTGCAATGATTTCCCAAATTTGGCCTATATTCAACTAAAACGATATGTTTTTGGTCCGCTCAAGAAAACCTCTAGATTCAGTTGTTGAGAGTTATAAGGGGGGTTGTTAGCTCTATAAATTTTGTATAAATAACCCTATATTCAATCTTCAATAGGGAGGTCACGATCCACGAAAGGGTTCTCTACTATGATTTAATTTGTGCTTATACATTATTGTTTAGCATAGAGAGAGTTATGTTAGAGATGAAAAGAGGGTTTCTGGCTTTATTATACTTATTCACTATTGTTTACCATAGAGAGAGTTATGGTAGAGATGGAAAGATGGTTTTTGGCGTTTTTATAATTATCTTTGTGTTATTGCAGGCAATTTTACTATGGGTCTGAGCTACTCTAAGACTACACATTTGTAGTGTAATTTTGGCACTGTTCAATGAATTTTCATTCTTGTGTACTATTACCAGAATGTTAAATTTTTATATTTTTTTGTCAAAGTTTTATAAATGGTTTTGATCTAAATTCTAAGTAGAATGTTTCTTTTATCTCTAACACTATTGTTGGGTCATATTGTGTTATGTTGTTGAATTCATGCAGGAGTTATCTCGAAGAGACAGAATGAGATCAAAATCATACTTAATTCATTGAATTATACTTGTGGTGAATGATAACTATTTATTATTCATTTACATGTGTATTTTTATTTTATGTCTACTAATTGAAATGAACTATTTATTTTTATTAATACAAATTTTATAATGAATTTAGGCTTATAGATGGACTTACCTTAATAACTATTTATTAAAGTAGATTCATTTACATAGTTGTTTTAACATTTTATGGGTTTACAAACTATTTTGGAATTCATAATCGAATAGTAATTCTGAATCTATTCATAAACCAGTCTTTCCCCCTATTTTAGTTATGTTTCTCTTGGATTAGGAGAGGTCTATCCCATTCTAGTTCGAGATAGGTTTCTTTAGATTAATTCTGCATTTATATCTTAGTTTGCATCAAGTCTTGTCTTAAAGAGGAAAATAAATAGTTTAATTACAACTTGATCAACCTTTTTAAATCCATCAAACCTTTGTGTCAATTTAATTCTTTAATTCATATCTTAAATATCGATGCAAAGGAAATGTAACACGATCTAATATAGGTGTAAATAGATTAATTATTAATTTAGGTTATATTATCTTTAGATTAGATTATATTTATGATTAAGGGTAATTAGACCCATAACCAGTTAGAACCACCATCTTCAATGGAAAAGGAGCTTCTTTAAGTTCCTGAACAGGTGGTCTCCCATAATTTTGATGGAGGGCATTGTTTCTGATCAACACAACCCCATATCGAGCAATAGATGATATAGGGGAGCACATCTCAACCCATCCTATTTACTACCAATCTTCTCGATAATGATCCTCAAGAGTCATGTGGTAGAACACTTGCATAGTAATCCGACCTTGGGCTAGATACCCAACATACCAAAACGTAAGGATCACATGCCCCAAGCCTCCTCAACTCATTGGCCAAACAGGGAGGGACAATCCCAACAAGCCCGACTTGTGGTTATGATGCCAACTAGGGTATACTTTGGAAAGACTAATATAGGGAAGAAACATCTCCAACCCTATGGGTAATAGATAGGGGTAATACCCTATTGTTTGGGTATCCCTCAACCATAGGAGCCCTCCATCTCAATTCCTCACCCTGGGAGATCAAACAGGGGGGAACAATTAGCTCAATGCCCTCGATCAACAATGCCCCTTATCACAAGGGGTCACTTCCATCATTACAAGCTACTCTATAAAGACAAAGAACTTCCCTTTCGGAAAAGCCTTGGTGAGAATATTTGCAATATCCTCATATGCCAATATGTGATGGAGTCTAAGGACTCCTCCTTGCACCATGTATCAAATGAAGTGATATCAGATTTATATGTGCTTGGACTTGTCATGAAATATGAGATTATGTGCCAGACGGATCCCACTCTTGTTGTTGCAATATATCACTATAGTATCTAGGACCTACTCAAATAACTCTCCAAAGATATTCCTTAACTAAACTTATTCATAGCTAGCCATGCTAGCAACAATATATTCTGCCTCGGCAGTACTCAATGCTATGGACTTATGATTCCTGGTCATCTAAGATATCATGGTAGATCCAAGGCTAAAATAAAATCTAGACTTACTCTTCATGTCGACAATGTTTCCTGCCCAGTTAGCATCAATGTATCCATGAAGTCAAACATCTCCGACAGAATATC
The DNA here is from genome assembly GCA_031772625.1 of Pinus tabuliformis. Classification (NCBI taxonomy): domain Eukaryota; kingdom Viridiplantae; phylum Streptophyta; class Pinopsida; order Pinales; family Pinaceae; genus Pinus; species Pinus tabuliformis. The sequence goes on from CM062814.1 coordinate 726,402,106, forward strand.
TTAGACCAAGTGTGATCATCCCCTGAAAATATATCAAAATGTGTTTGGTTGCGATCCAATGTGCATGGAGAGGTTTGGTCATGAATTGACTCAATGTATTCACTGCATAGCATATGTCCAGAAAATTTTTCACTAGGAACATCAAAGCCCCAATCAACTATCTATAATCAGATGGATTCAATAAATCTGGTTGTACAACTTCTCCACATAACTTCTTGATGTTCATTTCCATCGGTGTGGGTAGTGACTTGCATTCTGTCATTCAAAATATTTACAACAACTTCATAACATATTTTCCCTATGAAAGGAAAATCTCACTGGGCCTTTACAACACCTCAAGGCCTATAAAGTAATGCATGATTCCAAGTTCCTTCATCTTGAATTCAAAGGCTATCTCCCTCTTACAGTCGATCATCAAGGGCTCACTGATTGCCAAGAATAGATCATCAATATATAAAATGAAAATCAACAACATACCTTAGACTAACTTGAAGTTGAGATTAGGATTAACATTGCTTCTTATGAATATTCCTCCAGTGTTCTTGTTGTCCAATGCTTGATGGCGTACCCTCTCTTGAACATATACGACAACATTCGTGGCTTCTCCCCAAAGGAACTTCAACAACCTTTTATCATGGAACATGGAACATGCAACTTATATAATGGACTTGTTCTTTCTTTCAACCACTCCTTTTTTTTAGGAATATAGGGTACACTTGTCTCTTTCTTGATACCTTCCTTCTTGAAAAAATCAATGAAATCCTTTGATGTGTACTCTCCATATTGTCAAACATGTATACTTTAATTTTCTTCCATGTTTGATTTTTGATCAAAGATTTGAACTCCTTTAACATTTCGAAGGATTCATCCTTTTTCTTCAAATAATATATCCATTTCTTTCTTGAGAAGTCATCAATGAAGATGATGTAGTAGAAATGGCCATAAATAGAATGCACGAGAATTATACCACATATATTATAATGAATGAGATGGAGGATGCCATTTTTATTTTTCTCTCTAGAGGGGAATGGTACCCTTCTCATCATTCCATTAGCACAACCTAGACATACCATCATGATAGGCTCGAACCTTGGGAATCTCAGAGACCAATTTATCTAACTTCAGAAGAGTATCATCATGTAGATGGGCTAATATTCGATGCCATAACTCACTTAGATGATTAGTATCATGAACCAATGCTAGGATAGGTATTCTAGTAACCATGTAGAGTCCTTCATACCTTGATCCCAACGTGAATGCATCTCTCATAGGTGATTCAATAAGCCAAGTAAGAACATTTCCCTTGATTAAGGAAACCCTCATCCCTTTGTCTTCCAAAGAAGATATTGATACCAAATTATTCTTAAATCTCGGCACATACATCACATCATGGAGAAAATACATTCCCTGGAATTCAAATGAAATTTGATCGCTCAAAAATTTTAATGGGATGAGTGGAGTTGCCTCCAAGGATAATTTTAAAATTTGACTCCCTCTCTACCAAATTAGAGAGAACTTCCTTATAACCAGAGAAGTGATAACTGGCCCTCTATCAACCAATAAACTATCCCACGAATATGAAGGAGATGAACTAGTCATGGAATAAATAAGAATACATTTAGATTGATTTGCAACATTACTTTCATACTTCGATAATCTTGACTTCTTTGGTTGACGATGATATTCTTCATGATCACTTGGAGCATGTATTCTTATTCTTTCATCTCTTCCATTGCGATCATTTCTTCAGTCATCTCTCCTTCTTTGATCATTGAACTTGTTGTTGTTGCTTCTAGTATTTTAGCATGGTCCATTGTTCTTCTCAAGGAAATCTTGAGCATAGTCGCCTTTATTTTGACAGTTGTAGTATTCAATGTGCAATAATTCCTTATTTCTCTTTAGATTTTGAGGAGGGAGGATTTATTTAATTTGATGGACCTCCTTTTCCATTCTTCTTCTTCTTGTCATGAGTGATGAATGCAATGTGCTCTCCTTCTTCATGCTTTTGAATCCTTCCTCTTGATATCATCTTTTATTCTTCTTGAGTGAGATTTCCAACAACTTCATGAAAAGGTGGGATGACATTGTTGTTGTTTATAGTAGTAATAAAGGTTTCTCAAATAATAGGGATGCCTCTTAGAGTCACAATCACCAATTCCATGTGAGGAACTGATTCCCCAAATCTTTGCAATCGATCTCTAAGATGAAATATCCTCATTATTTAATATTGCATAGACTCTCCTTTGATCATCTTAGTTTCTTTGAGTTTATATTTCAAGGAGATGATTTCATTCAAATATTTAACTTAATACATGCCAACTACTTATCATACATGTACTTAGACTTGCTCAAATTTCCAACATATGCAAGTAAATTATCTTGTAAACCATTAACTATAATTTTTTTTGCCTTCAACTCACCTTTCTTGTACTTGTTCTTGACAGTAGCGGAAGCATTCTCCAGAGGATCATGTAATTTCCTTGAATGTATTCCAAAATATCATGTTTATCAACTATGGTCTCCAACTTCTCATTTTCCTTGAAGAAGGAAGACATATTGACTTGACTAGATTAGCTCCTTCAACTTGGCTAGCTTCAATGCTTGTCTCCTGTTGGTCTTGTCCTTCACCTTAGCTCTGATACTATGTTAAATTTTTAGATTGTTCTATGTTGTATCAATTACTTTATCCCAATTCAATACTTCAATTATCAATCTTTCAACTTACAATTAATATTTCTAATCATCAATAGTAATTGAAGATAAAAAAATAAATGCAATGAAAAGGAGACAATCAACACATCAATAAGAGACACCGTGTTTGGTTGAAGACCATGGAAAAACCCCAGAAGGGGGAAAACCCTTTGAACTTAATCTTTTATTATATTGTCACAAAATGTTCAGTAGAGAGCACACTGAGCACAATACCCAAAAAAATAACCCAATAACATTCAGAAATATGTTTCCAGCATCAGAATATATCAGAGACAACTTTATCTGTCTGCAGTCAACTGTGGTCAACTTCACTCAACAATCAAATATGAGTCAAAATTCTTGGTCGCATGGAAGAGGAGTTTTGTGATGATTGAAGGCTTCCAGTCACTCACTTGAGCATGTAATCTAGCGACTATGGTCTAATTTATCCTATAACGAGCCAACCACTATAACCCGTAAACCCTAAAGTAGATGCAAGCCTTAGACCCAATAATTTCTAACTTTTGTGAACTTATTTTTCATCCTAGCCTTAGAATTGAGCTTGAGGTCACTTGTATTTATAGGCTTCCATGGGTGTCCAATTTTCTTTGGGGTCGACCTATCCAAATGTGCATATGTGGGATTTTCTTCATAAGTGCACTTTCCCTTGACCAAATTTGATAACATTTAGGTCAATTTTGGTCCTCTCAAAAAGAGGAATTTAATGAAATCATAATATACATCAAATAATTTTTCCAAAGTGGATTTTTACTATATTTTCATAATTAAACATGTTCCATTTGTAGTATTTATTTTAATCATAGTTGTGATGATTGGTATTTGAATATGGATGCATTTCTTGTTATTGTAATTGTGTTGGTTATTGTTCAATGCTTCTCAAGCATAAATATTGATTAATATGTCCCAACTATGAGACTATTCACCAATTCTATCAATAATTATTAGATAATATTTTGCATAAGTTATCGAGGATATGCTTTGAGCTTTTGTATTATATCTAATGTTCTTTTATTGATGAGAATAAAAAAGAATGTTCGATAATAGTTTTAGTTCTCAGAAATATATTACATCTTTAGTATTTATTTTAATCGTATAGTATTATAATTAATATTTGAATATACATAAAATTATTGTTACTATAGCTATTTTGGTTACTATTCAAGACTTTTCAGGCATAAAAATTGATTACTATGTTCTAATTCTAAACTTGTTCACCAATTTTGTGTAGTGCACTGCATGGAGGGTGGAGGTATTGAGCGAACCTTCTTCCTCTACACATCTTCACTCAAAAAAATTGAAATAAACCACTCTTAGCAACATTATTTATTGCTAATGTCAATGAGGAGTGTTGTGTGTGTTTTTTTTTTCCAATAATTAATCACAATGAAAGTAAAATTTTGATTACTTTGTTCTAATACTGAGATTGTTTACTAATTTTGTAAAGAATCATGAGATAATGTTTTGCATATTATATTGTATAGATTTGTATTCTATAGCATTTTCCAAAAGAATTAATTGAACATAAATTTACAGTCATATGCTTTGATCTTTTATATCAATATGTCTAGTGCTTAGTAATCGATCACAATGAAAACAAACATTTAGCAACAATTCTGGATTTGTAGTATTTATTTTAATCATAGCTATGATAATTGGAATTTGAATCTTGATACAATTCTTGTTATTATAACTGTGTTGATTATTGTTCAAGACTTTTCAAGCTCAATGACTGGTTACTCTGTTCTAATTTTGAATTTATTCACCAATTTTGTGAAGTGCTCTGAGATAATGTTTTTGTATAACTTTTTGAGGATATGCTTTGAGATTTTATAAAAAAAATAATGTTTTTTGTTGATCATAATGATCTACAATTTTTTAATTTAAGTAATATGTCAATTTAAATTGAATTTACAACTTTTATATCAATGTTTGGGTTGCATTCATCAATTATATGTAATACTAAATTCCTCTATGCTTCTGAAATTGCGGAAGAGGTCAAATAATGGGTATTCCTTTAAGTTGGCACATTATTTACATGTGTACATTGTTTATTTTGGCACATAATTAAGCTTGTCACATAACTTGTTTCTACATAGTAATTGGCTCAACACATTGTTGTGCACCACAACTCTTTCCTTCGCTACACATATTCATTTATGTATGTTTGCACACATTTTCATCTCCACACATTTCTTCGATACAATTATATCCCGCAAAGATATTGTTACACATATGCGCAAGTTTTCAATTTCATACATATTCTACCCTTCGAACATTCTCATCAATGACAACACTTTTACTAAACTTGATTATAAATTTATCATTTCCATATTGGTTCTAGTTTCTAAAAAGATCTTAAAATTATATTTTTACCTTTTCATATGAAACATGAATTGTTTGGATGTTTTATTTAGCTTTGCATACATATTGGTTTGATAGTATTTGATTCATATATGCCTTATCTTCACACATGTGTAGGAGAACCAATGTGCAGAACAAGAAAAAGCCACTCGACAATATTTTTACTATTACTTGTTAGAAATCAAATAACAGATCAATGAAACACATAAAGTCATAAAGAAAGGAATACACAAATATACGCAACTCACCCAGTCTGCGCTACATCTATAGAGAAGAAACCAATACTTTATTTTATATTATCAAATAAGCTAAATGGATACAACCTACAACACTTTCAATGTAAGTTCATCTTTGTTCTCACATAATTTCCTCTCCTTGTTTCACATAATAATACATAGTCGTAATAAAATTACCTCATATAACCCAAGGGATTCCTTCTAGGGTTAAAAAAACCCTAAATTAACATAAATTCTACCTTTAGATCTTCTTCCTAATGAATGGTACAAATTGACTACAAAATTACTATATATTACAATGCTATTTCCTCAAAAAAAAAATTGCTTTCGGGAGCACTGCCCCTGAACCCCTATCGAGGGGGCTCAAAGGCCATTTTGACCTCCCCTAGGGCCCCTACAACACTATCTGGGGGGGAAGAACTGATCCAAGATCTTTTTCTTATAGATGTGTTAAATAATTACATGCATAAATTGTAGCTTAACATAGAAATTTAATGTGCACATGAGAAAAGAGGAGAAACACATAAAGCATGAAAGAAGATAGCAAGACTTGATAACAGAGTTTGTCTAACTTGGATTGTGTCTCCTGGCCCTGCTCGATCAATGTGTAGGCCTTCATTCATTAAGTGGCATGAGAAAAAAAAAAGTACAAGAATCAATTACAAAAAAGGATTTTTATACCTCCATACTGAAAAATGGCTGAAAAATGCAGAACTCTGATGGAGAGATGGACAACGTCATTGCATTCGTGGTGTCGAGAAGTGTTGAAACCCTATAAAATTTGTCAAAATCTGACAAAGTGAAAATTCGGCTCTCCTACAAAATTCTACCTCGAACTGCATGCACTGCCTCCTCCTCGTAAGCGCATTGCCTGTTGGGTTGTGTTATATTCTTTCCACAGCTAGCCCACATAGTTAACTGGAGGGTTAGACGGAGGGTGAAGCCCCCCCTTTGTGCCACTGATTGTGTAGCGAGGGGGTCACAGGGGGTTTGAGGGGTGCAGGTAACCCCCTTTTATGGGGTCTGGGATAGCGCCCCGGAAAAGTTTGTTTTTGGACCCTATACTAGCTTGGGTGGACCTACCTATGGTTTTTTGCACGACTTTTCACATATGGTTTTGGATGCGATGGTTTTATGTCCATGGTTTTGGACGTGATGGTTTTCGGTCCATGGTATTGGATGCTTCGACATGTATAAATATGTATTGTAACATTGAAAGGAACATAATTAAAAATCAAGTGGGTAGTCCCAATTTTCAGATCTAGGGGAAATATCTGTGTATATGTGTTTTATGTGTTATGCTCTAGCATTGTTTATTTTCTATGTTTTAGAATTCGTATGGAGGTAATTTCTATACGGGGTTAAAACCTACATTTGGTATCAGAGTTGTTTTGGCTTGAAGGGGACGTCTTTGTTGCTGAGGGGTTTCGCTTGGGCCTGTGGTATACCCTGTTCAGTGGGAGATCTGTGAGATCGATTATGGTGGTGAAAGAAGATGGCAAGCAGTGGAAAGATATAGATTGAGAAATTTAATGGTTAGAGTTTTGAGTTGTGGAAACTCAATATGGAGAATTTGTCGGTGGATAAAGATCAGTGGATCGCAGTAGATCTGGGTACTAAACCAACAAGAGTATTCGATGAGGAATGGAAGAAGTTGGATCGGAAGACAAAGAGCGCAATATGATTTTGTGTCTCAGATTCAGTATTTCTGAATGTATTAGGGGAAGCTACAATGAAGGCTTTATGGGACAAGTTAGGGACTTTGTACCAATCTAAGTCTCTGGTGAATAAACTATTCCTGTGGAAGAAGTTGTATAACCTAAGGATGAAAGATGGAGAATCGGTGGTAGAGCATATGAATGCATTTAATACTATTGCAACTCAGTTATTATTTGTTGATATTAAAATTTCAGATGAAGATAAGTCCATCAGTTTGTTGTGCTCTCTACCAGATTCATGGGATAATTTAGTTATTGCAATAGGTAGAAATACAACTACCTTGTAGTTTGATGAAATAGTCTCATCCTTGGTGACGGAGGAGATGATACGGAAAGATATGGAGAGCCAGAATGGTGACACCTTGTTTGTACAATGATGGTCCCAGAATAGAAATAAAAATAAGTCATTGAGTGGGAGATGTAAATCTAGAGGGAGATCTAAATCTCTAGGAAAACTTGTAAAGGTAGTGTGCTGGAAATGCAGAGAGGAAGGCCACTACAAAAGGGATTGTAAATCTAAAGCTCCTGATAAAGGAAAGGGATCTGATGATGCTCCTTATGTGGAGGTAAAAACCACCTTAGATGAAGGTGGGGATGTGTACTTGACTTTTTCAAGTACATATGTAGATCATGAGGCATGGTTGATGGACTTAGGTGCATCCTTTCACTTCAATCCCCACAGAGAGTGGTTCTGCAAGTATGAGAAATATGATGGTGGTGATGTCTTCTTGGTGGATGATAGGAAGGCTAGAATCATTGGTCGTGGAAAAGTAAAGTTGAAGCTGCAAGGTGGAAGGGTTAGAACACTTCTGGGTGTTTTGCATGTTCCTGCATTGGCCAGAAATCTGATTTCCGTAAGCAAGTTGGATGATGCAGATGTAAAAACAGTGTTCGAGAAGGATACCTTCAAAATGGTTTGGGTAGCACTAGTATTGATGCGGGGAGTTCAGATAGGAACTCTGTACAAGCTACAAGGTAGCATTGTTATTAATGGGTGCAATAGTTCTATGGTTCCTGAAAGTGGAGTAGAAAATCTAGTGGTCTCTGGAGAGAAGACCATATTATGGCATCAAAGGCTTGGACATATTGGAGAGAAGGGCCTTTGAATACTTCATGGTAAAGGTATGGTAGAAGGTATGAGTAATAGCTCTCTGGATTTTTTTTTCTATGAAAATTGTGTATATGGGAAGCAGAATTGGGTGATTTTCCCCTCTGGTGGTAAGAGGGTAAAACATATATTAGAACTTGTGCACAGTGATGTGTTTGGACTTGTGAAGGTTCCATCACTAGGTAAGTCAGTGTACTATGTATCATTCATAGATGACTTCTCAAGGAATACATGGATATATTTACTTAAGAATAAATCTGAATTCTTTGACAGGTTTAGATAATTTAAGGCTCTGGTGGAGAACCAAACAGAGAAGAAGATAAAGGTGTTGAGGACAGATAACAGTGGAGAGTTTTGTAGTAAGGAATTTGAAGAATTATGTAAGAAGTGTGGTATAGCACAAAAAAAGACTACTCCATACACACCTGAGAAAAATGGAGTTGTGGAAACAATGAACAAGATGTTGATGGAAAGGGCAAGAAGCATGCTCAGTGATGTCGGGTTAGGACAGGAATTATGGGCAGAGGCGGTGGAGACAACATGTTACTTGGTCAACATATCACCTTCATTAGCACTGGAGGATAAGACTCCACAAGAGGTATGGACTGGTAAGAAACCCTCTCTTTCACATCTGAGGGTATTTGGATGTGATGCATATGTACATGTTCCAAAGGAGAAAAGAACAAAGTTGGATATTAAATCTGAAAATTGCATCTTTATTGGTTATAAGGATGGTTTAAAGAGTTATAATCTTTAGAACCCAGGAACAAGGAAGGTTGTGTATAGCCAAGATGTGGTGTTCAGAGAGATAAAAGACATTATTGAAGATGAAGTCCAACCAAAGGAACCTGAGAAGATAGAGTTTGAGCTTAAGGAGGAAGAATTAGACTCTACAACAGAGGAGGAATCAAAAGATGAAGAGCCACAAACTCTGAGTGTGAGAAGATCAGTTCGAGAAAGAAGGCAACCAGAAAGGTATAGTCAATCTGCTTTCTATTCAAATTTTGCTTTATCTATCACTGAAAATGATCCTAGAACTGTGAAGGAAGCAGTAGATTTAGAGGATGGAAAACTCTGGAAAGAGGCCATGGTTGATGAAATGACATCTTTGCATAAAAATGAGGCTTGGGATCTGGTGGAGTTGCAGGCTAGAAGGAAACCCATTGGTAGGTGTTCAAGAAGAAGACAAATGCAGAAGGAAAGGTGGAGAAATACAAAGCTTGGTTGGTAGAAAAAGGTTATTCCCAAGTGTCAAGAATTGATTTTGGTGATATTTTTTCTCCTATTACCAAGGTAACTTCTATTAGATTACTTTTATCTGTTGTTGTTGCTTTTTATTTTGAGATAGAATAGATGGATGTGAAGACAACATTTCTTCATGGGGATCTGGAAGAGGAAATATACATGAAGAATCCTAAAGGCTTTGTGGTGAAGGGTAAGAAAGAACTGGTATGCAAGTTAAACAAGTCTTTGTATGGGTTAAAACAGTCACCAAGGATGTGGTATCAGAAATTTGATACATTTATACGGGGACTTCGCTTCACCATAAGCAAAGTAGATCACTATATGTATTTTAAATTAATTGGTGATCGTTTTATTTATCTGGTCTTGTATGTGGATGATATCTTGCTGGTTGGAAATGACAAAGAAATTATCTAGGATTTGAAGACCCATTTGTCCTCGAAATTCGACATGAAAGATCTTGGTGCTGCAAACTATTTTTTGGGCATGGAAATTAAAAGATATCAGACAAAGAGGAATCTCTGGTTAAACCAGAGGAAGTATGTCGAGACAATATTGCAGAGGTTTAATATGCAGGGTAGTAAATCGGTGAAGGTTCCTATTACTGAAGGTGTAAAGTTATTTGTTGAAGAGTGTCCCAAGACACAAGAAGAGGAAGAGGACATGTCCTGTGTTCCATATGCAAGTATAGTCGGTAGCCTAATGTATGCGATGGTCTGTACTAGACCAGACATTGCACATGTAGTGGGAGTATTGAGCAAGTTTATGTCAAAACCAGGGAAGGAGCACTGGACAACAGTGATGTGGGATTTCAGGTATTTGCGTGGCACTAGTGATTATGGTTTTTTCTACCAAGGAAGACCAGGATTGGACAAAGTGTTGTATATTCATGGCTTTGTTGATGTAGAATGGGCTAGAGATCTGGATCAAAGAAGATCTATAAGTGGGTATGTGTTTAACCTATTTGGAGGTGCACTCAGTTGGATGAGTAAGAAACAATCTATAGTGGCACTATCAACTACAGAGGCATAATACATGGTAGCCACTCATGCAAGAAAGGAAACAGTTTGGTTGTAGATAATATGTTCGAGTATGGGGTTAGTACATGGATCTATAAGGATAGACTATGATAGCCCAAGTGCAATTTTCTTGGCAAAGCACCCTACATATCATTTAAAGACAAAGCACATTGATGTTCAGTATCACTTTGTGAGGGATATGATAGAAGACAAAAAGGTGTTGCTGGTAAAGGTGGACACTTTGAAGAATATTGTAGATGCATTGAAAATATCTGTAAGCTCTGAGAAGTTCCCTTGGTGTAGATAAATAATGGGTGTTGGGCATCGGATCCCCCGTAGCATGGTTTTGGAGCTCAAAGCCCAAGTTTTGGTCAAAGGTTTTGTAAGACTCCGCGAATTGCGAACACGAAGTAGAGGATGAGTCATAGGGTTGTCCACCCTAAAATATTATAATGTAATATAAAGTCATGTCGGCCTACCCATGGTCCATGGACCATGGGAGTGTATAAATAAAGTGAGGCTCTAAGTGTAAACATAGTGAATGAGCAAGGAAGAATGACAAATCAATAGGAGAGTTCTGAGTTGTAGATCTAAGTCTTGGATCGTAGATTAGGAAGAGGTTCTACAGCTCAGTGTACAGAGGCCTAGTAGATTCCATAGCTTAGTGCGCAGAACCCTGCAGCTAAGTGCGCAGGGCGGTGTCGAATCTGTAATCAGGATTGAATATTAATAAAGAAAGGTTGATTCTAAATACTTTGTATCTGGGTTTTCTCTTACTTTTATGTATTTATACTATTTGATGATTGCACACACTTATATGAATGTTAAATGATAAATAATAATATTGGGTTCACACAGATAAGTTAAGTACTATAATAATAATGAAGTAAGTGTAAAGACTCAAGGTAATACTTTCTTCATGCTACAAACAGAGCTGCGTGAAGGCAGCTTCACGGTTACAAGGGATAGACAGCTACACGAAGTAGCGTGTGCGAAGGGTCGAACCGCAAACCTCCCAAAAATCATGAAGACATCCCGAAGGAGCAAAAACCTGGTTCCAACACCCTCCCATACTACCTCGGGTGAGACCTCAGTCCTGGCACCGTGGACTATTGCCAAAAGGGCTGGTAGTTTCGGGATTTGTTTGGCTAAATCACCTCCAAACCTGGGTTAGGCCCCAACAAGCGAGCAAATGGTTCTGTTACTGGGACTGGGATCTACATAAGGGATGTCTGATGTCTTTCCACTAGAACCCAACAAAGAAAGAAATTGAAGAGTAGTTGGACAAGAAGATTCACGAGTTCGCGACATAGGAAAACAAAAATCCGCGAGTATCTAAGGAACAGTGGTTGGAGCGCTACTTGTATACAGAAATCCATGAAATTTCTTTGCATCCTTTCCTTCTAAGTTGTATGAGTGGATCGCAAAGTTAGTAGACAGCCATGGAAGGTGTAGGCTGGATAAACCAATAGTGTGGACTCCGAAATTAGTGTGCAAACTAGAAGCGTCAGAAGATAAGATCACGCAAGCTCTGGACCAATGGCTCAACTGGATAATAGGAGGATTTATCACTGAGTTTGTGGTAGACACGACTGTTAGCTACAGTGAGGCAGAACGACGTTTTCTCAATGGACCGCGAGGTAAGTATATTAAATCTTTAAACACTTGGATTAAGATGCTATTGTGTGAAAAGCGGGTTATGCGAATAAATTAATGTTTGGGACTACGTGGAGTGGCAAGATCTACAGAAGCAGAAGTAGTGAAGCATTAGAAAACAGTCCCTTAGTTTCACCCTTGCGGGAGAGCGAGGACGCGCTCGTGAAGGTTTCTCTAAGAAGCATGGTCAATTTGATAAGACAAAGAATTCCACGTTTACAACCTCCACCCACACCACCACCCATTTCACCCCCCTCACCTCCATCTCCACCCACTCCACCTCCGCCACCCCGACAGTTCAGTATGGTGAGCGTGATGAAACTACCAGTATTCAGAGGAGTAGGAAATGAAGATCCGGACCAATTTTGTTTCGTGGTAAGAGCGGTATGGAAAGCACAAGGTGTCATGGATGATAATATTAAGAAAGCCACACTGGAAAGTGCGTTGCAAGATCGCGCATTGACATGGTATATCAAATATTCTAATGACCATCAAAACACAGGAATTGCATAAATCTAGGTCGTGTTGAATAGGGAATTTAGCAGGCCAAAGTCAGAAACACAATCAATCATCAGGTTTAAAGAGATTGTGATGCTTCCGAGTGAGACCCCCTAGGATCTGGATCAAAGGCTGAAGAGTACGATTCACGAAGCCAATATGATGTTGATGGATGGACAACATCGTGCATGGTTTGTAGCCTCTTTGACACCACACTTGAGGATGACGCTGTCACAGTAGAAACTTTCCACCCAGGCCGAAACATTGGAAATGGCAATGAGATTACATGAGACCTCTATATAAGACCCTAGATTAGGAGTCCAAAAAATCCACATGTAGCTACAAAATCTATGTCTCGAAATGTAGAGTTTGAAACAGGATAGGGCACCTCAGCCAGAGGCATGCGAGGAAGTATGGTGCATAAAATGCAAAGGCTAGGGCCACGATAAAGATCAATCTCCAGTGTTCGCGAACTACTTGGCAGGAGGAGGACCCATGCCATTGAGACCGAAGGCACAGGCAGCGCCGAGCATGGCACCTGCTTTATGGTGCGCGATCTGTCAAATAGGAGGGAAACATACCACGGATAATTGTCATTTGTTGCAGAAGTATACGTAGACATCCCAACAATTGTTTTATAATTTTTGCAGGTCAATAGGCCATGATGAACGCACTTGCCATAGTTACAAACTAATGATGGATCGGACCCCTACCTATAGAGTGTAGACCGAAACACGAGCCCTTGACCCAAATGTGGGGATAGCGCGTGTTGGATTTTAGGGGCGTGGTCAAGGACGAGGTGGAATGGGACTAGGAAGGGGTCACAGACAACTAATTTGTTACAATTTCCGGGGGCGAGGGCACTATGTCCGTGATTGTACCAACCCAACAAGGATATCATGTTTGTATTGTGCTCAGTTTGATCATGAGACAGAATACTGTCCTTCGTTGATCACAAGGATGCGCGAAAAAGGGGTATTCCAGCCCCCTCTGACTCAGAATATATAAATGACGAGATCTGAGTTGCGTGAAGAAGACCTGAATGTAAACATGATGCTTAGAAGTGGTCTGACCATGGGAGATGATAAGGGAAAGTAGCCAGAAGAAAGTAGGTGGGTTTGCAAGGCTCCTATAAAGGAACCCAAGTTTGACTTAGAACGTGCAAGGGATACATTCATGGAAGCTAAGAAGAGCTTCATGGAGGCCTCCACTTTAGGTATTAAGGATCAACTAGAACCAGGAATGGATCCTTCAATGCTCACTACCTTTCTAGAAATATGCATGAAACTGCTACACGACAACAAAGCAGTTAAAGGACTACAAGAACTAATCACCAGGTGCATGGGGTCAGGAGAACCGTGCGTGGTACGGAAACTAGGGAAGCATGTACTATGCACTGGAAGGGAAATGAGGTTGACTACATAGATTGGTGAGTATGAAATGGATCAGGTAGTCCTAGATCTGGGTTCGGACGTGAATGTATTACCAAAGCAAGTATGGGAACACATCGGTAGACCCATGTTACAATGGTCCCCTATTCAATTACGAATGGAAAACCAACATAAGATTTTGGCCATGGGGAGATTGGAAGGGATAACAGTATATATTGAGGGTGCGAGCATGCAGTTGGATATTGAAGTAATAGAGATTGTCAATGATAGTAACCCCTATCTCGTGTTGCTAGGAATAGACTGGGCCACCGATATGAACAGAGTCATAAATCTGAAGAAGTGCAAAATGATCTTCAAGAAAAAGTCACTATGCATGGTAATACAACTAGATCCAGGCGAAGGAGCATGCTACACTGAAACAGTGCATGGCAACGATAGTGATGATGATATTGATTGTATTTACAAGATAACTATGTGAGACTATGATTGGGTGAATCCAAATATAGATGGGAGAATCTCATGGGAGCGCGAAAGCTCCTGCACTTCGGATTCAAACGAAGAAGTAGAGCGATGGCAGAATCAGATGCACGAAGTAACAACGTTTAATTGCAACATGATGGTTAAATCACTGCATTGCGTGACAACCGAGGCAAGGGAGTTGCTGACATATGATGGATTGTCAACGGTGGATGAATTTCTAAGAAAATTTGAAAGCGCAGTACTAGATTAACAGCGGTTCAAAGCGCTAAAGTGGGCACTATAAGCAACACCTGCACGATGTTGGGGTACGCATCAAGGAAATTTTAAGGACTGGTGCGGATGCAGCAGGATGATGTGCCTACATTTTGGGAAACCCCAGCTTTGAAAGAAATTCAGTCTGCAAAGGTAGAATAGCTTGCACGCCCACCTTTCTCGATGGGTACAAACATATGCTGTACAGCCCGCACAAGCGCACCCCAAAATAGAAAGTTAGAGAAAATCGCAACAACAGGAAAGGCGATGCACACTACAAATTTTCCATGTGGAAGAATTCAATAAGGTGTGTGGAGTCCTGAACAAGGTTCACCAGGTGAGACGAATTGATTGGGACCTACATGTGCTAGTGGTTCAATGGGCCTATAGGACCATGTGCAAAAACCTGAGTGCAGAGATGATTCCAAAGATGCGGAATAGAGTCGAAGCTGTAATTTTAGAAGAAAGGTATCCACACGTAATAGCTCCCACAGTCGGGACAGTATGTGAAGGCCAGGATGAAGGAATCACATAGCTACGTGAGGACAAACATATAAGGATCCAGGAAGCCATTTGGTGAGGGAACCTTAGAATTCATGAACTCGAAGAAGATTGGGTACGATTGAGGAAGAAAAACATGTTGATGGACACTTAGATCAAAAAATTGGAAAACGAGATCGCGCAAGCGTGTCTCATCGATAAACCAAGGCAAGATACGGATAGCCATACCATTGCATTAGAAGATTGTCACCAAGAGTTTATGAGTCTACTACCATGGTTGTGACTGCACCTTACTAACCATAGTAACCAAGGAAACACACAACATAAGGTAGAACGCATGGCACTGATTGTCGCGAGGGTAACTGAGGAGTGCCCCCAAACTAGACTAGAAGGCGAATTGAAGTCTCGCATAAGTGGTGTGACCACCAGACTAGTTGTAGGGAGCATAGTCTCAGTACTCCAGGTAGTTGAAAGAGAGTGCGGGCCTCTAAAAGAGTATGTGGAGGAGTTGCATGATAAGGGGGTTGCGCGCAGGATCAACATGTCACAAGGGTCACGCCCATGCATAGGGGGCTCTGCTGCCGCGTGAGTAGGCTAGGAAGTGACCGTTGGTGTCCCTATTCATGATGAGATGTCCAATTTAAGACAAAAGGGAGTGGGCGATAGGAAATTAAGACACGAATTGAGACCTAAATTTGGGACGATCTGCCGCCAAGAATACATTAATGACTCAAAAGTGGGGGGAACAATCGAATTCAAATTCAAAAGATGCTATGAAAGCCCAAGGACTAGCCACGATACAACACTTGGTTGTTTGAGATTTGAGCAGTTGCAGAGTATTGAGCGCCGAGCAATCTTACCATCTTTAAGTATGCGACAGAACATATCCCATGCAAACACAATGAGTGCTACCAAGCCAGGTGTGAGCTTTGCTGAAGATACCGCTAGCGAGGCTTCGGATCCCCATATGGTCCATGAGGAGCCCAGAGATGCGGCAGTTGTGCCAAAAGTTCCAAAATCACCACGAACGCCGTGGCCAAAGAAAGATAAACACACTATGGGACCAATCCGCATGTCCCCAAGAGACCCGCGGTTTGGCAAGATATCAATGGAATAAAAAGGAAATGTCATTACCATTGAATCAGACAAAGAGGAGGAGAATTTGCAGGCTCTAATTGCTTAAACAGAGGAGCAAGAAGACATGGAGGAGGACGTCTCACCAATGCCTTCCACATCAAAGTTACCTGAGTATGTCCCTCCGCGGAAAGGGAAAGCTAAGGTGCCCAAAGGCTTGGAGGCCACAAAGAGTGCGCTCCAGACCCTGCTCCTCCCCGATGGAATTACTTTTGAAGGTCCACTCCTAGGCTAGGTGACTACCCTGATGTTCGAAGACTGGGACCTCGCAGATAGTGAGAAGTTCTCGCACCTAGCAATGGAGAGCTTGATGAAACAAAATTCAGAGGTGCCGGTAATCACGTTGGAGCCACAAAAATGGTTACGTAGTGTGGCCTAGGCTGGGTTACTTCATCTATGATGGATACCCCACTTTCACCACCCACCCATCACCATTCTCGTCATCAGGCAGCTATTGTGCCTGGTGCATGATGGGTATCTATGGCTGGACGAGCCTATTCCCATCACGGTCACCCTCATTCACTAGATTTCTCGACTTCCCTGTAAGGGAAAGGACCCCACGATGATAGCGGGAAAAAGTAGTGATTTGGCTCTCACAAAAGCCATGAAAGCTAAATACAAGTTTGAAAAGAAGAAGCGAGGCTATGTGATGACGAGTACCAAGGACAAAGGGGTGCTTGTAGTGTTGGGTTGTGTTATATTCTTTCCACGTAGTTAACAGGGAGTTTGAGGGGCACCCATAACCCCACTTTAGGGGGTCCGGGGAAGTGCCCTAGAAATTTTGGTTTTGGACCCTATGTCAGGTTGGGTGGAACCACCTATGGTTTTGTGCATGATTTCCGCACATGTTTTTTTGGACGCGATGGTTCTCGGTCCATGGTTTTGGATGTGATGGTATTTTAGTCCATGGTATTGGATGCTTCAACATGTATAAATATGTATTATAACATTGAAAGGAACATAATGAAAAATCAAGCTGGTAGTCCTAGTTTTGGGATCCAGGGGAAAATATCTATGTATATGTGTTTTATATGTTCTGCTCTCGCATTATTTATTTTCTGTGTTTTAGAATTCGTATGCTGGTAATTTCTGTACGGGGTTAAAACCTACATGTAGCCACCCAGCTCCTGGCTAGAAAAGTAATGTAGAAGCGTTGTGCAGATGAAGTACCAGTGCTTGTGGTTGCATTAGTTGAACAATGCGCGGAGAGGGTCCAGTTCAACTGGGTTGAGTTCCTATGTGAAGATTTTTTTGAAAAACTACAAGGAGGCCCAAGAGCAAGGTAATACTTTCCACTACACATGGTTGCTCTTATCCATCTTATTGGTAGCAGGTGAACTATTGGAAGATAGCCAGTTCTCGAACATCGACCAGGGCCTACCTAAGGCCGTGAAGTACGCTTCACTCTGGGCCACTAAGGACACGAAGTGAATTCGCAAAACCAAGATTTTTTGGGTGTTGATGGAGGCGAGCATTCGGATGTGGATCAATTGAAGACCATGATTTTCTCCCACAATGTACACCACTCTGCAGAGCTTTGCAGAGTTTAAGGCAGACATGCACAACCTTTATGTCTGGGCATGGAAAGATCTGGCAAAGGAATGGACAAAGCTCCCATTCATTGGTACTGATGACGCCATCTTCGTAATGTTGGGGACATGGCCTCCGGAGTGGTGCACCCTGGATTTAGCAGGAATGGAAAGGGCCATAGCTCAACAAAGGAAGGAGGATGCCAAGTTGTGCATCACGTAGCTGGCTGAAAAGAGGCGCCAAGAAAAAGCAGTAGCAGAGGCAGCTACACAACAGCAGATGACCGATGTAGTAGCAACAGCGTAGATAGCATAAACACCAACATCGTCAACAGAAGAGGCCGAGAAGGGCCATGAGATGTTCACAAGGTAGGGGGCTGAGGACATAGACTTGGCCAAAGAACGCGCAGACCCAAAAACCACCTCCAAAAAATTGAAACGGTCGTGCGTCCCTGAGAGACCAGTCCCCAAAAAGAAGGCGAAGGCATCGACGACGTCCATCAAACCGATCAAACTTACAGAAGGTGATGTTTTTGACATCGGAAAAATAGTTCACGATGTCACTAAGGACACGCTCCAACAGGTGAGGGTGGAGCAATGCACTGTGTTGGGGGCACTAAGAGCATAGTTACAGGAGCTACATGTGTGACCCCCACAAGCAGGAACGATGGCCCCATATGTCGGTGCAGGTACATGAGAGGCAGACTAGATGTTGCATGCCCGAATGACTAACACTTTCATGTTCCCCGAGGGTGCATTAGCAGTAGAAAACGAGGTTGACTGAGCTGTGGTGAGTAGGATTTGGGGATTGGGCTCAAACTTGTCTGCCCTTCCACAAGAAGCCCTATACCAATTATAGGATGGGGTCACAACCGAGATCTGCGCCAGAGAAGGCCACGTGCTATAGATATTGAGCAAACAAAAGATCAATATGGAATAGCTTAGCCTACAACATGATGAACTGGTTGCACAAACTCAAGGACTGGAATAGGTGGTAGATAATGCATGTAGAAACATCCCAGAGTTGGCCATCCCGACAAATCTACCATTAGAAGAGCCGATCCACCTATTGGCGAGCGGAGCCCGGGAGGCCAAGGCTAAAACGACGAAGGTTCAATTGGAGCTGAATCTACATATTGTCGAGCTACAGTTGAAGGCATAGCCATCCACGCCCCTAGAATTCAGAGAGTAGTGTGCCCGCATTATCCAAACGGGGCTGGAAGAAATAGGATGGGTGGTAAATATTGTACCAGTATGTTGGATCAAGTGCTTTCCACTCTTACATCATTGCAGGAGGATCCCAACATATAGTGCCTGGAAACAAAGGTGCATGAGCTGTAGGAGCAGTATGACAGTGTCTGAGGGACTCTGTAGACAATCATCCTCAATCAATGGCTTGCAAAAATGCAGCAAGCAAGGGCACTAAAGGAGTAGGTGGACGTCGCGCGACAAAAGGAAATAGTACTTAAAGCATGCAAGCAACCATGGATTGCCGAAGATTTCACGATCATGGTGAATATTAAAGGAAAGCTTACATAGATGCAAGGAATGTATACGCTTAGGCAGGTATGTGACCCTGCTAAGGAAGCTTTAGAGCAAGGCGTGCAGCAGATACAACAAACAGCATAACAGTGCACCACAGACCTCCGAGCAGCGTAGGACCTACCAGATGGACTCCATGCCAAGATCGCCGTGCTAGCAAAGTGACTTGAGGACGACTCACGATGTTTGTGTTAGGGGCCTATTGGGCATCAGATCCCCAACAGCATGGTTTGGGGGCTCAAAGCCCAAGTTTGTCAAAAACTTTGTAAGACTCCGCGAATTTCAGGCGCGAAGCACGAAGTAAAGGTTGAGTCATAGGGTTTTCTACCTTAAAATATTATAATGTAATGTAAAGTCATGTTGGCCTACACATGGTTTGCGGACCATGGGAGTGTATGAATAGAGCGAGGCTCTAAGTGTAAAGATAGCGAACGAGCGAGAAAGAATGACGAATCAATAGGAGAGTTCTGAGTTGTATATCTAAGTCTTGGGTCATAGAGTAGGAAGAGGCTCTACAGCTGAGTGCGCAGATGCCTAGTAGATTCTGCAGCTGAGCATGTAGACCCCTACAACTGAGTGTGCAGGGTGGTGTCAAGTCTGTAATCGGGATTGAAGATTAATAAAGAAAGGTTGATTCTAAATATTGTGTATCTGGGTTTTATCTTACTTCTATGTATTTATACTGTTTGATGATTTCACACACTTATATGAATGTTAAATGATAAATAAGAATACTGAGTTAACACAGATAAGTTAAGTACTATAATAATAATGCAGTAAGTGTAAGGACTCAGGGTAATACTTTCTTCGTGCTACAAACAAAGGTGTGTGAAGGTAGCTTCACGATTACAAGCGATAGATAGCTGCGTGAAGCAGCGTGTGTGAAGGGTTGAACCATGAACCTCCAAAAATCATCAAGACATCCCTAGGGTGTGGAAACCTAGTTCTATCACCCTCCCATACTACCTCGGGTGAGACCTCAGTCTGCGGACTGCGGACTATTGCCAAAACGGCCAGTAGTTTCGGGATTTGTTTGGCTAAATCACCTCTGAACCTGGGTCAGGCCCCAACAAGCCAACAATGGATGTTTCAGGGCTGGATAAATGACTAAGTTCTTTGTGGCCCCCTGTGGAAAGAAAAAAAGAAGTGGGAGAATGTTGGGTTGTGTTATATTCTTTTCGTTGCCCTGATTATGTAGCGGGTAAGTCACAGGGGGTTTGAGGGGTGCAGGTAACCCCCTTCTATGGGGTTTGGGCCAGCACCCTGAAAATTTTTATTTTTTGACCCTATATAAGGTTGGGCGGACCTACCTATGGTTTTGTGCATGATTTTTCGCACATGGTTTTGGACGCGATGGTTTTTGGTCCATGGTATTGGATGCTTCAACATGTATAAATATGTATTGTAACATTGAAATGAATGTAATGAAAAATCAAGCTGGTAGTCCTGGTTTATGGATCCAGGAGAAAAACTCTTTGTATATGTGTTTTATGTGTTATGCTCTCACACTTTTTATTTTCTGTGTTTTAGAATTCATATGCAGGTAATTTCTGTACGAGGTTAAAACCTACACTGCCAAACTGTGTTTAAATAAAATATGGATGGCGGATTCTTCAAGGAAACCATTATTGTGTAGTTGGTGGAAGGTCCGGTTAATATGGAGGAGGTCAGGTGGTAAAACCCCGCCTCCTCCTTTTTACATATAACAAATTTTTTTTTTACATTTTACAAACGATTTTTTTTTAATTAAAATTTTTGGTTGGGTCGTGCCTTCCTTGGGCGACCCGCCCACTGTACATTCCTCCCACTGGCTCAAAGCATTAAGTGGTTGGTGGCTTGCTTTGGGTTGGGTCCGTGCCGCAAGGGTCGGCCCACCCATTTCCCCATGCCATTTGTTTTATGTGTCCCCGCGCTCTGTGGGATAGTTGTGGTTTCACTGGAGGGGTTGAAGGTTGTGACCCGCCCCTCCACCAATACACATTTATTGTTATGGTATGGGTTGGGGTGGTGGGATTAGTGGCCCGCCACCCCCCTTTTTTTATATTTTTTTTAATTTTGTTTTAATACAAACTGTACGAGTTTGAAAATTTAGTTTTTGACTGAAGGAGTCATTCTAATGAGGCAACAATTTTGCTCAGAATGTGGCCAGAGTTGGCCAGATTCCATCCACCAGAAAAAGCCCAAATTGCTCCTTCATTAATCCTTTCGAGTCATCAAAAAGTCAACCCAAATTTGACTGCCTCTATCTCCTTCATCCGGACACAGATTATAGTATCATTTGCACCATTGGAATCAAGGCGACGAGAACTTTGATCCGATTTCAAGTTCATCGTCTTTCCACCACTTTGAATTTCGAGCCTTTTCCATGCCACTGGTGTCTAGAGATCCACCTGGATCATTCCTCCCCATTGAGGATCTTTTGGACAACCAAAAGCTTTATCAGTCAATTGTAAAGTGAGGGAATTTTTTCCTCACTCGTTATTTTTCCAGCCATTTTGCCTTGCTAGGGTGCATCCCCTTGAAACCAACTCAAAGGTATTCCACATCTCCCCATCATGAAGTCCTGGTTCTTCTATCAAGGATGATGTTTTTAGGTAACTCATCGAGATACTCTGGTGCAAAGTCATCAATTGTAGGAACTATGCCCACCTCTTTAATGTCCATAATCAATGGTGGCTCATACAACTTTAAGTTCTCCACATTCACTACAGAGTACATTTTCATATATATCGGCAAATCGAGACGAAAGGCATCGTTTCGAATCTTCTCCAAGATGTTGAATGGACCATATCGAATTGGTCACAACTTCTTCCCTTCTCCCTTCATCTTGTCCTTGCTAATATAGAACCACACTTTGTCGCCCACTTGAAATTGATGGTTGACTCGGTGTTTTTCATGTCAAGCCTTGTAACGGGCTTGACTGTTCTCCAACTGCTCCTGTACTTCTTGGTGAATAAATTGGATACGTTGAATGAATTGTTGCACTTTGTTCCTGTCATCACGTCCACTAGGGTCATCTTCTCTTCCAAAGACCATATCAAAAGGGTCTTTTGGAAGGTAGCCAAAACAAGTCTCAAATGGTGAACAATGCGTAGATGAGTGCACTGCTTGGTTGTAGGAATGCTGCACATATGGAAGATGTTATGAAACCAGCTCAAGAAAAGATAGAGAAGATAGATCAATGCCTTAGAATTCAGCCTCTTCGAGGGGGCAACCTCCTTTACATTACATAAATGAACAATTCTTCGATGATTCAAATGACAAAACCTCCAATCTATATATAGGAGTCTAAGGAGTCACAATATAATCCAGCTGACCTAACAATAACAATATAAAGCCACAAAAATAAAAATAGAGGGATTCTATGGGGCACAGAAATAACAATATGGGGGCAATAGGGGCACAACAATATTAATAAGGGGTATAACTACAATAGTAATGGGGTAATCACTAGTATTATAGGGACCCAACATGCCCCTCCCCTTCAAAAAAGTGTTATCCTCAACGCTTGAGTAGTTCTGGATACTTTTGCATAAAATTATCATCCTCCCATGTGGAATCTTCAGCGGATAAGTTCTTCCACTTGATAAGATACTCTAAAATTGATCGATTTCGTAGCTGTCGAGTTCTTGTTTCTGTGACTGCTTCCGGTTCCAATATAATTTTTCCTTCCTCGTCAAGTTCTAGAAATATTGTTTGAACTGGGAGCTTGTCACCTATAACCTTCTTTAATCATGAAACATGGAAAACTAGGTGCAATCGAGAAGCTGCAGGAAGCTCCAATTTGTATGCCATAGTACCAATCTTTTGCAACACCTTGTATGGACCATAATACTTTGGTGATAATTTATTATCCTTCTTAGCTTGCTTGAGGGACATTTTCTTATATGGTTGTAGCTGTAGGAATACCCAATCACCTACATCAAAACTTCTTTTGCTGTGATGTTGATCTGCTTGTTGTTTCATTCTATTCTGTGCCAACACGAGGTTATCCTTTAAGAGTTGGAGGACTTGTTATTGATGTTCGATGTGATGTTCCACTGCCTGAACCTTAGAATTTTCTCTTAAATATGATGTGATGGATGGTGGTTGATACCCATAAAATGCCATAAATGGGGTCATTTTTGTTGCTATATGGAAGGAAGTGTTATACCACCATTCAGCCAGAGGCAACCATTTGACCCATTGTGTCTGTTTATCAGATACAAAGAAACGAAGATATCCTTCCAAACATTTGTTTACTATCTCAGTTTGCCCATCAGATTGAGGATGATAAGATGAGCTATGAGCTAACTGAGTACCAAGACAAGAAAATAATTCTGTCCAAAATTTCCAGTGAAAATGGGATCTCTGTCACTTACAATAATATTTGGGTTTCCATGTAGCTTTTGAATTGTTTCCATAAATGCAGTAGAAACTGTACTGGCTTTAAATGGATGTGATAATGCACAAAAGTGTGCATACTTGGTAAGTCTGTCAACTACCACCATGATGACACTCTTTCCCTCAGACTTGGGTAAACCTGTGATAAAATCCATTGAAACCTCCTCCCAACGTTGGCTTGGAATGGATAAAGGTTGTAATAGACCTGGTGTCTTAATTGTTTCAACTTTATTTTGTTGGCAAACCAAACATTCTACCACAAACTTTTGAATATCTGATTTAAGGCCATCCCAAAAAAATTCCTTCTTAACCCTGTGGTAAGTTTTTAAAAATCCTGAGTGCCCTCCTAAGGGAGAAGTGTGCAATTCCATAAGAATATTTTGTTTTAGCTGGGAATTCTTACAGAGGTATAAGCGATCTTTGTACCATAACGAATCATTTTTCCAGCTAAATGTATCAGACGTACTAGAATCTTGTTGTAACTTTCGAATAAGTGCCCACACTTCTTCGTCATTCTTCAATTCCTCCCTTGCTTCGTTTATCCAATCTGGTTGGATAATAGAAATGGCGCACAACAATGCTTCCACATCCTCATCCTTTCTTGAGAGTGCATTTGCCACCACATTTTGCTTCCCTTTTTTGTAGATGATTTCAAAGTCATAACCCAACATCTTTGTGACCCACTTTTGTTGCTCTTCAGAGGATAATCTTTGTTCTAAAAAGTATTTAAGGCTATCATGATCCATTTTTACCTTGAAGTGTCTTCCCATTAGGTAGGGTCGCCATTTCTTAAGTGCATGGAGTATTGCCAACATTTCCTTCTCATAAATAGCTTTGCTTAAAAACTTTCCCTTGATTGGACGACTTTCAAAAGCAATGGGTCTTTCATCTTGCATTAGAACAACACCAATTCCATTTCTTGAAGCATCACATTCCACAATAAAGGTTTTTGTGAAGTCCGGTGTAGCTAAGACCGGTGCTTGGCACATTGCCTCTTTAAGATGTTCGAAGGCCTTTGTTGCTTCCGGAGTCCATGAAAATGCATCTTTCTTCAATAATGTTGTTAGAGGTGCTGCTATTCTCCCATAATTCTTAACAAACTTGCGATAATACCCTGTCAACCAGAGAAATCCTCGCAGATGCTTT
This sequence comes from Pinus tabuliformis, assembly GCA_031772625.1. NCBI lineage: Eukaryota > Viridiplantae > Streptophyta > Pinopsida > Pinales > Pinaceae > Pinus > Pinus tabuliformis. Next base: position 726,427,014 of record CM062814.1, read on the forward strand.
ATGGATGTGGGGATTTTCCATTCCTTAATGGCTTTAATTTTGCTAGGGTCTACCTTAACTCCTTCATGAGATACAATATGACCCAGATATTCCACCTCCTAGACTCCAAAGAAACATTTGGATCTTTTTGCATATAATTGTTTCTCCTCCAATAGTTGTAGCACCCTGTCAACATGTTCAACATGATCCTTCCAAGACTTGCTGTAGATTAGTATATCATCAAAAAATACTAACACAAATTTTCTAAGGAATGGTTTGAAAATTGAATTCATCAAACCTTGAAATGTTGAAGGTGCATTGGTAAGGCCAAAAGGCATGACCAAAAATTCATAATGACCCTCATGAGTTCTAAATGTTGTTTTCGGAATGTCTTCAGTCTTCATTCTGATTTGATGATATCATGAATGAAGATCCAACTTGGTGAAGTAAATTGATCCATGCAATTCATCCAGTAATTCATCAATGACAGGAATGGGGAACTTATCTTTAATAGTGAGCTTGTTGAGCTCCCTATAATCCAGACACATGCGCCATGATCCATCCTTCTTGTGCACCAATACTACTGGAGCAGAGAAAGAACTTTGACTCGGTTGAATTATACCAGCCTCTAGCATTTCTGCAACCATACGTTCAATTTCACTCTTTTGGACATAGGGATATCTGTACGGCCTGATGTTTGGAGGAACACTTCCTGGAATCAGATGAATAGCATGATCATGATCACGCATAGGTGGGAGACCTTTGGGAGTCTCAAATACCTTGGAATGATTGTCCAGGACTTTTTGGAGATCTGGAGAAATAGATGATTCCGATGTGGAAACATCTAGTGAACATAATTGTGCAATTACACCTCTTTGCTCCTTTTTTAGAAGCTTTGTCATACCATTAGAGCTGATTATCTTTCCTGGTTTCCCTGCAATACCCCTTAATTCAACTTCCTTTCCTTCCGTAGAAAATTTCATGAAAAGTTTTTGAAAATTAAAAGCTATTGTACCCAAGGATTGTAGCCATTGGACTCCTAGTACAACATCAGCACCTCCCATTGGAATGGAAAGCATTGGGCTAGTCAATACATATTCTCCCATGGATAGCTTGATATTATGGCACTTTCTAGAGCAATTTATTGTTCCTCCATTTGCAATCATCACTTGACACTCTGGTGCTGGATATAGGAAGCAATTCAATTCTTTTGCTACCTTACAATGAATAAAATTGTGGGTGCTTCCTGAATCAATCAACACTATTACCTTTTTCTTCTTGATTTGTCCTTCTATCTTGATGGTTTGAGGAGTGGTAATTCCTGCCAATGCATTACAAGATATGGTCGGATTTATTTGTTCTTCATCTAGGCTTTGTTCCTGGAGTATATCCTCTTCTTTTGACCTTTCTTGCTCCTTTTCTTCTTCCTCTTCACAATCTATGTAGAATAATTTCTTCTCAGCACACTTATGACCTTTAGTGTATTTGCTATCACAACTGTAACAAAGCCCTTTTGCTCTTTTTTCTTCCAATTGTTGTGGTGTCAACCTTATAGGTTGTGGAAGACTAGGGGAAACAACACTTCCATCTTTATAGTTGTGAGTGGTATGCTTCCTGGTTGCCATAATTTTGCTTTCCATTTTTCTTGCTAACCTGAATGCCTTCTCTAATGAATCAGGTTCCCAAAGGTAAACATCATGTTGGATATTATCCTTTAAAGACCCTATGAACACATCAATCCTATGCTCCTCTGGAATATCTTTTACCTTTATGTTCAATTTTTGGAACTCCTCAATGTGCTCCATTATTGAACCCTTTTGTTTGAGACTTATCAATTGGCTAAAAAAAGTGTTGCTTTTTGTATCCTCATAATGTGCTATCAATTCTTCTGTAAAAATTGCCCAAGTGATAAATTGTTTATGAGAGCAAAGCCATTGATACCATACAAACTGATTTGGTTCCAAATATAAAGTTTCCATACGTACCTTTTGTGTGTTTTGCACATTATTGAGATCGAAGAATTGCTCCATCTGTAATATCCATGTGGCGGGATCCTTGCCATCAAACTTCCTCATATCGATTTTTGGAATATGGTGAGTCTTCGATCCAACATTAGAGTCTATGGAATCATGATTAACATTTCTTTTGTTCTCATCATGAGTTTCCTTTAGTACCCTTTCACCCTTAGTGACCATTTCTTGTAGCAACTTATTCATATTTATCTTCAATTCGTCCATGTCTGTCTTCAGATCTATCTTCAAATCGTCCATCTTAGCTTCTACACCTTTCTTTAAACCATCCATCTTAGCTTCTACATCTTTCTTTAAACCATCCATCTTAGATTCTGTTCCTTTTTGTGCAAGTGACAATTGTTGCACTTGGTCTCGTAATTTTGATATATCATGTTGCATTTCTTCGTCTTCTTCATGGGTCATGCTAGAGCTTTTAGGTTTCCTACTAGGTGTTTGCATTTTCTTTCCTCAGGGCATCAATTACCAATAATAATGCTTTACTATGCCCTTTGAATTCCTTCAAACTAATTTTTCAAACCAATCTTATGCAAAATTTTTAAAAAACCACACACCTTTTTTTCACTTTGTAGGAGCTCGATATTGCCTCTGATGTATCTCTGTACTTTCCAATCATATAGTTCTGAATTTGTGACCTGCAGTAGCCCTTTGTGTCCTCTTTCCAATTCCACAAGTCTGACCCAAATTGGATTCTCCAAGGAAGAGTTATGCGAAATCTCCCACAGTGACTTGATTATAGACTAGTTCAGTAGAGCAAACTTGTACGACTTGCCACGAGTCATTGTTTCGACCTTTGGATCTGAAAAATGCATACAAGAAACTACAGTCTGTCCTATTTCTATAACTTCTTACAAAATTTCAATCCAATACCCAGAGAGAAAGTTATGACGATTTTCCCCAGGTCACCTATTTGGAATGTAATTCAGGAGTCTATAAAAAGACCAACTTCCTCAGATCATATCTCTGCAAATATAGCGTGAAAAGCTCTGAAATTTGGACCCAAGGTTCAGCACGATTTCTTCTCAAATGGGTTTTTTTTTCAACTTTTGAAACATCACAGAAAAAATTTTATAACGAAAATTCCACGAAGACCTGTTTGGAGCAACGAAACCCTAGAATCCAAAGCTCTGATACCAAATGTTATGAAACCAGCTCAAAAAAAGATAGAAAAGATAGATCAACGCCTTAGAATTCAGCCTCTTCGAGGGGACAACCTCCTTTACATTACATAAATGAACAATTATTCGATGATTCAAATGACAAAACCTCCTTTCTATATATAGGAGTCTAAGGAGTCACAATATAATCCAATCGACCTAACAATAATAATATAAAGCCACAAAAATAACAATAGAGGGATTCTATGGGGCACAGTAATAACAATATGGGGGCAATAGGGGCACAAAAATATTAATAAGGGGTATAACTACAATAGTAATGGGGTAATCACTAGTGTTATAGGGACCCAACAGAAGATGCTCATCCCACAACCTAGGATGTTTCCCATAATAGCCTCGCAACAAGTGTACCACGGTGCAGTTAACAACCTCCGTCTATCCATCTGTCTTTGGATGAAATGTCGTGCTTCTTTTCAACTTTGTGTCCATCATCTTCCACAAGCTGGTCCAAAACTCTCCGAGAAAGTGAGAGTCTCGATCTGACACAATCAATGCGGGCAACCCAAAATGGACCCAGACATGTTGAAAGAAAAGATAAGTAGTTTTCTCTACAGTGATCTTCTTTTTACAAGGCATTAAAATACACATATTACTGAAATGGTCAATGATGACATAAAAATAGTCCTGACCTTTTCTAGACATAGGCAAACCTCCAACAAATTCCATTGACACATTTTCACATGGACGACTCAAAATAGGGAGTGGTGTGTAGAGCCTGAGTTTTCTATTAGAGGGCTTTGAAACAGAACACATCACACAACCCTTTACGTAGTGAGTCACAATGTTCTTCATATTAGGCCAAAAAAAAAACTTTGTGCATGACACGAAGTTTTTCAATACCAAAATGACCAGACACAAGGGAGGTGTGGGCTTCCCGGATTACATGTACCCTTTCTCCTATGGGTATGCCCAATTTGCTAAGGTGATACAACAGTTTCCCCTGCAAGTGATAGTTGTCCACTTGTTAACCATGGGTTAGTTTTGCATAAATCTCCTTAAAGACGTCATCGTTAGCATATTGTTTAGCATAAATTTCAAAAGATAACGAAGCATTATGCAAAATATTAGAAGCAAAAATAGGAGGGCGAGATAGCATATCAGCCACTTTGTTGCTAGTGTCCTTCTTATACTTTATTACCAGATGAAACTGCTGCAAAAAACCCATCCACATGAAATGACGAGATTGATGCAACTTGGTTTATGACTGAAGATACTACAAGGGCTGATGATCCGTATGGATGATGGTCTCCTTTCCGATTAGGTAGTGTTTACACTTTTTCACACTCTGGACCAAGGTATATAATTCCTTGTCATAGGTGGGATAGTTTATCACAGCATGAGATAACTTCTATGAATGGTAACATATCAGCTTCTTTTGCTGCATCAATACAGCTCCCATGGCATATCCATTGGCGTCTGAATCAATCTCGAAACGCTGTTGGAGATCTGGTAAGGCCAAGATCGATGCGGTGCTGATCTTTTCTTTCAATTTTTCAAGGGACTTCTATTGCTTTCCTCCCCATTGAAAGACTTGCTTTACACTTGTCAATGGTGTAAAGGTGTCGCAATAATAGAGAAATTGGCAATAAATCTCCTCCAATACTGTACTACACCCAACAAGCTATGAACCTTGGTTGCACTAGTAGGTTTAGGCCAATTTACAATTGTTTCAACTTTAGAAGGATCAATTTTTAGCTGACCATGACCAACAATAAGACCTAGGTAAACCAAAGAGGTTTTCCCAAACTCACACTTTGACAATTTTACATAGAGTTTTTCATTTTTCAATACATTAAGCACTTTCTTCACATGACATACATGTTCATTCCAACTTTTACTAAAGATAAGAATATCATCTAGATAGACAAGAACAAATTCATCAATGAAAGGCCTAAAGAGATCATTCATGACCCTCATGAAAGTGGCTGGAGCATTGCAAATTCCGAATGGCATCACCATCCATTCGAACAACCCCTGTTTGGCCTTGAAGGTAGTTTTCCACACATCTTGCTCTGTAATTCGGACCTGGTGATAACCACTACGCAAATCCAATTTGTCGAAATAGATAGCATTCTTTAACTGATCTAATAAGTCATCAATGCGGGGAAGATGGTAACAAATTTTCACCATGATTTTGTTTAGTGCTCAATAATCCACAGACATCCTCCATGTGCCATCTTTCTTCAGCACTAAGACAATCGGTGAGCCACATGGTGAAGTGCTCGGTTTAATGGCCCCTTGGTTCAATAGTTCTTGCACCTAATTTTTTATCTCCTCCATCTCAATGGTTGACATCCTGTACATGTCAATATTTGGTAAAGGAGTGTCATACTGCAAATGGATCTCACGTTGGATTTCCCTCTTCGTAGGTAATCCCCTTGGTTCCTATAACATCTCATCATAGTTAGAAATTAATTCACATAATTCCTTTTTATGCACATGATCACAACCCTGGAAAGCATCGGATAACTCTACATCTTTTCCCCTTACAACCATAAGCATGCAACCCCTACTGGAATTCACAAACCACTTCATTTGTTCTGCACTTACAAGGCTTGCATTGATTTTTGTTTAATGAGCCCTTACAATATAGTCTACCCCATCTTTTGTGATTTGGTATTTATTTTCATGACGGAAGAAGACTGCCCTTCTATCATATAGATATGGACTCCCTAACACCATGCCACAGGTATCCAATGGTATCACATCAAGTGTTACCTCATCCACTTACTTAGAAGCGATCACAACTTTAACCTTGCACTGCTTAATTACATCCAATTTTTCTTTATCATGTATCCATCCAAGTGGGTAAGGTCTTGGATGTGGATTGGTTTCCAAGCCTAGTTTCTTTACCAAGGATTCTGAAATTAAGTTTGCTTGGGATCCAGTATCAAATAGAGTTTACACTTTTTTATGGTTTATGATAACTCTAATATGAAATAGCTCAATTCTCTTTCTTTCATTAGGAAGAGACTCATCTATTGAACTAGTGCCTTCATGTGATTTAGAATTAACATCAGGTGTAAGAGTACCTTTTGTTCCTACTGCTGTGATCAATGCTTCATCTCCCGAATCGGATACAAGGTCTTGCTACACAGTTCCCAGTGTCTTCTGCTTGCCTTTTCCTCCATACTTCTTTGGTCTCTTTTCTGGGTATAGTTTCCAACAATGATCGTCGTCATGACCCTCCTTTTGGCAGTGAGTGCAATAAGGTCTTTCAGATTTCTCCTTCATCTTTCTTGGTTGATGTTGTTCTCTTCTGCTTTCCTTTTCCTTTCACTTTGGGTTTTCCATTTGGAGGTTTGAAAGGTGGTTTCTTGAAATGATCATCTCTTTCATTTTTGCACCTATTCTCAAGATGAATTGCCTTCACACTAGCGAAGTCAATAGTAGTTGGTTCAAACAATAATAATGAATGTTTAAGGTAACTATGTAATAATCCAATATACTTAGTTACTACTTCAGGTGAGTCAAGCGCAATGACCAAATTAAGTTCTTGTTATCTAAATTCCTCTGGAAAGCAACCTGACCTCTACCTTTCCTTAATTATTGCCAATCCATTAAGGATTTTTGTTTATAACCCAAGGGATAGAATTGTTCCATTAATGCAGAAATGAAATTAGGCCATGAGGAAAGAAGATTACCCACACTCTTACTGCTTTGCAATTTTCTCTCCCACCAAACGAGAGTGGTGCTACTCAGCCGAAGAGAGACTAGTTGAATCTTTTACTTGTCCTCATCGATCTGTTGAATCCTATAGTAGATTTAAATCTTCCTAATCTAGTTATTAAGCTTTTCTACATTACTTTCACTGTTAAACGTGGGAAGATCAAATTTGACATCTAATTTAAATAAAGATTTCTTAGATGCATCCCTTGAGTTTCTATGATGATGGAAATGAGAGGAAGAAGAACTTTCACTCGTGGAAGGAGAAGGAGCGGGTTCTTCTCCACCATTTCCATGCATTGAACCTTGCTCTTCTAGATTTCTCTCTTCTGATTTCTCTAACCTTGAAAGCAACTGACCAACATTCTCTGCCATTGTATAGAAGGTTTTGCGGAAATTGTGCTCCTCTTCATGATGAGCCTCTTCATCTACCATGTTTCTCCTTCGATGTGCACACCCCGCTTCGGGATCGAAAGACTTTAGTTTTACTTTGCCTCTTCGGAGCTTGTTTCTTCTTAGCATACAAACATGCAATTCACATCTAAAAATCCCTGCTCTGATGCCACTTTATCCAAGGTCTTTTGCTTATAGATGTGTTAAAGAATTACATGCATAAATTGTAGCTTAACATAGAAATTTAATGTACACGTGAGGGAAGAGTAGAAACACATAAAGAATGAAAGAAGACAACAGGACTTGATAATGGAGTTCGTCTGACTTGGAATACGTCTTCGGGCCCTGCTCAATCAATGGTGAGGCCTTCATTCATTAAGTGGCATGAGAAAAAAAAGAGTACAAGTATCAGTTACAAAAAAGGAGTTTTATACCTCCATACTGAAAAATGGACGAAAAATGTAGAACTCTAATGGAGAAATGGACACTGCCAATGCATTCATGGCATTGAGAAGTGCTGAAACCATATAAAATTTTTCAAAATCTAACTAAGTGAAAATTCTACCCTCCTACAAAATTTTTCCTCGAACTACGTGCACTGCCTCCTCCTCCTGGGCGCACTACCAAACTGTGTTTAAATAAAATATGGATGGCGGATTCTTCAAGGAAATTGTTATAGTGCAATTGGTGGAATGTCCAGTTAATATGGAGGAGGTTGGGAAGTCAAACCTTGCCTCCTCCTTACATATAGCAAACTCTTTTTTTACATTTTACAAACGACTTTTTTTTTAATTATTTTTGGTTAGGTTGGGCCCGCCTTGGGCAGCCTACCCACTGTACCTTTCTCCCACTTGCTCCATGCATTAAGTGGCTAGTGGCTTGTTTTGGGTTGGGTCTATGCCCCAAGGGCCGGCCCACCCATTTCGCCATGTCGTTTGTTTTATGTGCCGCCGTGCTCCGTGGGATGGTTATGGTTCCGTGGGAGGGGTCAAGGGTCGTGGCCCACCCCTCCACCAATACACATTTATTGTTATGGTAAAAGCTGGGGTGGTAGGGTTGGTGGCCCGCCACCCCCTTTTTTTTATATTTTTTTGTCTTTTTTTTTTTAAATTGACTGTGTGATTTTGAAAATTTAGTTTTTGACTGAAGGTGTCATTTTAACGAGGCAACAATTTTACCTTAAATTTGGCCAGAGTTGGCCGGATTCTGTCTGCCGGAAAAAGTCCAAATTGTTCCTTCATTAATCCTGTTGAGACATCAAAAAGTCAATCCAACTTCGGCTGCTCTATCTCCTTCATCCAGACTCAGATTGGAGTGTTGTTCACACCGTTGGAAATAGGGCGACAAGCACTTCGATTTGATTTAAAGTTCATCATATTTCTGCCACTTTGAATTTTGAGCCTTTTCCATGCCACTGGTGTTTGGATATCCACCTGGGTCAAGAACCCCCATCAAGGACTGGGATCCGAACGTATTCAAAACAAGACCTTTGAATTAGGAAGATAATCAAGCTCCACATCCAAGATTGGTTTGCTTAGAAGAGATTATTTTACATTCTCACATTTAATAGTAATAAGAAGCATACTCACTTTCAATTCTTGGTCATCGTGAAATAAATAATTTCTCTTAAAAAAAGTGTAGGGGATATACTATAGAAACAAAAAATGCATTCACCTATGTTATACAATTATATTATAGAATAGTAATTCAATAGATTTTCCCTCACACTAAATGAATTACCATTTTAATTTTTGATATTGTAATTGTTGATCTAAAGATGATCTGAGGTTGTGATTGATGTCAACCCAAGCAGCACCAAGGATGACCCTTAATTCCATGGCACATTGGGCATCATCATTCATGGTTTCTCATCTCATAACCATTATAGGAATACTCTACTCAAAAATATCTTTCTATCGGTATACAACTCTCCTCGTAATTCCTCACGGTTTGTAAGTTATTCAATATTGAAGTTAGTAACCCCAATTAATGGGTTAAAACCCCATGGGGTTGTCGCATGGCATTTATCATTCGTTTTGTTCATTGAATAGTCAATAATAAATAATTTTTTAATCTCCTACAATCCCTCCAACATTCTTCTATATGTAACAACCTCCCGACCAGATGTTATGTAAGCAGTTGGACAAGTAGCAAGATTCCAAGCAGCACCAAAGGAATCACATATTATTGCCGTAAAAAGAATTATTCAGTATCTTAAGGGCACAATGGAATATGGGCTATGGTATCCCAAAGGAAATTATTTGGTCATCCAAGCTTATACAGATGCAAATTGGGCAGGTAGTGTTGATAATCATAAGAGTACTAGTGGAGCAACATTATATCTAGGTGGTTGTCTTGTTTCATATTAATTAAAAAGAAATCTTCAATCTCGAAGTAGAATACATTGCAGCGGCAACTTTTTGTACTCGAGTCCTTTGGATGAAACAAACTTTGCAAGATATTCAAGTACAATTAAGTGAGCCTATTCCCATCTTCTGTGATAACACTAGTGCCATCAGCATCTCTAAGAATCATGTCATGCATTAAAAAACAAAACACATTCTGATCAAATATCATTTTGTTAGAGAACAAGTCACTAAAAATAATATCAAAATTCAATATGTTGGCATAAAAGAACAAATCACTGGTATTTTCACTAAACCTTTACCTCATGAAGCATTTGAATATCTTTGCTAGAAGCTTGGGATTCTCCCAAGTTCTCATTAGATTTTCCTTATTCGGAAAATAAAGGGGGAGTGGAAGAGTGTATAGGTATGCATGATGGTTGTATGTTAGGGGGAGTTACCCTTTGCCATTGATGTCAAAGGGGGGGAGAAGGCAGTAGGAAGAGGTTCCCTAATCGCAGGGGGAATATTTTTGTTGCCATCAATGCCAAAGGCGGAGATTGTTGATCTAAAGATGATTTGAGGTTGTCATTGATGTCAACCCAAGAAACACCAAGGATGACCCTAAACTTCCATGGCACATTTGGCATCATCATGCATGATTTCTTATCTCATAAACATTATAGGAATACTCTACTCAAAAATATATTTCTATCAATATATAGCTCTCCTCATAATTCCTCAGTGTTTGTAAGTTATTCAAGATTGAAGTTAGTAACCCCAATTAGTGGGCTAAAACCCCACGGGGTTGTAGCATGGAATTTATTATTGATTTTGGTCATTGAATAGTCAATAATTAATAATCTTTTAAGCTCCTAAAATCCCTTCAACATTCTCTATAGAAGCCCCTCTCAACTCTATAAAAATAAATCTCATATATCCTCCAAAAGTAGTGATCGTGGAATTTTCGCTATAACTTTATTTCTGCAAAGTATTATATGAACAAATTCAAACCCATTTGAGCCCAAATACTGATGAATGTTGTGACTAAATTTCTAATATTGGTTCACTATATTTGCAGAGATATGATCTGTGGAAGTTAGAGTTTTTGCAAACTCCCGAATTTCATCTCAAAGAGGTGACCTTGGGAAACTCGTCATAATTGTCTCTCTGAGAAATGGATTGGAATTATGTAAAAAGTAGTGGATAGTGAATGGAATTTAGTTTTCTATGTATCAATTTCAGAGTTTAAAGAGGAAATAGTGACATGTGGCACACCGTACAAGTTCGTTATACTGAACTAGTCCATAATTAGGGCATTGTGAGAGATTGGACATAACTTTTCCTTGAAGAATCCAAATTGGTTCATACCTATGGCATTGGAAATAAGACTCAGATGGATAATATAGGACTAATGCTCAAATATCAGGGATATGAAATCACAAAGATACATTAGATTCAAGATTGTGCTCCTAGAAGGTAAGAAAATAAAACTAGAACAACTGTTGTCAAGGGCTGCAAAGGACCATACTTTCTAGGGCAGCAAAGAGCAAGGTGCAGCAAAATGATGCAGTAGAGGTAAGATATAGGTAAGTAACTTATGTATATGCATGTTCATCTCTTAATTGCATTAGGTTCTTTGTATTCTAATTTGTTGTTTTTGTTTAGCACTGACATATGCTCTGCAGGATGACGTAAGTTTTGCTATTACCATGTCATGGGTATTTCCTTGAATACTTTTTGCAAGTCTTATATATTCATCAAGTGAAGACTCAATGCATAATATAATGTTTTGAAGAGTGAGAAAGGGTAGCATGACAAGAGCAACAATCACGGTGAAAAACAACAATAAGAAGTTCACCACATGAAGTCTTCAAGTGGGCATCACTGCATACAATCATCGTAAAAGTATCATTGTACAGAGTCATTGTAATAGCATCATTGTAAAAGTTGTACAAGTGTCTATTTGCCAAGAGTTGAAGAGGTAGCTTTAAGAGGTCTAGAATCATCATTATGTGGTTGTGTCATAGTTGGGTTTATGGTCTAGTGTGTCTTCTTCTTCTACATCATTCTATATCATTGTAAAGTGAACCATTTTCCCTGTTAACGAAGTCCATTCTTCTTTTATTATTCTATAGGGTGGTAGGGTGGTGCTAGGCTGGTGCATGAAGTCACCAACAATTTCAAGCCTGTGAAAACTTCAGGGTGGTAGGGTGGTGCTAGGGTGAGTTGTAGCTCATTGGGTGTTGGGGCATCCGTTCATTTGACTACTGAAGAATCTCGGGCATTGGAGCGTCCATCCAACGGGAGCTGGAGAAGAGTGCTTTGATAGATTCTAGGAAGTTGGAACTTTCTTTCGAATTGGAGTTGAATATTAAAAAATTATTAGAAAAGCATTCAGGTGGTTTTTGTCTCGAAGGGGGTTTCCACCTTAAAAACTGTGTGCATTTGTGTTCCTCTTGTTTATTGTTATCATTGTACAAGCATTGATAATAATTGAAGATTAACTAATGCTCTGGAAATAATAATACTAATCGAAAGGAATATTGATTCAACCACCCCCCCCCCCCCCCCCCCCCCCCCCCCACCCACCCCCCCTCTAAGTATTTCCAGCAGTAATATGTTTGTGAAAATTCAAATGATTTTTATTATTTTCATTTTAATGGTACACAATATGTGTTTTCTCATCAAATTTAAAAGGTTAGAGATTTTTAGTGTGCATAATAAATGATGTGCAGAAGAGGGGTACATGCAGGAGAACCTTTATCCCCTATTTTGACACCTCCACACACATTTCCCTTCCTCACACTTGTTATCCACATTTCATATCTCTATGTTTTGGGTTAGTAATCTATATTTCATTTTTTTCTTTTCACAAAATTGGAGCAGTGGTATCAGAGCCATATTCTCTTTCTCTATCATTTTGTGCATGTCCCCAAATAATCAATTCTGATAGTTTTTGACAAATTGTTGGTAGCCCAACAGACTCCCTTATCATTTTGGAAATGAAATGTGCCCCCTCTCTTTTTATTCGTATTTTTATTTCCTATTTAAAAAAATAAACATTTTTAACTTTTGCTGTTATGTGAGTTATGATCAATCTAGTTATGTAGTCTTAACTCAAATTTAATATTTCTTACTAAGCACTTGGTCTTGTTATTTTAATTCTATAACGACTATGTAACTTGGGCTCTGATGCCATTTCATTAGAAATATTCTCAATGATCTTGGTCCAAACCTTTGCTATTGTTTAATAGCTTGTATAACAACACTTATTTTATACTTGGATTGGTTATATCCTATTATGAGTGCATGTTGTATATTCATAATGTATTATGTGTTGTAATGCCCCACTTAAATATTATCCTACAAATTGTGTTAATATTTACATTATCTGAAAATATTGAGGAATATTGGTCTAAAATAAATTTATGATTTCCATTATTCAAATTCCCCACTTACCTTCTCAATTTGAATATTGTGTAGGATATGGTCTCCTTCCATTAATTCAAAATATATTTATTCATTCACACACCCCAATGTACCCTCACATTTACTAAGGAGAAGACATGGTCCTCTCCATGTAAGCACATTTCACATTCCCCAATGTACCCTCACATTTACTTGGGAGAAGACATAGTCCTCTCCATATTATCATCAATATATATTTATTCATTTCACATTCCCCAATGTACCCTCACATTTACTAAGGAGAAGACATGGTCCTCTCCATGTAATTACACTTCACATTCCCAAATGTACTTTTCAGATTACTTTGGAGAAGACATGATCCTTTCCCATTAAATTCTCAATTTTATATTCATGTCACAATTCCAAATGTACTCCTAGCTTAGAAGAGAAGTCAACCAAGGATGGGTGAGAGTTAATGACATTAATGAGAGGTGGTTGAGGAAAGAGGGTATAAAAAGGGAAGGGGGAAGGAAGAAAAAGGGGAGTTGGAGTTTTGCTTAGGATTGTGGGGGTTGGTTGTGATTGTTTGGCCTTGTTATGATTTTTGGGAGACCTTGGAAACCTGTGGAGGTTTCTTGGGTTTGAGAGGAGGAAAGTATCATTATCTAGTTTTGCACATTCTTCTTGAGGACACACTATATCTGGTTGGACTTGGGCACGGAGGGCTAGGGAACCCATGGAGGTTTCCTGGGCTAGGAATTTATGTCCTAGTTGGCTGGGAGGTAAATCCGGTTGGGTCGGTTAGAAGGAGCGTTCAGCTGGAGCTATAAGAAAAAGGTATCATCATCAACCGCCGGAACAGGTATTTTTCCATGGACTACTCTTGTTAAGTTGATATCAATGGAATGCTCACCTTAATTTATGTTGCTTATGACAAAATGATTAGATGTTAAATGTTTAAAGCTATGTGAAAAGGTTAGCAAGCTCCTTTTATTATTTATAAATTAACAGTAAAATAGATCTGTTAGTGTATAACGAAATAGAGATTCTAATAATAGGATTCAGGTTCTTACACATGGTATCAGAACCAAGTTCAAAATCTGAGGCCTAACAGTGGCTCTCCTTCATCTAATCAGTGAGTAGGGGGTATTTATTTTGCTAAAAGCTCTGAACTGTCCATCCAAAATGATTCTCATAGCTTCTCTATGGTCTTCACTTGAACTTTCCTTGCTTTTAAATTTGTTGTTGTTAAAACTACACAATACATCCCTCGAAATACTTGTGTCGTCATTCTTTTACTATAGACCATTGAAGGGATTAAATCTCGGCCTTTCACAATGTCAGTTATGGGATTAAAGCATTCAGCAAAGATAGCAACAACCCCTGAAAGTAGCACCCTGTTGTTAGGGTCCCTTGTCTTTCCATGAAGAAGCTACCAAGATATATTGGCACTAGAACTTCATCGACGTCTTTAGGGTATGCCCATCTCTCTCCATCTCTCACATTTTTCTTAAGAAGGCCTCCATATTGCAGACATCTCTAACAGTTTCCCACGAGAACATTTGCAATTCAAATTGGAGTGTGGTGTTGGGGGAATGAGGGGAGGAGACCCTGACTCTCCATACCCCAACTCTGGAGTTATTGTAAAGATGACTTTCGCCCCTTTTCATACTTGCAATGCCCTGTTTCCATCCCTTTATAACTTGACCTTGGCCGAGTTGAAATCTAAAAGGGGTTGCTCTGTCTAAGATCAAATCAAAATGCGTTCCATCCAGGAGGGTGACAACGTAAGGTATTGCAATTCAATACAAGAATCCGTATATAAACCTTAGTGCACCTTAATCATCTTCTTCTTCTGCTTCACCATATAAACCTCCTCCTCGTAAATTTTTGCTCTGTAAAAAAAAAAATCATTCGACAATCAACAAATTCATATGTGTGTAAGAAAGCTCACCTTCTACTTCATCTATAGAGAATGGTGTTTGCCACGGTGAAGGTCCCCTTGCTTCTGTGGATCTGCCCATAGCTACAATGCAGGGGAAGTGAGTGATGTGTCTGTTCATGCAGTTAAGAGCGTGTTTCAT
Source organism: Pinus tabuliformis (assembly GCA_031772625.1). Classification (NCBI taxonomy): domain Eukaryota; kingdom Viridiplantae; phylum Streptophyta; class Pinopsida; order Pinales; family Pinaceae; genus Pinus; species Pinus tabuliformis. The sequence goes on from CM062814.1 coordinate 726,442,100, forward strand.
GTATTCCTTGCATTGTTCATGCGGTGGTGGACCTGTTAGTCCATTTCTGCCTAATCTGATGCGTTAGGTTTGATCTTACACAATGAGTTCGCTTATGAGTGAACCTCTCTGCCAACACTGTGAACCTCTCTACCTCACGGTGAAAGGTGGTTCCTATTGGATTGTGGAGCGGCCTACTTGTTGTTGGGAAAAGTATCCAATACGGAATGACCCTATCCCACTCTAAGGGTGATAGTACCTCAGCAACAATCAAAGCAAAGCTATCTAAGATTTCTTCTTTATGAAAGTAAAATAAGGGAGAAAGAGATCCACTAACCGATGTCTTTCGCTAATGGTTGATCCAATCTTCTCTCCTTGCTGCTTGCTCCCAGCTCCTTGCTCTTTCACTGGCCCAGCTACACCAAGATCCTGCAAAATGGCAAGAGAGGGAAACTACAAGAAGCATACATTCATAATTGATTCAAGGATTAGAATAAATCAAATACACAAGTATAACAACACATCATTGAGACACATGTATATAGAAGAACCTCAAATGCTTTATTAATGGAAGAAGTAAAGTTCAGGAAGTGATACAACCATAAGAGGCCCAATCCAGCATCACCTTCCCAGCAGAAAGAAATCTCCTCTTCACCTCCTTCAAAGCAAATCACCCAATAGTTCTAAACTCAAACCAACAGCACTTCCTTACATTCACCAGATTCCAGCCTCCCCAGACCTCATGAGAGAGATCTATATATAGGAGTTTTGGAGAAAGGATGAGTCAGCTTGAGGCTAGCATGAAGCTGACTAGTGTCCTCTCTCACTTCAGTTATTCTTCAGTTCTTGAGTCCACTTGGAGGTTCTTGCTTCCACTTGGAGACCTAGAACCTTTTACTCATCACCAGTCGAATTCCCTGATCCAAGTGTCATTTTGGAAGCTTCCTGGGCATTGACACCTTGAGGAATGACTCTGCCACATGTCCAATCTCGCCTAGCGCAGGTAGCCTTCTTTGCAGTTGACATTCAACGCAGGTAGACAGTGGAGCTCTTGACATTCATCGCAGATGCTCAGTGGAGCAGTTGACATGATCCAGAATTGCCTTGTTTTTGAGTGTTTTCAGGTGGAGAACTTTTATTCAGTGTTGTGGTTTGCTGACCTTGTTCCTCTAGGGGTAGGAACAACATGTTTAGGGACTTTGGATCCCTTAGATTATGGACATTTCATGCTTCATGCTGTAAGGCACAAAATTGTCTATAACAGTTGCCCCCTAAAGTATGAGGTCGTTTATCGGGTGAAATGCTTTATCAGGAGGATCCGAAGTTCATTCAATCGCTGAGAGGTGACCTGTAATAAAATACAATACAATACATTATGATTCGTTCTGATTTCATGATCTAGCTGAAGCGGGCATTCCCATGCTCAGCTTTATAAATTCATTTTGGTACATAGAATAGACGATCGTCTGATGGTAGACTGATAATTCTCTGCTGAAATTATCATCCTTTGAGTAGGATGATCATCTACTGCAATGATGTACATGTCAAATGTCTTTATATTTCCTGAATATATATCGCAGCCCGGATGGATGAAACTAGATCCAGGGTCTTCAAACTCGTTCAATCTTCACTCTAAGTACAAGTCGATCCATGTGAGAATTGCGCTGAAGTCAAACATGGAAAGACATCGCTTGATTACCGGTCAATGATGTAAACCGTTAACAAGCGCGAGAGGAATCACCGATAATGATAATGACCCTCAAGGTACTGCAGTACAATTCACGTGGTGTGAGTAAAGGACTTGGCATTGAACACCACGCAAAATCTTTCAGTCGAAGGTCATTGATGTATACCTGTCGCCGGAAGTGAGAAACTTGCCATTGAGGCATGCAAGCTTCAAAGTACTAGGGGGGGTGTTCCTAGATCAACTTCTTGGATAATGAGCTGAAGTCGACAAGAAGCGATCCGTCAAAGGAGGGCCTTAATGAATCCCACATCAGTGACACGGAACGAAGCTAATGATTTTCATGGAGGTGAAAACGATCTGTGAAATATGATTCAGGGTGGCGGTCATGAATGGATGAAGGATAATGTATGGCAGTGGATGGGACATGGTTGACTCTTTCTGAACAACATCTCTTGAACATATAACAACACTGATGCGATGGATCGGTAGCATTACCCCAAATGTGGATGGTTTGGCGAGACCATGGTGATGAGACCGGTGAGTGAAAAAACCCAACCCGATGTGATACGGAGGAAAAGTGTCATGTTCAAGAGCGACTTTGCTACCATTAAAGCTTTGAGGTTCTCCCAATTTTTCCCCAGTCATTTCTGACCAGTACCTCTTTATTTTTGTCAAGCTTGAGGAGGATAACATATGCTTGTTCTATAACCTGCCCTTTGGGCAAGCCCATCGCTATGTTTTAACGAGCCTAGCGATATGGAAACTCGTTCTCGTCTACAGACAAGTTTGTCGCTATTTAATCATTTTAACGAGTCTAACGACAAGGAAAACTCGGTCCTTCTCATTTTTAGAGAGTCTGAAAAGGTACAGAAAGTTAACTCCAAAAATTCCTTTTTCGTCATCTAATCCCTTAAGTCCGAAAGAGTATAAAACAATACAGAAGGGATGAGTTTTCGATAACTTTAACGAGCCGAATAAAACAAGCGCTCGACCTTTTTGTGCAATAATCCCTCAGGTCCAAAAAGATTAAAATCTAGAGGAGGGATAGCTCTTCCGGTCACTTTAACGAGCTGGAAGGCCAAAACTCGGCAAACTTTTCATATTTTACGAGTCAGATGAAAAGAGCTTAAAGAAGACTCGTCTTTTGAGGAACGAGTGATAAACAGGGATAGCAACAGATTCCAGGTACAGGTTGGAATTTTCCAATCACGGCAGTGTCACAAGGATGGCTAGGTGAAATCACTCTTCGCAGTTGTTCCTCAAAATGGGTAAACAATCATATGGAGGTGAACGATCGGCCAAATGACGGTGGAGGTGTCAGGTGCAAACACGACCAAGGTTTTTTATGGCTGATAAATTTACGATCACAGAGGTTATTTACCAGAATAGGTTCATTTTTTATTTAAAAATGAGCTTAAACTTTTTTAACGAGCATGAAGACCGCGTTAAAACTGCTCGGATCTTGCGTTTATTTTTTAACGAGCATGAACTTTATGCTAAAACTGCTCGAAATACCAGTCATAAGATAAGAAATGTCCCCTGTGAGATCTCTATTTTTTAAGGAGTTTCATCTTCACTAAGCTTTAATCCATATCCTTTCTTTATGCAAGTTCGGAAACGGCTAATCCAAAAAACAGATAAATAACCGCTCTTTGCTTGCACTCCAAAAGGGTTGCATGCCCCCAGGTATAAAATACAATTTCAAGGCTGCCCCTCCTCCTTCCCACCTCTGCTTTTCTCTGGGTGTTCACAGCTACTTGTCGTCTTGCCAGTCTAATGTTAACGATACTTGTCTTCTCGTTATTTTTAACGGGTCTTACGCGATACTTGTCTTCTCGTCAGCCCAACTTTTAACAGATCTTTCGCAAGATCGCAAGAGAACAGCTAGTTACGACAAGAGAGTAGCTACTTGCGACAAGAGAAGAACACTAATCAAAGACAAAACATTTGTGATATTGAGGGAGGCTTGCCTCTTTCTGGTTACCCAAAGATGGTCCTGTTATTTTTCAACAAAACACTTCTTCGGCAATGTCTACCGAAATAGACAAGGGTGAATGACCTTTGTCAAACACGTAACTTTGACAAAAGAATCCTGTTCCAGAACAACCCCTCTTCCTCTATGGACGGGGTACAGACTAGTCATATTCTCTCGCGGAAATTCTATCTTATACCCAAGGTTTTCTCTGCCCAAAGCAGACCAGGATGCATGCCCCCTGGGTTCCAGTCCCATCTTTCCGAATCACTCGCACTCATCGGGAAGAAGGACTGGGGGTGGATACATTTCTTGATTTAATAGACCATTCAGGGTTGGTATGTGACTATTTGCGATGCGTGATCCCAGAAATGAAAGTTGGTCTACGAGCTTGACCATTCTTCCTTCGTGTGGAAAACACATTACTCTAAAGAGTGAGGAGACTATTGCTCCCATGCAATATATATAGTCTCGTCCAAGGAGTAGGTTATAATCCAAGGGTCCTTGAACAACCATCACGTTCATTTGAACGGCCTTCCCTTTCAATGTAATAGGTACATTGGGGAGGATCCGTAATGGTCGACTGGTTCCTTTATCGAAACCCGAGAGATTTCTTATCTCAGGGAAAAGCGCCGGGGAACCCAGTGCTTTCCAAGAAATAGAGGAAAGGATACTCACAGATGCCCCCTCATCAATGATAGTTCCAGCCATTACCATTCTGTATATTTGGACTATAATTCTGAATGGTATACTGGCTGGCAACCGGGGTCTGCCTAGTTGGTTCCAATCAAAGGACACAACCAGGTTGCTTGGTGGTGGGACCGAATACACGGCCGGATGCGACCCTGACGATGTTCCTTCCTGCGATAAAGGAATGGGCGCATTGCCCTGATGCTCGTCAGAGTCTGTGTTGATGAAAAGAATCTGGATGGTGTCGTCCTTATTCTCTTCAGTGAGGGTGTCATTTGAAGATGAGTCTTCAGTGACGGTGTCATTTGACGATGAAACTTCTGAAGGGAGAACCGAGTCAACTGCCGTTTCGACCTTTGTACTTTCGTCCGGTCTGGATTCAGTAGGTTCATTTTCAATGACTGATGCTTCAGCTGACCACTTGAGCGGGCCAGCTGTATTCTCAACCAACGAAGGACTTGGCACGAGTTTTTTGTATCCAGGAGGAAGTCTCAACGGTGAAACCGGACGATCTTCCAAAACTCTCCTCGCTTCGTCTAAGAAGGGACAATGGTGGATGGCGTGATCGCCTTCACACAGTCTGCAGGGGGATCTTGCTCCCCCTTTTTGTCTTGAACCTTCCCTTTCGCTGGTTGACGGTAAGCATTCAACATGGCTATCAGAGGTTGATGCTCCCGAATTGTGCAAACGAGGGGACCAGTCCCTTAGTATCCAGGGAATACAGGGACAATCTCTATGGAAGTGGTCTCCTCTACATATGACACATGGCGATTTAGGCCCGGTCTGTGCTGTGTGTGTATTTTTGTCAGATGTCTTTTGCTTGCCCCCAGTCGCCTTAGGCTCCTTCTTCTTCTTCTCTCTCTTCTTCTTCTCCTTCTTCTCCATGGGAGCTTGGCTTTTGCCGGCTCTACCTTGCGAAGATGAAGGATCGGATGAAGAGTTATAGGAAGTAGTAGGCTGGTGGGCAGCTCTAGACTGATCTAACTGTTGACTCGACTGTTCAGGAACCATGGTGTTCTGAACTACATTAGTTGAGAATAGCCAAATTGGCAAGCCAATTGTCAGTCCTGGAAGTGACAATGTGGCCATGTGGGGCGCACCAACTTCTCCCCAAGAGGAGAAAGGACTAGGATTTCCATCATGGGGAATTCCTTGGTTGGGGCATTCCATATTCTCAACCTACAGACCAACGTAGGAATAGGAGGTGATTATGTTCCGTTTAAAATAAATTTTATAACGACGCTTTAGACACAACTTGCTTTTTCACTTTTTAAGAGTCGAGAAAAAGCTAAAGATGACTCTAGTCTCCTTCGATATTTTAACGAGCCCGAAGTGACAAATGCTCGGATGGACTTTTTCAGTTATAGAGTTTGAAAAAGGCCAAAAGAAACTGCTCTGCAGTTCTAGGCGGAGGGTGTGCCAAACTTTTCGCAAAACCACAGAATACGTTTTACGGTACAAGTGGTCGGTCTTCGTGAATGCTGTGTTCACTGCATTGCGATCAGTAGGGCGGCCGACACGGCTTCCTATGGATAAAGGCTTTGTTCCTATAGGGGTCTCCCAATATATACGTGATGGTACATGGGAGCACAAGTCCGTATTGATACTTATCGCTTCACCGTGGAGGAATCACCCAACCACTCAACGCTAAGATATCACGTTTAACGACGCCGGAACACGTCTCTAGCTTAGACCTCTATGTGTTTGTGTTATGTTTCAATGTGTTGTTATGTAAATTCAATTTATTTTAAGTTGATCTTGTTTAGCAGTTTGCCTTTATGGATCACCACGAGATGTATGGTACAACTCCTAAATGCAGTCTAAGATGATAAGCAAGCTTTTCAATCTTTCAACTTTGAAAATCTTAACTACTGAGGGAAAAGAAAGACATCATCTTTTCACACAGATCATAGAGCACACACTAATGCACTTTTCCCTAAATCAACATACAAGCTGTCAAAATGCACATGCACAATGCAGGTATTTCTTTTTCTCTTTCTTAATTTTGATGTACTACAAAAAGAAAGCTGTTGTATAACTTTGAATTCAATTTCAAGTGAAAGCAAACAAGCTTTTGTCCAAAATCAAAAGACACCTTAATATTTACTTGTTTTGACACTAGAAATACATAAATTCAAACCATATGACGAAAGCAAAAGCTCAATCAACTATGAACAGCAAACAAACTAACTCTTAAGATCAAAATGACACTTATCACAGGTCTAGATCTAGGAGGCCACAGCAAGACTAGTTCACTTTCGTTATGGGAAACTGCAAATGATGTAAGAAATACACAAAGAACAAATACAGTTTCTTTATACAACCGAGGCGGAATAGTGGCAAGGAAAGGTGGTTTCAGATAGGTACATTGACTGATAACAGGCTCCAAAAACAAGGATGAAAACAGGGAAATAAACAGCAGGGAACCCCAGTTGCACAAGGCAAAACTGGCTCAGCGCAGGTAGTACACTGTCAGTTTCACATTCAGCGCAGGTAGCCCCTTTGGGACCTGCGATGAAATGCAGACTGCCTTCACAGTGCCTGCAATGAAGAGAGAAACTCTCGTTTCTCTTGGTTTCCGGGTTACAGATTGCTCAAAAATTCACAGTTTTTGGCCAAATCAAAAGCTATCAATCAAGTACACACTAAAGGGTAATTAGGAGGATGAAAAGCTATCACTAAGAGCTGTTCATAGTCCTTGTGGATCAGCTCTTCAAATCATAAACATGCCCAGAAACTGAGCTAGAGTAGCTGCCCTCTACTTTGCATTTGAAAGATCCAAATGCAGTTCGATTCGGTACTCCCTGTGTTTAGGAAATGAATAGCAAAAACACAAACAACCAACAAGATACGATCCCCAGCGGAGTCGCCAATTTGTTGTTGGGAAAAGTATCCAATACAGAATGACCCTATCCCACTCTAAGGGTAATAGTACCTCAGCAACAATCGAAGCAAAGCTATCTAAGATTTCTTCTTTATGAATGTAAAATAAGGGAGAAAGAGATCCACTAACCGATGTCTTTCGCTAATGGTTGATCCAATCTTCTCTCCTTGCTGCTTGCTCCCAGCTCCTTGCTCTTTCACTGGCCCAGCTACACCAAGATCCTGCAAAATGGCAAGAGAGGGAAACTACAAGAAGCATACATTCATAATTGATTCAAGGATTAGAATAAATCAAATACACAAGTATAACAACACATCATTGAGACGCATGTATATAGAAGAACCTCAAATGCTTTATTAATGGAAGAAGTAAAGTTCAGGAAGTGATACAACCATAAGAGGCCCAATCTAGCATCACCTTCCCAGCAGAAAGAAATCTCCTCTTCACCTCCTTCAAAGAAAATCACCCAATAGTTCTAAACTCAAACCAACAGCACTTCCTTACATTCACCAGATTCCAGCCTCCCCAGACCTCATGAGAGAGATCTATATATAGGAGTTTTGGAGAAAGGATGAGTCAGCTTGAGGTTGGCATGAAGCTGACTAGTGTCCTCTCTCACTTCAGTTATTCTTCAGTTCTTGAGTCCACTTGGAGGTTCTTGCTTCCACTTGGAGACCTAGAACCTCTTACTCATCACCAGTCGAATTCCCTGATCCAAGTGTCATTTTGGAAGCTTCCTGGGCATTGACACCTTGAGGAATGACTCTGCCACATGTCCAATCTCGCCCAGCGCAGGTAGCCTTGTTTGCAGTTGACATTCAACGCAGGTAGACAGTGGAGCTCTTGACATTCAGCACAGATGCTCAGTGGAGCAGTTGACATGATCCAGAATTGCCTTGTTTTTGAGTGTTTTCAGGTGGAGAACTTTTATCCAGTGCTGTGGTTTACTGACCTTGTTCCTCTAGGGGTAGGAACAACATGTTTAGGGACTTTGGATCCCTTAGATTATGGACATTTCATGCTTCATGCTGTAAGGCACAAAAATGTCTATAACACTACTTGTATGTTCATGGGTGGTGTTCTGGTGAGTTGATTTTAGAGTGGTTTGTGGAGCAGCCTGTTCGTGCCTCTGCAAGTTCTAACAGCCTATTCGTGCCTCTGTAGATTTGTTTGCGTTGGTGGTGTCATGGTTTTCCTACAACTTTGGTGGTCCATGTCTTCCTGAAATCGATTAATTAAATTGAATATATTTCCATGGTGGAGCGTTGACTTCCAATCTGTGCCGAGTCATGCCTCTATTCATAAGTATTGCCTCTATTTGTAAGGAATGATAAGAATTTATGATCTATTTGTGCCTCTGAGCAACGTGGGAAAGTAGTGTGGCACCACCACATCCCCTCCCAGGGACTGAGGTTTGTTTACAGTAAGGAAACTTACGAAATTAAATTTCTTGCTATGCAACGTTTCAATTCTCCTTCGAAACCTGCGGTGATATACCTTTAGGACAAATGAGTAGACTAGTCTGGCGGTGTTCGGTCTGACAGTCAAATGGGGCAAGCTTTGCTAGAAGTGGATGGAGTGAGCACATTTTTCTTATTATTCTGTCAAGTTATCTACACGTAGAAACCCTTTCCAAGCATGTTGTAAACTCTTTATCCCTTAAAAATGAGGGCATCAAGCAATTGAGATTACCTTAATAAAGATGGTCTTTAAAAATATAAAATAACTTTAGCGTTAAAAGTTGGAATTTCAAAACCATAAATCCTTTCAAATTCGAAGGTTCTGGCAATATGAATGATGGTTTGTTTCCATAATTAAAAAATAAAAATATGATGGTTCTATGAAATTGTTAATATGCCTCTCTGTTTAGATTGTTGATGGTTTTGAAAGATTGTTAAATTGTTTTATTTGTTGAAAAAAGCACCTAGTCAGGGGCTCAAATACCATCCCTGATAACGTTTATGGATTTATTGACAATTTTTGTTCAAGTTGAAATAGGAAAGAATGGTTGTTAATTTATTTTCAGTTGAAAGCGGGATGAAAAAGTATCAGCAAATTTATTTATAATTTATGAACAGAATGACCGAGATTCAACCATATACATCCAATTTATATAACATTAAATTTATACATATTATTACCAATCTCATGTTGTTACAGTTAAACTCTTTTTCACTTGAAAATGAGGGCATTGAGGGAAACAATTTTGTAGTTGTAGATTAACCTATGAAATCCTGTTTCAGACCATGTATTGTGAGTTCAACACTACTAATATTCAGATTGACAATGAATTCAATGCCAAGATGTTTTCATACCAGTACTGCCTCGATCCTGCATAATCTGATGCTCTACAACTTTGCCAAACTTGGAAAAGTTGTCCTTAAACTCATCTTTAGTAATTTTCCTTAGGGATTCAAATTGGCAGCAACATTCCTGACCCAAGTTTATGATGGGTCTTTCCTGAAATATGATAGATTGTAGCCTCAGTCTCACATGGTTGACTGTACACTACATGTTACAAAGTAAATGCATAAATGGAAAACATGAGATCTTGAAACATGAGATGCATAAATGGAAAACTACAAATATCAACCCATTGTCATTATGGAGCCGAATCCAGAAGTATTGTTATGGATGCCTTTGTGTATTGATATATGGTGCTCCTGTCTATTTGTTTGTTTTTTTTTTCTCTCTGAGCTTTGTTTGCATAAATCACCATCATATCATGAGATACAAATCCGTTTTTCAATGCCAGTGGATTGATAGTTAGCACAAATTGGGATAGACGGGAGAGTCAATAATGTAGCATTACCCTTGTAGGGTGTGCCATATATATAACCTTTATAGCTGTTGGAAATAATACTGAGAGGGGGGGTGAATCAGTATTATCAGATCAATAAAACTTTTTCAATTTCATACTCAGAAACATATACGCTACTTCGGTTAAGTGAACCAGCGTGTACAAGCTACTATGTCTAAAGCAACCAGCGTATAACCAGAAATCTTATGATTCAGTTAGTTTATCTTTAGTAAATGCATCAGGACATTATTAACCATATTAAAGGTAAACAGGTGCAGTATAACAGAACAGATCATCACACAAAAGCCACACACATGAACACCATGATGTAAGGTGGAAACCCAATGTGGCTGAAAACCACCTGCTGCAAGTCGTCTCTATCTTTCTTTAATAAGAAACTTCAGTTTACAATCTTTTGTACTGGTGCAGCCTTATACCAGTACGCAGGCTACAACCTGCAGAAGGCTACAACCTTCTCTCGTTTTCCAGACTCCCCTAGAAGGGAGCTCCAACCCCCTTTGCTCTTGTACTAGCTAAGATACTAGTACGTAGGTGCTGGCCTACAATCTTCTTTCCTTCAGGAACCACTTTTCATCAATTTTCAGACTGGATACTCCTGAAGCACAACATTACAATCTGAAGACCACGATTCATTCACTTTTCATAACAAATCATTGAAGCACAAAACAACCAATACTAGCATCATCAATCTTTGAATCACTGAACCACTGAAACCCTGTCAACACCCAGTCACCAGAACACAGAGCAGACTACAGAATTCTGCAATAACAATCAGACCCAGCTGCAACCCCAAAAATTAAGCTTCAACAGATATACGCTACTTCAATGAAACAAACCCGCGTATACACGTGCTTTTACCGAAGCCAACATGCGTACAGATCTAAGAGTATTTTCTTAAAACTTCGCAGCTGTACCAGACATCAGTCATACCCAGAACATAACATTGCGTCAGTATGCAGATCTAAAAATACGCATAATCAACCACATAAAGATAGTTCATTTCAAACAATTTGATCCCGATCTATCCTTAGATCTAATCTTCCATCAACCGGTGTGATCTCTCCTTAGCTCAGATCAAGCAATGTATCATCAACCCAGTACCTGCATACTAGATCTCTTTCTTCATTAGATATTCAAGACCTTTTCGATACAATTGCCTAATGATCTTCTTCTCCTTATATAGTCTTAGGCCATTCTCAATACCACGGTCCAAAACCATAGTAATACAATACCATCAACTTCAAAACTCGGGATCAACACGACTGTCGAGATACCTTGGTCCAAAAACATAGGCTCAAGTACCAAGGACTAACTACCATGGACCAAAGGGAAGCTTCTCGACATGTACGCTCTTTTCTGTTCATGAAACTGCGTGTATACGCGACTTTGTATATAGCGAGCCTGCGTATCCGCGACTTAGTATATAGCGTACCAGCGTGTATACGCAACTTGGGCTTAATGAACCTGCGTATATGAAATTTCTCTTCATTCTTGTAGTCTGGACTGAGATCTGTCATCAAAGAGAGTTGCCATCAAGGACAACACCTGTACCATAGCGCCACACCTGTGCCAAAATGCCAAAAATCTCCCCCTTTGGACTTGATGGCAACGCCAAGATCCTTAGAATCATTCTCCCCCTTTGTCATCAAGGGCAAAGGGCTGTGCTCCCCCTGAGTACATGCTGATATCTCTGCTCTGTTGTGCTGAACATGCTCCCCCTGACTGTAGGTAAGATCTGCAAAAGATGTCCTTCAAAAAGAACCAAGACTTATACATCATAAAGGACCTTCCTATCACCAAAAGACTCAATATATACATCCATACTCCCAACCAAGAGGGGATACATCAGAAATTTAAATATAACAACCAATTACATTACATCATTCATCCCAGGCATAGTGGGGAAACCAACAAAGGCCGTTACATGACCTTGACATCATAGAAGAGATATCATAAAAGAGATACATGACATAAAGACGAAAACTCTAGACCAAGACTTATGAAAGTCACCAGCAGCATCTGATAATCATCTTTTAGATCAGCAACCAAGATTTCCTTCTCCTGAAACCAACAACAGTTGTGAACTAGAACCAAAAACATCTAAATGCCAACAATGCTTTATTAGACTTTAAGCTGCTCCCCTGAAACTGTGCCTGCTGCACCCCCTGAAACTGTGTCTGAAGGACTCTGGCATACCCATCTCAGACCTTCTCCAACCAGAGTCTGCCTTTGCTGATTAGAACTCCATATACGCGACTTCACCGGCATAAATCGGCGTATGTACGCGGATATCCCTTATACAACACGCGTACACCAACTTTTCTTTAGAACAGACAAGCTTCAACAGCATGATGAAGCATCAACTACTCCCAGCTTTTGTCTGAGATATTCAAAAGTCTCCCTGGGCAGTGTTTTTGTGAGAATATCAGCAACTTGTTCTTTAGAAGAAACATACTCCAACTTGACCTTTTGTTCAAGCACTTGTTCCCGGAGGAAGTGATACTTGATTGGTATGTGCTTGGTCTTTGAATGCATGACTGGATTCTTTGAAATGCTGATTGCACTTGTATTATCACATAAGATAGAGACAGGTGGAGTGCAAGTGATTTGAAAATCCTACAAGGTATGCATCATCCAAAGAAGTTGTGTGCAACAAGATGTCGCAGCCACATATTCTGCTTCAGCTGTAGATAAAGCAATCAAACTCTGTTTCTTGCTGAACCAAGATACTAATCTAGAACCCATGAAGAATGCACCACCACTTGTGCTTTTCCTGTCATCCACACTTCCGGCCCAATCTGCATCTGTGTAAGCATGAAGAGTGAGATCTATATCTCTAGGATACCATAAGCCATAGTTTTGAGTCCCTTGAAGATACTTGAAGATTCTTTTGACTGCCTGAAGATGAGTTTCCTTTGGGTTGGCTTGAAATCTTCCAATAATTCCTACTGCATGCATAATGTCTGGTTGGGTACCTGTCAAATAAAGCAAACTCCCAATCATGGATCTATAAGTTGGTTGATGAACTGTTGTTGATTCATCATTTGTACTGAGGCTGCATCCTGTAACCATGGGGGTACATACTGGCTTTGAATCTTCCATGCCATACTTCTTCAAGATCTGCTTGAGGTACTTGGTTTGAGACAAGAAAATACCTCCTTCATTTTGTTGGATTTGCAATCCAAGAAAGTATGTCAATTCTCCAAGTAACGACATTTCAAACTCTTTCTGCATAACCAAGGCAAAGTTTTGACTCATAGCCTCTTCATTGCTTCTAAAGATAATATCATCTACATACACAACAAGTATTAGCAATTTGTTATTTTCAACTTTCATATAGAGATTGCTATCTGCTGATCCTTTTGAAAAACATTGTTGGTGAAGATATTTGTCCAAATGATAGTACCAAGCCCTTGGAGCTTGTTTGAGACCATAGAGAGCCTTTTTCAATCTGCATACAAGGTTTGGATCATTCCCAAGAATGAAACCATCTGGCTGCTCAATATATACTTCTTCTTGTAAGTCTCCATTCAGAAAGGTTGATTTCATGTCCATTTGAAATACCTTGAAGTTTTGAAAGCTTGAGAGAGCAAGGAACATTCGGATGGCCTCAAGTCTTGCAACAGGAGCAAAGGTCTCTTCAAAATCTATTCCTTCTTGCTACGCATACACTTTACAAACAAGTCTGGCCTTGTTTCTAATTACTTCTCCATTTTCATTCAATTTATTTTTGAAGACCCATTTTGTCCCTATGACATTCTTATCTTTTGGTCTAGGAACCAATTCCCAAGTGTTGTTCTTTTCGATCTGCTCAAGTTCTTCATCCATTGCTTTGACCCAACATTCATCTTTGCATGCCTCTTTCACATTTTGTGGTTCAGTGGAAGAGAGTAATACCAAATAGCTTGAAGCTTCTGCAATTGTTCTTCTTGTTTGTACTCCTGCTTCTTTCTGCCCCACAATCTGAGATTCTGGATGATTCTTCTGAACGTATCTGGATGGAGTCTTCTCTTCTATTCTTGTCTGCTCCTCTGGTTCTTCTTGAGGTTCTTCTTCTTCTTGAGGTTCTTCTTCATCATTCTGTCTTTAAGGGTAGCCTTCATCTTCTGCGATGTCTTCATGATGAACTTGCCTAGGAATGTATCCCTTCTCATCAACCACAACATCAATGCTGTCAACAATTCTGCCAAGTCTTTTATTGTAGCACTTGTATGCTTTGCTATGTGGAGAATAACCAAGAAGAATGCCTTCATCTGCTCTTGGTTCAAGTTTGCCAAGTTGCTCATCAGTATTCTTAATATAACATTTGCTCCCAAAGATTTTGAAGTGCTTCACCGAAGGAGTCTTACCACACCAGAGCTCATGAGGAGTTTGAGTGTTGTTTACTCGGACATTTGTTTTGTTGAGAATAATAACCGCAGCATGTGCAGCTTCACCCCAGAAAGTTGCGGGAGTACTTGATTCATCAAGCATAGCACAAGCCATTTGTTGGACTGTTCTGTTCATTCTTTCCACAACTCCATTTTGCTGAGGAGTTCTAGCTGTAGAGAATTCTCTTCTTATCCCATGTTCTTCACAGAAATCGAAAAATTCATTCGAGGTAAACTCCCCACCTCTGTCAGATCTGAGGCACTTAATTTTGTGTCCTGATTCATTTTCAGCCAAGGCTTTGAAGGATTTGAATTTTTCGAATGCTTCATCTTTGTGCTTCATAAGTCCTAACCAGACAAACCTGGAGAAATTGTCAATGAATAATATCAAATATTCTTCTCCTCGAGGTGTTCTTTTTCTGAATGGACCACATGTATCTGTATGTACTAGCTCAAGAGGAATGCTAGCTGATCCTTCCTTCTCAGGAAAATTAGTTCTGGTTTGCTTTCCAAACTGACATGATTTGCATATGGTGTTGTCTGGAATTTTGATATCTGGAAGATCACGAACTGCCTGATATTTGCATGCTTTCCTTATTTGTGGAAAGCTTAGATGCCCCAACCTCCGATGCCATAGCCAGTGTTCATCATTCTTGCTCAAATAGCATTGTTGTTGTCTTTCTTCAAATATGTATAGATTAGTTGGAGTCCTTCTTCCTTTGATCACTGTTTCACCTGTATCAAGATCACGAACACAACATCCATTTGATCTAAATATTACCTCTGTTCCTTGATCGCACATCTGACTGACACTCAGAAGATTATGCTTCAATCCATCAACATACAAAACCTTTCCAGCTTTGACCTTCTCTTTCAACGGAGCAACACCTTTTCCTTTTATGGCTGCAGAGATATCGTTTCCAAAAGAAACTTTCTTTCCCTTTTCTAATGCGGTATATGATTCAAGTTTTTCTTTGTCCCCTGTCATATGCTTCGAACATCCGCTGTCAATGTACCATAGACTTTCTTGACCTTCTGCATAAAAGGCTATCCCACATCTTTCTGGTTGCGGTTCCTTTATTCTCCATGTTCTGACATTTGAGGTTTGTTCCTTCTGAGTTTTCTTCCAGAACCTGCTCCTGCATTCAGAGTCTTCATGACCAAAGTTATTACAAATAGAGCATTCAACTTCATTTTCAAGAACCAAAAAGTTGTTATAAGTCCTTTTCATGGTTCCAGTCATACTTCTTTACTTTTGAGCTTCTCTAGTCATGATTGTCTTGTAGGCAACACATTGAGCTGCTTTGTGACCGAAATTATGGCAAGAAAAACATTGGCCATTAAAGAATTTTCTCCGATAATCAGATCTATCATCCAACCGATTGTAGCTTCTATTGACATCCATTCTTGGGGCAAATTGGGAAGATTTTACCTGTGGCTGATTGTAGCTTCTGTTTGTCCTTAAGGCAGCTTGTCCCCGAATTTCTTCATAGTCTTTATTTGTTCTTGAGGTAAACTGTCCCTAATTCACCTGATGACTTTTATTTGGTCTTTGCTCGCTCCTCCTTGCTGCATCAAGATAACTTTTAGAGGTAGAAGCTTGAGATGTTTCTCCATTATATCCCAGACCTGTCTTGATCAGAGGAGAACGCTGCACATTGATAATCTCATCCAAGGTTTCAGATCCTTTAACAAATTTAAGATTAGTCACTTTTGTTTTCTCAATCTCCTTTCTAAGACAAACAATCTCACATTCCAATTTTTCAAGATGTTTTTCCTTTTCTGCCAGTTGATATTGTAGAGAATCAATAATAGCACTTTTCTCTTCTAAGCAAACTTTGAGATTATTCATTTCTTCACAAAAGCCTTCTACATCTATAGCATCCATGTAGTCATCATCTTCAAAAGCCATTAAAAGTTTATATCTATAACCCTGTTCATCTTCGTCACTATTTGAAAGACCATTACTATCTTCATGAGTGTAATAGCTTTTCTTCTTTTCATTTTGTTTCTTGTTCCATTTAACAGGTTCCTTTCCCTTGTCATTCTTATCTTTGTGAGGACATTTGGTAGCATAATGACCTACTCTTCCACAAGCAAAGCATTTAAAAGGTAACTTACCTCTGAACCTTCCAGAACCCCTTTGAAGATTTCTGACAAAATTTGATTCTTCTTCTTCATCTTCTGGCACGTGACTTGCTTCATAATAATCTTCTTTGCCTGAAGCCTTGAAAGCAGCTTCTCTTCTGTCTGATGGACCTCCTTTTCTCATTTCATAAGCAGTAAGAATTCCGTGAAGCTGAGACATAGTAAGAATTCGTATATTTTCTTTTTCTTCTATTGCAGACACTTTAGATTCAAATTTGGGGGACAATGATCTTAGAACCTTTTCAACCACAACAGCCTCTTTTATTTCTTCACCCAAGTTTTTCATGCAATTAACAATCTCATCTACCCTAAGGAAATAGTTAGCCACACTTTCATCATTATACATTCTGAGAGTCTCATACTTAATCCTGAGAGTTTGAAGTTTAGCACGCTTTACCTGTTCGTCTCCTTCATAGCTCGTGACAATTTTGTCCCATATTTCTTTTGCGGATTTATAGTGCATTACCTTCATGAATTCCAATTGGGATATACAACCTAATAGAGTACTGACTGCTTTCGCATTTGTTTCATAATTCTTTTTCTCGGCTGGATCTGTAGGAGTAGCTGAAGGAAAAGTGTAGCCTGTCTCTATGATGTCCCAAACTTCTATACCAAGAGATTGAAGATAGGCAGTAACTCTTACCTTCCAATAATTGAAGTTTGTCCCATCAAAAACCGGTGGCCTGATTGATGCTTCTCTCTCGTAGTTACTCATGATGAACGATCTACCTTCAAGCGATCAAGATTCTCTGAAGGACCTGCTCTGATACCAATTGTTGGAAATAATATTGAGAGGGGGGGTGAATCAGTAATATCAGATCAATAAAACTTTTTCAATTTCATACTCAGAAACATATACGCTACTTCGGTTAAGTGAACCAGCGTGTACACGCTATTGTGTCTAAAGCAACTAGCATATAACTAGAAATCTTATGATTCAGTTAGTTTATCTTCAGTAAATGCATCAGGACATTATTAACCATATTAAAGGTAAACAGGTGCAGTATAACAGAACAGATCATCACACAAAAGCCACACACATGAACACCATGATGTAAGGTGGAAACCCAATGTGGGTGAAAACCACCTGCTGCAAGTCGTCTCTATCTTTCTTTAATAAGAAACTTCAGTTTACAATCTTTTGTACTGGTGCAGCCTTATACCAGTACGCAGGCTACAACCTGCAGAAGGCTACAACCTTCTCTCGTTTTCCAGACTCCCCTGGAAGGCAGCTCCAACCCCCTTTGCTCTTGTACTAGCTAAGATACTAGTACGTAGGTGCTGGCCTACAATCTTCTTTCCTTCAGGAACCACTTTTCATCAATTTTCAGACTGGATACTCCTGAAGCACAACATTACAATCTGAAGACCACGATTCATTCACTTTTCATAACAAATCATTGAAGCACAAAACAACCAATACTAGCATCATCAATCTTTGAATCACTGAACCACTGAAACCCTGTCAACACCCAGTCACCAGAACACAGAGCAGACTACAGAATTCTGCAATAACAGTCAGACCCAACTGCAACCCCAAAAATTAAGCTTCAAGAGATATACGCTACTTCAATGAAACAAACCTACGTATACACGCGCTTTTACCGAAGCCAACATGCGTACAGATCTAAAAGTATTTTCTTAAAACTTCGCAGCTGTACCAGACATCAGTCATACCCAGAACATAACATTGTGTCAGTATGCAGATCTAAAAATACGCATAATCAACCATATAAAGATAGTTCATTTCAAACAATTTGATCCCGATCTATCCTTAGATCTAATCTTCCATCAACCGGTGTGATCTCTCCTTAGCTCAGATCAAGCAATGTATCATCAACCCAAAACCTGCATACTAGATCTCTTTCTTCATTAGATATTCAAGACCTTTTCGATACAATTGCCTAATGATCTTCTTCTCCTTATATAGTCTTAGGCCATTCTCAATACCACAGTCCAAAACCATAGTAATACAATACCATCAACTTCAAAACTCGGGATCAACACGACTGTCGAGATACCTTGGTCCAAAAACATAGGCTCAAGTACCGAGGACTAACTACCACGGACCAAAGGGAAGCTTCTCGACATGTACGCTCTTTTCTGTTCATGAAACTGCGTGTATACACGACTTCGTATATAGCGAGCCTGCGTATCCGCGACTTAGTATATAGCGTACCAGCGTGTATACGCAACTTGGGCTTAATGAACCTGCGTATATGAAATTTCTCTTCATTCTTGTAGTCTGGACTGAGATCTGTCATCAAAGAGAGTTGCCATCAAGGACAACACCTGTACCGTAGCGCCACACCTGTGCCAAAATGCCAACAATAGCCACCTTAGAATATGAGGTAGAAGAATTTAATTTCTAGCATGAATCTCTTGCTTTTAATGAGAAACTCACAAAATAGTTTATCTAGAGTGCCAAATGAAAGATACACTACTGCCCACATGGTGCTATCCCAGTCGTAAAAGAACAAAACTCTCTTGCCTTGGAATGGTTTTTTCTCCAAACTGTTCTATTGAAAACATGCCCAATATTGCCCATCTTCTCGGCAATCAAATTCTATGACGCTTCCCCCTTATAATTCACAACAGAGGAAGTCAAATTTGCAGCATAGCACTCAACACATTTATGTTACTTCAATGCAGATAAAATTTGAATATTTCCGTAAGCATTGAGAAAATAAAATGGTCCTCTTCTATGAAAAATTTATGTCCATTGTGTCGTTTGGTTTCTTCCATTCCAGCCCAAATCCAATTCATCATCCATTGCATATGCTCTGTGGCATCTATCTTCTCATGTTGTCACCCAAACGGTTCTGCTCATGCTGAAACAATTTCTGACTTTCTTCCAGATAAAGCAACTAGCATCTTTCTCTCATGTATCTGTCACACAAGTATTTGTTGAGACCATTTATTTCCCAGGCTCCACTTTCCAATTTTCTCATTAGAGTTTATCCCAGTAATCACATCAATCCCAATTCACAATCACTCCCAAAAGCCAATAGGTTTGAATCTCATACCACAATTTTTCAGCAGATGCAAAGTCTGCAGAGAAGAGAGAATATTGTATTGTGCAGCGTCAAAAGTAATTCGCTTACTATAAAAAAAAAGTCTCATGAGAGAGAGACTAACCACCAAACTAGCCTAATTAATTAAGACAGAATTTATGTCATTTTATTATAGTTCATGTTGAAATGAACGAAGTTCATTTACTGAATATCTAACATAGAAAAGATAATAAGTTGAAATCCAGATAGGACCAATAATTTATTAAAAAAAAAAAAATGAATGAATGAGATATGATACAGAATTTATTGATATAATGCCATGTGACAACAGTATATTTATATGCTTTGACTAGTATTATTAATATCTATACCTTCAAAGATGCATTGTCCCTTTGGTCATATCCAATATTATTATTAGTAGTATTATTAATATCTATGTTCATTACGTTGCCTATACCTTCAAAGATGCTTCGTCCGGAAAGCACTTTACAGAAAAGCTTGTCTTTGTTCTGGCATGTAATGCCTTGTCATGGTTATCTGTTCTTAAAACTGTGATGATTTTTCGATCGAGATTATATGAGTTGTGAAGCATTGAGTAGAACTGTTATTGTGAAAGGGTCAGACCACCCTAATTCAATTTTCTGCAGAACTGAGTGGTGACTTTTGTGGTCTGGGAAATGATAAGATTGCACACCTAAGCTTCTCTTGAATATAATAGGATCTTCACTTAGTTTCTTATTTTCAATTTCGTCTTAGGTTAGTTTGCTAAATAATACAACGAATTTTATAATTAGGGTGACAATAAGGCATCTTTGTATCTTATGTCTTGTTTTTGGAACCTTTGTCTTTTGATACTTTTGGAGATTTATTGGTTCATAAGATTTCAATATAAGCATACTTTCTGATTTTTTATGTCAATTGGAACTGTGATGGTTCCTTTCTCCAAAGGTCTGGATTTTTACATCTGATCACTTTTCTATTTCTATGGGGCCAAACACTATTTCTTTATCAATCACTGATTTCTTGCTGGTAAGTTGCTCCAATGTTTATTGTTGTGACTTCTTTTCACTTTCTAACTTCTTAATTCGTGCAATCAAGCTTTGATTATGGAAGCACTCATGCATACTAGAGAGTGTCAATCCTCAAATCCCAGTTATTTTTGCTAGAAAAAGATAAAACAAGGCTATCATGTGATGTTTTCTATGGAAATGTATAGGTATGCAACTCTTGAGCATGTTACTGGACCCAACCTCAATTGCAAAATGCATTCTACCTTTTTACACCATTATCTGTAATCAATGCAGAGCTTCTAGGAGAGAAACAAAATAATGAAAAAAGTAAATAGACACAGCTTCACAGCTTCAGAATCTCTTCTAATGTCAAGGATAGTTTTTCCTTTAGCTCAATCCAATAATCTTTGAACAAATACTCCCATGTCTCCTTGTCACCTAAATGTTTCTTTTAGATTATTGTATACATGTTATCTATAAAAATGAAAGAATAAATCTATAATGGTATGAATACAATAAATCTATAATGGAATGCTAAACCTCTTCTGGATTGCTGGTATTCAGGTTACTCTGTCAAAAAAAAAAAATCATTCATTTCACTTATGTTTTTTTTTTCTGGATGCCTTGAAATTAAAAAAAAAAAAAATCATTTCATAAACGAAGAAAATCGTTTTCTATAGCCCTTACTCAGTTTCAACTTTTTGCATGAAGTTTAATGCCCAAACCCAATATTACATGTAGCTGAGATAAATGTTAAAACTGCGTTTTGTGAAAATTTTGAATCTAAAACATCAGAACCTTTACTGCATTTTCTAGCTTACTATCTCCTACTTGTTCTTTGCATAAACAAAGTTATTTAAATACATAAATATCGCAATAAACATAAATGCAGCCTTCCCAAAATAAACAGATCAACATGTTCTAAAGTTTAATTTTGTGGCTAAAAAGTAACTTGCATAACTTGAATTAATCTATTGCTTAGGGTTCTCTATGGACTATCTAGAATGTGGTAGAAAATGTTAGGAATAATGCTAATAAGTCGTAGATATCACGCAGATTTTGAACAAATCAAAATGGTGAAAACACGAAGGAACCAAGGGCTTGGAGAGTCTTCACAAGGACCTCCTTCAAATAACCCATTACCTTCACCAGAATTGACTCTCATCTTACATTCCTTGGAAGCAATTAATGAAACCTTAAGAGGACGCCAAACAAATGAAATGGAAGGGGAACACCCTTCATCAGGGTTAGGGAACCCCGAGGGATCTAGAGACTATGATAGAAGACCTCCAGTTGAGGACATTACTAGAGAGCTCCAGAAGATTAAACTCCCAGAATTTGTAGGAGGTCGTGCCAGTGAGCGTGCAAAAGCCTGGTTAGAGGGGATGGGAAGGTGTTTCGCACTAAGGGATTACAATTCCAATTCCAAAGCCAAAATAGCAATATTCCAACTCAGAGATAATGCTCTGAATTGGTGGGGTAACTTGGAGCATCAACTGCACCTCACTCCAGACACAGTTACTTGGGAATTGTTTGAGGAGAGGTTTAGGAAGAAGTACCTACCAGCATATTATGAAGAACAACAGGTAGGAGCCTTCCATGCCCTGATACAGGGAGGTCGTACTGTAGAAGAATATGAAATTCGATTTATGGAATTAGTCAAGTACGTTTCCTACATGGATACTGATCAGCGCCAAGCGGATCGTTTTATGTATGGGTTGAGACCTAAGATTAGGGAAATGGTATGGATGTGGAAACCATCCTCAGTTGCAGAAGCTGTAGAACAGGCTCGTTATGTCGAAGAACACCTAGATTTAAAGGGTGAAGGCAGAGCCATCTTTCCACGTCAAACAGGGTTTATGGGGAAGGCCCCTCGTACCTTCCCAAGGGGGGGGAGTCGGAGGCCACCACCAAATGAAAACAGGGTTATACCTAGAACACCAACAGTAGGAATTTCCATGGTTTCTAGTGCAGCTTCACCCACAGTTTCAAGGGCGCGTACAAATCAAAGTCATAGACGAGGAACAACAAGTAGGGGTAGGGGTTCCAGGGGAAGAAACTCTTTCCAAAGAACTCCACATCATTCGGTTCAAGGTCCACCACGCATCACTTGTTGGGGATGCGGAGGACCTCATTACCAGCGGGACTACCCAGAGTTTCGAACCAGTAACAGCAGAAGAGAGGGAAAAGAACCAATAGGGAGAGCAGGTATCCACCACCGAATCTACGCTGCAGTTGACAATCAGCAAGTTGAACACCAGTCTGCCGTGGTAGAAACCTCAGGTATGATAAACAAAGTAAAAGTTAAAATTTTGTTTGACTCTGGTGCTACAGATAGTTTCATTTCACCAGTTGCATTAGAAAAATGTGGGCTGGCAACCTATGAGCACGATGACTTTAAACAAGTTGAGATGGCTTCTGGAATAAAACAAGCAGTAGGGCCTAGTGTTGACCAATGTCAGGTAAACCTCAGGGTGTGTATGACTAAGTTGAAGGCATACGTCACAGAATTTGGAACGTATGATGTAATTGTTGGAATGGATTGGCTTGAAGCTTATCGAGCTTTGGTAGACTGTTTCAAGAAGAAGGTGATCTATTTAGATGATGAAGGTAGGCCAATTGAGATTTGTTGAATCAAGAGGGGAGTGTCCCTACGATTCATATCTATGATGAAGGTAAAACGTTGTCTCAAACAAGGTTGCAAACTGTATTTGGTCAAGACTGTAAGTGACCAGAAAGGACCTTCCCTGGGTCAACATCCAGTTTTGGCCGAATTCAAGGATGTTTTTCCAGAGGAATTGCCTGGATTACCTCCTGTAAGAGAGATTGATTTCACCATTGATCTGAAACCAGGTGCAGAACCAATATCTAAGGCACCCTATAGGATGACAACTCCAGAGCTTTGTGAGTTGTAGATGCAGTTAAAGGAGGTCTTAGACTTGGGATTGATCAGACCTAGTATTTCCCCTTGGGGTGCACCAGTAATTTTTGTCAAGAAGAAGGATGGTTCCCTGCGCCTATGCATAGATTATAGAGACTTAAACAGAGCCACGATAAAGAATAGGTACCCAATACCTCGAATAGATGACTTATTTGATCAAATGAAGGGGGAAACGGTCTTCTCAAAAATCGATCTACGATCTGGGTACCACCAATTGAGGATAAAGGAGGAAGACATCTCAAAAACTGCATTTCGAACTCGATTTGGGCACTATGAGTTCGTAGTTGTTCCATTCGGTTTAACTAATGCACCAGCAGTATTCATGAGCCTCATGAATGGTGTGTTCAGGAAGTATTTGGACCAATTCGTGCAAGTCTTCCTTGATGGCATTCTTATATATTCCAAGAATGAAAAGGAGCATGAAAAGCACCTAAGGGTAGTATTGACTTGTTTAAGGGAAAATCAATTGTATGGGAAATTGTCAAAGTGTTCCTTCTTTCAGAAGAAAGTCCATTACCTTGGGCACATCATTTCAGGAGAAGGGATTTCAGTTGACCCGGAAAAGGTGAAGGCCATAATGGATTGGCCAGTACCAAAAATGCCCATGAGGTACGTAGCTTTATGGGGCTAGCTGGGTATTATCGCAGGTTTGTGGAAGGGTTTTCAAGGATTGCAAAACCCATCACCACATTACAGCGAAAGGGGGTTAGGTATGAATGGACAAATGAATGTGGCACTGCATTCACAGAGCTGAAGAGGTTACTAACTAGTGCACCGATCCTTCAAGTACCAGACATGACAAAAGACTTCACTGTCTGCACCGATGCTTCGACGCAGGGATTGGGTGCAGTATTGATGCAAGAAGGTGGAGTAATAGCTTACGCTTCTAGGAAATTGAAGAAGCATGAAGAGTTATATGCTACCCACGACTTAGAATTGGTAGCAGTGATGTTAGCCTTGAAGCTATGGAGACACTACCTCATTGGGAGAAGATTTGAGTTAAGAACAGATCATCAAAGCCTAAAGCATCTCTTCACTCAAAGGGATTTGAACGCCAGACAAAGGCGATGGAGCGAATTCATGAGTGAGTATGATTTTGAAATCTCATACATCAAGGGAAAGGAGAATGTAGGGGCGGATGCATTAAGCAGGAGGCCACGAACTTTCTCCCTAGTAGCCTTAAAGGTAAATTTAAGGGAGCGGATATTGGAGAAACTCTTTGAAGATAGTTGGTATTTAAAAGTCATCTCAGCTATCCAAAATGGGAAACAGATAGAACCAAAGTTTGAAGGATATGTCCTTGAACCAGATGGGCTATTGAGATTCCAAGGGAGAATGTACGTACCTAAGGAAGGGGGTATAAGAGAAACCATCCTCGGAGAGTCTCACAGAGCACTCTATTGTGCACATCCTGGGGTAAAGAAGATGTATGCAGACGCAAGGAAACTCTTCTTTTGGGCAGGCATGAAGCATGACATAGTCCAGTTTGTCGCCAAATGTCTTGAATGTCAGCGAGTGAAGGCTGATCATCGCCATCCAGCAGGACTCCTACAACCTCATGACATCCCTACATCTAAATGGGAAGTAATTTCCATGGATTTTGTGGTGGGTTTGCCACTCACTTCCTAGAGGCACAATGCTATATTGGTTATAGTTGATAAATTGACCAAAAGTGCCCATTTCATCCCAGTAAGGGACACTTACGATGTTACGAATGTGGCGCGAGTGTTTGTCAATGAAGTTATCCGACTGCATGGATTGCCCACAAAGATCATTTCTGATAGAGACTCCCGATTTACATCTAGGTTTTGGACAAGTTTGCAGTCAGCACTAGGAACTCAGTTAAACCTAAGCACTGCATATCATCCAGAAACAGATGGGCAGACTGAAAGAGTAAATCAGGTTCTGGAGGACATGCTTAGGATGTACGTCATGGATAATCAGACTCAGTGGGACAGGTACTTACCATTGGTAGAGTTTGCCTACAATAACAGTTATCATAGTTCAATCGGGATGCCTCCTTATCAAGCTCTATATGGAAGACCTTGCAGGACGCTGTTGAGTTGGGAAAAGTTGGAGGACCGAGTGATAGTTGGCCCAGAATTAGTTCAAGAAATGGAGGAACAGGTAAAGCAGGTTCGGCAAAGGTTAAAGGAAGCACGGGATAGACAGAAGAGTTATGCTGATTCACATAGGATTGATTGCAGTTATGAAGTAGGGGACCAAGTTTTTATTCGTATCCGGCCCAACAAAAGCACCATCCAATTTGGGAAGGGGACGAAATTGTCACCTCGGTTTGTAGGACCTTTTAGGATCAAGGAGAAGATTGGACCAGTTGCCTATCGTCTTGTACTGCCGCCCCATTTGCATAAAACTCATGATGTTTTTCATGTATCTGTTTTACGACATTATGTTTCTAATGAATCTCACAAACTGGATTGGCAGGACTTGCAGGTCTCGGACATGGGAACCGTAATGGTAGAACCATTACGCATATTGGACCGTAGGGTTCGACAGCTCAGACGTCGCACGGTGGACCAAGTTAAGGTCCAGTGGGACAAGTATAGCCCAGGATCTGCTACCTGGGAGGATGTAGAGACTATGCATCGTGACTACCCCTCACTTTTTGAGCATCTGTGATGCCTATTTTGACTTAGATAGCTACCTATGTTAAGATCCTATTTCCATGTTATTTATTTATGAACATTATGTAATATTGATGCATTTGGTTGACACATAAAACTACTTATATGAATCAGTTGATAGATTTGATATTAATGATAGAAATGGTTGATATATGGACTACATGTATGACTCACTTAGTGATGGACTATCTAGTGCGTAACTTATCAGAATTACTTTGGTTCATATATAGCTCAAGTGGATATGATTTATTTAAATGAATGACTTAGCGAGAATTCTTAGTTTGACACATGGATACTAGACTTAGTAATGTGATGATTATATGTCTTGTTGTTATATAAATGCACTAATGAGAGGCTAACCCGCAGGGGAAGAGAACTATGTGATAGCCAAGAGGGAAGGATGAGACATCTCATGAGGAAGGTATAATGTACATTATTTTACTTCATTGGTATCTACTTGATATGCACTCTTATGACACGAAAACAAAAAATGCAAATGACAGGTGGCAAGACGACCTGACTGGATTATTCGATGACAAATCCAACCAGCCCTGTAGTGTGGTCCGTGCTCTGAAGGAGGGGTGGAGGTGTTTCCCACCATGTATCCTCCGAAACCTGGAATCGTGGGGAGGACAGCTGAACGCTCCCCCTAGACGTGTGATGACAATTGCCAGATTCCTGCTGGGGAAAGTTTGGTCGAGGCATTCGATGCTCCCACCATGTCGGTTTTATCAGCTGTCAGTATGGCCTTTGCCACTGATAAGGCAGCAGAGGATGGATAGGGTGGGAACGGAAGTAGGCCAGGGTGGATAGGAAGATATAGATCAGTTGGAGACTCTTGATGGGAAGTAATGCCATTATCTGACTTATTGAATTTTAATGCTTTCTGGTTTGCTATGCTTTCAAACTCCTTGTATCTTTTCATTCTAACTTCGGGACGAAGTTTTCTGAAGGAGGGGTGTATGTAATGCCCCACTTAAATCTTATCCTACAAATTGTGTTAATATTTACATTATCTGAAAATATTGAGGAATATTGGTCTAAAATAAATTTATGATTTCCATTATTCAAATTCCCCACTTACCTTCTCAATTTGAATATTGTGTAGGATATGGTCTCCTTCCATTAATTCAAAATATATTTATTCATTCGCAGACCCCAATGTACCCTCTCATTTACTAAGGAGAAGACATGGTCCTCTCCATGTAAGCACATTTCACATTCCCCAATGTACCCTCACATTTACTTGGGAGAAGACATAGTCCTCTCCATCTTATCATCAATATATATTTATTCATTTCACATTCCCCAATGTACCCTCACATTTATTAAGGAGAAGACATGGTCCTCTCCATGTAATTACACTTCACATTCCCAAATGTACTTTTCAGATTACTTGGGAGAAGACATGATCCTTTCCCATTAAATTCTCAATTTTATATTCATGTCACAATTCCAAATGTACTCCTAGCTTAGAAGAGAAGTCAACCAAGGATGGGTGAGAGTTAATGACATTAATGAGAGGTGGTTGAGGAAAGAGGGTATAAAAAGGGAAGGGGGAAGGAAGAAAAAGGGGAGTTGGAGTTTTGCTTAGGATTGTGGGGGTTGGTTGTGATTGTTTGGCCTTGTTATGATTTTTGGGAGACCTTGGAAACCTGTGGAGGTTTCTTGGGTTTGAGAGGAGGAAAGTATCATTATCTAGTTTTGCACATTCTTCTTGAGGACACACTATATCTGGTTGGACTTGGGCATGGAGGGCTAGGGAACCTGTGGAGGTTTCCTGGGCTAGGAATTTATTTCCTAGTTGGCTGGGAGGTAAATCCGGTTGGGTCGGTCAGAAGGAGCGTTCAGCTGGAGCTATAAGACAAAGGTATCATCATCAACCGCCGGAACAGGTATTTTTCCATGGACTACTCTTGTTAAGTTGATATCAATGGAATGCTCACCTTAATTTATGTTGCTTATGATAAAATGATTAGATGTTAAATGTTTAAAGCTATGTGAAAAGGTTAGCAAGCTCCTTTTATTATTTATAAATTAACAGGAAAATAGATCTGTTAGTGTATAACGAAATAGAGGCTCTAATAATAGGATTCAGGTTCTTACATGTGTTCTGGAGAATATTTTTTTTTAAACCCTTATTTTTCGACCTTTACATTGTTTTCAAATCATTTGATAGGTATATGTGTTTCGATGCATGTTTTATTGTATTGTTACATTGGTCATGGTTTATATTGTTCATAAGAATATATGAATTTTGGTTTTTGTTGAAACTATGTTTATATCATTCAGGCTATGGTAAGTTTTATGTGATAATATAATGTTTTAGTCATGGTTAAACATGCTTATAATTTCCATATCCTGAATCATATATGGAGGTGCTTGATGGATTGGATATGATTAAATTTTGAAATTTTGATTCCTACTTGCTGCTCCCACCTCTTCACACCTTTATATTTCATAAACTGTTGCCATAACTTGACCTACAAAACATCAAAACATTCTCTACTCCTGATTGACCTATGTTACATTCTTGAAAATGTGCGTTGTGGTCTCTCGAATTTCTCTATAGGGTTTTACTTTTTGCTTTCCTCTTGTTTCCATTTCTCTCTGTGTATTTCTCAATCCCTCTGCAAATTGTCAAGAGTTCAGCCTTTTGCACAACTATTTTCAGTATGTAGGACTAAACACTAGTTGAAATTTCATTTGTGTAAACACCCATTGTAGACATTAGGTTTTAGATTTGTAACTACTCATGAAGTTTTAATCGAAATCACAAGACACAAACCTACTCTACTTCTATGAGGAAGTAAATTCACAGTTTAAAAAAAAAAATATTAGACATGCAAGAAGAAATAACACACACGCAACAAGTATTTTTATCTGTGGAAAGAAATATGCTGAAAACTCCAATGCATAATTTCGTTAATTAAATGAATGAATATGTAATACAATTGATTTTCTCAATTGAGCACACCTTTCAAGTGCATAACCTATCTCTCTACTCACTAAAGGCCTATGACCCTAGCTTAGTCAAAACATTCCTCTGCTTGAGCTCCTATTTCCTTGCATGTTTCCTTAAGGAATTAGGCCACTATTATTTAGGAAATTCCTCAAATTGAATTGCACAATTCCTTACGTTGATCATATGACTGCATGCAACACATGTACACTCAAGACCATTCTACAAATGATGTTACACTGCCTCAGAATCTCCACCAAGCTTGGGGAAATGGAATTCTCTGTGTGTACTAGATATTTTTGGATGATTGACCAGTTAACTAGATGATCACTGAGTTTCACTGAAGTCCCCATGCACAACTTGACCGTCCAATATTTCCTACAATAGTTGGAACTAGTTTAAATAAAAACAACCATAGATAATTAAACTTTATTGCTATAAATTAGAAATCATGTAGAAAATTTCTACAAATCCAAATCTGATACCATGTAGAAAATTTGATGGTAGGTTAACCCGATAATGCAATATAAATCAAAGCAGAATACTATAACCTACTTCTACTATCAATTTGCGAAAGCTTAAAGACCAAGTTGAACAATATAATGAGAAGAAGAAGAATCAATCGCACAAGACACATGAAAATAATTTGGGGAAAGTCTCAGCTAAAAACCCCACACTATTGTATTATCATACAATTGGAAATACATAGGAATTATACAAAGCCTTAGCTCTCACAGCTATCCAACTCTCAATACAATCCTCACAGATTCTCACAGGAAATCTTGGCTTCTCTCCAGCCATCCTCTCTACCCTCCAAGCTCATATTTCCTTGCGCTATTCCTTGGGGATGATTTCCTATTACCAAGTGGAAGACCCTCCTCCAAAACTGCTCAATCCTCAAGGATGATTCCTTGACTGTATGCATGAGTTTTCTTTATAAGAAAACACATGCAACTGATAGTACACTGTACTTGACTTTATTCTCAACTAGGTCTTTCTCAGAATAGACATGCATGAGTTTCTAATGAGGGAATATTCAGCTAACTGGAGTAGCACTAGTTGAGTGCATTAATGCATCAACTGACTGTTAACTCACCATTAGTTCCTCAAATAGTTTGGAACTAATTTAACTGGACTTAACTCAATAAACTGAGTTAACAAATTACAAATCAAATATAACTCAATCTTATCTCCTTAATTTAAGGGATAACTCTTGCATGACTTTAGAAATACTTCTAACTTGAATTTCTCCAACTAATTAATTTAAAATAAATTAATTAATTATTTCGAAGTAGCTGTTAAGACTAAATTCGATTTTAATTCACAATTTAATTCAAGGACAAATTAAATTGGAGTATTGTTGTTGCCATATTTCAACACTCCCTCTCAACAAGAAAGGGATTATCTTCCACCCCAATCCTGTCTCTATGGAACTCGAATTTGCACTTTGAGAATGCCTTTGTGAAAATGTCAGCATCTTGCTCCTCTGTCGAAATATACTGTAGTAACATGATCCTCTCGACCTGGGAAAAGCCACGGGCAACAAATCTTGCCTTATTCTTCTCAACACTACCATCAACAGCTTTCTTTACCTTGTAAAGACAACAGGAACTCACAACTAACTTGTTCTCCAGTCTCAGAACCACGTCCCAAACACTGTTACGAACTATGGAGTCATACTCCTCCACCATAACATTAACCCAAATCGGCTACTGCACTGCTTCCTCAAAGGAAGATGGATCAGTCTGAACACATTCCCCAGCAAGGGCCATGTATCCAGTGTACCTCTCAGGTCATCTCCTCTGTTTGCGCTGAGAAGATGGTTCTCCCACATTCTCTCTCACATCCTCCAACAATCTGTCAGCTTCTTTTGTGCACTTCCATCCATCTCTAGAAGACTCTACTTGAGTGAATGTTTCCACTCCTAGAACCTCTGCATGTGGCTGCTCTGCATCAGTCCGAAGCTCCTCCTCCTTAGGAACCAACAGTTCCTCCACAACCTGTAGTTGGAGCTCCCTCTCAAGGGAAAGTCGCATGGCCTTCTGCTCATCAAGCTTGAGATCTATGCGAACCACTGTCTTTCGACAGGTGGGCAAGTACACCCGATAGTTGTGAGGTGTATCAGTGTACCCCACAAATATCACCAACTCTACTGTTAGCTCAAGCTTCTTCCATGCATCCTTTATCACATGGAAATATACAGATGAGCCAAAGATCCTGAAGTGACCCACATTTGGTCTCTTACCGGAGAAAGCTTCCTCTGGTTTGTTCATCCCAAGTATGTGATGCAGGCTTCTATTCTAGAAATAGACCGCTTTGTTGCATGCCTCAACCCACAAGTGAAGTGGTAGGCCTTGGTCATGCAGCATTGCCCGTGTTTCCCCTACAATTGTTATGTTCTTCCTCTCAGCCACCCCATTCTTCTATGGGTTATGAGGTTCTGTCAACTCTCGTTCAATTCCTTCCGCTGCACAGAAGTCCTTAAACTCTTGAGAGACATATTCTCCACTGTTGTTGCTTCTCAAGGCCTTGATATTCTTCCCTGACTCTTTCTCAACCACAATTTTGAACTCACAAAACTTTCTGAATGTTTGATCCTTCTTCTGGATGTAATAAATCCAGCATTTACGAGAATAATCATCATTGAAAATAACATAATACCTTTGCTTCATTGTGCATTTTGTTGAGAATGGTCCACACACGTCAGTATGAACTCGCTCTAAGATAACCTTTGCTCGACTATCTCAATCATGAAAGGAAGACTTGGTGTATTTTCCCAAGGTACAACCTTTGCATCTGTCAAATTCCTCAAGTTTACCTTTGGGAAGTCCTATAGATATTTGTTGCATTATCTTCAAAGCCCCATGATGAAAATGGCCCAACTGCTTGTGCCACAACTTGCCAATGTAACTGCTTTTCTCCAATTCTTCTTCGTACTCAATACTGCACAATCATATACCTTTATTTTATAGAGATTCTTCACCCAAATCTCTCCTCTTGGTCTGACCCGTGGCTATGTGTCTTAGGAATGCCTTTCCTTTACTGAAGACAACATCGTAGCCTTTGTCCTCCAACATCGCAACCGATACCAAGTTCTTCTTCAGTCCAGGAACATATTTCACATCTGTCAAGGTGAGAGGAGCTCCATGCTCCCTCTGAAAAGCAATCGTGCCCACTCCTGAAACACTATACCATCCATCATCACCCATCTCTATGCACATCTTGAGGTATTTCTCCTCTAAGGAACTGAACAAACTTTTATCACTGGTCATGTGGAATGAGGCTCCACTATCAAGATAGCAAACACAACCCATCATTGATGAAACCATGCATGTGATGAGGGTAAATTCCATTTCGAACTGAGAGGCTAATGCCTCACCTTCCGATCCTTCCAAGGATCCCTTCTTGGACTTCTTTGATGGGAAATTAGTTACATAATGTACCATAATGTTACAATTAAAGCATCTTACTTTAGACATGTCACCCTTCTTCCCTCCATGAGAATAATTTGATTTGAAATGGGAAGCCTTCCCCTTCCCTTTCCTTGCCTTAGTTGCTAAGGCCAGATTTTCTTCATCATCATTCTTGGAAGAAGAACCATCTCATGTGCTCCTCCTGATATCCTCCTGCATAAGATCCGACCACAGTCGTTCCTAATCTTACAGTTTCTCCATTCCATTCACAAAGTCCTGGTAGCTATTCCAACTCTTTGGAAGGCCAAGGAGAGCGAGGATCACCATATCATCATCGACAGTAGTTATAACTACACTGCGAAGCTCATCTCTATAAGTGGTGAGCTTGTTCAGCTATGTGGAAATAGTATGGCCCTTCTCCATCTTTATTCTTCGAAGCTTATCCTTGAATGCCAATTTCCTCTGGTCGCTACTATTCTGGTAGAGGTCCTTCAATGTCTTCCACATTGAAAATGGAGTATCCTTTCCATGAAGACTCGAGACAATATGGTCTTGAACTCCCTAAAGGATGATCTGTCTCGCCTTTGCCACACACTTCTTCCACTCAGCCAACTCTTGTGCATTAGTTGAAGTTGACTTTGGGATTTCTTGATCAATGAATTCCTTCAAGCCATTGTCTTCTAATATAGCCTCCATTCTATCTTTCCATGCTATGTAATTAGAGCTACCTTCCAAGGCATACTCGAGTCTAAAGCCATAGAACGCCATTGGCCAACCTTGAAGTATGATATGAATTTGATTTGCACCTGCAACCCCAAACTTCTAACTTCGAATTCTCTTCTTAGTATATTGTTCATAGCTCCAATACCATGTAGATATTTCTACAAATATAGCTCTGATACCATGTAGAAAATCTCTAAAAATCTAGCTCTGATACCATGTAGAAAGTTTGATGTAGGTTAACCTGATAATGCAATATAAATAAAAGTAGAATACTATAACCTACTTCTGCTATCAATTTGCAAAAGCTTAAAGATAGAGCTAAACAATATAACCAAAAGAAGAAGAATCAATCACACAATACACAAGAAAATACTTTGGGGAAAGCCTCAGCTAAAAACCCCACACTATTGTATTATAATACAAGTGGAAATACATAGGAATTATACAAAGACTTAGCTCTCACAGCTATCCAGCTCTCAGTACAAGCCTCATAGATGCTCACAGACAATATTGGCTTCTCTCCAACCTTCCTCTCTACCCTCCAAGCTCCTATTTCATTGCACTGTTCCTTGTGGATGATTTCCTGTTACCAAGTGGAAGACCCTCCTCCAAAACTGCACAATCCTCAAGGATGATTCTTTGACTGCATGCATGAGTTTTCTTTATAAGAAAACACATGAAATTGATAGTACACTGTCCTTGAATTTAATCTCAACTGGGTCTTTCTCAGAGTAGACATGCATGAGTTTTTGGTGAGGGAATTTTCAGTTAACTGAGTAGCACTAGTTGAGTGCATTAATGCATCAACTAACTGTTAACTCACCATTAGTTCCTCAAACAGTTTGGAACTAATTTAACTAGACTTAACTCAGTAAATTGAGTTAACTAAATAAAAACTCAAATATAACTCAATCTTATCTCTTTAATTTAAGGGATAACTCTTGCATGACTTCAAAAATACTTCTAACTTGAATTTCTCCAAGTAATTAATTTAAAATAAATTAATTAATTATTTCCAAGTAGCTGTTAAGACTAAATTCGATTTTAATTCACAATTTGATTCAAGGACAAATTAAATTGGAATATTCTTGTTGACATATTTCAACAAATCGAACATGATTCACTCAAATTTACTGAGAAAACTTGGTGATTGATGAGCCTCGTTATTTCAACAAGAATGTTGCAACTCCCAAGGCTATAAAATTTAATTATCAACCCAGGGTTCATACAAACTTAAGAGGTATCAACACTATATGTACATCATACAATGTATGCTTCCTTTGATTTCATGGTGTAATGGAGTACATGTAACGAAATAAAATCCTAAACTAATTGCAGAAACTAAAATGCTCAAAATGGAAACCTTAACCTATTACAAGAAAGAAAGTACAAGTAAAGAAACCTATTCTAATTACTTAACATAAATATCATCAACTAAATTTCAACCATTACATTTAAAATAGTTTAGATCCATTAACAGAGTTCAATGGATGTGGCAATTAAGAAAATCATCATTGCATTATCCAATCCATAAATTTGTCCATTAGACCAAATCGTTGAAATGTTTTGCATGGGTAAAGAGGCAAGTCCTAAGGGTATTTAGTATTCCATAATAAGTTATTTAGAGCCTAGGGGTCTTGATTCAACCCTAAGGGATCATAATCAAGCTTCTTGAGTGAAACTAGGCAAGTATATACGTGTTGGAAGAGTACTACAAGAAATAACAGATTTACTAGAGGAAACGATAGTTCACCGAATGAACAAGAAAATCAAATCCAAATTGGATGGGACAAATATTTTTATTGAATAGGATGTCTTAGGTCTAAATTCCAGGTGGAATCACTAAAAATTACCTTTGTTAACCCATGTGTTATATACATATTTGGGCACTGCAACCCCAGTATTATATGTCGATAAACCAAGGGCTCTTTAACCCCTAAAAGTTTTGTTTCATGCCCTAAAGGATCATGGTCAACTAATTACATCATTCCCCAAATGTTCCACCTAAAAAACCACTCCGAACTATCTAAAACTGGACCATACTGACTGCTCCAATGTCAAGGTGCGATGCATACTAACTTCTACACTAGCCAGGTGTGATGCATACTAAAGAGGCCTTCTATGGGGTATGATGAGCGAGGATGGACAAATGTTCGAGATAGTTTGCTAGGTGGATGCTCATAGAATCTCCCAGAAACTTCTCCTATGACACTTGCCTCTCTGAATTCGCCCAGGGATGAGTAAGAGATCCAAGAAATCTCCAAGTGGAACCAAGAAAAACAAGTGGAATGACACTAATAAAAAACCTAGAGATGACTCACACCCTTACAGACATCTATAAATGGATCCCTCATCTGAGAGATTTGGAGGCTGGAATTTGGTAATTTGTAAGGAAGTGCTGATAGTTTGTCTTTGAGAAAAGGCATTGTATTGTTGGGTGATCTTGCTTTTCATGAGGTGAAGAGGGCTTTGATGCTGGGAGGATGATGCTGGATCAGACAACTGGGTTGTAATTCTCCCTTCTATTATTAATAAAGTTCTTTGAGTTTTCCTCCATACAATCGTGTATTTGTGAATGTTGTTATTTGTGAATGCTATTGTATGTTCAATGTATTTCTGATTCTGCATTGTTTATGATATAATAGATCGAGATGCTTTAAGGGTGTTTTGTTACTTTTTCTCTACAGGTATTCACTGAGTGGGATATGTAGGAGAAGAGGTGCAAGCTCTATCAAGGGAGAGAGAAATCAAGAAAGGAGTCAAGCAGAAGATCCAAGTTGGTCCCTTTGCTTCTCTCTTATCTATCATACATAAAGGAAATCACAAATTTCTTTGATTGTTCGTTTCTAGGATAGCTACCAATCCTAGTGGGACTAGCAGATCGAAAAGACAATAGTTTTCTCAGAAAAACCATGCTAAAAAATAGCAAAAAATTACAAGTCTAAAATCTAGAAATTCGAGAACTAGTGAGCTAGTAAATCTATCAAATGCCTAACCTAATCAAGTGCAAATGAAATGGGGTAAATTTTGTTACTATATATATATATATATATATATATATATATATATATATATATATATATATATATATTTAATCCAATTAATGTGGAATAAAATCAATTGAATCTCATTAGCATGCTCTAAAAAATAACATAAATTTACTGTTATTTGCCTTCAAGGACTTCCATAAATCTAGATTTGGGAATAAGAAAACTAATCCAAGTAACTCAATGATTACTATGACCTTTAAAAGTTGTTCCAAGGATGAAATTATGCTTTTGATCCTGTAAAAGAACTTACTTCAACTACTTAACCCAATCCTACAACAAAAATCATCAATACTAAATGCAAAAATAGGAAAAAATAAGAACACAAGATGCATGTGAATAAGAAGTGAAAAGAAAAAAGTAAATGATACAAAAGGGCTTTGAGGCTCCTAGGATGGAAAATCCCAAGGAAACTCAGAGTCCTCGGAAGTATACCAGGATTTAGAAGTTGAACGTGGCACCAATCTTCATTATTTCCACCAACACAATTACATCCCTACAAGAAATGAAAGTGAAGCTGCAAAAATACGAGTTCTCTCCACAAGAAGACTAATAAAAATTAACCCCTAGAGGAAAATTTGACTTGGTACTTATAAAAAATGATTAGAAATCATTCTCCATGAAAGGAGGAAGCTTTCCCCACCAAAATGCATCGATAAGAGGATCTAGTTCCCAATACTAGGAATCTACATTAAATGGCAAGGAACACATTCCTAGATTTTCTAAATCATTGGAGCTCCACAATCTGTACTATAATTCTAGAATATGTTGTTGATTTATTATTTAATATTGATCGCCCTTTAGTAGGGAAAAGGTACCTAGATTATCTCCTCCTCCAAATCTCCATAATTTTCCCAATATTCTCATAATATTCCACAAAAATAAATAATATTAGGCACAAATATAAAATTATCCATAAACCTTCCTAATGAACATATTAAAGTTAAAAATACATTATTTAATTAAAAAATATAGGTTTAATGTGTTGAGGTATGGTCAGATGTGCCTTAATTTATGTCTAATTTTGAGACCCGTCATACCCCCCGCTGAAAGTGTTGATCATCCTCTGAGCAACTTAGTGACCTCGTTGTGCCTCATTCATGGCCTTGGTGGCCTCCCTCATTTGTACATTCATGCCTTTTTTCCCTTATGCAAGATGGGTTCTTTAATATTCATGGCCTCTTACCTTTCTATAACATCTTTTAGGCCTTGGAAAAAAGCTAGAAAGAGATTAGAGACCTCTTGGAAGTCCTATTCGCATCACTGTAGTTTGAGTTCTATTTTGATCATGAATTCCTTCTTACCTTTTGTTGCCTTCTTCTTCTCTTTTGTGGCCTAGATGATTTCCTAATTTCCTTGGAGTTTTCCATTTTGATTAGGTCTCTCTTAGGTACAACCATTTTGGTTTTTAGCACATTTTGTTTCTTTCTTCCTTCTTGTAGCAGCATTATGTCTTCATGTAACAGGAATTCCTTCTCTTCCAGGGTCTTCTATTTGCATGGGAGTGATGAAAATTGATGTATATGGATTGGAGGATGATGCTAGGGCTCAGAGAGAGTAGTGTAGATTTATGAAAATGGAGAAGATGTTCTCTGTGTGTTTTTTTCAAGATTTTTTCAAGGTGAGTGTTATAGACATTTTTGGGCACTGCAACCCCAATCATATATGTCCATAAACCAAGGGCTCATTGATGAGCCCCAAAAATGGACAATTATTTGGGCTCATTCAACCTCCTAAGTTGACTGAATCCACCATTCTCATTGGTTTATTGCATGTTTTTGATTATTTTTATGTTAATAGAGTGAATTTGGTTAGTCATTATGCCAACAAGTCTAATGGGTGCTTTGTGTAGCCTTTTTGGTCCACTTGGAGACAAAATTGAAGGTCTTAATGAGCACTTGGCAGCCAAATTCGTGGGAGAACAAGCTAGAGGATTTGTAGGAAGGTGTCCCCCTCATTTATGGGCCCTTACCTCGAATTCTCCACCATCAGCTCGGAGTTCAAAGGCCACCAAATCAATGAGCACAAGGGCAGCCAAGCAAGTCAAGTAGGACTGCTGTTAACTACAAGTCTTGGGCAGCCAAGTCCCTAAATTTTAGGAGGACTGTTGGGTCCTCAAATTGTATAAATAAGAAGGCTTAGGGCCTCATTTTGGTTAGCCAGTTAGTCATTTTGTTAGCCAGTTAGTCATTTTGTTAGCCAGTGGATGTTAGCTAGTTAGCCAGTAGATAGTAGCTAGTAGTTAGTCATTTCATAGCCTTGTTATAGTCATTTTGTAATTCGATTTGTATGCAATAGATTAGCTTTGCTTTCAGCTCATTCTCAAGCTCTCCTTGTGGACAGTTTTGATGTAACTCTTCATTCTTGATTAATAAAGATGAATCCAGCTTTGCACCAGCTCTAAATCTCTCTTGGGAGGCTGTAGCTCTTGGGGTTGTGCCCATCTCAAGCGCCCAGTACCTCCCTTGTTTATCTTTATGTGTGTTCGCTGCATTCTTAAAATAAAGTCTGCTCTTTAGATTTAATTCGTGCTTTGTTACTTAGGTTTCTTTTGATGGTTGAAGTAGCTTTTTATGTTTAGGATGGATTGGTAGGGGTTAGTCATGCGTTTATATCTCTTTGATAATATTTTGTTCACATGCTGTACATGATTCTTGTCATGAATAAGGTTGCTGTTCACTGATCTCATTAAACTGTTAGATAGATCATCTAATATTTTGATTGTATGCAAGACGTAGTTGGTTTGATCAGGTAAACACTATGCAGGGCACCTTCATCACCTCCTCGTTCATCTGATCCTCGTCCAAATCAGCTCCTCCATCACCAAGTCTATTTCCTCATCTCCCATCTGCTCTTTTGCCACGTAACCCTACCTTCTTGCCTTTCCATTGCCTAAACCTTCTTTGATGCAAGCTAGACTTCCACACCCTCTCATCACCTCATCCCTCAGTCATTGGGTCATTCTAGGCCCCTACCCTACCTCCCTACCCATTCATGCATTCTCTCCCACTCACCTATCAGTCAAAAACCCAATCACGAAACATCCTGTAGAAGAATTACAGAACTTCCTGTAGAAACCCCTGCAGACTTCCTGTAGAAGTTCATAAACACGGTTGCATGGCATCCTGACTTTGTGAAACTCTCTGAAAGGATGATAGGGATCCCTTAGACCCTCTCTATACCTTCTTGACCTCTTCCATGCATTTCTCCTCCTTGATCCACCTCTGCACAGTGAAAAGCTAGTTAAAAGCACATGCATGATAATTCTAATAACTTAATCAAAAATACAAAAAGATGTTTTCTTCAGATAGTGATAACTTAGACACATGCATTTTACCTTCCTAGAGGTAATGGCATCTCTTTTTGTAGTTTGCATTCCCTCCTTTGCATCAGTAGGACTAGCTGGTAGAATTAGGGTTTGCTAGGGTTTGCGTTTCTGTTTGGCTTTCAGTTTCTTTTTGCAATTAGATTAGCTTCCTTCGAGTTAGCTTTCATCCATCAATTAAAAAGCTTCTTCTAAGAACTCATAGAAGTTGGCTTAAGCTCCTAGTGGACTTGTGCCAGCTGACCAAGTGACAGCTGTGGCAAGAGCTAGTACTTGTGCATACAGCACCATCACTTCCAAGTTTGTTACGAACTACCGTGTTGATAAAATTAAAGAAGGGAGTTCCAGGAGTTGTAGCATTATTGCTACAATACTGGAGCCCACCATCTTTTTGGCGCCGTTGCCGGGGAAGCGTCAGAGTATTGGTGATTGTCTCTTTTCTTCTATTTTCCACTACAATCTTCTGCTAAGTAGTTTATTTCATTTCCATTATGCAATTTCGTTTATGCAAAAGTAGATTAGCATTTCCCGCTTTCATAGATTAGCATTTCAATTCCGCAATTTCATTTTTGCAAGTGTAGAGTAGCATTTCAATTCCGCAAGCATAGCTTAGCATTTCATTCCTGCAATTTCATTTGAGCAAAATAGATTAGTCCTTTCCTGCTTT
This sequence comes from Pinus tabuliformis, assembly GCA_031772625.1. Classification (NCBI taxonomy): domain Eukaryota; kingdom Viridiplantae; phylum Streptophyta; class Pinopsida; order Pinales; family Pinaceae; genus Pinus; species Pinus tabuliformis. The sequence continues at coordinate 726,482,398 of CM062814.1, forward strand.
CATTTCAATTCCGCATTTTCATTTCAGCAAGATAGTTAGTTGTAGTTCAATCTATTTTAGTTTTGAAAGTACAAGAAGAAAAATACAAAAAAAATCAACCAAAAAGATTTCATTGCATGCCTTGTAGGAGTAGAGATAAGTTAGAAAAATGATCGCACAACATCCCCACTACTTCACACAGCCAATATTCTCTCTTCTTCGATGGCTGTGATTAAAGAGCCCCTGGGTGGGCATCAAGACATATTTAAAGAACCTCTGGGGAAGAAGAAGAAGAAACCATTCCTCTGGAGCAAATGGCTACAAGCAGAAATGTTGGGAGCAACATCTTGTCCAAAGATGAATTTGAAAATCAGCTGGAAGATTTCAAGAGTGATATGAGGCAGTTTCTTGCCATGCAACTGGATACCTTGCGATCCAAAAGAAGCAAGAGGAAGCCAAGAGGTCTTTGGTCATTTTTTGTCCTAGGTGCACTAGAAAGCATCCTAGGAACGAATGTCCATTGTACTCCATAGAAGTGTGTTTTGTCTGTGAAGAATACCATCCCTCAGATCAGTGCCCTTCCTTACCCAGATTCAAAGCTGCATATCAGAGAGCCAAAGGAGCCACTGAATCACTCTATTACATGAACCAAAGTTGGCCGCATGGACCTAGATCTTACCAGCAGAAACTGCAAGGGACACCCGAGACCTATTATGACCCCTATCAAGCCACTTTCATGCCTTCTTGGGGTCCCCCTACTCATCCTTCCTGGTTCACACCTCCTCCTTGTTCCTTCACAGATCCATATTATGCCCAACCAGTTTCTCATTCATTTCACTCTTATGCTCAGCCACAACCTCAGTGGAATGCACCTTATCAGGAGTGGAGGTCCCAGTACAACTCTCATCCCGCTCATTTTCCTCCACCACCTGCTCATCCACAACCATTGCCTCCTCCTCCACCAAGGCAACCCCAAATGCCTACCCAACCACAATGCCATCCATCTCCATCTCAATTTCACACCTCCACTCAACTACCCGTACCATTTCCAAACCTACCCATTGGAGAAGCTCAACACAATTGCAAAGCTGAGGCACAACATATCCAAATGACTCCTCTTGAGCTCAATGATCTTCACCATAGCTCAGGAAAAGCATTGCAAAAAAGAGATTATCTTGAAAGCATTGAAGGACCAAAGGAAAAAGAAGATTCCAAAGAGGAGATCAAAGAACCATGGGCTGCACTTGATGAAGAGAAGAGATCAGAATCATAGATCGAGAGAGTTCCTTCATGGTTACCATCAAATCCTCCATGTACTCAAGAGAAAGATCAACAAAAGGAGGAAGATGAGAAAGTCATGATAAAAGGTGACATGAAGAATGATCCAGATCAGCAAAAGGACCAAGGATATCAAAGCTATATTGAGACATGGTTCCAGACAGTCACTGAGTTGCAGCAGTACTCTCTTCCTCAACTATGTTTGATCCCTTCAAGGCCAGATCATTTGGTCTCTGAGATCTGGATACTTGTCCAAGCATGCATTTCGAGCCTTCACATCATTTTTTCTCTAATCTCGATGTGCACATGGCTCCATTGGAAGTATTCTTATACTTGAAAATGATTTTGTTTTTCAAGTAGGGTAGGGTAGAAAAAAACAAAGAAAAAAGAGAAAAAAATGAAAAAAGAGGAAAATAGAAATCTAAGGTGAAAACCTCCTCGGAGGCGCCTTAGATTGGCTCATTGATTGAAAACCTCCATGAGGCGGTCAATGGGTTGGAAAAAAGAGAAAAGAGAATAAGATCTTTGGGTGAAAACCTCCCTTGGAGGCGCCTAAGGCAGGCAATTAGGGTGAAAACCTCTATGAGGCGCCCTAGTTGTTTTTCAAAAAAAAAAAAAAAAAGAGAAAAAATAAAATAAAAATAAAACTAATTCCATTGGCTAATTGCAGGTTGCAAGAAGGACGTTTCATGATAGGAGGAGCACTCAAATCAAGGTTAAAGGAATTTTTCTTGTGCCTTCTACAGGAAGCTCTGTATTTCTACAGGAAACATCTTGTAGGACCTTTGGACGAACCAAATTCAAGTCTAAAATGGAATCTGATGGTGGGAATCTGTTGATTAGAACTACAAGCACTTGTGTGTCCATCCCTTGCCTTTCTCCATCATTTTTTCCACCTCATTGTGCTTCTCATTGTGCTTCTACAGGAACTTCCTGTAGAAATTGTGGGAAACTAGACATGGATTTCAAAAAGTGGGTTGGCGAACATGGTAGCTTCCTCAAGGGTTCAGAAGTCCTCATGCAATCTTCCAACTCCTCCTCCATCATCTCCATACCTGCATCACAGCCCAAGCTCAGTTTTTCCTTCCATGCAAACATTTGCAAAAAGCCTTGAGGCAAAAATCCATAGAGCAAAATTTGTTTTTGCCATAACTTGAAAACCATGCATCCATTTGACAAACCGTTTTATGGGGAATTGTACAAGGGTGATGAAAACATGCCTGAGCAGTTTCATGCCGTTCCGGTGCACGGTTTCCAAGAAATCAGCCTCCATCACCATCAGCCATTTTTGCATTTTCTCCATATCCATGCATCCGTTTCAAAACCTGTTTCATGGGGATATGCATGTGAGTGATGGTAACCTACCCAAGCAGTTTCAGCCGATTCCGATGCACGATCTCCGAGAAATCGAGCTCTGAAATCTTCAGCCATTTTCCATTTTTCTCGAAATCCGTGCATCCATTGATCACAATTTTGCTATGGGAGATGCATAATGATGATAGGAACATGCTCACCAAGTTTCAGATCAATCCGGTTTACCGTTTGAGAGCAATGGCGAAAACAAGTTCTGGTTTTGTGACCATGCAGCAGCAGCAGCTTGAAGGTGCAGATCTGAACGTGGAAACAATTGCATGCAGCTTAGATCCGGCCAGAGGACACCTACACAAGGAAAAGCAATCAAAAATTAGCAGCCAGGCCACATGCAATCAGAAAAACGAATGCATGCAGCAAATGAAGATCAACACATGCATGCAACAAAGCAACCACGCACGACTTGCAGGTACATGACTAAACTTGTTCCTCTATTTGCGTAGATCTAATCTAAAGCATTGCATGAATGAATGAGATGGTGAGATTCAGTTAGAAAGGTAGCAAGTCTGATTGCACTCATCCAGGGATCATCAACGCATGTGTGTAGTCAGTCACGGGGAATTAAAAAAATTTTAAAAAATAAAATAAAAAAAACAGACAGTGGTAACTCCAGTGCAACTGATTAACGGAAAGAGGCCATGCAGCTCATCACAGCACTGTTGTCTGCATGTGGCCACGTACGCTTGGCCACTGCACTCCCTCACCATGAATCACGCCAAAATTAAATGACGCTCGGCTGACTCTCACACCCTCTGTTCAACTGCAGTTACAACTGGAGCACGCATCCACCACTTCCAGATCAGTTAACCAATGGTCCTCTACAAGTTTTCTTCCTGATTTCTTAGATTTCTGTCGTTTTTAAAAAAAATCTCCCACCTATCACAATCTACAGGCGTTTCTACAGGAAGACGTTTTACACAGCAGAGTCTTCCAGAGTAGAGAAGCCCAAGTTTTTCTTCATCCAGTTCGAAGCTTGAAGAAAGAGCGGGATTACTGTAAGAAATTAGTCAGTGGTGGGAACAGGTCCTGGTTAAAGTGCAAATCAAGCTCAAAGGAAACTTTACCTTGGTCGTATTTCATATGACATGGCCAATGATAATATTCTAGAAGTTTTCTTCCAAATATGGAGAGATGGAAGAAGGTTCAGTTGCATATGATAAGAATACCAGCAATTCTAGGTTACAAATCTAAGATACATCAGATTTCTTTATGATGGGCAGTTTAAAATGTCTCTATTCTTAGAGATTTATGAATGTTTTTCCGAGGCCTAGATTGTTTGGCTGTATTTGTCTTGGTTAATGTTGTATGTATTTTTCACCAACAAGGGATTTGCATTTGTGACTCTCGAGACTGTGGAGGCTACTAAGTGAGCCCGTGAGGAACCAAACAAAACCATTGATGGAAGGATTATTACTGTGAAACTTGCAGTTGAGGGACAGAGAAGACTGTGTATATATATTGCAGAAATAACAAGGGTTGCATCTCGGCTCTATATTCATATCTGTCTAGACATATCACAACGAATATATGTGATACTCAGCATACCTATGATTAAAGGAAATATCTATGGATGTATAAACCTAGGAATATGTATGAACATCATCTTGTCAACCTGCAAGTGTTTTCATCAAAGAGATGAAGTTGAAGGATCTGTCCTAGGATCAAGGATCTCAGCATTCAATTTATACTAGCCTGCATACCTCAGTGTGAACTGAAATTTGATATCTCTCAATGGGTATTTGAAATAAAATTCCACGGTTGCAATCACAGTTTAGACACACATGGAGATCTAACCTTCAGGTAGACTTCATGGATATGATAAAGAAGCAACAATGAGGGTCTCAATGATGATGTAACAAACACAAGAAAGACCACCACAAAAGGAACAGGCAAAGGAATGAGGGAAAAGGACAAGTTGTTGAGGCCAAAGCAGGGGGTGGTAAAATAACACAAATGCCAAGGGCACCATTTCTTCCATATGATTGCATATACTTGTGCACTCATAACAAGGCTGAGGATTCACTAAGAAAAGTAGCAGACAGTGAGGAAGAAGAGCAGAAGGGCGAGAAGACGAAGGCTGCCACAGCCAAGCTGAAAGGAAAAGCACCCTCAGCCAAGCAGGCTAAGACAGTGTCGACTGCTTCTACAGGAAGACAGAGAACTGCTAGCAGACTGTTTCTACAGGAAGACAGAGAACTGTTAGCAGACTGTTTCTACAAGAAGACAGAGAACTGTTTCTACAGGAAGTTTGAAAAGAGGGAAACCAAAGGAGAAATCAGCCGAGATGTTAGCCAAAGAAGCCACCAGGGCCATCAAAGATGAGGAGAGAGATTGGTTGCTCAGAGGATGAGCAACACTTTCAGTAGGGGGGTGATGATGAGCCCCAAAAATGGACAATTATTTGGGCTCATTCAACCTCCTAAGTTGACTGAATCCACCATTCTAATTGGTTTATTGCATGTTTTTTATTATTTTTATGTTAATAGAGTGAATTTGGTTAGTCATTATGCCAACAAGTCTAATGGGTGCTTTGTGTAGCCTTTTTGGTCCACTTGGAGACAAAATTGAAGGTCTTAATGAGCACTTGGCAGCCAAATTCGTGGGAGAACAAGCTAGAAGATTTGTAGGAAGGTGTCCCCCTCATTTATGGGCCCTTACCTCGAATTCTCCACCATCAGCTTGGAGTTCAAAGGCCACCAAATCAATGAGCACAAGGGCAGCCAAGCAAGTCAAGTAGGACTGCTATTAACTACAAGTCTTGGGTAGCCAAGTCCCTAAATTTTAGGAGGACTGTTGGGTCCTCAAATTGTATAAATAAGAAGACTTAGGGCCTCATTTTGGTTAGCCAGTTAGTCATTTTGTTAGCCAGTTAGTCATTTTGTTAGCCAGTGGATGTTAGCTAGTTAGCCAGTAGATAGTAGCTAGTAGTTAGTCATTTCATAGCCTTGTTGTAGTCATTTTGTAATTCGATTTGTATGCAATAGATTAGCTTTGCTTTCAGCTCATTCTCAAGCTCTCCTTGTGGACAGTTTTGATGTAACTCTTCATTCTTGATTAATAAAGATGGAATCCAGCTTTGCACCAGCCCTAAATCTCTCTTGGGAGGCTGTAGCTCTTGGGGTTATGCCCATCTCAAGTGCCCAGTACCTCCCTTGTTTATCTTTATGTGTGCTCGCTGCATTCTTAAAATAAAGTCTGCTCTTTAGATTTAATTCGTGCTTTGTTACTTAGGTTGCTTTTGATGGTTGAAGTAGCTTTTTATGTTTAGGATGGATTGGTAGGGGTTATTCATGCGTTTATATCTCTTTGATAATATTTTGTTCACATGTTGTACGTGATTCTTGTCATGAATAAGGTTGCTGTTCACTGATCTCATTAAACTGTTAGATAGATCATCTAATATTTTGATTGTATGCAAGACGTAGTTGGTTTGATCAGGTAAACACTATGTAGGGCACCTTCATCACCTCCTCATTCATCTGAGCCTCGTCCAGATCAGCTCCTCCATCACCAAGTCTGTTTCCTCATCTCCCATCTGCTCTTTTGCCACGTAACCCTACCTTCTTGCCTTTCCATTGCCTAAACCTTCTTTGATGCAAGCTAGACTTCCACACCCTCTCATCACCTCATCCCTCAGTCATTGGGTCATTCTAGGCCCCTACCCATTCATGCATTCTCTCCCACTCACCTATCAGTCAAAAACCCAATCACGAAACATCCTGTAGAAGAATTACAGAACTTCCTGTAGAAACCCCTGCAGACTTCCTATAGAAGTTCATAAACACGGTTGCATGGCATCCCGACTTTGTGAAACTCTCTGAAAGGATGATAGGGATCCCTTAGACCCTCTCTGTACCTTCCTGACCTCTTCCATGCATTTCTCCTCCTTGATCCACCTCTGCACAGTGAAAAGCTAGTTAAAAGCACATGCATGATAATTCTAATAACTTAATCAAAAATAGAAAAAGATGTTTTCTTCAGATAGTGATAACTTAGACATATGCATTTTACCTTCCTAGAGGTAATGGCATCTCTTTTCGTAGTTTGCATTCCCTCCTTTGCATCAGTAGGACTAGCTGGTAGAATTAGCGTTTGCTAGGGTTTGCGTTTCTGTTTGGCTTTCAATTTCGTTTTGCAATTAGATTAGCTTCCTTCGAGTTAGCTTTCATCCATAAATTAAAAAGCTTCTTCTAAGAACTCATAGAAGTTGGCTTAAGCTCCTAGTGGACTTTTGCGAGCTGACCAAGTGACAGCTGCGGCAAGAGCTAGTACTTGTGCATACAACACCGTCGCTTCCAAGTTTGTTACGAACTACCGGGTTGATAAAATTAGAGAAGGAAGCTCCAGGAGTTGTAGCATTATTGCTACAATACTGGAGTCCACCACTCATAAGTCCATAAAAGTGTTGTTTCACACCCTAAAGGAACAAGGTCATCTGATTACATCATCTCCCAGAAGTTCTCCACAGAAAACTGCTCAGAACTGGTCAAATCTGGACCATACAGACTGCCCAGTGCAGAAGGTGCGATGCATCCCACCTGCCCAGAGTAAAAGGTGTGATGCATACCGGATAGCTATTCTGCAAGGTGTGATGAGCGAGAGTGGACAAATGGCAGAGACAGTTTGCAAGGTGGTTCGACATGGAATCTTCCAGAAAATTCTCCTATGACACTTGCCTCTCTGAATTCGCCCAGGGATGAATAAGAGATCATCAATCTCCAAATGGAATCAAGAACTATCAGAGAGAGGACACTAATCAAATCTCCGAAGCTGACTCACCTCCCTGCAATCATCTATATATGGATCCCTCATCCCAAAGATCCAGAGGTTGGAATTTTGCATCTTGTAAGGAAGTGCTGCTGGTTTCTTGGTGTAACATCATAGTGTTGGGTGATCTAAGCTTTTCATGAGGTGAAGAAGGGCTTTCTTGGTGAGAGGATGACACTGGGTCAGAACAATTGGTTGTAATCCTCTTTGCTATTCTTGATATTAATAAAGCTATTCAATTTTTCCTCCACATTGTTGTATGATTGATGATATATGAATTTGTCTGGTCAATATATATTGGGTCCTATATTGTTTGTGATAGTAGATCTTTTTTCTTGGATAGTGTTATGCTGCTTTGATTACAGATGCTCTTTGAAGCTGGGTAGACAAGGAAGCCAGTGGCAAAGATCTATCAGAAGGGAGAGGAATCAAGCAAGGAACCAAGCGCAAGACAAAGGTTGGTCTCCTTTTTTCCCCTCTTATCTACTTCTCATAAAGGAAAACGAAAGTAGTTTTAGTTTGTTTGTTTCTAAGATAGCTACCAGTCTTAGTGGGACTAGCAGCTCTGCATAGACACTAGATTTCCCGATAACAAAATGGCTACTCTGCTAGGGAGCGAATAGCTTGTTTGCTTTTCTATACTTGTTTGTTTTATAAACTTACAGACGGAGCCTGAAGTCAAGCCAACTAGCCTTCGAACTACATTTGCTATTCAAGTGCAAAGTAGACCAATGCTGCTTTAGTCTATCTTCGGGTTTTGTTTATAAACTGAACAATTGATTTGTAAACATCCTAATTGCCCTTGTGGTGGCTTTGGTAACCTACTTAGATCTACCCCTGTGATTTATTTACTGATTATCATTTGCTCAGCCTAAATCCCTGAACTATGCTACAAACTGTGATCAGGAATTGGATCAAAAGTCTCGCACTGTACCATCGCACCCTCTCTTCAAGGATATCAGTATGCATCGCACTTCCCATGTGCAGTAGGTGGGATGCATATTGGAATCCCTATGTAACAGGTGTGATGGTCAGAGAAGACTAATTTTGCCTCTAGACTTTGGTTTTTCTTCACTCTTTTCAGCTCTATTCAGGAGTTTTGCTGTCTGTAGTTAGTATACCTCTGTGGAAACCCCCTTCCTTGCCATTATTCCACCTCCATTGTGCAAATAAATGTAAATATTTTTATGTATTGTGAGCTATTTTCAGTTCTCCTTTACAAAGAAGTAGCGTAATTGAACTGTCATTTCTTGATTTGGAAGTGTCGCAAGTGTCGTTTTCAGTCATAGAAGAGAATCTGATTGTTCTTGATAGTCGATTACACTGTTACTCTTGTATTTGATTTGAATTAATAGTTTTTCAAGCGTCGAAAGCAAGTTTTCAATTCCAAATCGCAAAGTGTCGTCATTGTCTTCATTTTGTCTTGAAAAGAAGCTTGTTAGTAATGTCGCTTTGGAAAATAATTCAGATTTGCGCTTAGCTTTCTTTTTATCATTCACACATTAAGAAGGCTGAAAAAAAATACATGCATGTGCATTTGCATTTAGACTGTTTGTTGGTTTGATTTAGGACAGTGCATATAGTGTGTTCTCTCTGCTCTATGTTGAAAGAATATCATCTCTCTTTCTTTAGTAGCTAGGATTTTCATTGCGAAAAGAATATTAAACGATTGTTTATCATCTTAGATTGCATTTTAGGAATTGTATATCTACATCACGCGGTGAACCTAAAAGGCAAATTTCTTAAACAAGATCAACTGTAAAATAAATTTAATGAATCTAAAAATGCTTTGGAACCTAACGCACAACATTTAGAAGTCTAGGCTAGAGACATATTCCGGCGTCTTAAAGCCTGGTAACTGTTGTTTCCATTGCTGGTTGGGTGATTCCTCCACTTTGAGACGACAAGTGATAGTACGGACTCGTGCTCCCACGTACCGTCAAGTATATATTGGGAGACCACAATAGGCTATATCCTTTATCCATAGGAAGCCGTGTCTACCGCCCTATTGATCGCATTGCACTGAACACAGCATTCGGGAAGATTGACTGTCGTACCGTAAAAAGTATTCTACAATTTTGCTATTGGTTTGGTAATCCCTCTGTCTAGACTTCCAGAGTAGTCTCTTTCATTCCTTTTCAGACTCCTTAAAGGAAAAGGTCCATCTGAGCACTTGTCACTTCAAGCTCATTAAAAATCGAAGGCGACTAGAGTCATCTTTTGTTTTTTCTCGACTCTTAAAAATTGAAAAAATAAGTTGTGTCAAAGCATCTAAAATTCATTTAATTCGGAAACATATTTCCCCTTGATTTTTAGTTGATCGAGTAATCCGCAATCGTGGAAGAAAGTAAATTGAAACCCTGTTATTCGCAGAGGCTTACGAGTCAACCGTCTTTGTCTCTAGAATCAAAACTGTTACGGACGAAGCGAACTCGTTTAACCGGTTCAAAATCCCCTGGTAAAGTTGGAACAAGTGTTCCGACACCATCGGAGACTCCGGTTACTCCAAACATTTCTGGTATCCCTACCTTTACAGAAGAAGTTCCGCAGCCACCAAAGGACAGTAGAGCTGATCCTAGTGTGAAGGTAAATACTTGTATTACTGAACTAGCTCCATCTACAGTTGATTCGGAAGGTGTTATTCCCCAAACATTTGTCGCTGCAGAATCTATACCTTCTTCAACACCAGAAATATTTTACGGACCTGACGGTCTACCTCTTCCACCTGGTCTGATTGCCATAGAAGAGATTGTGGAGGATCCTCCATCTAGTACTCCATCGCAATTTGGAGCCGGGATCACCCTATATCCTTCTTCATCAGAAATTAGTCTACTTTTATCGAAAGCTCCTGTAGAATTGCTAGGAAATATTTTGGATAGACTAGAAATGTCTGAACAACCGTCAACATGTAGGACTATGTCATCTGACACAGCAACGGTAGAACTTCTTGCTGTCACTCCAACAATGTTTGCCGGCATACCATTTGTCCCAACCAACTCTCAATCCCTAGATGGGGCCCACTCAGGGGCTATTTTGACAGTATGGTCCGTTCCCATTTGTTCATCTGGAGTAATATCCGGGAGCTCTTATGTTGAGTCTCAGCAAATTGATCCTTCACTGTGTCAATTTGGGCAGTCCGGTCCTCAAGGGAAAATCATTCCTTTGAGTACCGGATTACCGCCGTATGGGGGGCAATATACCCTTTCATTGTCTCCTCCGTGAGAACAACCATACGAGAGTTCACAACAAAATTCAGGTTATGTTGGAATTACATCTAGCGGTTGGGTGCCAATATTGCCTCAACGACCAAGAGTTGTATACTCGATGCAACAATGTTTACCTATGTCAAATATACCAACTATGCCAGCTATTATGATGGTGTGGCAAGTACAAGCGTTGCCTGTTGTATGCCAACCTCAGGTTTCTCAAGTCGTAATGCAACAGCCTCTTATCCCTGCAACTCAACCACAATTGCCAACTAGTGGAATGACACAGGCCCAAACGGGTACAATTACCCCTCATCTTGGTCAAACAGCTAGTATTGGACAACAACACATGGCTTCACAACCATGGCTGGTGCAATATCAACAACCGCAATTCCAACAAGCTTACCAAGGATCTGAGCAACAAATCTTTGCAAATAATGGGCAGCCGTATATTCAAAACGGTCAAAATCAACCATTCTATAATGGTTATGCCCATCAACCTTACCAAAGTTACCAGCATCAAATGCATTATGCTGGTATGCAAAGACCAACTGCTCAGGCAATTCCATCTTATCTTGGGTATGCTTCGCCAAACCTGAATCAATAGTTACCCTTCGTGGCGACTTTAGAGTTACCGGATCTAAATCGGCTAACGAACGATCCAATTGCTTACACCCCTTGGTGGCCAGCGATTCTGCATAAACTTTCGTCAGATATTCCTAAATTTAATGGAAATCCGGGTGAAGACCCATCGAATAATGTGATGAACTTTCATCTGTGGTGTTCATCAAACACCCTAAACGATGATTCGATTAGGCTTCACCTTTTCAAAGAACGTTAACTGGTCCAGCAGCAAAATGGTATATCGAATTACCTAGAGCTTTGTTTGATAACTTCAGTACCCTAGCCACAACCTTTTTAACCCATTTTCAGTTACCCATAAGGTACGAAACAAGAACAGAACTTCTTACCAATTTCAAGCAAACGACGGCCACTCACATATCCGATCATATTCATGAGTGGCGACGTCGTCGTAGAATGGTAAAAACGTACGTTCCTGATCATCTTTTAGCTGAATGGTTTATTAAGTCATTATTACCTTCCATTACAGAAGATGTGGCAAAGGGAGGAGTCATCACTGAAGAGCAAGTTATTGCTCATGCGCAATATTTAGACTTCATTTATACTCAATCTGGCACACTCTACGATAAAATCCCTGACGCTCCCAGACCGGAATTTTCCGTTCCTCCTCCTCCTAAATCGAACAATGACTCTCATGCCGGCGATGGCGTGATTGGTACGACAAAAAAAAAACAACAAAGGATACATAAAAAAATGCTCGTAAGATTTCTAGTCAAAATGCAAATGAGGAACTTCTCGCCTCGGAAGTAAATTCCATCTCAACTAACAAAGGCAAAGAAACCAAGCAACCAGGAGGCAAGAAGAAAAACAAAGGGAAGAAGAAGAAACAGGAGAAATCATCACCTGAAAAATCTTCTGCAAACCCTTCTGGAGATAAGAAACCAAATCGTCCATGTCTTATATGTGATGAGGATCATTGGATAAGAGATTGTCCATATAAAGCTGAGCTTAAAAAATTCTTCAAGAATTCAAAAACCTCAGCGGTATTAACTGATCCGTTTCCAAATCCAGGAACAAATCTGGTTGCCAATGACAATTCTTCCTCGTCCCAAGTGCTGATGTTGTCAGTTTTGAAGCAGCAAAATGATGCTTTGATAACGACAAGGAATAAAGATTACAGGAATCCACAGTTTTCGAACAACAAGGATAAAGATCAACCGAGTAGTTCGACAACAAATTTGACAGAAGTTGTGCCGCCCATCATTCCAGAGCTAACAATAAAACCGCCAAAGGGAGTAGTACACAAGTCGACATTTAATCCTCATGCCAGAGTAGCACAACATTATAATATAGTGGAAGATCTGGCCCAATCGCCATCCGCTATGTCGACACTTGAGGTACTGCAAAATTGCCCCTCCCAAAAGCAGGCTTTATTATCAGCAATAGGTGGGGCTAACCCAAAGGATTCTAATCTTGTGTCCTTTAATCACAAAGGATATGATCCTCAGTTACCAACTCAACTAGCTTTCCTCATTCAAGTGAAAGCCCTTAACAAAACTGTTCATCGAACAATTATTGATGAGGGGGCATTTACATGTATTATGTCGATGAGTTGCTGGAAAACTTTAGGATCTCCAACCTTGTCACGATCTTCAATGACATTAAAAGCATTTTATGGATGAACATATACCCCATATGGGATTTTAAGTAACTTGCAAGTTGAACTGGGGGGAAAACAATAGAAATAGATGTTGAAGTAATCGATGGAAACCTCGATTACAACATCCTACTGGGAAGGCCCTAGATATATGCTATGGCTACGGTTGTGTCGACCTAGTTCAGGAAGATTTCATTTCCCTTTCAAGGGGGAATTACAATCATCGACCAACAAACATTTCTCCACAATAGTTCCCAAGTTACGGGAAGCATTCCGATGATCCATGGAAGCCCCCATTCGCTTCAAAATATTGGAGTAGGCCTACTAAAAGACCCTATATTAATGGGGACTTTTGCCCTCCCACCACCAATCAATCTGGTGGAAGTGGCGACGGAAGGAACCTACAATATGATATCTTCTATTCAAAAGATCTCAAAAAACGATATTAGCATGGATCATCTGCAGGTATTGGGTCCAAGCCCAATAGAAATATTATAGAAATCAATGTTTCTGGCATGGGAGGCAAACCCAAATCAATGCTCATCAAGAGTTTGGATAGATATGTCTAAGGAATATGGCACCCCTTCAGATCCTTCGTTGCAAGTACATTACACAGACGAAGGAATTGTTCGGTCAATGATAATTGACGGGGTGCCATGGGAAGATTACCACCATCGTTCCCATCTTCTGGATTGTCAAGAAGATACTCCTAATGACCTTCATCATCCTTCAGTTTTTGATTTCCTATCAAATACTGTAAACACGGTGGATTCCGAGCGAAACTTGTCCAATATCGAAGAGACTATCACCATAAATATCTCAACCAAAACAGATGTTGTAGAGAATATTTATGTTGGAAAATGTTGTTCTCCTTCAGAACTGGAAATATACGAAGTTCTTTTTCGCGAATTCACAGATGTCTTTGCTTGGTCGTATGATGAAATGCCAGGCATTGACTCGAGTATAGTTGAACACGAAATAAAGATGTATCCAGATGTCAAATCAGTACGACAATGGCTATGGCAGGTGCACCCCAAGAAAGCCGCTGCCATCAAGGCAGAAGTTGAAAAACTTCTCCATGCTGGTTTTATTTACCCGGTTCCTCTAACCAATTGGGTATCAAACATTGTTCCTGTAATGAAAAAACAAGGAATGATTAGAGTGTGCATCGATTATAGGGATGTAAATCAAGCTTGTCCAAAAGACAACTACCCTACACCCTTTATTAACCAGATAATTGATGAATGCATCGGATTTGAAATATTTTCATTTATGGATGGATTCTCCGGGTATAATCAAATAAATATCTACCCACAAGACCAGTCAAAGACTGCATTTATTTGTCCGTGGGGCACATTTGCATATCGCAAGTCACCCTTTGGTTTAAAAAAAATAGGGGAAACATTTCAAAGGGCAATGAATTATGCCTTCTATGACATCAAAAACATCGTTCAACCATATCTCTACGATCTTCCAGCTCATTCGCGAAAGCAGACCGATCATCCGCAGCATTTGAGAGTGATATTTCTATGTTGCCGACACTACAAGATACGACTCAATCCACACAAATGTGTGTTCTGTGTCAGTTCTGGTCGTTTGCTTGGCTTTGTAGTCTCAAAGGACAAGATTCTTCTCGACCCATGTAAGGTTCAGGCAATCATAAATTTGCCTCCACCTTCAAATTTGCTTCAGATTCAGAAACTCCAAGGGAAAACAAACTTTCTGAGGAGGTTCATTCCAAATTACGCCGAACTTGCTAAAGGTTATACACGTCTACTGAAAAAATAAGTACCCTTCGTCTGGGATCAGGTCGCGCAAGCTTCCTTTGATGCTTTAAAGGAATCCCTAATAAAAGCATCATTAATGTACGCTCCTGATTATGAAAAAGACTTTAACATGTATCTGGCTGCAGCGGATACAACCATCACATTGGTTTTAGTTCAAGAAGACAATGGAATTGAACATCCTATATATTATTTGAGTAGAAACTTAAATGATACAGAAAGCAAGTATTCCTATGTTGAAAAGCTGGCTCTCACAGCAGTTCAAGCGATACAGAGATTTTGACACTATGTCCTCTTTCGAAAAACTACCATTTTGTCAGATTGCAACCCCATGACTTATATCTTGTCGCGACAGTTGCTGGGGGCCAAATATTCAAAATGGATAGCAATTCTTCAAGAGTTTTATCTCGAATTTGTAAAATCCAAATCAAAGAAATCCCTGGTTTTCGCGGAATTAATATGTGATCTCCCATCGTCGTCCAATGATGAAACATCCGAAGAAACCATCATGGATGAATCTTTGTTTCTGATATCTTCAAGCAATTCGTGGTATGGAGATATAATCATCTATCTCCAAACCCAAAAATATAGGTCTAATACCTCTCACTCGGAACAAAGACGTATTGGATACCAATCAAAAGACTGCATGATCGTTGGTGATACGCTTTACCGTCGTGGTGTCGATACAGTTCTGAGGAGGTGCCTCACCGATGAGGAGGCTGAAAAAGTCCTGAATGATTTCCATTCAGGCGCGTGTGGGGGGCATCAATCTGGTTATGCTACGGCGCAAAAACTTTTACGAGCAGGATACTTCTGGCCAACAATGTTCAAAGATTGCATAACCATAGTCAAAAGTTGCCATGCGTGTCAAATTTTGGCTAGCAAAACCAGAAGACCACCCGCACCCCTGCAACCAGTAGTTGCTGTTGGGCCATTCGCCAAATGGGGCATAGATTTCATGACATGTAACCCCACCTCGACCGGGGGGCATGGGTATATCATAGTTGCGGTAGACTATTTTACCAAATGGGCCGAGGTGATGCCTACATTAAACAACACCGGCGAAACGACTGCCATTTTCTTTTTCAATCATGTAGTCGCCAGATTCGGTGTTCCACAGGCCATAGTCACAGATCATGGATCACATTTTCGCAATCACATGATGGTTGAATTTTCTTCCAAATTGGGGTTGTCCCACGACAGCTCTACTCCATATTACCCGTAGGCCAACGGACAAGTTGAAGCAATCAACAAGGTCCTGAAGCGGATGCTGTAAAGGATGATTGGAGTCCACAAAAGGAGTTGGCACCTGATCCTGTACTTAGCCTTGTGGGCATACCGAACATCGATAAGGAATGAAACCTGGTTTACACCCTTTCAACTGGTTTATCTCCTAGAATCAATCTTACCAGTTCAGTGTGAAATCTCGTCCCTCAAACTCGCGGTCGACCTTCTCCCGGGAATTTCAGAAGAGGAGGCCCGTTCCTTGGAACTAATCCAATTGGATGAAACCCGTCATGATGCTGCTTTGGCTAATGAAGACCATAAGAAACAAGTCAAAGCGGAGTTCGACAAGAATGTCAAACCCCGTGTCTTCTCAGAAGGTTACTTGGTCTTACTTTACGACCAGGAATCCGATAAATTGGGAGCAGGTAAATTCAAGTCTTTGTGGATGGGCCCCTCTATTGTTAAACGTGTATTAGCAAAAGAGGCCTATGAGTTAGTGGATTATGATGGGATTCCACTGGCGCAACCTCGTAACGGGTTGTACCTTAAGCGTTACTACGCATGATTCAGTGTAGTAACCCCTATGCTTTTGTTACATTCTTGTTTTTGCTAAGGGTAATTGTTTTGGTCAGGTAATCTACTTTTTACATTTGTTGTAGATGTCGAACCTATTGGAATCATTTGTTGGATATGTCGACGGAGCGAGTGTAGTTCGCGGAACCTATCTTTTGTGGCCTGAGCCATTTTTGATGCAAGCGGCGAGTTAGTAAGTTTCAGAGGGGTATGTACTGGTCGGTCAACAAATAACATCACTGAATATAGCGCATTGATAGAACTCCTCTCTGATGCCATCACACATGGCATACGCCGACTTATCGTCAGGCTAGACTCACAACTCGTCATCCTACAACTCACTGGTATCTACTCCATCTGAAATCCAGCTATCTATTGCATGTTCCTAAGGGTCAAGATTTTGGAAAGGCAGTTTGATTCTATTCAATATCAACATATTTCCAGAAACTTAAACACATTAACAGACTCATTGGCAAATTATGTGTTAGATAGAAATTTGCAACATTTATAAAAAGAAGCATTTCATCAATATTTGCATCGGGATCATGTAACTTAACCAAAATAAAACTCTGAAAATCAAAAATATATATAGAACTGTTTGTGGTTTACACATAATGTTCTGTAACCAAGACAAAATTGGTCAGATGACCCAAAACTCAAAATGCTATGGGGCACCCTAGTCTAATGGTGTTGATGATAACAAGTCGCCGCCTGTGTAATCATGCGTAAAAACCGAGTCCATCGACTTGGTACGCCAGTAGTATGTCGCTGCAGCCTCAGAGGCATCTCATCGGTCCTCACATCCGGAATACCAAGAGTGAGACCCTCGACCTGATCCTGCAATGCTGAAAGAGTCTTGGCCACATCAAGGTCGCGAAGGATAGCCCTCCCCACAGCCTCTCCTGCCGGAGCGGCAGCTGGCACTCTCGGACGTACTGCTGGTCGAACTGGTCCAATGTCTGCATGAGCGCATGAGTTTTGATTAGTCTTGAGTAAAGAAAATATAAGAACATTATGAAAAGCAATAAACAGGAATATGGTCAGAGGATTTACCTATGGCACCCCACTACTCACCAGCCGGCAGTGCCAAATCTGGATCACCCTGAAAATCCATACCAGCATATGGACACTCGGCAAAAACCATCTACTGACGGTTGAACCACTCAAAGAAGGTATCAGAGAAAGAAATCTGGGACTGACCCGCATGTCAGGCCATGAAGTCAACCCATCTCTGCATCTGTGGCTCAGTCGGTGGAGGTAAACCAAGTGAAATATACTGTGGTTGCATCAGTGGGATCTTTTCCAAGGCAAAAGCGGTCAAAATAGAACCATAACCAAAGTTCTTCAATCTTCCATTTTTTACCTTGGTCAGTTGTTCTTTCATCACAGGGAGTACTGCATCACACCAGTTGAACACCTTTGGTTCAAGGCATTCCAAGGCATACTGCATATAAGACCTGTTGGCCACATGAAGAGCCACACTACCAACCAGTCTAGCAAAAGTGAACAAAATGGTCCTCAAGGGCCTGTCAGTGACGTTTCGGATATTGATCTTGCCATCCCTACTTGGCTGAGATCCCTCTCTGCAATATCGACGAATATAATCTCTCACGGATTCACCCCCACGGGCCGAACCTGATAATGAGATAGGGGCCCCACACCTCGATAAACCGGTCAAAAAATAGATGTCCATGATAGTCAAGGGGATGGATTTGCCCCTAATCTAGAACACCTGGTCGGTAGGATCCCATGCATCGAGAAAATATTGCAACAAGTTGATTTGTTGCCTCATGCTAGAGATGCGAAAGAACTTCAGCAAGCCACAGTTCCGCAGTGCAGTTACCGTACCCGGATCATGTAAAGCAAGCATGTCCTCTTCTTCATGCTCACGTTCTCACCATGTAACAGGAATTTTGCTTCGATGAATCTCTGAAAACAAACAAGAGAAGAGTCAGGATCCTGATTTGGTGAAAAATAGGCAAAAATTCCATGAAAAAACTGTGCACAAGTTTCCCTCCTTGCGCCCATCGCACCCCCAGCAGTGTACTGGGTGGGATGCATACTGACTGGCCAATGGCCAAGCCAGTATGCATCGCACTTTTCGATGTAGGAAAGGTGCAATGGAGCCAGGGTGAATTTTTCAAACCCCAAGGGCTCAGAAAAACCAGGAAACATGCTCAGAATTCAAAAAGGAAAGAATGAAACTGAAGAGCTCAGGTTTAGCTCTTACCTAGTCCAGACGGCACCAAGAATTGTCCACAGAATCTCCCAGAATCAGCTAGTGAAAATCAAGGGGGAAAGCACCTCCAAAGCTCCAACAAACCAAAGTTCAAATGAAATGGTAAAATGAGAGGTAAAAACCACTTTTAAATTACTTTTCACGTAATTCAAGTAAAATATTAGTGTTTTGACTCATTTTTCAAGCATATATTATTCATTTCTAACTAGTTTGATGAAGCAATTGAATAGGCAATACAACCTTTGAAGGAACAAAGTTGTCAATGGTAAAATCAAGGTAATCAATGACCATTGTATCGAACAGTTTTTATGTGGAGTTCAAGCTCGTTAAAAATTAAACATAAGCAATGAGCAAATGTTTCCCCCAAAGTTTAAGCTCATTCATTAAAAAAAAAAATGAACCAATTTCCGGTAAATAACCATCGTGAATGCATTATCATCAGCCTTTGAAGCCTTGGTCATGTTCTCATCATCACTCCACTTTGTATTGGCCGATCATTCACCTCCATTTGATTGTTTACCCCTTTTGAGGAACAACTGCGAAGAGTGATCCTGTTAGCCATCCTTGTGACACTGCCGTGATTGGAAAATTCCAAATCATACCTGGAATCAGCTGCTACCCTAATTTATCACTCGTTCCTCGAAAAATGAGTCTCCTTTAAGTTCTTTTCATATGACTCATAAAATATGAAAATATTGCTGAGTAATTGGCCTCTCCAGCTCGTTAAAGTGACCGGAAGTGCTATCCCTCCTTTAGATTTTAATCTTTTTGGACCTGAGGGATTATTACACAAAAAGATCGAGCGCTTGTTTTGTTCGGCTCGTTAAAATTACCGAAAATTCATCCCTTTTGTATTATTTTATACTTTTTTAGACTTAAGGGATTATATGACGAAAAAGGATTGTTGGAGTTTTCTTTACGTCCCTTTCAGACTCTCTAAAATTGAAAAGGACTGAGTTATCTTTGTCGTTAAACTCGTTAAAACCAAATAGCGACAAACTTGTCCATACAGACAAGAACGAGTTTCGCTATCGCTAGGCTCGTTAAAACATAGCGATGGGTTTGCCCGAAGGGCAAATTATAGAACAAGCATATGTTATCTTCCTCAAGCTTGACAAAAATAAATAGGTACTGGTCAGCAATGACTGGGGAAAGATTGGGAAGAAAACTTGAAGAAAATTTATTGGTAGCAAGTCGCTCTTGAACATGACACTTTCACTCCGCATCCGAGCCGGGTTGGGTTGTTCCGTTCACTGGTCATTTCACCATTGGTCCATCACACCATCCACATTTGGGGTTAACGCTACCAATCCATCATGTTAGTGTTGCCAATATGTTCAAGAGAAGTCACTCAGAGAATTCACCTGTGTCTCATCCACTACAATACATTCACGCTCCATTCTTTCATGACCGCCACCCTGAACCTTATATCATCAGATCGTTTTCACCTCCATTAAAATCATTTGCTCCGTTTCGTGTCGTAGATGTGGGATTCATTAAGGCCCTCCTATGATGGATCACTTCTTGTTGACATCATCTCATTATCCAGGAAGTCGATCTAGGAACAACCCTTTCAGTACTTTGAAGCTTGCATGCCTCAGTGGCAAGTTTCTCACTTCTGGCGATACGTTTACATCAATGGCCTTCGACCAAAAGATTTTGCATGGTGTTCGACACCAAGTCCCTTTTTCACACCACGTGAATTGTACTGTCGTACCTTGAGGGTCATAATCATTATCAGTGATTCCTCTCGCGCCTGTTAACAGCTTACATCACTAGCTGGTAATCAGGCGATGTCTTTCCATGTTCAACTCCAGAACATCTCTCACATGGATCGACTTGTACTTTGAGTGAAGATCGAACGAGATTGAAGACCTCGAATCTAGTTTCATCCATCCAGGCCACGATATATATTCACGAAAATAAAGACATCAAATGTACATCATTGCTGCACAGATAATCATCTAATCTCAGGGATGATGGCTCCACCAAAATCATCAGTCTGCACACAGACGATTGTCTGTCTTATGTACATGAAAATGAATTTATAAAGTTGAGCATGCGAATGCCCGCCTCAGCGAGATCATGAAAATATTATGAAGATAATGTATTGTATTGTATCTTATTACAGGTCACCCTCCAGCTCGAAAAAACTTCGGATCCTCATGATAAAGCATTTCACCCGACATCAAAAGACTAACGACCTCATGCTTTAGGGGGCAATTGTTATAGACATTTTTGGGCACTGTAACCCCAATCATATATTTCCATAAACCAAGGGCTCCTAAGTCCCTAAAAGTGTTGTTTCACACCCTAAAGGAACAAGGTCAGTTGATTACATCATCTCCCAGAAGTTCTCCATAGAAAACTGCTCAGAACTGGTCAAATCTAGACCATATAGACTGCCCAGTGTAGAAGGTGCAATGCATCCCACCTGCCCAAAGTAAAAGGTGCGATGCATATTGGATAGCTCTTCTGCAGGGTGCGATGAGCGAGAGTGGACAAATGGCAGAGACAGTTTGCAAGGTGGTTCGACATGGAATCTTCCAGAAACTTCTCCTATGACACTTGCCTCTCTGAATTCACCCAGGGATGAATAAGAGATCATCAATCTCCTAGTGGAATCAAGAACTATCAGAAAGAGGACACTAATCAAATCTCAGAAGCTAACTCACCTCCCTGCAACCATCTATATATGGATCCCTCATCCCAGAGATCCAGAGGCTGGAATTTTGTATCTTGTAAGGAATTGCTGTTGGTTTCTTGGTGTAACATCATAGTGTTGGGTGATCTAAGCTTTTCATGAGGTGAAGAAGGGTTTTCTTGCTGAGAGGATGAAGCTGGGTCAGAACAATTGGTTGTAATCCTCTTTTCTATTCTTGATATTAATAAAGCTATTCAAGTTTTCCTCCACATTCTTGTATGATTGATGATATATGCATTTGTGTGGTCAATATATATATGGTCCTATATTGTTTGTGATAGTAGATCTCTGTTCTTGGATAGTGTTATGCTGCTTTGATTCCACAGGTGCTCTTTGAAGCTGGGTAGACGAGGAAGCGAGTGGCAAAGATCTATCAGAAGGGAGAGGAATCAAGCAGGGAACCAAGCGCAAGACAGAGGTTGGTCTCCTTTGTTCCCCTCTTATCTACTTCTCATAAAGGAAAACGAAAGTAGTTTTAGTTTGTTTGTTTCTAAGATAGCTACCAGTCTTAGTGGGACTAGCAACTCTGCATAGACACTAGATTTCCTGATAACAGTGGGACAAAGTGTAGGATTTGTTCTTGAATAATGTTAATTTTTTTCTTATGAAATGAGATGGATGAATGATAGATAGATAGTGGATATGAAGTGGATGGAGGGCTTGGAGTGCTTTGGTGACTTGGCCTTTATACAAGTTCCCTCTTTTAATTGTTTTCCCCATTCCTAGAAATCATCACACTTCCTAATTTCGATTTTCCACATTTCCTGAGTGAATGAGTGAGCTGCAAGTAACTAGTTGAAGGCAGCTGAGACTGCTAACCAATCCTTATTTTATAAAACCTCATCTCTCATGCATTGACAACAAATTTATAACTATAATATGCTCAAGAGAAGAGGTTAAGAATATTGGATACTTGTACCTACCCGATGGTTGTTGGAGAGACATGCACGTTGCTGCTGAGTTTTTGATCGATCCATGGTCCTCTGAAGGTGATAATTTCCTTTGTTTTCTTCTACACATGTCTTCAAAGGTTGGTGATTCGAAACCTCTGTATTCCAATTATAGTGAGCAAGTTATCTTAGTCAAATATGGCCTTCTTGGAGTGTTGGGCTTGGCCATGTGTGATTTTCACCTTCCCTATACCTTATTCCACCATTACGCACCTTTCCTACACTTTATTTCACCTTTCATACCTTCCTATAGCTTTCAGCCAGTTTTCTGTAGTGAACTATGACATCTTGTAGTACTACAAGAAACCTTGTAGCACCTTGTTTAAGCCCATATATCCCAAATGGTATACTAGATTGATCTGAAATTTTTTTAGCATGTTTCCATCATCCTTATTCACCTCCCCATAAAAACCATTTGGCCAATGGATGCACAAACCTCGAGAAAAATTAAAAATGGTTGAAGTTGTTGGATGTTGATTTCTTAAAAACCTTGCACTAGAATTTTCTAAAATTTCTTGGGCATGTTACCATCATCCATATGCATCTTCCCATGAAATATATTTGTAAATGGATGCACGAATATTGAGAAAATTCAAAAATGGTTGTAGGTGATGGAGGTCAATTTCTCGAAAAATGTGCACATTAATTTTTTGAAATTTTTTGGGCATCTTATTATCATCCATAGGCATATCCACCTAAAACAACTTGGAAAATAGATGTATGGTTTTCAAGATATGACAAAAATAATTTTCTGCTCTATGTATTTCTGCTTCCTATAGTGCCTACATGATTTCATGTAGTAACTACAGGATTTCCTGTAGTAATTCAAGACAACAAGGAAAATGAGTGGTAAAAGTTTGGGAATGATGAGTAGATGGTGGAAATAGATGAGGGTGATGGATTATCATTTCCTTGGTCCAGTTGGAGCATTTGAGCAAAGGAGGAGAAAGTCAAAATTTCACTTCTTTTGACTATGCTTGTGATCAACTTTTCTTTTGGTGGCTAACTTGTTTTTCTTACTTGCAAAGGTTGGAGAGCACTTGAATTCATGAGAGAGAGATACATGAAGCAAATATTTTTATTTTTTCTTATTTTTTATTCTAGGCCTACTAACTATGTTATGAAACCAACTCAAGAAAAAGATAGAAAAGATAGATCAATGCCTTAGAATTCAGCCTCTTCGAGGGGGCAACCTCCTTTACATTACATAAATGAACAATTCTTCAATTATACAAATGAAAATACCTCCTTT
This sequence comes from Pinus tabuliformis, assembly GCA_031772625.1. Taxonomy (NCBI): domain Eukaryota; kingdom Viridiplantae; phylum Streptophyta; class Pinopsida; order Pinales; family Pinaceae; genus Pinus; species Pinus tabuliformis. The sequence continues at coordinate 726,505,967 of CM062814.1, forward strand.
CTATATATAGGAGTCTAAGGGGTCATAACATAATCAGAGCCAACATAACAATAATAATGTAAGGGCACAATAATAACAATAGTGGGCTTCTATGGGGCACAATAGTAACCATATGGGCACTACATGGGTACATCAATATAATAAGTGGGTTGTGATAAGAACAATAAGGGGTTACAATAGTAGTATAGGGGCCTAACATGCCCCTCTCCTTCAAAAATCTTTGTCCTCAACACTTGAGTAGTTCTTGATGCTTCTGTATAAAATTCTTGTCCTCCCATGTCGAATCTTCAGCGGGTAAGTTCTTCCACTTGATGAGATACTTTGAAATTGATCGATTTTGTAGTTGTCGGGTTCTTGTTTCTGTGACTGCTCCAGGTTCCAATATGATTTTTCCTTCCTCTTCAATTTCTGGCAATATTGTTTGAATTGGGGTCTTTTGCAACTTTTGAATAAGTGACCATACTTCTTCGACGTTCTTCCATTCATCCCTTGCTTCGTTTATCCAATCTGGTTGGATAATAGAAATAGCACAAAACAATGCTTCCACATCCTCATCCTTGAAGAGTCTTCCCATTCGGTAAGGTCGCCATTTTTTAAGTGCATGTAGTATTGCCAACATTTCCTTCTCATAAATAGCTTGCTTGAGATGTAGCTGTAAAAATACCCAATCACCTACATCAAAACATTTTTCACTACGACGTTGATCTACCTGTTGTTTTGTTTGATTTTGCATCGAAGTGGCGTTATCCTTTAAAATTTGCAGAAGTTGTTGTTGATGCTCGATGTGATCTTTCACTGCTTGAACCTTTTTCTTCTTGATATGTCCTTCTATCTCTAGAGTTTGAGGAGTGGTAATTTCTTCCAATCCTTTACAAGATATGGTCAGATTCATTTCTTGATGCTCGATGTGATCTTTCACTTCTTGAACATTTTTCTTCTTGATATGTCCTTCTATCTTGATAGTTTGAGGAGTGGTAATTTCGACCAATGAATTACAAGATATGGTTGGATTCATTTCTTCTTTCTCGATGTGATCTTTCACTTCTTGAACCTTTTTCTTCTTGATATGTCCTTCTATCTTGAGAGTTTGAGGAGTGGTAATTCTTGCAATGCTTTACAAGATATGGTCTAATTCATTTCTTCTTTCTCTGGGGTGGGGTCCTGGCGTATATCTTCTTCTTTTGATGTTTCTTGATCCTTTTCTTTATTCTCTTCATATTCTATGTAAAATAATTTCTTCTCAGCACACTTATGACCTTTAGTGCATTTGCTATCACAATTGTAACAAAGCCCTTTTTCTCTTTTTTCTTCCAATTGTTGTGGTGTAACCGTTGTAGGTTGTGGAAGGATAGGAGAAACAACACTTCCATCTTTATATTTGTGAGGGGTATGCTTCCTGGTTTCCATAATTTTGCTTTCCACTATGTCACAAAGCCCTTTTACTCTTTCCAATTTTTGTGGTGTCGCTCTAAAGAAGGTGTTGCTCTTTGTATCCTCATAATGTGCTATCATTTCCTCCATGAACATTGACCACGTAACAAGTTGTTTACGAGAACAAAGCCCTTCATACCATAAAAATTGATCTGGTTCTAAATATGAAGATGCGATACATACCTTTTGTAATAGTGGTACACCATGTAGATCAAAATACTGCTCCATCTGAAGTATCCAATTTACCGGATCCTTGCCATCAAACTTCCTCATCTTGCTTTTTCTTGATTTTGGGGGCTCGATCTTGAAACGACTGTAACTTTGTACCTTCAGATCTTTAAGTTCTGAAATTGCAACTTGTAGTAGCCCTCTGTGTCCTCTTTCCAATGCCACCAGTCTGATCCAAATTAGATTCTCCAAGAAAGAGTTATGGACAATCTCCCAAGATGACCTGATTATAGACCTTTCCAGAAGAGCGAACTTGTATGAAGTGCCAAGTGTCACTGTTTCAACCTTTGGCTCTGAAAAATATCTAAAAGAAACTACAGTCGGTCTTCTTTTTGTACCTTCTTATGAAATTTCAATCTGATTCTCAAAGAGAAAGTTATGACGATTTTCCCCAGGTCACCTGTTTGGAATGTAATTCAGGAGTCTGCAAAAAGACTAACTTCCTCAGATCATATCTCCGTAAATATAGCATGAAAGGCTCTGAAATTCAGAACCGAGGTTCAGTGTTATTTTTTCTCAATGGGTTTTTTTTTAGCTTCTAAAACATTTCAGAAAAAAATTTATAGCGAAAATGCCACGTTGACTTATTTGGAGCAGCAAGACCTTAGAATCCAAAGCTCTGATACCAAATGTTATGAAACCAGCTCAAGAAAAAGATAGAAAAGATAGATCAACGCCTTAGAATTCAGCCTATTTGAGGGGGCAACCTCCTTTACATTACATAAATGAACAATTCTTCAATGATACAAATGAAAATACCTCCTTTCTATATATAGGAGTCTAAGGGGTCATAACATAATCAGAGCCGACATAACAATAATAATGTAAGGGCACAATAATAACAATATTGGGCTTCTATGGGGCACAATAGTAACAATATGGGAACTACATGGGTACATCAATATAATAAGTGGGTTGTACTAATAACAATAAGGGGTTATACTAGTAGTATAGGGGCCTAACAAACTACCCCAATGAGGTTTTCAACTTGCAGGTCTGCCTAGGTGCTTGAAAGGAGGTTTTCACCTAGGATATTTTTTTTTTTCCCAACCCGTTGATCACCTTATGGATGTTTTCAATCAATGAGACAATATCAGGTGCCTCAAAGGAATTTTTCACTTGATATTTTTATTTTTCTCTTATTTTTCATATTTTATTTGTTTTCCTATCCTACTCTACTTGAAAAAAAAATTCATTTTCAAGTGTGGGAATACTTCCAATGGAGCCATGTGCACATGAAGATGCCATATAAACTGATGTGTAGGCTTACAATATATGATTTTACATGTACCTCAATTTCAGAGACCAAATGATTTGACTTTGAAAATATCAAGCATAGTTCAAGAAGAGAGTGATGCTCCATCTTGTTGATTTTCTGGAACCAAACCTCAATATAACTTTTATGCCCTTGGTTTTCTTGCTTATCTGAATCATTCTTCATGTCTTCTTATACCATGACCTTCAAATCTTCCTCTTTTTTTTTATTATTCTCTAGAATACATGGAGGATTTGGTGGTAACCATGAGGGAGCTTTCTCAATCTCTAATTTTGATGGTTGCTCTTCATCAAGTGTAACCCATGATTATTTGGTCTTCTCTTTTGAATATTCTCTTTCTGTATGTTGTCCTTCAATGACATCAAAGTAATCTCTTTTTTGTAATATTATTCCTAATCTGAGATCAATACCATTCATATCAAGAGGATATATTTGGAAGTGTTGTACCTCAACATTGTAAGTGCGTTGGACTACTTCATTGTGTGGGTTTGAAAATGGTGGTACAGGTAGTTGAGTGGGAGTGGATATTTGAGATGGATTTGTTTGGGGTTGTAGTTGTGGTGGAGGTGTATGGTAGGGATAATATGGAGTTGGGTATGGAGGATATTGAGGAAAATATTGACGGTACTGTGGATGGCTCCCATAAGTTCCTTGCCAACTTTGTTGCGAAGATTGGTTTTGGGGTTGAGATGGCCAATGTTTCCAAGGAAAGGATGTGTTCCAATTACTTTAAGATGGATATGCATAAACTTGAAATTGTGAATTAAGATCTTGCCTCATATCAGGTTGAATATGCTTCCATAGTCCTCTTGGAGGTATATACCACAGATGCATTAACAATTTACTTGCTCCATTTTCCTCTAGGTAAACTTCCTTCAACCTGGGTAATGAGGGGAAACATTTAACATCATGTGATTCTACATGGAAAACACAAATATCAACATCTTCATTTTTCTCATTTTGTATTCTTAATAATTCTACTTGTTCACTTAGATTGCTAAGAATTTTTGTTTTAAAGTTATCAAGAAAATTTCCAAGTTTAGCTTGACTTATCGATCTTAATGTTGATTTACTTACTTTTACCCTTCCTCCTGATATGCATTTGCATGTTTCACAAATTTCTTCAAATGATAATTGGTATACATCACCTCTACTCATGAGACCAAAGAGATCAATCCATTCATCCCTAATTGTTCTAAGTAAGAGAGTTTTTAGTGTGTCTGATCATAAATAATGTAATTTTTCCCTCTTAACACTATACATGAACCTCTCTACTAGATCCTCTAGGCTCTCATATTTTTTTCGATTCATTCAAAATATTTCTTCTTTAAGATCATGATCTTTATATTTTTTCTAGAAATATCTTTTGCATATCATTCCATGATTTTATTGAGTTAGTCCCTAAACTCATGAACCATTTAAGAGCTCTATCCTTCAATGTCACTAGAAACAATCTCAATTTTTGTGTGTCTAATAAGTAACCATAAGATCTACAAATATCTTCAAATTCAAAGAGAAAGGTTGCTGGATCCTCTGAACTTAGATCATGAAAGTTTGGAAGAAAAGATGAAGGGATGTTATTCATATGCAAACTGATATTAGTATCTTGAATGGGGAATCCAAGAAGATCTTCTTCATTGTCATCATCTCCATCCATTTCTTCTACCCTCTCTCTCACCTCTTCTTCTTCTAGCTGCAAAAATGAATGGCGATGTGGTTGTTACTCCACCACGTGATCAAATGGCGGGGTTTGCTGTTGGAGTTTTTTTATTTTTATTGTTTATGATTGACTGAAAACACTAATGCAATGAGATTTTATGTTTTTGAAATTAAATATGCCTAATGCAATATTTTTTTCTATTTAGAGTGTAAAAGAAATGAATCAACTAGGGAAGAAAAAATGCATACTTTGACACCTCCCCAACAACGACGCCTAAAAGTGATGAGCCTCAGTATTGCAAGAAGAATTCTACAACTCCCAAGGCTACCAGCTTTAATTATCAACACAATTTTTGTAAAAACTGAAGAGGTATTGGCACTATATGTGCAACATACATTGTGTCCTTACTTTGATGTCATGGTGTAATGGAGTGCATGTAATGAAATCAAATCCTAAACTAAATGCAGAAAATGAAATGCTCGATATGGAAACCTTAACCTATTGTAAGAAAGAAAGTAAAAGGAAATAAACCTATTCTAATTTCATGAAGTAAATATCATGAACTAAATTTCAACCACTACATTTCAAAGAGCTTAGATCCATTAACAGAGTTCATTGGATGTGGCAATCAAGAAAATCATCATTGTATTATCCAATCCATAAATCTGTCTATTAGCCCAAATCGCAAAAATTCTTTTCATGGGTAAAGAGGAAAGTCCTAATTGGTCTTTAGTCTCCCGTAATAATTTATTTAGAGCCTAGGGGTCTTGATTCAACCCTAAGAGATCATAACCAGGCTTCTTGAGCGAATTTGGGCAAGTATATACATGTTGAAAGAGTACTACTGGAAACAACAGATTTACTACAGGAAACTATAATTCACCTAATAATCAAGAAAAGAGAATCAAAATTGGATGGGACAATATTTTTTATTTACTAAGATATCTTAGGTGTCCATTCCAAGTGCAATCACTCAAAAATACCTCTGTTAAACCATGCTAAAAGATAGTAGAAAATTACAAGTCTAAAATCTAGGAATTCGAGAACTAGTGAGCTAGTAAATCTATCAAATTCCTAACCTCCTCAAGTTCAAATGCAATGGGATAATTTTTTTTATTAAATAGAATTTGTTTCTGATCTGATGCAAGTGGACTAAACTCAATTGAAGCTTGTTAGCATGCTCTAAAAAATAGCAGAAATTTATTGTTATTTGCAACAAAGGACTTCCAAAAATCTAGATTTGGGAATAAGAAAACTAATCCAAGTAACTCAATGATTATTATCAACTTCCAAAGTTGTTCCAAGGATGAAATGACGCTTTTGATCCTGCAAAAGAGCTTAATTCAACCACTTAACCCAATCCTACAACAAGAAATCATCAATACTAAATGTAGAAATAGGAAAAAATAAGAACACGAGATGCATGTGAATAAGAAGTGAAAAGAAGAGAAGTAAATGATACAAAAGGGCTCTGAGGCTCCTTGGTTTCCCAATACCAATGAAAATCATAGTCCTATGAAGGAGAATTTAGTGTCCCTTCTTGGCGAGATAGCTTTGATGACACTTAGAGAGTGTGATTTTTATATAATGATATAATATTATGCCTGAGAAACTTACGTACATGCTTATATGCTATAGACCTGGTTTGGGTCACCTAGATGTTGTGTGATAATATCTATGGTTTTGTGTATAAGAATTGATTTTGGTTAAGAACATATTATCAATGTTTTCTCTTTTGGTATCTTAGTTTGGCAATAGGTGTATGACATGGATGTTGATTCAGGATTGAGACGTGTAGATCCATGGATGATCATGGTTATGTGGAACATATGGTTAATTATGATTTATGGATGATACATTATTTATATGATTATATATGTTTAATCTTGTAATGAGCAAGATGTGGCAGGGACATAGTTATTTCCAAACAAGGATGCTCAAATTATAAATGACCATGGAAGTCATCATACATGATTTTTATCATTTTATATGCATAATATTGTATTGAGCAGTGTGTGATATGGAACGTGGTTATTTTCAAACAAGGATGTTAAAATTTTAAATGGTTGCAGAAGTCATTTCTCTAGAACCAAAATGGTTGTGGAAGTCATGCACAATCTATGGTAAAATGTGAATAAGTTAATTATGAAATTAATTGACTCTTTTGATATATGAGATTGTGATGCCTGCAGGTCTTGGAACAAGGCCTTACCAATGAACCATCATATGGGTATGAGCTCACAATCAGTACCTTAACGTGAAGCATGGAGTTTCAAAGCAGAGTAGATGAGAAGCCATGGAAATTAGGGCGCAGAGTCCTAAATCCATGAAAGATAAAGACATGGAATCTTGTATATATAATAAAATGTTTAGGGCTCGAAGTCCTGAATATTTAAAAAGATCATGGTGTGGAATCTTGGATCTTTAGATTAGATTAGGGAGCGGAGTCCTCAATCTACTAAGTCACAAAGATGCATGCAATAGGGGTATGGAATCCCTATTCTCCGGAAGAAAAATACCACTCATGGGATGATCTTCCTTAATAAAATCTCTTTTCTAACAATCCTAGATTGACTTTCTAAAAATAGAAAGTCATGCCTAGCATCTCAAGCATGACTTTCCAAAAATAGTAAATCACCTTACATAAATTGGCAATCAAGTATAGTTGAAGGAAAATTGATTAACTTATCATTAATCAATCCTAATAGTTCAATCTCGAATTAATCCTCAATATTATTAATATTATTATTATCTTTTATGAGACTATGATATTATTATTAAAAAGGAATTACGAGTCACCTTCATCTCCTCAATCACTTCACACCTCTCCCCTTGATGACTCTCATGGCTCTATGTAAATCTCTCTCTTTTAATAATACATTACACTTTATTTTATGCACTCATGAAAGAATGGCATATTCCTCTTACACTCGTTAAAGACATGTCATAAAAGATTCCCCTTACGCTCTCTTTAATGCATAAGTTACACTATCATTAACTAAGGCATGCATACCTCTCCTTAATGGCATGAGTTACACTCCTCTAAATGGAATACAAGGGATGCATACTAATCCTCCTTTATGACAAGAATTTGTTTCTCCTCCTATATATGCGTTGCATGTATTCTCACTTAGGGGGGAGGTAGGTGCATTGTGATACAATGAGTTGGACAGATTTGAAAAATATTATGAGAGTGAGAGACTTGGAGAGTAGCCAATTGCTTTCGAAATGATTTTGAAATTCCTAATCTAAATTACTATCTACCTCTACCTGGTGGAGCTGACCATGAGTGGTGTTGGGAGGAAGTGAAACTTATCTTCCTCAGCTTGCCTTGGATATCTCTCTACTACTATATTTTGGTACTTTTTGTGAGCTCTTACAGCTCGGGTGTTCTAGGGGGAGAAGTTCTTCCTAGATATGGTTGGGTGGAAAACCAAATGGTTCAAATGAATTGGTTAAGGGATAAAAAATGGATCATATTCTCAGTGATTCGACTTGAATATCCCCTCAGGTATAATTTTTATTGTCCTAAAATTATAGTATAGTTTAGCATAAAATAAAAAGTAGAAATTTAAATTATTGTAAGATTATAATTTTTGTTTAAGCTTATGTTATTTGGAATCTTATTGGATAGTTGAAAATGAAGACTAAGAGTGGTCTATATGAATGGATGTTTAGATCTCAAGATGTAATGGAATTATTATTGGTGTAGTCTATTGTACTAACATTGTTATTGTAGCATTTGAGAAAGGAAAGACAAATATTGTTGAACATAATGGCAATAAATAAATTCCAAAGGACTTGGGTAAGAGTTCATGAGTTATGGTTTTGTTTTGTGTAATTAGAGACATGTTTTAGAAAAGTTTTCAGGATATTTTGCAAAGATTTTGACAAAATCTATGAATGAAAAATGTTATTATTATTTTTATCATTATACCTGAATAAGTGTTAATTTCCAGCCTACCAGAGTATGAAATGGATGCATACCTAAAATATACCAGGAGGGTTCACTAGATCAGTCACTGAAATAAAAATGTTAAAAAAAAACAAGATGGAAGACAAGAGTTTTAAAGAGAATAATTGAGGAATTTTTCAATCATTATGTATTGCAATAGTTCAATATGCTTGCCATGGGTTTGTAGGAATGATTGAATGAAAATAATGTTTGATGAATCTCAAAGCCCTTCAATTCACTTATAGTGGATGAAATGATTTTGAAAGGCATTTAGACAATACATAAGTAATTATAATTTAATTATAGGTTGTTATTTGTTTTTCATAGTTGTAGATTCAAGCTTGCATGCCATCTGTTTGACAAAAATTGTAAATGAAATTCCTGGAGTCAACATATTTGCTAGTTTTAAAAAATGCATATATGCATGGTTTCGTACCGATTGAGGACAACATCAGGGGGTATCCATGCCAAATGGACCTGTAACCCCTGATTTGATTGCAAAAAAACAGTTTTCAAAATCCAAATCGTAAATCGGGGCGATTTTGTAGATTACTGCTGTCAACTTTGTGTGTCTGTTGTCAAGTTCTGGGTGAAAGCATAAGATGATTTAGTCATTGTTTTAATATTTTTTCATTTGAAGAATTAATATATAAATTTTATGAGCTAATTAGATTGAAGGAGAATCTTATATTCATGTCAAATTTCCTTAAGAGATTGTGGTTTGAAAGTGTTTGACAAAATGCCTCAATGGCTATAGATTTCATGTTTGCAAAGTGTTTGTTAAAAGGCCTCAATGGATGTAGATTGCATGCTTGCAAAGTTTTTGTCAAAACTTCTAATGGATGTAGTTTTTGTGCATACAAATTGTTAGAGTAAACATCCTACTTATTGTAGCTTTTATGCACTAGAAAATTTATGAATGGATTATTTAATGGATGCAGCTTCCTATGTCTGCAAGTTTTTGTATGAATGTGAAATTGAATTTAATAAGTTGTTGAAGTGTGAATAGAGAATAAGGCAGGTGTTACTTTTATTATCTAAAGATTTCATTTAAAAAAATGGTTGTTGTTGGAAATAATTTTACATTGACTAATTTTGTAGGAATTTGTGAAAATGAGCATAATAAGTTTCGTATGAGTTGCATGTATTCATGGGTTCATTCTTGTGCTTGAATGACTATAGAAAACAACTGCTTGTCCCCAATTATTGCGGGTCAATTTTTTTACTTGACACATTTTGAAGAATAATATGCTTATGAATTGGTAACATTAACTTCTCTTGCTACAACATTCATTATATGATACTCATGATTAAAGCATTAGCTTAATAATTGGGATTGGCAATTTCAATTCATGAATTTTGAAATGTTGTTGGGTCAATATTGTTTATTTGTGTTATATTCTTTCCACGACTAGCCGACGTAGTTAACCGGGGGGTTAGAAGGGAGGCGGAGCCGCCCCCTTCATTGCGCCAATTGCCTAGTGTGGAGGGTCGTAGGGGGTTTGAGGGGTGCATGTAACCCCACTCTATGGGGTCTGGGGTAGTGCCTCAGAAAATTTTGTTTTTGGACCCTATGTTAGGTTGGGTGGACCTATATATGGTTTTGCGCATGATTTTCGCAGATGGTTTTGGACGTGATGGTTTTCAGTCCATGGTTTTGGACACAATGGTTTTCGGTCCATGGTATTGGATGCTTTGCCATGTATAAATATGTATTGTGATATTGAAAGGAACATAATGAAAAATCAAACTGGTAGTCCCGATTTTGGGATCCAGAGGAAAATCTTTGTGTATATGCTTTTTTATGTGTTATGCTCTCACACTGTTTATTTTCTGTGTTTTAGAATTTGTATGTAGGTAATTTTTGTACAAGGTTAAAACCTACATTTGGTATCAGAGCTGTTTTGGCTTCAAGGGGACGCCTTTGTTGCTGAGGGGTTTCGCTCGGGCCTGTGGTAGACCCTGTTCTGTGGGTGATCTCTGAGATTGATTCTAGTGGTAAAAGAAGATGGCGAGCAGTGGAAAGATAGAGATCGAGAAATTTAATGGTCAGAGTTTTGAGTTGTTGAAACTCAATATGGAGGATCTGTTGATGGATAAAGATTTAGTGGATCGCGGTAGATCTAGTTACTAAACCAACGAGAGTGTCTGATGAAGAATGAAAGAAGTTGTATCAGAAAGCAAAGAGCATAATACGATTGTGTGTCTCAGATTCAGTGTTGTTGAATGTATTAGGGGAAGCTATGATGAAGTCTTTGTGGGACAAGTTAGGGACTTTGAAACAATCTAAGTCTCTGGTGAATAAACTGTTCTTGCAGAAAAAGTTGTATAACCTAAGGACGAAAGATGGAGACTCGGTGACAGAGCATCTTAATGCATTTAATACTGTCATAAGTCAGTTATTATCTGTTGATATTAAAATTTCAGATGAAGATAAGTGCATCAGTTTGTTGTGTTATCTACCAGATTCGTGGGATATTTTGGTTATTGCAATAGGTAGCAATATAATTGCCTTGCAATTTGATGAAATAGTCTCATCCTTGTTGATGGAGGAGATGAGACGGAAAAATATGGAGAGCCAGAATGGTGATGCCTTGCCTGTACGAGGACGGTCCCAGAACAAAAACAAAAATAAGTCATCGAGTGGGAGATCTAAATCTCCAGGAAAACCATAAAGGTGGTGTGCTGGAAATGCGGAAAGGAAGGGCACTACAAAAGGGATTGTAAATCTAAAGCTCCTGATAAAGGAAAGGGATTTGATGATGCTCCTTCTGCAGAGGTGAAAACCACCTCAAATGAAGGTGGAGATGTGTACTTGGCTTCTTCAAGTACACATGTAGATCATGAGGCATGGTTGATTGACTCAGGTGCATCCTTTCACTTCACTCCCCATAGAGAGTGGTTTTGCGAGTATGAGAAATATGATGGTGGTGATGTCTTCTTAAGGGATGATAGGAAGGCTAGAATCGTTGGTCACAGAAAAGTAAAGTTGAAGTTGCAAGGTGGAAGGGTTAGAACACTTCCAGGTGTTCTGCATATTCCTGCATTAGCCAGAAATCTGATTTCTATAAGCAAGCTGGATGATGCAGGTGTAAAAACAGTGTTTGAGAAGGATACCTGCAAGATGGTTCAGGGGGCACTGGTATTGATGCAGGGAGTTTGAATTGGAACTCTGTACAAGTTGCAAGGTAGCACTGTTGTTGATGGGTGCAACAGTTATGTGGTTCCTGAAAGTGGAGAAGAAAATATAGTGGTCTCTGGAGAGAAGACCATGTTGTGGTGTCAAAGGCTTGGACATATTGGAGAGAAGGGCTTTCGAATACTTCATGGTAAAGGTATGGTAGAAGGTATGAGTAATAGCTCTCTGGATTTTGATTTCTGTGAAAATTGTATATATGGGAAGCAAAATTAGGTGAGTTTCCCCTCTGGTGGTAAGAGGGCGTAACATATATTAGAACTTGTTCACAGTGATGTGTTTGGACCTGTGAAGGTTCCATCACTGGGTAAGTTTGTGTGCTATGTATCATTTATAGATGACTTCTCAAGGAATACATGGGTAAATTTCCTTAAGAAGAAATATGAATTATTTGACAAGTTTAAAGAATTTAAGGCTATGGTGGAAAACCCGACAGAGAAGAAGATAAAGTTGCTGAGGACAAATAACGGTGGAGAGTTTTGTAGTAAGGAATTTGAAGAATTCTATAAGAAGTGTGGTATAGCATGGCAGAAGACTACTCCATATACACCTCAGCAAAATGGAGTTCTAGAAAGAATGAACAAGACGTTGATGGAAAGGGCAAGAAGCATGCTCAGTGGTGTCAGGTTAGGACAATAATTCTAGGCAGAGGCGGTAGAGACTGTATGTTACCTGGTAAACAAATCACCTTCATCGGCGTTGGAGGATATGACTCCACAAGAGGTATGGACTGGTAAGAAACCCTCTCTTTCACATCTGAAGGTATTTGGATGTGATGCATATGTACATGTTCCAAAGGAGAAAAGAACGAAGTTGGATGAGTAAGAAACAATCTATAGTGGCACTATCAAATACAGAGGCAGAATACATGGCAGCCACTCATGCAAGCAAGGAAGCAGTTTGGTTGCAGAGATTGTGTTCAAGTATGGGGTTATTACAGGGAGCTATAAGAATAGACTGTGACAGCCAAAGTGCAATTTTCTTGGCAAAGAACACTGCATATCATTCAAAGACATAGCACATTGATGTTTAGTATCACTTTGTGAGGGATGTGATAGAAGAGAAAGAGGTGTTGCTGGTAAAGGTGGACACTTTGAAGAATACTACAAATGCATTGACAAAATATGTGAGCTCTGAGAAGTTCTCTTGGTGTAGAGAAACAATGGGTATCACAGGGCTGGATAAATGACTAAGCTCTCCTGTGGCCCCCTATGGAAAGGAAACAACAAGTGGGAGAATGTTAAGTTGTGTTATATTCTTTCCACGACTAGCCGACTGTAGTTAACTTGGGGGTTAGAAGGGGGCAGAGCCCCCCCTTCGATGCACCAATTCCATAGTGGGGGGGTCACAGGGGGTTTGAGTGGTGCAGGTAACCCCACCCTATGTTAGGTTGGGTAGACCTACCTATGGTTTTGTGCATGATTTTCGCAAATGGTTTTGGACGCGACGGTTTTTGGTCCATGGTTTTGGATGCGATGGTTTTTGGTCCATGGTATTGGATGCTTCAGCATGTATAAATACGTATTTTGACATTAAAAGGAACATAATGAAAAATCAAGCTAGTAGTCCTGGTTTTGGGATCCAGAGGAAAATATTTTTGTATATATTTTTTATGTGTTATGCTCTCGCATTGTTTATTTTCTGTGTTTTAGAATTTGTATGCAGGTAATTTTTGTACAGGGTTAAAACCTACAAATATATTTTGTGATATTCAAGGAAAGTTATCCCCAACGTCTTATGTTATATTCTTACTTTGAAATAGTTAAAGGAACATGATTACATGATAGCTAAGTTAGTCAAATTATGAGTAGAAAAAAACTAAAATAAAAATAAAAGTTGAGTAATAGTATTCATTGTGACCTTTACTTCTATATACTATTCATGGTTGGTAAGGTGGGACCTTACATATGGTATCAGAGCCAGGTTAAAACACTAGGGCCTAATGGGCCGACATGCTTTATTGTAGGTTGATGCACGAATGGTTATTTTGCATGCATGTTGAATTATTGTGTGCGTTGACTTGGAAGCATATTGGTTTCATAAAGGATATTATTATTATTATGTCATTTACAAACTCATGAAAGAAAAATAATGGATTCTTATATTCCATTATATTTTTGTTAACACAAATTATAAGAAATATGATAAAGGACTTAAAGACATGTAGGGAAAGGATGTTCTTGAGAAGTTGTGGTTGAACCCAAGCATGTGAATGGTTTTATTGTCAATGGGTGAGTGAGGTATGAGGAGTGGATGCATGGGTGCATAAATATTTAGTGTGTCATTATCAATGTGATATGGGCCTACTAGCCATCTCTACTAGTTGAAATTGTATCTACCAAGAAAATTATTAGCCTAATCTAAACTATAGTATGATGGAATTGGTGTGTATTCTTTGGGAATGTGTAACAAGTGTAAGGCCAATATTCAATTAACATGATGTTTATGTTCGTCATGTTAATTTTAACTCTTTTCTTACCTACACTAATGGAAACTTAACAGAAGCTACCTTGAAGGGTGTCACTTTTAACTGTGAATATAGATTCAAGAGTAATGTATGTGCATTAACTTGATTTGTTAAACTGTGATTTGGGAATACATTCTTAATGAGTAAGAATGGAATTCCTATGATTTCTTTGACATGACTTTGTGTAGTTTGGGTTGAATTTATGCATCAAGTAACATGAAATTACTCAAATAGTAGGTTGAGGTATGACCTTCCTAATAAACAACAGGGTTAAATGACTGGTGCATAAAGGGTTGTGGAAGCCATTTGAAGGAATGCTTTAAGGTTATGTTTTCCATAAGTTATGTATGGGTGTGGAATCCATAATATCATATATATATGAGCTGATGTATGGGTGTGGAATCCATACTAGCATATATCTATGAGAAAATGTATGGGTGTGGAATCCATACTAGCATATATCTATGAACTAAGTAATGAGGTAAGGTATGGGTGTGGAATCCATACTAACATATATCTACCTTGAAGGGTGTCACTTTTAACTGTGAGTGTACATTCAAGAGTAAGGTATATGCATTAATTTGATGTGTTAAAATATGATTTGGGAATACATTCTTAATGAGTAAGAATGGAATTCCTATGATTTCTTTGACATGGCTTTATGCATCAAAGAACTTGAAATTACTCAAATAGTAGGTTGAGGTATGACCTTCCTAATAAACAACAAGCTTAAATGACTGGTGCATGAAGGGTTGGGGAAGCCATTTGAAGGAACACTTGAAGGTTCTGTTTTCCCTAAGTTATGTATGGGTGTTGAATACATACTAGCATATATATGTATGAGCTGATGTATGGGTGTGGAATCCATACTAACATATATCTATAAGCAACTGTATGGGTGTGGAATCCATACTAACATATATATATGAACTAAGCAGTGAGGTAAGGTATCGGTGTGGAATGCATACTATCATATCTCTATGAGCTAAGTAATTCCTCTAGTTAGAATGAACAAAAATATTTTGATGAAATCTCATACATGATTAACGAGGATTGATTATGTTTTATTAAAGTTAAATTGGTAGAGATTTGTAACATGAATTTTCTTGAGATTTAAATCCATTGTTTTATTTTTATTACAAATGAAGATACTAAGATTGGTATACTAAACACCATTATGTGGTTTAGAATGTTTGGAATAATTGATTTGATATATGGAGTCCAATGCGAACTAGGTATCTATCCTCTAGTATTTTAATTATTTTGTATGTGTTGGATTCAGGTAGAATTAAAATGATTTTCAAATGATTAAAATGTAGAAAAGTATTATTGTGATAAGTTGAAGAAATATCGTTTCTATTGGCTTAAAACAAGTTAGGTATAGGAAAGCCATAATAGTCTTTTTAATTATTTTTCCAGTTGAATATTGGTTGAATTATTTTTAACCAAATTAATTAGAGAAATTATGAGGATTGAACTCATGAACTGCTCTAAACTATTGCTAGTTAGGTGATCGATTCAAAATTCAAATTCTTTATGGCTTGATGAACTTCCTTCTTGGAATTTGATTAACATGTAAATTGTTAAGAGAATAACATGTTTAGAAGATAAACATTTGATGTGGTGAGAACTTTGTTTTATTTGAACTTAAAGAAAAGGTATGTGATTAAAGAAAAGCTTAGTTGAGTTCTTGTTTTACAAGAAGTGATATTTTTTTGATGGAGAAATTGAAGGAGAGTGAGATCACATTTTGATGAATTGGAATTATTGCATGATTTAGAGGCATAAGATGATTGTATTATATATGGAATCGAAGATATTGAAGGATTTAGTACTTTTGTCCTTGGATGTATAGTTGTATGAGTAGTTAGTAATCCTGGAAAAGGTTATAATCTTTTGAGAGGTAGTTAAAAATAAAATAAAATTATCCTTAGGCTAGAAATGCCTTTATGATAGTCTAAATCTTATTTAAAATCAACAATATTCTTCATAATTTGAGAAATGTATGGTTTTAATAACTTGTTTTTTTTGTTTGTATGTATGTATTAAGAGTAGGGAATAAGATGTTAAACCAAATGGATTGATTAATTATTGAATATAAATTACGAGTGATTTTATAGTGGGAAAACAAGTTGACATATAGTTATCAAGATAGATTCAATAATATAGATATTGAATTTGTATAATTACGAGAGTTGTTCTTGATTGCAAGCCACTTTCGAAAAGATATATTTAATTATTTTTGGAATGAATATCTTCTAATAGAATCATTCATAATTGATTCTCAAGTAAGAGAAGTGAATAATAATGAGTATTATGGGAATTAAAGGAATGGTATGTAATACATAAGTGGGTCAATGAGGACTGTATGGAACCTTAGTTTGTTACTCTAAAAAAAATGGTGTCTTAAACCTAAAATTGTGATTTTTCCTAAAGATTAAGCATTTAGTAAATAATATAGGTAGATCCTAAAGATTTTGATTTCAAGAATATCTTATGGAATGAAAAGGGGAAACTTGTATTGAGAAGACATAAATTAAGTGAGTTGTAAGAGGGTTTATATATGACATCATTTTTTGTTGCATAGTTTTACTGGAAATTATATGTCGATGATTTTATGCTTCTTGTATGCAAATTTGATTGTTAGATGGGATGGACCATTATTGTTTTTTTTTGCTTTTTTTTACAACCATCGTGTGACCTATTTATAGCTTGGCAAGCTCAATGTACAATTGAACCAAGAAGATGACACATGTAGGATTCATGTAGACTATGAAAAAGGACATGTAGAATACCAAAATATTATAGATATCTTAATTAGATGTCATATCAATTACATAAAATAGTATTTTTATATGGTACTATAAATTGTATGGTTGGTTTTGATGTAGAAATATTTGGCATTTTATATAGAAACATGCATAATATGGTATGAATATATTTTCTACTTGATTAAGAATGGTATGTTTCGGTTTTCATGGAGTTGCTGCCAATTTAGAAAACATTAAACTATGGTTTGGCATGAAGAAAATGATATAAAATACATATACATAAGGTTAACACCTTAGTGATAGGAGAATAAAAAATAACTATGTATCTTATGACTGTAGAAAAAACTTCAGGCCAAGTTTAGCCCAAGAGGGGGAGTATGTAGTGTCCCTTCTTTGTGAGATAGCTTTGATAACACTTAGAGAGGGTGATTTTGATATAATGATATAATATTATGCATGAGAAACTTAGAGAGTAGCCAATTGATTTCAAAATTATTTTGAAATTCCTAATCTAAATTACTATGTAGCTCTACCCGTTGGAGATGACCATGAGTGGTGTTGGGAGGAAGTGAAACTTGTCTTCCTCATCTTGCCTTGGATATCTCTCTACTACTATATTTTGGTAATTTTTGTGAGCTCTTACAGCTCGAGGGTTCCAAGGGGAGAAGTTCTCCTTGGATATGTGTTAAAATTGGTAACTAGGGCCAAACTCCATGTGGGTCATATTATTTATTGCAGCTAACATTTTTATTGGATCCCTCTCGTCAAGAGGTGTAGGATTGATCTAAATATCATCCTATTTCGATAAGTATTTATGGAGATATGAATTTATTTAGATTATGGAATTATCATCTAACCGACCTGCAACTTGAGTAGGATTAGAAGCCCAATGGACGTTTTTAATCATCACCTACACGTTAATATAAATAGAAGAGGATTTGAAGTCATTTGCAACTCACCTCAAGTGATCTCCTCTCCATGTCTTAGGTTTTTGGAGAAGGAGATTCGCTAGGGATTATGTTGGCCTAATATGATGATGCCCTAATGGATAACACAGTCATGAATCCAAAAGCAATGGAGATGATACGTGAAGGGTATCTGTAGTAACGTGAAGGGTAGCCGCAGTAACATCAGAGGGTAGCTGCAGTAACGTGAAGGGTAGCCGCAGTGGAAACTCAACGCTGTAATGAAGGACCACACCACGCAGTCCATACAAGGTACACACAGTCAGGTAGAAGGAACGTAGTCATGGTAGCAAACTTAACAACAACACTCAAACCTTATACACTGTCCTATAGACTCATATACATGCAGGCCTTAGATCTGGAAACGTGGTAGAGATACAAGAAATATATATGCAGTAACACATGTCATACATGGAATATGTTGCAATTAAACGATGTAATACGCAGCAATTCTATACATGCAGTCATACAATATACCCTGCAGTCATATAATATACCACGCAATCATATGCACAATAGATATATTGGAATGTAGTACCAAACAGTCATATATATAGGGTATGGAATGAAGAAGGAACGCAGTCATATGTATGGAACACAGTCATTTAAATGGAATGCAGTCACATATATACGCCTCATGATGGAACACAGTTATATATATATGTTGTGTATGGAATACAGTCATATAGACAGTCATATCCCTGATTCACACAGCTAACCCTATTCAGAAAACAATGGGACTGCATGGAGTATTGTGTGGAACTATAGCCTAAGCTGCTTTGCTAGGCTGCAAGCCATAGCAAGCAGCTAAGGCTGATATGTATATGAACTCCATAATGAAGCAAAAGAAAGATAACATGGGCAGCATTATGAGCAGCATGATGGGCAGCATTATGAGCAGCATGATGTATGATATAATGTGCATGGGCAGCACAATGATACATGGAGCATGGGCAGCAGCATGATGTATGAGATCATGTGCATGGGCAGCGTGATGTATGAGATCATGAGCATCATGATAATGCATGATGCAGCATGATGGTGCTACATGGTAAGGTGCAGCAAATGGACAAGATGCAGCACGATGATAGGTGAATCCGTCACCTTGGAGAATCAGTTGAAGCAGAATGTCTTCAACTGATCTTATCGTTATAAGAAATGATCTATGCTAGAACTAGATAAGTCAAAGTGTTGATTTGTATTGTAAATGTACTATCTCTCTCTCTCTCTTCCTCTGTTGAACTTTGACAAGGGTTTCCTCACACATTGTGGGGTTTGTCCCTGGCTAGCGCCACATCTTGTGTCCTCTTGTCTTGGCTTGTCTTCTGTGATTTATATTCATGTTCTATCTACAGTTTACTTTAATGTTGATGTGATTGCTAACGTTGAAAATTTAAATAAATTTCTCTGGAATAGAAAATACCTAAAGTTAACATGGTATCAGAGCTGAGGTAAAGACAATGCCCAAGCAAGAGTGAAAGGGCAATCACAAAATATAGTTGGGACAAAAAAAAAGGATCAATGGGTTCCTCATAATTCACCCAGGGTGAAATTGAAGTAGAGAATATTATCAGAATGGTGTAGCGGAAATTTCTGATGGCCTACCTAAAGATTACTTCATTGGGAAGTTCGAATCAAAGGGTGGAAGGAAAGGTGAATGCCTTGAAATAAGTTCAGCCATTATGCGAAGGAGTGTCCAAAGGACAGGGAAACATCTCTTGATGAAGACAATAATCATTCCAGGGACATCTTCAATGATCAGAGGAATGACAAGTAATGCAGGTCATCAAGGAAATGGTCAACTCTTCAAAGAAAGCAAGGAACCCCAGAATCTCTTTTATGTACCTGATCATAAAAAGAACCTGTTGTCCATCTCGGGAATGGAAGTCGAAGGTTTTAAGGTGGCATTCATCAATGGAAAGGTATGTGTTTGAAAATAGGATTTTCTAAGATTCTTTTGAATTTATGGTTGTATTAAGTTACAGGAAGTCCATTGGGGACCATGTCCATTGACACATAACACCGGAGGTCTGTCAGTCAGATGGTGACAGGGTGTTATGAAACCAGCTCACAAAAAGATAGAAAAGATAGTTGAACGCCTTAGAATTTAGCCTCTTCGAGGGGGAAACCTCCTTTATATTACACAAATGAACAATTCTTAGATGATTCAAATGAAAAAACCACCTTTCTATATATAGGAGTCTAAGGAGTCACAATATAACCCAGCAGACCTAACAATAATAATATAAAGCCACAAAAATAACAATAGACGGATTCTATGGGGCACAATAATAAAAATATGTGGACAATAGGGGCACAACAATATTAATAAGGGATACAACTACAACAGTAATGGGGTAATCACTAGTATTATAGGGACCTAACATGCCCCTCTCCTTCAAAAAAATGTTGTCCTAAATGCTTGAGTAGTTCTGGATGCTTCTGTATAAAATTCTCATACTCCCATGTGGAATCTTCAGCGGATAAGTTCTTCCACTTGATGAGATACTCTAAAATTGATTGATTTTGTAGCTATCAAGTTCTTGTTTCTATGACTGCTTCCAGTTCCAATATAATTTTTCCTTCCTCATCAATTTCTGGCAATATTGTTTGAACTGGGAGCTTCTCGCCTATAACCTTCTTTAAACATGAAACATGGAAAACTGGGTGCACTCGAGATGCTGCAGGAAGCTCCAATTTGTATGCCATAGTACCAATCTTTTGCAACACCTTGTACGGACCATAATACTTTGGTGATAATTTATTATCCTTCTTAGCTTGCTTGAGGGACATTTGTTTATATGGTTGTAGCCGTAGGAATACCCAATCACCTACATCAAAACTTCTTTCGTTGCGATGTTGATTTCTCTGTTGTTTCATTCTATTCTATGCCAACAAGAGGTTATCCTTTAAGAGTTGGAGGACTTGTTGTTGATGTTCGATGTGATGTTCCACTGCTTGAACCTTAGAATTTTCTCTTAAATATGATGTGATGGATGGTGGTTGATATCCATAAAGTGCCATAAATGGGGTCATTTTTGTTGCTGTATGGAAGGAATTGTTATACCACCATTCAACCAGAGGCAACCACTTGACCCATTGTGTCTGTTTATCAGATACAAAACAACGAAGATATCCTTCAAAACATTTGTTTACTATCTTAGTTTTCCCATTAGATTGAGGATGATAAGATGAACTATGAGCTAACTGAGTACCAAGACAAGAAAATAATTTTGTCCAAAAATTTCCAGTGAAAATGGGATCTCTGTCACTTACAATAATCTTCGGGTTTCCATGTAGCTTTTGAATTGTTTCCATAAATGCAGTAGAAACTATACTAGCCTTAAATGGATGTGATAATTCACAAAAGTGTGCATACTTGGTAAGTCTGTCAACTACCACGATGATGACACTCTTTCCCTCAGACTTGGGTAAACCTATGATAAAATCCATTGAAACCTCCTCCGAACGTTGGCTTGGAATGGATAAAGGTTGTAATAGACCCGGGGTCTTAATTGTTTCAACTCTATTTTGTTGGAAAACCAAACATTCTGCCACAAACTTATGAATATCTGATTTAAGGCCATCCCAAAAAAATTCATTCTTAACCCTATGGTAAGTTTTTAAAAATCCTGAGTGCCCTCCTAAGGGAGAAGTGTGCAATTCCATAAGAATATTTTGTTTGAATTGCAAATTCTTACAAAGGTATAAGTGATCTTTGTACCATAACGAATCATTTTTCCAGATAAATGTATCATATGTACTGGAAAATTGTTGTAACTTTCGAATAAGTGCCCACACTTCTTCATCATTCTTCCATTCCTCCCTTGCTTCGTTTATCCAATCTAGTTGGATAATAGGAATGCCGCACAACAATGCTTCCACATTCTCATCCTTTCTTGAGAGTGCATCTGCCACCACATTTTGCTTCCCTTTTTTGTAGATGATTTCAAAGTCATAACCCAACATCTTTGTGACCCAATTTTGTTGCTCTTCAGAGAATAATCTTTGTTCTAAGAAGTATTTAAGGCTATCATGATCCATTTTTACCTTGAAGTGTCTTCCCATTAGGTAGGGTCGCCATTTCTTAAGTGCATGTAGTATTGCCAACATTTCCTTCTCGTAAATAGCTTTGTGTAAAAACTTTCCCTTGATTGGTCGACTTTCAAAAGCAATGGGTATTTCATCTTGCATTAAAACAACACCAATTCCATTTCTTGAAGCATCACATTCCACAATAAAGGTTTTTGTGAAGTCCGGTGTAGCTAAGATCAGTGCTTGGCACATTGCCTCTTTAAGATGTTCAAAGGCCTTTTTTGCTTTTGGAGTCCATGAAAATGCATCTTTCTTCAATAATGTTGTTAGAGGTGCTGCCATTCTCCCATAATTATTAACAAACTTGCGATAATACCCTGTCAACCCGAGAAATCCTCACAGATGCTTTATGGATGTGGGGATTTTCCATTCCTTAATGGCTTTAATTTTGCTAGGGTCTACCATAACTCCTTCACGAGATACAATATGACCCAGAGATTCCACCTCTTGGACTCCAAAGAAACATTTGGATCTTTTTGCATATAATTGTTTCTCCTCCAATAGTTGTAGCACCCTGTCAACATGTTCAATATGATCCTTCCAAGACTTGCTGTAGATTAATATATCATCAAAAAATACTAACAAAAATTTTCTAAGGAAGGGTTTGAAAATGGAATTCATCAAACCTTGAAATGTAGAAGGTGCATTGGTAAGGCCAAAAGGCATGACCAAAAATTCATAATGACCCTCATGAGTTCTAAATGCTATTTTCAGAATGTCTTTAGTCTTCATTCTGATTTGATGATATCCTGAACGGAGATCCAACTTGGTGAAGTAAATTGAGCCATGCAATTCATCAATGACAGGAATGGGAAACTTATCTTTAATAGTGAGCTTGTTGAGCTCCCTATAATCCAGAAACATGCGCCATAATCCATCCTTTTTGTGCACCAATACTACTGGAGTAGAGAAAGAACTTTGGCTAGGTTCAATTATACTAGCCTCTAGCATTTCTGCAACCATACGTTCAATTTCACTCTTTTGGGCATAGGGATATCTGTACGGCCTGATGTTTGGAGGAAAACTTCCTGGAATTAGATGAATAGCATGATCATGTTCATGAATAGGTGGGAGACCTTTGGGAGTCTCAAATACCTTGGAATGATTGTCCAAGACCTTTTAGAGATATGGAGAAATAGATGATTCCGATGTGGAAACATCTAGCGAACATAATTGTGCAATTACACCTCTTTGTTCCTTTTTTAGAAGCTTTGTCATACCGTTAGAGCTGATTATCTTTCCTGGTTTCCCTGCAATACCCCTTAATTCAACTTCCTTTCCTTCCACAGAAAAGTTCTTGAAAGGTTCTTGAAAATTAAAAGCTATTGTACCCAAGGACTGTAGCCATTGGACTCCTCGTACAACATCAGCACCTCCCATTGGAATGGAAAGCATTGGGCTCATCAATACATATTCTCCCATGGATAACTTGATATTATGGCACTTTCCAGAGCAATTTATCGTTCCTACATTTGCAACCATCACTTGACACCCTGGTGCTAGATATAGGAAGAAATTCAATTCTTTTGCTACCTTACAATGAATAAAATTGTGGGTACTTCCTGAATCAATCAACACTATTACCTTTTTCTTCTTGATTTGTCCTTCTATCTTGATGGTTTCAAGAGTGGTGATTCCAGCCAATGCATTACAAGATATGGTCAGATTCATTCCTTCTTTATTTAGGCTTTGTTCCTGCAGTATATCCTCTTCTTTTGACCTTTCTTGCTCCTTTTCTTCTTCCTCTTCACAATCTATGTAGAATAGTTTCTTCTCAGCACACTTATGACCTTTAGTGTATTTGCTAACACAACTGTAACAAAGCCATTTTGCTCTTTTTTCTTCCAATTGTTGTGGTGTCAACCTTATAGGTTGTGGAAGGCTAGGGGTAACAACACTTCCATGTTTATAGTTATGGCTGGTATGCTTCCTGGTTGCCATAATTTTGCTTTCCATTTTTCTTGCTAACCTGAATTCCTTCTCTAATGAATCAGGTTCCCAAAGGCGAACATCATGTTGGATATTATCCTTTAAAGTCCCTATGAACAAATCAATCCTATGCTCCTCTAGAATATTTTTTACTCTTATGCTCAATTTTTGGAACTCCTCAATGTGCTCCATTATTGAACCCTTTTGTTTGAGACTTATCAATTGGCTAAAAAAAGTGTTGCTTTTTGTGTCCACATAATGTGCTATCAATTCTTCTGTAAAAATTGCCCAAGTGATAATTTGTTTACGAGAGCAAAGCCATTGGTACCATACAAACTAATTTGGTTCCAAATATAAAGTTGCAATACATACCTTTTGTGTGTTTTGAACATTATTGAGATCGAAAAATTGCTCCATCTGTAATATCCATGTTGCGGGGTCCTTGCCATCAAAGTTCCTCATATCGATTTTTGGAATATGGTGGGTCTTCAATCCAACATTAGAGTCTACGGAATCATGATTAACATTTCTTTTTTTCTCATCGTGAGTTTCCTTACTACCCTTTCACCATTAGTGACCATTTCTTGTAGCAACTTATTCATATTTATCTTCAATTCTTCCATGTCTATCTTCAAATCTGTCTTCAAATCATCCATCTTAGCTTCCATGCCATTCATCTTAGCTTCCAAACCCTTTATCTTAGATTCCATGCCATCTATCTTAGCTTTTGTTAGCTTTTGTGAGAGTGACATTTGTTGCACTTGGTCTTGTAATTTTGATATATCATGTAGCATTTCTTCTTCTTCATGAGTCATGCTAGCACTTTCAGGTTGCTTACTAGGTGTTTGCATTTTCTTTCCTCAAGGCATCTGTTACCGATAATAATGCTCTTCTATGCCTTTTGAATTCTTCAAAATAATTTTTCAAACCAAGCTTAAGAAAAAAAAATTAAAAATCTACACGCCTTTTTTCACTTTGAAGGAGCTTGATATTGCCTCTAATGTATCTCTATAATTTTGGATCATCCAGTTCTAAAATTGCGATCTACAGTAGCCCTCTATGTCCTCTTTCCAATGCCACCAGTATGATCCAAATTGGATTCTCCAAGGAAGAGTTATGCCAAATCTCCCATAGTGACCTGATTATAGACTACTTCATTAGAGCGAACTTGTACGACATGCCACGTGTCCCTGTTTCGACCTTTGGCTCTGAAAAATATATACAAGAAACTACAGTCCATCCTCTTTCTATACCTTCTTACGAAACTTCAATCTTATCCTCAGAGAGAAAGTTATTACGATTTTCCCTAGGTCACCTGTTTGGAATGTAATTCAAGAGTCTGCAAAAAGACCAAATTCCTTAGATAATATCTCCACAAATATGACGTGAAAAGCTCTAAAATTCGGACCTTAGGTTCAGTGCGATTTCTTATAAAATGGGTTTTTTTTTTCACTTGTGAAACATCACAGAAAAAAATTTATAGCGAAAATTCCACGATGACCTATTTGGAGCAGTGAAACCCTAGAATCCAAAGCTCTGATACCAAATGTTATGAAACTAGCTCACAAAAAGATAGAAAAGATAGTTGAACGCCTTAGAATTTAGCCTCTTCGAGGGGCCAACCTCCTTTACATTACACAAATGAACAATTCTTGGATGATTCAAATGACAAAGCCTCCTTTCTATATATAGGAGTCTACCGAGTTACAATATAACCCAGTCGACCTAACAATAATAATATAAAGCCACAAAAATAATAATAGAGGGATTCTATGGGGCATAATAATAAAAATATGGGGACAATAGGGGCACAACAATATTAATAAGGGACACAACTACAACAGTAATGGAGTAATCACTAGTATTATAGGGAGCTAACACATGGAAGCTTGAATTCAAAAAGAGTATGAAAGTACATGTTTGAGATGTACCAAAGGAAAATCTTACAAGGGGACCATTCCCCTCATGTAGCAGGTCCATAGGTTTGAAACAACCTATGGAGTTTGAGATTCATGAATAAGAATCTCATGTATACAGGTGGAATAAAGCCCTCTATGGCTTGAATAAAATCACCCTAGGCGTAGTATGAGAGGATTGATAGCTGTTTGATGAAGCTGAGATTCACTAAGGAGTGAAACTGATCCAAACCATTATCCGAAGGTTGTGGATGATAGACCTCTCATGCTGGCAATTGATGCAGACGAACTATTTCTGACAGTTGCAGACCCTCTCATTTGCAAAAGTAAGAGGGAGTTGGATTCCAGACATATGTTTTGCAGTTAGCACGGGGAGCTCATATTTGGTTGAGCCTCACTAGATTGGTGCCAAGAATCTTCTGAGATGTCTTCATGGCACAATCTCTCATGGATTGAAATACACTACTGGAAATATGAAACTGCATGATTATTCGAATGTTGATTGGGTAGGCAGTGTGGAGGATCACTGGAGCACTTCTTAGTGTTGTTCCTCTTTGGATTCTGCTTCTATATAATGGATGAGCAGGAAGCAGAAGTTGGTTGTTATAAGCACCACCGAGACCATATACATATCTACAAGTATGATCTCATATGAAGCTGCCTGGTTGGGGAAGCTCCTTAGTGAGCTGTTTGTACACATGATGAATACCATTGTGATTCTTCGTAACAACCAGAGGTGGGATTTGATTATTGAGGAATCTCATATTCGATGATTGCTCTAGTAGATAGACATCAGATACTACCTTACCCAGGATATGGTAAGTCGATGAGCAAGGAGGCTCCATCGCACTGAGATGATGTACAGGTTGCTAAAGCCCCAGGGGAAAGATCAAATCTGTGATTTTCCCGAACGACTTGGAGTCGTCAAGAGACCCTTGTACAAGGGTCCTGCATGTTGCACATATTGAAGACTGGGAGCTCTGGGGGCTTGTGGTTCTTACTGGAGCAACATATGATGACAGGGTGACTCGCCCTCCCCTGGTGGTGCACACTGGGACAAGATGATTCGCTCTCTTGTGGGACAGGATGATTCACTCTCCTATGAACAGGATGATTTTCTGTCCTATGAACAAGATGATTCGCTCTCTTGTGGGACAAGATGATTCACTCTCTTTTGGAACAAGATGATTCGCTCTCTTGTGTAGTAGGATGATTAGTTCTCCTATGAGGTCTGGATGATGTGTTCTCCATGAAAAATGTAGTAGGATGATTAGTTCTCCTATGAGGACATGATTGATTAATTTCTCTTATCAAGGCATCCTACCCATGCAGTCTAGGACTCATGGGAAGTACCTCTCATCTTATCAATGAGCAGGGAAATGAAGATAGGGACCATAGTAGTATCGATGGACACATTGTTGTAACTACCGTACTCCCTATGCTAGGATGACCTTAATTGATCTAGGATCAATGATACTGGTCTGGGACTAGTGGTAGGAGTTGTACCTACTATGACGCTGACTTTGAGTCAGTTGAGACTAGTCTGGGACCAGTGGTACATACTCTGAGATTGACTTCGTGTCAGTGCAGGACTGGTCTAGGATGAGTGAGAGTGGTACATACTATGACGCCGAGTCAGTTGAGACTAGTCTAGGACCAATGGTACACTCTCTAAGTCTATGATACTGGTCTAGGACCAGTGGTAGGAGTTGTATCCGAGATGACTCTGACTTCAGGTCGGTTGAGACTGGTCTGGGACTAGTGGTACATACTCTAAGACTGACTTTGTGTTAGTGCAGGACTGGTCTGGGACTAGTGAGAGTGGTACATACTATGACGCTAACTTAGGGTCGGTTGAGACTGGTTTGGGACTAGTGGTACACTCTCTGAGCTTGCGATACTGGTCTGGGACGAGTGGTAGGAGTGGTACCTACTACGATGTTGACTTAAGGTCAATTGAGACTGGTCTGGGACCAGTGGTGTTATAGACATATTTGGGCACTGCAACCCCAATCACATATGTCCATAAACCAAGGGCTTCTAAACCCCTAAAAGTGTTTTTTCATACCTAAAGGAACAAGGTCAGATGATTACATCATCTCCCAGAAGTTCTCCATGAAAAACTACTCAGAACTAGTCAAAACTGGACCATACAAACTGCTCCATGCATAGGGTGTGATGCATCTCACCTATTACACATGGGGGTTGCGATGCATACTGGAAAGCCCTTCTGTAGGGTGCGATGAGCGAGAACAGACAAATGGAAAAAGCAGTTTGCTAGGTGGAAACCCAAAGAATCTTCCAGAAACTGCTCATATGACACTTGCCTCTCTGAATTTGCCCAGGGATGAGTAAGAGATCTGAAATCTCCAAGTGGAACCAAGAACTATCAGTGAAATGACACTAATCAAAATCCTAGAAGCTGACTCACTCTCCTATAAACATCTATATATGGATCCCTCATCCAAGAGATCCAAAGGCTGGAATTTTGTAATTTGCAAGGAAGTGTTGTTGGTTTCTCTTTGAAGACATTGTTGGGTGATCTTGCTTTGTATGAGGTGAAGAGGGCTTTCATGTTGGGAGGATGATGTTGGATCAGATAGCTTGGTTGTAATCCTCTCTTCTACTACTTCTATCAATAAAGCTATTTGAGTTTTCCTCCATATGCTTGTATATCTCTGAATCTTGTATTTGTATATGCATTTATATGGTTAATGTACATATGATCCTATATTTTTTATGGTTATAGATCTCTATGCTTTGATGGTATTTTGTTGCCTTGACTCTACAGGTGTTCTTTGAAGCGGGACAAGTGAGAAAGGAGTGGTGAAAGCTCTATCAAGGGAGAGAGGAAACGAGAAAGGAGACTAGTGAAAGACTGAGGTTGGTACTCTCTGCTTCTCTCTCATCTATCTCTCATAAAGGAAAACACAATTAACTTTAGTTTGTTTGTTTCTAAGATAGCTACCCGTCTTAGTGGGACTAGAAGCTCTGAAGGGAAACTAGTTTTCCCGATAACAAAATAGCGACTCCGTTGGGGATCGAATAGTTTGTTTGTTTTGTTACTGTTGTTTGCTTTATAAACCACAGACGAAGCCTGATGTTAAGCTAGCTAGCCTTTGAACTGCTTTCTCTATGCAACTGCAAAGTAGATCAACGCTGCTTCAGTCAATCTCCAGGTTGGTTTATGAACTGAACATCTAGCTTGCAAACATCCTAAGTGCCCTGGTGGTAGCTCAAATAACCTCATTAGATCAGCCCCTATACTTTGTGTTTACTGACAATCATTAGCTCAGCCTAAATCCCTGAACTTAGCTGCAAACTGTGAGTGAAAACCAAGCTCAGTCTCATCCCTGGTCCATCGCACTATCTCCTCTTGGCAACCTAGATGCATCGCACCTCCCGTGTGTTGCAGGTGAGATGCATCCCTATTTCCCTGTGTTACAGGTGCGATGATTGAATGAGACTGTTTCTGCCTCCAGATTTTGGTTTTTTCTTCATTGTCTTCAGCTTTATTCAGTAGTTTTGTTGTCTATGATCAGTATATCTCTGTTGAAACCATCTTCCTTTGCATTATTCAGCCTCCATCAGAAGGAATTGTGAATGTTTTTTTATGTATTTTTCATCATTTACAGTTCTCCTTTGCAAATAGTAGCTTAATTGAACTATCATCCTTTGATTTGAAAGTGTTGCAAGTGTCGTTTTCAATCAAGGAAAAGAGTGTTACAAAGAATTCCATTTTTAGATAGTTGATTACACTTTTTCCATTGTGTTTGGTTTGAATCATTAGTATTTAAAGTGTCGAAAGTAGTATTAAATTCAAAATCCCAAAGTGTCGTCTTAACCTTACTTTCGTTTTTTGAAAAGAAAATTGTTAGTACTGTCACTTTGAAAGAAAATAGTTTAGATCTATACTTAGTTTTCTTTTTTTCATTCTCACATTAAGGAAACTGAAAAACAATACATGCATGTGCATTTGAATTAAGGCTACATGCTGAAGTTGATTTAGGAAAAGTGCATCTAGTGTGTGCTCTCTACTCTATGTTGAAAGAATTTCATCTCTCTTTCCTTAGTAGCTAGGATTTTCATCGCAAAAAGAAAGTAAATGACTATTTATCATCTTAGATTGCATATTTAGGAATTGTATATCTACATCACGTGGTGAACCTTAAAGGAAAACCTCTTAAGAAAGATCAACTGTAAAATAAACTTCAATGAACATAAAAACA
Source organism: Pinus tabuliformis (assembly GCA_031772625.1). Classification (NCBI taxonomy): domain Eukaryota; kingdom Viridiplantae; phylum Streptophyta; class Pinopsida; order Pinales; family Pinaceae; genus Pinus; species Pinus tabuliformis. The sequence continues at coordinate 726,536,085 of CM062814.1, forward strand.
CTTTGGAACCTAACGCACAACATTTAGAAGTCTAGGCTAGAGACATATTTCGACGTCATAAAGCCTGGTAACTAATGCTTTCATCATAGGTTGGGTGATTCCTACTCTTTGAGACGACAAGTGCTAGTACAGACTTGTGCTCCCATGTACCATCGAGTATATATTGGGATACCGCTATAGGATACATCCTTTATCCTTAGGAAGCCGTGTCTACCGCCCTATCGATTGCAATGCACTAAACATAGCATTCGGGAAGATTCATTGTCGTACTATAAAAATTATTCTACAGTTTTGTGATTGGTTTGGTAATCCTCTCTGTCTAGATTCCTAGAGTAGTCACTTTCATTCCTTTTCAGGCTCCTTAAAATAAAAGGTCCATCTGAGCATTTTTCACTTCAGGCTCATTAAAAATCGAAGGCGACTAGAGTCATCTTTAGCTTTTTCTCGACTCTTAAAAATTGAAAAAGCAAGTTGTGTCAAAGCGTCATAAAATTTATTTTAAATCGGAATAACATCACTATTCCCTCATTGGTCTTAGGTTGAGAAAATGGAGCCTACCAATCAAGGATTTCCCCTTGGAGGAAATCCTAGTCCCTTCTCCTCTTGGGGGGATGTTAGTGCTCCACACATGGCCACATTGTCCCTTCTAGGACTCACAATTGGCCTGCCAGTATGGCTTTTCTCGACCTCTATCGTTCAAAACACTGCAATTCCTCAGCAATCCAATCAACAACAAGATGAAGTTGCTCCCCAACCTTCTACTTCATTTTTTCTCCCTCTCCTTCTTCCTCTTCGCTTGGTGAAGTTAGTCACACTAAAAACCAAGTCACTGAGAAGAAGAAGAAAGGGAAGGAGAAGAAGAAGAAGAATCCAACAGCAAAACAGGGCAACCGTACATCATCTGGCGAAAATCCACAAACTACACCTTCCAAACCTAAATCTCCATGTGTCATTTGCAAGGGAGACCACTATCATCGAGATTGTCCCTACATCCCATGGATCTTGAGGGACTAATCTCCCTGCTTGCACAATCCGGTGTCTTCAACCGCTGATGATCATGTTGAGATCACACTGTCAACTAGTGAAAACGAAATCAATGAACAAAAAGGAAGATCCAAATTTCCTTGTAGACTGTGTGAAGGCGACCATGCCCTCCACCATTTTCCCTTCCTAGAAAAAGCTAAGAGAGTCTTGGATAACTGTCCTGCTTCCCCGCAGCGGCTTCCTCCCGTATACAAAAAACTATTGCAGAGTCCATCGCTAGTTGAAAATCCGACTAACACACTTTTGTTGTTGGTTGAAGCACCTATCATTGAAGATAAACGCTCTGAGTCCACACCAGACCAAATTCAACAAGTCGAGACGGTAGTCAACCCGATCTTGTTTTCAAAGGGTCCACCTTCAGATGATATTGTCACCAAGGAGAATGAGAATGAAACCATTTAAAGTCTCTTTGTAAACACAAACTCCGATGAACATGGGGGCAATCTACCCATTCCTTTACCGCAGGAAGGAAGTTCGTCAGAGATTTATCCGGCCATTTATTCGGTCCCACCTCGAAGCAACCTAGTCGTTTCCTTCGATTGGAATCTACTAGGCAGAAGCCGCCTACCATCTAATTTACCATTCCAAATCATAGTACAAGCTTACAGAATGATCATGGTTGGTACTATTATAGATGAAGGAGCTTCTGTGAGTATCCTTTCCTCAACTACTTGGAAAGCACTTGGTTCGCCATCGCTTTTGCCTGAGATTCGAAATCTAACAGGCTCCTTCCAAATTTTACTATAACTTTGAGAACGAAAACCATTCATCTAAACGTGATGGTAGTCAAAGGGCCATTAGATTACAATCTACTCCTTTGGGGTGACTACATTTATAGCATGGGAGCCATCGTTTCCTCACTTTTCTGAGTGATGTGTTTTCCACATGAAGGCAGAGTTGTCCACCTAATTGACCAGCTTTCGTTCCCCGGTTGAAACATAGCTATTAGTCAAATGCCATCCCTAACTGGTATTTTTGCACAAGGAATTTCTCATCAATCTCCAGTCCTCCCATCCCGATGATCACGAGTAATTCGATGATTGTGACTGAAACCCAGGAGGCATGCACCCTGGTCTTCTTCGACAGGAAAACCCTAGATATAAGGTAGGTTTCCACGTAGGAATATGACTATTCTGATACCCCTGTCCATTTAGGTAAATGGATTTGGACTGGAAAAATATTCCCTCGTCAAAGGTTATGTGATTAGGACTGACAAAGTCACTTTTTTCCATTTCAATGGACATCGCCAAGGAGGTGTTTTGTCTATGACGTAGATGGAACAATCTTTCTAATGCAAGAACTTCCATATGGTGACCTGGAAACTCTACTTTATACCTAGGGGCATGCAAACCTTTTTGCATGCAAGTGAAAAGTGACCATTTATTTTCTTAGTTTGTAGGCTCTTAACCCTTTAGACTCATAGGTTGGTCATTCCTAGCTTGCATAACGAAAGGCTTCGGAGCAAAGTTGCACATTGGGCAAGCTCCCTAAAAAATGAACCTACTAATGAGACATCCTTATTATACGACTGGCACGAGTAGTTTTACGCGAACTTCAACCTCGTTAAAAAATAAATCTAGTCGTGAGCAGTTTTATGCGAAGTTCAAGCTCGTTAAAAACTAAACCTAGCAATGAGCATATGTTCCCCTAGTGTTCAAGCTCATTATAAATTGAACCCACCTTCGATAAATAACCATTGCAATTGCGCAATTATTAGCTTTTGAACCTTGGTCATGTTCTTACCATCACCTCCACTCTTTTTTTAGTCCATCATACGCCTCCATTTGATTGTTTACCCTTTTGAGAAACAGCTGCAATGAGTGATTCTATTAGCCACCTTCTTTACACTGCCATGATTGAAAAGTTCCAAACCTTACCTAGAACCAGTTGTTATCCAAAAACATCACTTGTTCCTCAAAAACGACTCTCCTTTAAGCTCTTTTCACCTGACTCGTAAAATATGAAAAGATTGCTGAGCAATTGGCCTCCCTAGATCGTTAAAGCAATCGGAAGTGCCATCCCTCCTCTAGATTTTAATCTTTTTGGACCTGAGGGATTATTACACAAAAAGATCGAGCGCTTGTCTTGTTCGGCTCGTTAAAACTATCGAAAAGTCATCCCTTTCGTATTATTTTACACTTTTTCAAACTTAAGGGATTACATTATGAAAAAGGACCACTGGAGTTGCCTTTCCGTCCCTTTTAGACTCTCTAAAATTGAAAAGGACCGAGTTATCTTTGTCGTTAAACTCGTTAAAAAAATAGCGACAAACTTGTCCATGCAGGCAAGAGCGAGTTTCATTGTCGCTAGGCTCGTTAAAACATAGCGACAGGTTTTCCCGAAGGGAAAATTATAGAACAAGCATATGTTATCCTCCTCAAGCTTAACAAAAATAAAGAGGTACTAGTCAGCAATGACTGGGGAAAAAGGGAAGAAAACTTGAATAGCTTCATTGGTAGCAGGTCGCTCTTGAACATGACACTTTCACTCTGTCACCATGATTGAGTCGGGTTGGGTTATTCCGTTCACCGGTCATATCACCATTGGTCCACCGTACCATCCATTTTTGGGGTTAACACTACCAATCCATTTCAGTGTCGCTGATATGTTCAAGAGAAGTCGCTCAAAGAATTCACCAACCTAGCTAACGTCTCATCCATTGCAATACCTTCACTCTCCATTTTTCATGACTGCCACCCTGAACCTTGTATCATCAAATCATTTTCACCTCCACAAAATCATTTGCTCCGTTCCGTGTCGTAGATGTGGGATTCATTAAGGCCCTCCTATGACGGGTCACTTCTTGTTGACATTAGCTCATTATCCAAGAAGTTGACTTAGGGACAACCCTTTCAATACTTTGAAGCTTGCATGCCTCAATGGCAAGTTTCTCACTTCCGGTGGCAGGTTTACATCAATGGCCTTCGATCGAAATATATTACGTGGTGTTCAACATCATCTCATACATTCACACCACGTGAATTGTACTGTATTACCTTGAGGGTCATTATCATTATAGGTGATTCTTCTCAGGCCTGTTAACAGCTTACATCATTGGCTGGTAATCAGGCGATGTCTTTCCATGTTCGACATCAGAACATCTTTTCACATGGATCAACTTGTACTTCGGTCGAAGATTGAACGACTTTGAAGACCCCGGATCTAGTTTCATCCATCCAGGCTACAATATATTCAAGAAAATAAAGGCATCAAATGTACAACTGCACAGATAATCATCCAAACTAAAGGATGATGGCTCTACCAGAATCATCGGTCTGCCACACAGACAATTGTCTGTCTTATGTACATGAATATGAATTTATAAAGCTAAGCATGGGAATGCCCACCTCAGCTAGATCATGAAAATATTGTGAAGATAACATATTGTATTGTATCTTATTACAGGTCACCTTCCAGTTCGAAAAACCTTGGATCCTCATTATAAAGCATTTCACCCGACATCAAAAGATTTACGACCTCATGCTTTAGGGGGCAACTGTTATAGATATATTTGGGCACTGCAATCCCAATCACATATGTCCATAAACCAAGGGCTTATAAACCCCTAAAAGTGTTGTTTCATACCCTAAAGGAATAAGGTCAACTGATTACATCATCTCCTAGAAGTTCTCCATGAAAAACTACTCAGAACTGGTCAAAACTGGACCATACAGACTGCTCCATGCATAGGGTGCGATGCATCTCACTTATTACACATGGGGAGTGAAATTCATACTGGAAACCCTTCTGTAGGGTGTGATGAGTGAGAGAAGACAAATGGTAGAAGTAGTTTGCTAGGTGGAAACCCAAAGAATCTTCTAGAAACTGCTCATATGACACTTGCCTCTCTGAATTCGCCCAGGGATGAGTAAGAGATCTGAAATCTCCAAGTGGAACCAAGAACTATCAGTGAAATGACACTAATAAAAATCCCAGAAGCTGACTTACTCTCCTATAAACATCTATATATGGATCCCTCATCCAAGAGATCTAGAGGCTGGAATTTTGTAATTTGCAAGGAAGTGCTGTTGGTTTCTCTTTAAAGACATTGTTGGGTGATATTGCTTTGTATGAGGTGAAGAGGGGTTTCATGCTGGGAGGATGATGCTGGATTAGATAGCTTGGTTGTAATCCTTTCTTCTACTACTTCTATCAATAAAGATATTTGAGTTTTCCTCCATATGATTTCATATCTCCGAATCTTGTATTTGTATATGCATTTATGTGGTTAATGTACATCTGATCCTACATTGTTTATGGTTATAGATTTCTATCCTTTGACAATATTTTGCTACCTTGACTCTATAAGTGTTCTTTGAAGCCGGACAAGTGAGAAAGGAGTGGCGAAAGCTCTATCAAGGGAGAGAGGAAACGAGCAAGGAGACTAGCGAAAGACTGAGGTTGGTACTCTCTGCTTCTCCCTCATCTATCTCTCATAAAGGAAAACACAAGTAACTTTAGTTTGTTTATTTCTAAGATAGCTACTATCTTAGTGGGACTAGCAGCTCTAAATGGACACTATTTTTCCTGACAACAAGTGGTACGCACTCTGAGACTGACTTTGGGTCAGTGGAGAATGGTATGAGACATTCTCGATCAATTCTTCTTCTTCATAGTTTAGCATAGCCAAGTTGAGCAGAGCCAGAGCCAGCAGAGCTTAGTAGAGCAGAGTAAAGCTAGCAAAGCTGAGCATAGCAGAGCAAAGCTAGCAGAGCTGAGTAGAGCTTAGTAGAACTGAGCAGAGCATAGCAGAGCCAGCAGAGCTGAGTAGAGCAGAGTAGAGGTAGCAGAGCTGAGTAGAGTTGACCAGAGCAGAGTAGAGCCAAAAAAGCTTAGCAGAGTAGAGCAGAGCCAGCAGAGCTGAGCAGAGTAGATCAGAGCCAATAGAGCTAAGAAGAGCTATGCATAGCAATGTAGGGCACTGATGGCAGAGATAGTACAGTCAGACTTATGGATCAGCAAATGGAGTTCTCCCTAGTTGAGAGGGTGTGTTAAAATTGGAAACTAGGGCCAAACTCCATGTGGTTCAACTTATTTATGGTAGCTAATATTTTTATTGGATCACTCTCATCGAGAGGTGTAGGATTGATCTAAAGATCGTCCGATTTCGATAAGTATTTATGGAGATATGAATTTATTTAGATTATGGAATTATCATCTAGCCGACCTGCAACTTGAGTAGGCTTAGAAGCCCAATGGAGGTGTCTAATCATCACCTACACGTTAGTATAAATAGAAGAGGATTTGAAGTCATTTGCAACTCACCTCAAGTGATCTCCTCTCCATGTCTTGGGTTTTTGGAGAAGGAGATACACTAGGGATTACGCTGGCCTAATATGATGATGCCCTAATGGATAACACAGTCATGAATCCACAAGCAATGGAGATGATACGTGAAGGGCATCTGCAGTAACGTGAAGGGTAGCCACAGTAACATCAAAGGGTAGCGGTAGTAATGTGAAGGGTAGCCGTAGTGGAAACTCAACGTTGTAATGAAGGACCACACCACGCAGTCCATACAAGGTAAGCACAGTTAGGCAAAAGGAACGCAGTCATGGTAGCAAACTTAACAACAACACTCAAACCTTATACGTTGTCCTGTAGACTCATATACATGCAGGCCCTAGATCTAGTAGCGTGGTAGAGATACGTGAAATATATACGCAACAACATAGGTCATACATGGAATACGTCATACACGGAATACGTTGCAATTAAACGTTGTAATACACAACAATTCTATACACGTAGTCATACAATATACCTTACAGTCATATAATATACCATGCAATCATATCCGTAATAAATATATTGGAACGCAATACCAGACAGTCATATATATGGGGTATGGAACACAGAAGGAATGTAATCATATGTATATGTATGGAACGCATTCATATCAAAGGAACGTAGTCATTTAAATGGAATGCAGTCAGATATATATGCCTCATGATGGAACGCAGTTATATATATACATGCTATGTATGGAATACAGTCATATCCCTGATTCACACAGCTAACCCTATTCTAAAAACGATGGGACTGCATGGAGTATTGTGTGGAACTATAGCCTAAGCTACTTTGTTAGGCTACAAGCCATAATAAGAAGCTAAGGCTGATATGTATAATAACTCCATGATGAAGCAAAAGAAAGATAGAATGGGCAGCATTATGAGCAGCATGATGTATGATATAATGTGCATGGGCAGCACAATGATACATGGAGCATGGGTAGTAGCATGATGTTTGATCATGTGCATGGGCAGCATGATGTATGAGATCATGAGCAGCATGATGGTGTTACATGGTAAGGTGCAGCAAATGGATGAGATGCAACATGATGATAGGTGAAGCCGTTACCTTGGAGAATCAGTTGAAGCAGAATGTCTTCAACTGATCTTATCATTATAAGAAATGATCTATGCTAGATCTATATAAGTCAAAGTATTGACTTCTGTTGTAAATGTACTATCTCTCTCTCTCTTTCTCTGCTAAACTTTGAAGAACATAAAATAAGAATTGATCAAGGGTTTCCTAACACATTGTGGGATTTGTCCCTGGCTAGTGCCACATCTTGTGTCCTCTTGTCTTGGCTTGTCTTCTGTGATTTATATTTATGTTCTATCTATAGTTTACTTTAATGTTGATGTGATTTCTAACGTTGAAAATTTAAATAAATTGCTCTGGCATAGAACATACCTAAAGTTAACAATATGGTTAGGTGGAAAACCGGATGGTTCAAATGAGTTGGTTAAGGGATCAAAGATGGATCATATTCTCAGCGATTGGACTTGAATATCTCTTCAGGTATAATTTTTATTGTCCTAAAATTATAGTATAGCTTTAGCATAAAATAAAAAGTAGAAATTTAAATTATTGTAAGAATCTAATTTTTGTTTAAGCTTATGTTATTTGGAATCTTATTGGATAGTTGAAAATGAAGACTAAGATTGGTCTATATGAATGGATGTTTAGATCTCAAGATGTAATGGAATTATTAATGGTGTAATCTATTGTACTAACATTGATATTGTTGCTTTTGAGAAAGGAAAGACAAATATTGTTGAAGGTAATGGAAATAAAGAAATTCCAAAGGATTTGGGTAAGAGTTCATGAGTTACGGTTTTGTTTCGTGTAATTAGAGACATGTTTTCGAAAAGGTTTCAGGATATTTTGCAATGTGTTATCATTATGCATGAATAAGTGTTAACTTGTAGCCTACTAGAGCAAGAAATGGATGCATACCTAAAATATACCAGGAGGATTCACTAGATCAGCAGTTGAAATAAAAATGTTAAAAAAAAAAAACAACATGGAGAACAAGAATATTAAAGAGAATATTTGAGGTAATTTTCAATCATTATGTATTGCAATAGTTCAAGATGCTTTCCATGGGTTTGTATGGATGATTGAATGAAAATAATTTTTGATGAATCTCAAAGCCCATCAATTCACCTATATTGGATGAAATGATTTTGAAAGGAATTTAGACAATATATAAGTAATTATAATTGAATTATAGGTTGTTATTTGTTTTTCATAGCTGTAGATTCAAGCTTGCATGCTATCTGTTTGAAAAAAATTGTAAATGAAATTCCTAGAGTCAACATATTTGCTAGTTTTTAAAAATGCATCTATGCATGGTTTCATACCGATTGAGGACAACATCAAGGAGTATCCGAGCCCCAAGGTCTTGTAATCCCTAATTTGATTCCAAAAAAATACTTTTCAAAATCCAGATTGTAAATCGGGGTGATTTCGCAGATTGTCGTTGTCAACTTTTTGCGTCTGTTGTCAAGTTTTGGTTGAAAGCATAAGATGGTTTAGTCATTGTTTTAATATTTTTTCATTTGAAGAAAATTAATATGTAAATTTTATGAGATAAATAGATTGAGGGAGAATATTATATTCATGTGAAATTTCCTAAAGAGATTGTGGCTTGCAAGTGTTTGACAAAATGCCTCAATGGTTGTAGATTGCATGTTTGCAAAGTGTTTGTTAAAGGCCTCCATGGCTGTAGATTGCATGCTTGCAAACTGTTTTTCAAAAGGGTTCAATGGCTGTAGTTTGTAGATTGCATGCTTGCAAAGTGTTTGTCAAAAATTCTAATGGATGTAGTTTTTGTGCATACAAATTGTTAGAGTAAATGTCCTACTTAGTCTAGCTTTTATGCACTAGAAAATTTATGAATAGATTATTTAATGGATGTAGCTTCCTATGTCTGCGTGTTTTTGTATGAATGTGAAACTAAATTTAAAAATTTGTTGAAGTGTGAATAGAGAATAAGGAAGTTGTTACTTTTATTATCTAAAGATTTCACTTAAAAAAATGGTTGTTGTTGGAAGCAATTTTACAGTGACTAATTCTGTAGGAATTTGTGCAACTGAGCATAATAAGTTTCATATGAGTTGCATGTATTCATATGTTTATTCTTGTGCTTCAATGACTACAGAAAACAACTATATGTCCCCAATTTATGCAGTTCCATTGTTTTACTTATGCATTTTGAAGAATAATATGCTTTTGAATTGGTAACATTAATTTCTTTTGCTACAACATTCATTATACAATTCTCACGATTAAAGCATTAGCTTAATAATTGGGATTGGGAATTTTAATCGATGAATTTGGAAATGTTGTTGGTTCAATATATTCTGTGATATTCAAGGAAAGTTATCCCCAACTTCTTATGCTATATTCCTACATTGAAATAGTTGAAGGAATATGATTACATGATAGCTACGTTAGTCAAATTATGAGTAAAACAAATATAAAATAAAAATAAAAATTGAGTAATAGTATTCAATGTGACCTTTACTTCTCTATACTATTAATGGTTGGTAAGGTGGGACCTTACATATGGTATCAGAGCCAGGTTAAAACACTATGGCCTAATGGGTCGACATGCTCTTTTGTAGGTTGATGTACGAATGGTCATTTTACATGCATGTTGAACTATTGTGTATGTAGACTTGGAAGCATATTTGTTGCATAAAAGATATTATTATTATTATTATGCCATTTAGAAACTCGTGAAAGTAAAATAATGACTTCTTATATACCTTTATATTTTTGTTAAGACAAATTATAAGAAATATGATAAAGGACTCAAAGACATGTAGGGAAAGGATGTTCTTGAGAAGTTGGGGTTAAACCCAAGCATGCGAATGGCTTTATTTTCAATGGGTGAGTGAGATACGTGGAGTAGATGCATGGTTGTATATATGTTTAATGCATCATTATCAATGTGATGTGGGCCTACTAGCGATCTCTACTAGTTGACATTGTATCTACCAAGAAAAATATTAGCCTAATCTAAAATATATATGATGACATTGGTGTGTATTCTTTAGGAATGTGTAACAAGTGTAAGGCCAATATTCAATTAACAAGATGATTGAGTTCATCTTGTTAATCTTGACTCTTTTCTTACCTACACTAATGGAAACTTAACAAAAGCTACCTTGAAGGATGTCACTTTTAACTGTGAATGTAGATTCAAGAGTAATGTATGTGCATTAATTTGATGTGTTAAAATATGATTTGGGAATACATTATTCATGAGTAAGAATGGAATTCCGATGATTTCTTTCACATGAATTTGTGTAGTTTGGGTTGAATTTATGCATCAAATAACTTGAAATTACTCAAATAGTAGGTTGAGGTATGACATTCCTAATAAAAAGGAGGCTTAAATGACTAGTGCATGAAGAGTTGTGGAAATCATTTGAAGGAACACTTGAAGGTTATGTTTTACCTAAGTTATGTATGGGTGTGGAATCCATACTTGCATATATATATGAGTTGATGTATGGGTGTGGAATCCATACTAGCATGTATCTATGAGAAAATGTATGGTTGTGGAATCCATAATAACATATATCTATGAACTAAGTAATGAGGTAAGGTATGGGTGTGGAATCCATACTAACATATATGTATGAGCTAAGTAATTCTTCTGGTTAAAATAAACAAGAATACTTTGATGAAATCTCAGACATGATTAAGTAGGATTGATTATGTGTAATTAATGTTAAATGGATAGAGATTTGTAACATGAATTTTCTTGAGATTTAAATCCATTATTTTATTTTTATTACAAATGAAGATACTAAGATTGGTATACTAAACACCATTAGGTGGTTTAGAATGTTTGGAATAATTGATTTTGATATATGGAGTCAAGTGTGAACTAGGTATCTATCCTCGAGTATTTAAATTATTTTATATGTGTTGGATTTAGGTAGAATTAAAATGATCTTGAAATGATTGAAATGTTGAAAAATATTATTGTGATAAGTTGATGAAATATCCTTTCTATTGGCTCAAGACAAGTTAGGTATAGGAAAGCCATAATAGTCTCTTTAATTATTTTTACAGATGAATATTGGTTGAATTCTATTTAACTAAATTAATTAGAGAAATTATGAGGATTGGACTCATGAACTGCTCTAAACTATTTCTAGTTAGGTGATCGAGTCAAAGTTCATATTGTTTATGAAATTGATGAACTGCTTTCTTGGAATTTGATTAACTTGTATACTGTTAAGAGAATAACATGTTTAGAAGATAAACATTTTATGTGGTGAAAAGTTTGTTTTATTTAAACTTAAAGAAAAATTTATGTGATTAATGAAAAGCTTAGTTGAGTTCTTGTTTTACAAGAAGTGATCTTTTTTGATGGAGAAATTGAAGGAAAGTGAGATCACATTTTGATGAATTGGAATTCTTGCATGATTTAGAGGCCTAAGATGATTGTATTATATGTGGAATGGAAGAGATTGAAGGATTTAGGACATTTGTTCTTAGATGTATAGTTGTATGAGTAGTTAGTAATCCTGCAAAAGGTTATAATCTTTTGAGAGGTAGTAAGAAAAAAAAAATTATCCTTAGGCTAGAAATATCATTATGATAGTCTAAATCTTATTTAAAATCAACATGATTCTTCACAATTTGAGGAATGTATCTTTTTCATGATATGTTTTTGTTTGTTTGTGTGTATGTATTAATAGTAAGGAATAAGACGTGAAACCAATGGATTGATTAATTATTGAATAGAAATTACAAGTGATTTTATAGTGGGAAAACAAGTTGACTTATAGTTATCAAGATAGATTCAATAATATAGATATTGAATTTGTATAATTATGAAAGTTGTTCTTGATTACAAGCCACTTTCGAAAAGATATATTTAATTATTTTTGGAATGAATATCTTCTAACTAAATCATTCATAATTGATTCTCAAGTAAGAAAGTGAATAATAATGAAGATTATGGGAATTAAAGGAATGGTCTATAATAAAAAAGTGGGTCAATGAGGACTGTATGTAACCTTAGCTTGTTAGTCTAAAAAAAATGGTGTCTCAAACCTAAAATTGTGATTTTTCCTAAAAATTAAGAATTTAGTAAAAACTATACATAAATCCTAAATATTTTTATTACAAGAATATCTTATGGAATGAAAAGGGGAAACTTGGATTGAGAAGACATAAATTAAGTGAGATGTAGGTTTTATATATGACATCATATTATTTTGCATAGTTTCACTAGCAATTGTATGTGGATGATTTTATGCTTCTTGTTTGCAAATTTGATTGTTGGATGGGATGGACCATTATTGTTTTTTTTCTTTTTTACAACCAATGTGTGAGCTGTTTATAGCTTGCCAAGCTCAACGTACTATAGAACCATGAAGATGACACATGTAGGATTCATGTAGACTATGAAAAAAAACATGTAGAACACCAAAATATTATAGATATCTTAATTAGATGTCATATCAATTACATAAAATAGTATTTTGATACGGTACTATAAACTGTATGGTTGCTTTTGATATAGAAATATTTGGCATTTTATATAGAAACATGCCTAATATGGCATGAATATATTTTATACTTGATTAAGAATGGTATGTTTCAGTTTTCATGGAGTTGCTTCCAATTTAGAAAACATTAAACTATGGTTTGGCATGAAGAAAACGATACCAAATACATATACATAAGGGTAACACCTTAGTGATAGGAGAATTGAAAATAACTAGGTATCTTATGACTGTAGAAAAAACTTCGGTCCAAGTTTAGCCCAAGAGGGGGAGTATGTAGTGTCCTTTATTTTGCAGATATCTTTCATGACACTTAGAGAGGGTGGTTTTGATATAATGATATAATACTATGTGTGAAAAAATTAGAGTGTAGACAATTTCTTTCGAAATGATTTTGAAATTCCTAATCTAAATTATTATGTAGCTCTACCTAGTGGAGCTGACCATGAGTGGTGTTGGGAGGAAGTGAAACTTATCCTCCTCAGCTTGCCTTGGATATCTCTCTACTACTATATTTTGGTACTTTTTGTGATCTCTTACAGCTCGGGGGTTCCAGGGGAGAAGTTCTCCCTGGATATGGTTGGGTGGAAAACCAGATGGTTCAAATGAGTTGGTTAAGGGATAAAAGATGGATCATATTCTCAGCGATTGGACTTGAATATCTCTTCAGGTATAATTTTTATTGTCCTAAAATTATAGTATAGCTTTAGCATAAAATAAAAAGGAGAAATTTAAATTATTGTAAGAATCTAATTTTTGTTTAAGCTTATGTTATTTGGAATCTTATTGAATAGTTGAAAATGAAGACTAAGAGTGGTCTATATGAATGGATGTTTACATCTCAAGATGTAATGGAATTATTATTGGTGTAGTCTATTGTACTAACATTGATATTGTAGCATTTGATAAAGGAAAGACAAATATTGTTGAAGGTAATGGAAATAAATGAATTCCAAAGGACTTGACTAAGAGTTCATGAGTTATGGTTTTGTTTCGTGGAATTAGAGACATGTTTTAGAAAAGGCTTCAGGATATTTTGTGAAGTGTTTGACAAAATCCGTGAATGAGAAATGCTATTATTATTTTTATCATTATGCGTGAATAAGTGTCAACTTGTAGCCTACCAGAGAAGGAAATGGATGCATACCTAAAATATACTAGGAGGATTCACTAGATCAGCCATTGAAATAAAAATGTAAAAAAAAAAAATAAGATGGAAGACAAGAGTTTTAAAGAGAATAATTGAGGTAATTTTCAATCATTATGTATTGCAATAGTTCAAGATGCTTGCCATGGGTTTGTAAGAATGATTGAATGAAAATAATGTTTGATGAATCTCAAATTCCATCAATTCACTGATAATGGATGAAATGATTTTGAAAGGAATTTAGACAATACGTAAGTAATTATAGATTCAAGCTTGCATGCCATACATTTGAAAAAAATTGTAAATGAAATTCCTGGAGTCATCATATTCGCTGGTGTTTAAAAATGCATCTATGTGTGGTTTCGTACCGGTTGAGGACAACATTAGGGGGTAATCATGCCATTAGGACCTGTAACCCCCGATTTGATTCCAAAAAAAGAACACTTTTCAAAATCCAGATCATAAATTGGGGCGATTTTGCAGATTGTTGTTGTCAACTTTGTGTGTCTATTGTCAAGTTTTGGGTGAAAGAATTAGATGATTTAGTCATTGTTTTAATATTTTTTCATTTGAAGAATTAATATATAAATTTTATGATCTAAATAGATTGAAGGAGAATCCTATATTCATGTTAAATTTCCTTAAGAGATTGTGGCTTGCAAGTGTTTGAAAAAATGCCTCAATGGCTATAGATTGCATGTTTGCAAAGTGTTTGTTAAAAGGCCTCAATGGCTTTAGATTGCATGTTTGAAAAATGTTTGTCAAAAGGTCTCAATGGTTGTAGTTTATCGATTGCATGCTTGCAAAGTGTTTGTCAAAACTTCTAATGGATGTAGTTTTTGTGCATACAAATTGTTAGAGTAAATGTCCTACTTACTATAGCTTTTATGCAATAGAAAATTTATGAATAGATTATTTAATGGATGTAGCTTCCTATGTCTACAATGTTAGAAAATTATATATTATAGAGCAATGGAAGACCTAAAATATATTGCAGAAATAAAAACACAGAAAACACATAAAACAAGAGAGACACAAATATACGTGGTTCACCCTATTTGAGCTACATCCACAGGAAACATCTAGTCCTTCCTTTTATATTATCCAGCAAACTGAAGAGATACAACCTATAGTAGATTCAATGTAACTCCCTCTTCGATCTCACACAATCTCCTCTCTCTTTCTCACTCAAAATACAAATCTACATAGACGCAATACAATTCCCTCATATATAGCGAGGGGTTGCCTTCTAGGGAAAAAAAACCCTAAATTAAACATAACTTCTACCATCAGATCTCCACCTAATGAATAGCCCAAATCTCTACAGTGCAAAGATTACGGGCGAAGTTGCCACCACATTATGAATTGGGGTCCAATGTGGTGATACCTATGAATAAAGAAGCTAATCAGGCTCCACACCCAACATGTAAGCTTTTGTATGAATGTGAAACTGAATTTAATAATTTTTTGAAGTGTGAATAGAGAATAAGGCACGTGTTACTTTTATTATCTAAAGATGTCATTTAAAAAAATGGTTGTTGTTGGAAACAATTTTACAGTGACTAATTCTGTAGGAATTTGTGCAAATGAGCACAATAAGTTTCGTATCAATTGCATGTATTCATGGGTTCATTCTTGTGCTTCAATGATTGTAGAAAACAACTACTTGTCTCCAATTTATGCAGATTCATTGATTTAGTCAACACATTTTGAAGAATAATATGCTTATGAATTGGTAACATTAATTTCTCTTGCTGCAACATTCATTATACGATTCTCACGATTGAAGCATTAGTTTAATAATTGGGATTAGCAATTTCAATTCATGAATTTGGAAATGTTGTTGGGTCAATATATTTTGTGATATTCAGGGAAATTTATTGCTGACTTCTTATGTTATATTCTTACATTGAAATAGTTGAAGGAACATGATTACATTATAGCTAAGTTAGTCACGTCACGAGTAAAACAAAAATAAAATAAAACTAAAAATTGAATAATAGCATTCAATGTGACCTTTACTTCTTTATACTATTGATAGTTGGTAAGGTGGGACCTTACATATGGTATCAGAGCCAGATTAAAACACTAGGGCCTAATGGGCCGACATGCTTGCTTGTAGGTTGATGCATGAATGATTATTTTGCATGTATGTTGCATTATTGTGTATGTTGACTTGGAAGCATATTGGTTGCATAAAGGATATTATTAATATTATTATGTCATTTAGAAACTCATGAAAGAAAAAGAATGGCCTCTTATTTTTATATTTTTGTTAAGACAAATTATAATAAATATGATAAAGGACTTATAGACATGTAAGGAGAGGATGTGCTTGGGAAGTTGGGGTTAAGCCCAAGCATGTGAATGGTTTGATTTTCAATGGGTGAGTGAGATATGTGGAGTGGATGCATGGTTGCATATATGTTTAATGCATCATTATCAATGTGATATGGGCCTACTCGCCATCTCTACTAGTTGAAATTGTATCTACCAAGAAAAATATTAGCCTAATCTAAACTATAGTATGATGGAATTAGTGTGTATTCTTTGGGAATGTGTAACAAGTGTAAGGCCAATATTCAATTAACATGATGATTGAGTTCATCATGTTAATTTTTACTCTTTTCTTACCTACACTAATGGAAACTTAACAGAAGCTACATTGAAGGGTGTCACTTTTAACTGTGAATATAGATTCAAGAGCAATGTATGTGCATTAAGTTGATTTGTTAAAACATGATTTGGGAATACATTCTTAATGAGTAAGAATGGAATTCATATGATTTCTTTGACATTAATTTGTGTAGTTTGGGTTGAGTTTATGCATCAAATAACTTGAAATTACTCAAATAGTAGGTTGAGGTATGACCTTACTAAGAAACAACAGGCTTAAATGACTGGTCCATGAAGGGTTGTGGAAGCCATTTGAAGGAATGCTTGAATGTTATGTTTTCCCTAAGTTATGTATGGTTGTGGAATCGATAATATCATATATATATGAGATGATGTATGGGTGTGGAATCCATACTAGCATATATATATGAGAAAATGTATGGGTGTGGAATCCATACTAGCATATATCTATGAGCTAAGTAATGAGGTAAGGTATGGGTGTGGAATCCATACTAACATATATCTATGAGCTAAGTAATTCTTCTGGTTAGAATGAACAAAAATATTTTGATGAAATCTCAAACATGATTAAGTAGGATTGATTATGTGTAATTAAAGTTAAATGGATAGAGATTCGTAACATGAATTTTCTTGAGATTTAAATCCATTATTTTATTTTTATTACAAATGAAGATACTAAGATTGGTATACTAAACACCATTAGGTGGTTTAGAATGTTTGAAATAATTGATTTTGATATATTGAGTCCAGTGTGAAAAATATATCTATCCTCTAGTATTTTAATTATTTTGTATGTGTTGGATTTAAGTAGAATTAAATTGATTTTCAAACGATTGAATGTAGAAAAATATTATTGTGATAAGTGGATGAAATATCCTTTCTATTGGCAAAAGACAAATTAGGTATAGGAAAGCCATAATAGTCTCTTTAATTATTTTGCGAGTTGAATATTTGTTGATTCTATTTAACCAAATTAATTAGAGAAATTATGAGGATTGAACTCATGAACTGTTCTAAACTATTGCTAGTTAGATGATCTAGTCAAAATTCATATTGTTTATGAACTTGATGAACTACCTTCTTGGAATTTGATTAACTTGTAAATTGTTAATAGAATAACATGTTTAGATGATAAACATTTTATGTGGTGAGAATTTTGTTTTATTTTAACTTAAAGAAAAAGTATGTGATTAATGAAAAGCTTAGTTGAGTTCTTGTTTTATAAAAACTGATATCTTTTTGAGGGAGAAATTGAAGGAGAGTGAGATCACATTTTGATGAATTGGAATTTTTGCATGATTTAGAAGCCTAAGATGACTGTATTATATGTGGAATGCAGGAGATTGAAGGATTTACGACTTTCGTTCTTGGATGTATAGTTGTATGAGTAGTTCGTAATCCTACAAAATGTTGTAATCTTTTGAGAGGGAGTAAAAAAAAGAAAAAACTTATCCTTAGGCTAGAAATCCCTTTATGATAGTCTAAATCTTATTTAAAATCAACAAGATTCTTCATAATTTGATAAATGTATGGTTTTCATAACTTGTTTTTTTTGTTTGGGTGTATGTATTAATAGTAAGGAATAAGACGTGAAACCAAATGGATTGATTAATTATTGAATAGAAATTGCAAGTGATTTTATAGTGGGAAAACAAGTTTACTTATAGTTATCAAGATAGATTCAATAATATAGATATTGAATTTTTATAATTAAGAAAGTTGTTCTTGATTAGAAGCCGCTTTCGAAAAGATATATTTAATTATTTTTGAAATGAATATCTTCTAACTAAATCATTCATAATTGATTCTCAAGTAAGAGAAGTGAATAATAATGAAGATTATGGGAATTAAAGGAATGGTCTATAATACAAAAGTGGGTCAATGAGGACCGTATGGAACCTTAGCTTGTTAGTCTAAAACAAAAATGGTGTCTTAAACCTAAAATTGTGATTTTTCCTAAAGATTAATCATTTAGTAAAACCTATAGGTAGATCCTAAAGATTTTGATTGCAAGAATATCTTATGGAATAAAAAGGGGAAACTTGGATTGAGAAGACATAAATTAAGTGAGATGTAAGAGTGGGTTTTATATATGACATAATGTTTTGTTGCATAGCTTCACTGGCAATTGTATGTGGATGATTTTATGCTTCTCGTATGCAAATTTGATTGTTAGATGGGACAGACCATTATTTTTTATTTATTTTTTACTACCAATGTGTGAGCTATTTATAGCTTGGCAAGCTCAACGTACTATAGAACCAAGAAGATGACACATGTAGGATTCATGTAGACTATGAAAAAGAACATGTAGAATACCAAAATATTATAGTTATCTTAATTAGATTTCATATCAATTACATAAAATAGTATTTTGATATGGTACTATAAATTGTATGGCTGGTTTTGATATAGACATATTTGGCATTTTATGTAGAAATATGCCTAATATGGCATGAATATATTTTCTACTTGATTAAGAATGGTATGTTTCGTTTTTCATGGAGTTTCTTCCAATTTAGAAAACATTAAACTATGGTTTGGAATGAAGGAAATGATATCAAATACATATACATAAGGTTAACACCTTAATGATAGGACTGTAGAAAAAACTTCGGGCCAAGTTTAGCCCAAGAGGCGGAGTATGTAGTGGCCCTTCTTTGTGAGATAACTTTGATGACACTTAGAGAGGATGGTTTTGATATAATGATATAATATTCTGTGTGAGAAACTTAGAGAGTAGTCAATTGCTTTTGAAGCGATTTTTAAATTCCTAATCTAAATTACTATGTAGCTCTACCTGGTTGAGCTGACCATGAGTGGTGTTGAGATGAAGTGAAACTTATCTTCCTCGGCTTGCCTTGGATATCTCTCTACTACTATATTTTGGTACTTTGTGTGAGCTCTTACATCTCGAGGGTTCTAGGGGGAGAAATTATCCCTAGATATGGTTGGGTGGAAAACTGGATGGTTCACATGAGTTGGTTAAGGGATCAAAGATGGATCATATTCTCAATTATTGGACTTGAATATCTCTTCAGGTATAATTTTTATTGTCCTAAAACTATAGTATAGCTTTAGCATAAAATAAAAAGTAAAAATTTAAATTATTGTAAGAATCTAATTTTTGTTTAAGCTTATGTTATTTGGAATCTTATTGGATAGTTGAAAATGAAGACTAAGAGTGGTCTATATGAATGATTGTTTAGATCTCAAGATGTAATGGAGTTATTATTGGTGTAGTCTATTGTACTAACATTAGTATTGTAGCATTTGAGAAAGGAAAGACAAATATTTTTGAAGGTAATGGAAATGAAGAAATTCGAGAGGACTTGGGTAAGAGTTCATGAGTTATGGATTTGTTTCATGTAATTAGAGACATGTTTTAGAAAAGGTTTTAGGATATTTTGCAAAGTGTTTGACAAAATCAGTGAATGAGAAATGTTGTTATTATTTTTATCATTATGCATGAATAAGTGGTAACTTATAGCCTACCAAAGTAGGAAATGGATGCATACCTAAAATATACCAGGAGGATTCACTATATCAGTCGTTGAAATAAAAATGTTTTAAAAAAAGCAAGATGGAAGACAAGAGTTTTAAAGAGAATCATTGAGGTAATTTTCGATTATAATGTATTGCAATAGTTCAAGATGCTTGCCATGGGTTTGTAGGAATGATTGAATGAAAATAATGTTTGATGAATCTCAAAACCCATTAATTCACTTATAGTGGATGAAATGATTTTGAAAAGAATTTAGACAATACATAAGTAATTATAATTTAATTATAGGTTGTTATTTTGTTTTTCATAGTTGTAGATTCAAGCTTGCATGCCATTTGTTTGAAAAAAAATTGTAAATGAAGTTCCTCGAGTCAACATATTTTCTAGTTTTAAAAAATGCATCTATGCGTGATTTCATACTACTTCAGGACAATATCAAGGGGTATCCGTGCCAAAAGGACATGTAACCCCTGATTTGATTTCAAAAAAACACTTTTCAAAACTCTGATCGTAAATCTGGGCGATTTTGCAGATTGTTGCAGTCAAAATTGTGCCTCCGTTGTCGAGTTTTGGGTCAAAGCATAAGATGATTTAGTCACTATTTTAATATTTTTTCATTTGAAGAATTAATATATAAATTCTATGAGCTAAATAGGTTGAGGGAGAATCTTATATTCATGACAAATTTCCTGAAGAGATTGTGGCTTGCAAGAGTTTGACAAAATGCCTCAATGGCTGTAGATTGCATGCTTGCAAAGTGTTTATCAAAAGGTTTCAATGGCTGTAGTTTGTAGATTTCATGCTTGCAAAATGTTTGTCAAAACTTCTAATGGATGTAGCTTTTGTGCATACAAATTCTTAGAGTAAATTTCCTACTTACTGTAGCTTTTATGCACAAGAAAATTTATGAATAGATTATTTAATGGATGTAGCTTCCTATGTCTGTAAGCTTTTGTATTTATGTGAAACTGAATTTAATAAGTTGTTGAAGTGTGAATATATAATAAGGCAGGTGTTACTTTTATTATCTAAAGATTTCATTTAAAAAAATGGTTGTTGTTGGAAACAATTTTACAGTGACTAATTTTGTAGGAATTTGTGCAAATCAGCATAATAAGTTTCGTATGAGTTGCATGTATTCATGGGTTCATTCTTGTGCTTCAATGATTGTAGAAAACAACTACTTGTACCTAATTTAGGTATGTCCATTGTTTTACTCTACACATTTTGAAGAATAATATGCTTATGAATTGGCAACATTAATTTATCTTGGTGAAACATTCATTATAAGATTCTCACGATTGAAGCATTAGCTTAATAATTGGGATTTGGAATTTTAATTAGTGAATTTGGAAATGTTGTTGGGTTAATATATTTTGTGATATTCAGGGAAATTTATCTCCAACTTCTCATTTTATATTCTTACATTGAAATAGTTGAAGGAACATGATTACATGATAGCTAAGTTATTCAAATTACGAGTAAAACAAAAATAAAATAAAAATAAAAATTGAGTAATAGTATTCAATGTGACCTTTACTTCTCTATATTATTGATGGTTGGTGAGGTGGGACCTTACAGAGACCAAGATTTACAAGCTGAACATGACACCAATATTCATTATTTTCATCAATACAATTACATTCCTACAAGAAATGAAAGTGGAGCTACAAAAATACGAGTTCTCTCCACAAGAAGACTAATAAAAATCAACCCGTAGAAGAAATTTCGACTTGGTACATATATAAAATGATTAGGAATCATTCCCCATGAAAGGAGGAAGCTTTCCCCACCAAAATACCTTGATTAGTGGATCTGGTTCCTAATACTAGGAATCTGCATTAAATGGCAGGGAACACCTTCCTAGATTTTGTCAATCATTTGAGCTCCAAAATCTATGCCAGAATTCCAGAATATCTTGTTGATTTATTATTTAATATTGACCCTCTTGTAGTAGGGAGCCGGTCCCTATATTATCTCCTCTCCAAATCTCTATAATTTTCCCAATATTCTCATAATATTCCACAAAAAAATAATATTAGGCACAAATATACAATTATCCATAAACCTTCCGAATGAACATATTAAAGTTAAAGGTACATTATCTAAGGAAAAAAGGGAGGTTTAATGTGCTGAAGTATGGTCAAATGGGCCTTAACTTATGTCTAATTTGGAGGCCCATCAGTGACACAAGCCATGTCATGCAAGTTAACATCATCGAAGATGTCTGCTAATGTGGAAATTGAAATTTTCTCAATTTAATCAATGTAAAATCAAATTGAGAATTTCTTGCTACATTTTTCAAGAGTCCCTTTTAGTAAGAAAGGGATTATCAACCACCCCTATCGTGCACCTATGGAACTCAAACTTCCCTCTCAACAAGCCCTTTGTCAAAATATCAACATCTTGTTCCTCTATCTGCATGTACTTTAACAACATTATCTACTTGTACACACAATCCCGCAAATGGTGATATCAGATATATATATTCTTGGATCCATCATGAAAGATAGGATTTTCAGAGAGCTTGATGCAACTCTAATTATTAAAGTAGATCAAAGTTGGATCCATCATCTAACCAAACAATCCAACAAGTATCTTTTTGTTGGCTTCAGGGGGCTTGACCCAGGTTCAGTGTTAATTAGCCAAACAAATCCCTACACTACTAGCCTTTTCGGCATCAGCCCACGGAGAGCAGAATAAAGACCCACCCGAAGCAGTATGGGGGGATGCTAGAACCAAGTTTCCGCACCCTGAGATGGTTGTGATGTTGTTTGATTCCCTCTATCCTTACCTTCGCGTAGGTTTCTTCACTCTAGGGCTTGCAAGACTAGCCCTCTATTGCATCCTTCAATACCTCCATAGAAGGGTACGATCGACCTTCGTGCAACCCTAACCTACTGCTCAGGTACTTTCGTGCTGCTATGGCAACGTGCCGTGTAGATTCCCCAATTAATCTAAGTGACTTGCTTATCTTATCAAATAATTATAGTTAACACCGCGTAAACAGATAATCGTAATTGCGTTCAATTATTCAACGCAACTTCATTCATTCGTGCATCGCATACGAATAATAAAGGAAATGCATACATAACATATCAAGATGTAATAACATAACAAAGACATAGGAATTTCCGAATATTTTTCTTTATTGATATCTTTCAAGTGTGTACAAAATTTATCTGCCCTGCGCACACAGTTGTAGGGGTCCATGCACTCAGCTGCAGACTTCTACCCTAAGCCTATGTGCACTCAACTGTAGACTTCTACCTTAAGCCTATGCGCACTCAACTGTAGACTTCTACCCTAAGCCTATGCGCACTCAGCTGCAGAACCTATACCTATGCTACAACCCAAGACATAGACTTCTTACTTCAAAACTATGACTCTCTTACATCATTCTTCATTCTATGTTCTTAAAAATACTTAGAGCTTAGCTCGTTTTATACAATCCCATGATCCGTGACAATGGATGGATCTCTTACAGCTGACTTTACTTTACAAAACTAAGGGTGAACTAAACTTTATGACACATGACACCTTCGTGCTCCGCAACCACAAAATGTGGAGTCTTTACATTTTTATTACAAAATTTGACTCAAACATGGGCTTTTAGCCCCAAAACTGCCCTTGGAGGATCCCACTCCCAATATCCCCCAACAAAAACATCATGACTCACCCTCGAGTCACTCAGTAGGCATGAAGATCTTTGCATGAAGCCCGTCCAGCTCGACTCGTATGACCGCAACCTTGGCCGTGCACTGAGCTGCCACCTCCATCACATCTTCCACTGTCTTCTTGGTTACTGCTCCTACGCTGTCAGCATGAATATTTTGTTGCGTCGCTTGCAGAGTGGCAAGCTTACCTTCAGTGTTTCCTATGACTGCGTAAGCTTCCTCCAGCCAAGGCTTTAGGCGTGCCTTCAACACTTCTTCCTTGTGAAGCGTTGCGTCCACCTGTTCCTTTAGCTGCTTGGCCTCTTTTAGCTTGGTTAGCCTCTGTGTCAGTGCGACGGTTCGCGTTGGGCCTTTAACTTCATCATAGCACTGTTGTAGCTCGCGTGCTTCTGTATCCAGCCTCTGTATATTTGGGTCCTCTTGCAAGCCTATCAAGACCTCAAATTATTGCACAAATAATTGTGTACAGTCTACTACTACACTCTCCACCGCTGTGACTGCTTCTGTGACAGTGGCCGCCCACTGTTCCTTTACCTTTCATGGTGTTAAAGTTTGGGCCTTCAATCGTAGTTCTGTAATCTACAGGTTCAACTCCAGCTGAACCCGCGCCATCTCAGTTTGAGTGTTGCACACCCCTATGGCCAATTTGTGGATTTGGACCTTGACTGGCTCTTCTTCCAGAATGGCCAACTCTGGGACCATTCTGCATGCCTCCTCAATGACCTACATAATATTCTTGCTCTGCTTGGTTGCCTCGGTCTCGGCGGAAATGGTAGCATTTCTCTGTAGGGCCATCTGTTCATTTTTTATCTGCTATTCGTTGATCACCTGGAGGGCACAGTGCTCTTGGGCCCTCAGGTCTGCAATTACTCCATCCTACAAGAGGTGGAGTGATTTGCGCGGAAGTGCTGCTAGGTTCAGCCAAACTCCCTTCAACGCACTTACAGTGGGCCTGTTAGCCTCATTTTCCATGGTCAGTGCTCCATCTAGCAGCACTATCACACTGGAAGCCCTCATGCGCAACATATCAGTAGCCTCTGAAGTGTTAATATCCAAGCTGGTAGACACTGTACCATGGTGCGATGTGTAGATTTGCAACTCATACAACCCGGTCTGGATGGCCCCCAGGATGATCTGTTGTTGTTGTTGTTCAAATTGTTGCAGGGCCTTCGTGGTGACATCTCTAACTGTGTCACTAATATCATGCAAGTCACCCTCCATCAATGTGATAGGGTCCAGTGAGGTCTTGGTTTCCTTGGATTTCTTTCTAGACCCTCCCTTTTCCAGCTCTCTCGGGCACTTAACGTGGGCAGACATCTCCTGAGGGTCCACGTTGTGCTGCTTTGTCTCTTCCTCTTCGGTCTCAGATGAAGGTGACCATGCGCCTTTATGAAAGCCCCGCTCTATGCCACCTATCTGTTTTCCTACTCCTTTCTTGCCTACTCTACCTGGGCCTTTTCAATGGCCTCCTTTTTCCTCTTCTCGACCAGCTATGCCATCTTCATCTTGGCCTCTTCCTTCTTCTTCTGTGCAGCAGACTTGCTTCCACCCACCACCAAGTTCATGGTAGTGCACCACTCCACTGGCCATTGATCAAGCACTGCATCAATCACATCATCTGTGGCCAGATACAACAAGTTGTACCACTTATGCGTAGGGTCCTTCTGCACCCTGATGGAGACTCGATGGAAATTGGCTTTAAACTCGACATAACTCTGTAAGTTAGTGTACATCATGGGAAACAATCATGGCTTATCATTGATGGCCATCCCAATATTAATTTCCATCAAGATCCAGAAGATCTTGTTGTCCCGAACTTGCTGCGCGTCCTTGGTCACCCACAGCGAAGCGTACTTCACTTCTTCAGGGAGGTCTGGCGCAACCGAAGGGAACTAGATATCCTCTAGTAGCTCCCACGCTACCAGCACAATCGACAGCAAGAGCCACATGTAGTGGAACGTCATGCTGAGCTCTTGCACTTCGTGGTAGTTCGCCAAGAACTCTCCATGAAGGTAGTCTGACCAGTTAAACTGGACTCCTTCTGTGCACTGCATTGCGAGTGCAACGATAGGCGCTGACACCTCATCGGCGCGGCACTTTCGCATCACCTTCCCTACAAGGATTTGATTTTTTACCTTCATAGTAGGGTCGTAGATGCTAGAGATAGCGTACCCACGTAGCTTCTTCACCAGCTTGAATTTCTCCTTCATTGACTATGTGAGAGCCTACTCGCCACCCTTGCCGCTGAAAATCATTTTCGGATTCTCACATGTATATGGTAGGTGCATTATTTGGTGAATTAACCTATCTGTGATGGGTATCGGCTCCTCCAGCCACAAGCACCCATCATGCACGAATCACACAGCTACTTGATGACCAAAATTTTCACCGGGGTGCGGTTATAGTGCAACACCCAGAGTAGGTTGAGAAACCTTGCCTTCTCTACTCCCCTGAGCCACTTCCGTGGCTCTAATGCGATCATCCCCATATTCATGTCTATGATGTGGTGCATCAGCTGCTCGGTCACAAGTTGTGTGAACTTTTCGTGGTTCGCCAAGTCCTAGTCTTCAAGCTTCAGTATCAGCACCCATGCCAAATGCAGATTGTCGAAAACAATTTCATCCAATATCAGAGGGGTTTGTAGGGGAGTCCTACTCTCCTCAATTTCTTTCAGGATCTTGGACTTAGCCTTGCATGGAGAGACATACTCCGGCAACCATGTAACAAGGTCTGCACCTTGGGCTTCAACCTCCTCTACTTCCATTCCCACATCCTCATTGTCCATTGGGATGTCTTCGATATCCTCCTCCTCTAGTTCTAATTTTATGGCCTTGCCCTTCTTGTCCTTTCCGGTTTCTTTGGTTGGGGTTGGCTTCAGTCTCGGCATTCTCAGGGATTTAGGGGCCTCCACCAATGCTTCGGCTACTTCTGGGGCAACTACTTCTACCTCTTTTTCCATTTCTTGTGTCAGCTGTTCTACTACTTGTTCTGTAATGATAACTTCGGGGGTGCTGACATGATCTTCCACAAGAATTCTTGTGTGTCCGTCGACAAAGTCTCAAATACCCCAAAAACTATCAAAAGCTCGTATTTCTCGTGATTCGTAGTCACCTAAGAGCTTAATGATTTAATTCTAAAAATGCCAATTATTTCTTGTTGGAAAGCCACTTGTAATTTATAGGGAATTTCGAATTCAAATTTGACCTTTCCCCTCAAAATCGGTTCATTAATGCCAAATTGGTGGTAGATTTTCAAGGATTTGAGCCATAAATTTCGTCTTAAATGTCGGCCACCCACTCCATTTGGCCTCACTTCTTCCGTCTTTTCATGAAAAGTGACTGTAACGGTCACTTTCCAGCCAACCTGCGCGATTTCTCCCTAGGTAGCACAGCTCCCACTGTGCTGCTGTGGACCCAATGACACTTCCTTTCTTCGTACAATCCTCCAATCGCGCAGCTCTCCAACCCAGGTAGTGTAGTTTATAGTCTCGTGCCTCCTTTCAATTGCCTGGAGTGCTAAGACTTTCCTACCTTCATTTAGTCACATGGCCGGACCTCCGGTGTATGGCTTCAAGCGACTGCCATTCACCTTTCTTGGGAAGGGTTCTCCATTCAGTTTGACCAGCTGTACCGCTACTCCATTAGTAATCTCATTAATGACATAAGGCCCTAACCAGTGCATCCTAAATTTCCCTGGAAATTTATCAAACTTACTGTATATAGAAAAACCAGGTCATTTACCTTGAATGTACGCAACTTGATGTGTCGATCATGCCATGCCTTTTCGCGTTGCTTTGGACTTGTTGGTGAAATCAAGCTAAAAATCTCTCTTCCTCCAATTCATCCAGCTGTGTGAGCCTTTCCTCTAGGGCTTCGCGATCCATCATACCTGTGAGTGCTTCTATGCGCAAACTAGGCACGATATATTCCATAGGCATTACCGCTTCAACACCATAGACGAGCCTAAAGGGAGTTTGTCCAGTCAACTTCTTACATCTCATTCGATAAGCCAATAATACTGCAGGTATGCGTAGGTCCCAATCTCTTCATTGAGCATTGAAAACCTTGGTCAACATGTTTTTGAGAGCTTTTTTGAACGCCTCCACTGTCCCATTAGCCTGTGGGTGATAAGGTGTGCTCTTCTGGTGGTATACCTAAAATTCCTCTGTCAGCACATTGATCATCTCATTTATGAAGTGCATACCACGATCACTCATCAAGATCTTCAAACATCCAAATCGCATCAATACATGTTCAAAGAGGAATTTTGCAGCGAACGCGCTTGTGCAATCCTTCACAGGTTGTGCCTCCGCCCAACGAGTCAAATACTCCATCGCAGTGATAACGTACCTTGCTCCTATCTCTCCTTGGGGCTGAATGGGCCCCACAAAATCTATTGCCCATTTCTCAAAGGGTTGCAACATCATCTAAGGATTCAAAGGCATCTCATCCCTCTACAATGTCCTGCAAATTCTTTGACATACATCACATGACTTGCAATATGCTTTTGAGTCCTCATGAAGGGTTGGCCACCACAACCCTGCACGTAGAATCTTCTGTGCAGTTCTCTTCCTGCATAATGTCCTCCCATGGTGCCCCCATGTGCGTCCGCAAGGATGCTACTTCTTTCAATCTCAAGTACATACCGTTGGAATATCTTATCAGTCCCAATCTTGTATAGATGCTCAGCAATGACAGAGAAATTTTTCACGCATACCAATAAATGTTTCTTTTACTGGATAGTGTATCCTTCTGGAATAGTTCCTGTCATTAGGAAATGTATTATACCCTCAAAATGCCCATCCGTGAGATGCACTGCAAATAGCTGCGCGTCAGGAAATTCTTCTTCCAAGTTAGTGGGTTCCTCTCTTATTTCGATGTGCGACAAATGGTCTAGTCCCGCGTTCAGTTGTCCAGGCTTCACAACAACTTTAAAGTCATACTCCTAGAATAATAAGAGCCACTTGTAGATTCTCCCCCCCAACATAGGCTTATTGACTAGGTACTTCAGCGCGAAGTGATCCGTATACATCTTAAATTGGCCTCCCGGCAAGTAGTGCCTATTCTTCTGGAGCACATACACGATAGCTAGCCCTTCACACTCAGTGGTGGAATAGTTCTTCTCCGCTTTGGATAATATTCGACTTACGAACATGATAGGGTGGTCCAAGCCTTCTCTGCCAGCCTGTGCTAGTACTGCTCCCAGCGCTATAAACGACACATCGACATGTACATGGAACTCTTTCTTCCAATCCAGGAAGTCTAGATTTGGTGCGGTGACCATCATCTCTTTCAATATATCCAAGCTTTTCTTACAATCATCGTTCCAACAGAACGTGACATCCTTCTTCAAAATTTTCTCCATAGGCACGGTCATTTGGGCATAGCCTTTGATAAACTTCCTATATTATCGTGTATGTCCCAGGGTAGTGCACAGTTGTTTTACACTCTTTGGTGCTTCCAAGTTCAATATCACTGCTATCTTCGTGGGATCTACCATCAGTCCCTCTCTGCAAACCACATGCCCCAATAGGTTCCCAAAAGGAACACAAAACAAACACTTATTTAGATTGAGCGCGATCATGAACATCATCATGAATCCTTCGTGCAGGATATCTAATTCACCTGTCCCATGGAAGAGCTCTGTTTCTACATACCAATTCATCGAGACAATATCCAGGGTATGACAGAATAAGTGCACCCACTCATGTTGGGGCTTTTCTCCATAAGCCTGGGTCCATTTGGCCAAATGTGTGCATAGATCATCCTGCCTATCATACTTGTCTGTCATTCACAGCTTCAGCTTCTCGAAGAAAGTTCTCATCATTCTCCTAAATTTGCACCAATCGTCAAAGCTTCCCTTATGCGTACCCCACCACCTTGAAAGCGTGGTGCGCAGTGCCCAATCCAATGCCTAGAAGCACTGCTTTTCTGGTACCTCCCTTTCAAATGCATCCAAAAAGATATCTGCCTCATTCAGGCCATCATAAGTAGGCCGATTTCTTACCTCTAACGACCTGTAGCGCAACGACTAGGTCATCATGTTACATCTCAGTGTAGTTACTTCATGTAGCCGATTCTACTAGTACTCTAGTTCCTATTCAGAGTTTGAGGTGCATGAACTCTCGTGATCCCATGTAATTCGTCCATCCGCTATTGGATTCACCCAATCTTGGTCTTATGTTGTTATCTTATAGATACAATCCATATCATCATTGCTCTCATAATCGCGGACTGGTTCAGTATAACGTGATTCTTGAATAGGATCGAGGGGTGCTATTATGCATAGCGATTTCTTCTCAAAGATCATCTTTCGCTTCTTTAGATTGATTACCTCATTCATATCAGTAGCCTAGTCAATTCCCAAGAATGTAGAATAGGGATTGTTGTCATCCAATATCTCTATTACTTCAAAATCATCCAGCGCAGCCACACCTTCAATATCCACCGTCACCCCCTGCAGCCTTGCCATGGGGATGATCTTTTGTTGATTCACCATCCTTAGGTGAATCAGAGACCATTGTAGTGCGGGTCTCCCCATCCGTTCCCAAGTTTGTTTTGGTAGGACATTCGCGTATGACCACTGGTCCAAAATAACCTGATCCATTTCATACTCTACTATTTGTGTGGTCAGTCTCATATCTCAACCCGTACTTGTTTTATTCTTGCTTATCTTTCACACTACAAGCAGCTTAGTCAGAGTGTTTCTAGTGCATCCATCTATTAGCTCCTACAACCCCTTCACAGCCTTTCTATCGTGTAGTAACTTCATACAGGTTTCCAAGAAATTTGTAAGCATAGAGGGGACTAGCCCCTGATCAGGATTATCCTTGCTTCCTGAGGTGCAGGCCTCAACAAAGCTCTTCTTCTCTTCCATGAAAGTTTCATGTGCATGCTCCAAACAAACTCAATTTCCTTTGTTGGAGCTTTGTGAACCCATGTACCATCTTCTGGATGTTTCCCCTTGTCATCTCTTGTCACGATTCCACTTCTGAGCACTATATTTACATTTGGATCATCTTCCCACAGCTCAGACCTCATCATCTACAAGTTCTGAGTTAGCGGAGGTGGTATCACCCCTTTTTCATGTATCCTAGCTATCAACATAAGACAATCTTTCGTTTCATGATCAAACAACATGCAATACTCACACAACAAACGTGTTGGGTTAGTGCAATCATAGGCATAATGTCCTAGTCCTCCGCAATTGTATCAAATCAAATGTCCCTAACCTCTACCAGGTCCTCCTCTACCTCAGCCTCTTTTGTGCCCCTGAAATCCTGTCCGCACCATCCCTATGCTCTGGTCAGGGGGGCTTGTTTCGGTCTGAACCCTATAGGTTGGAGTCCTATCCATCATCAATTCATAACTCTTGCAATTCAAGCACCATACCTCCTTGCGCACCTTTAGTCGAACTGTCCTATCCTGCTTCAAACTTTGCATCTGAAGGCATAGGTTCTTTAGCTGCGCATGGATCTGCTAAACCCCCAGGTTTGGATCTTGCATAGGAGTTTCATGTAGTCTCATTACAATCTCCAAGGCTTCCGCCTAAGTTGTTATCTTCTACTGTGACAGCGCGACCCCTAAGTGTGGTAGTAGTGAAGCCACAAACCACTCACGACATTGTCCATCTATCAAATTCATGTTGGCTTTGCGAATTGTACACTTCAACCTCTGATCTAGTTCACAAGGCATCTCGCCTAGTTGCATCATGATTTATTTGAATCCCACAATCGACTCTGCCTCATATTTAGGCCTACTGAACTATCTATTCAGGTTTTTCTGGATGTCTGCCACTCCAGCATTCGGGTTATCATTTTAATACTTGATATACCAGGTTATTGCGTAATCTTACAGAGAACTAACTAGTGTCACCTTCTTATATGATCATCTGTAACACCTTGAGCTTCCCATACAACCCCCACAATGAACCAGAATTGGTTCGTCCTCATTTCCCAAGCCTTTGAACAAAGACAGCTTCACTACATTTTCCATACTAAACTGTGATGGAGGTGGAGGTGGTGCGGGTGAAATTTGAGGTGATGGAAGTGAAGTTGGAGGTGGTGTGGGCGGAGGTGGTATTTGCGGTAATCCTTGTCTTATTAACTGAATAGAACTTCACAAATAAACCTTTGTTATCTCTTCCTCCTCACCTAGCAGAGGTGAAATCAATGGACTATACTCCAGACCCTTTTTTCCTTCGTTCCTGTAAGTCTTTTTGCTTCGCGTAGTTCCAAACATAAAGGTAGCTGCATAACCCATTTTTCACACAATGGCATTTTAATCCAGGTATTCAAAGATTTTACGTATTTACCTCGTGGTCCTTTGAAAAAGGGCCACTTCACCTCGTTGTATCTAACTAATGTGTCGACCACGAATTTAGTCATAAATCCTCCTATGATGCAATCGAGCCAATGATCGACAACACAGGTGATATTGTCCTCAAATGCTTCCAATTTTTGTATTAGCTCTGGAGTCCAAACAATAGGAACGTCAAGTTTCCACCTTCCTTGGCTATCTACTAGCTTCGTGATCCACTTGTATAGCTCACTAGGGAAGGAGCAGAAAAAGATCTCATGGATATTTGTATATAGGTATCTATCTAACCATTGTTCCTTTGTTAGTCGTGGGTTTTTGTTCTCCTGTGCCGCGAATTTGTGGATCTTCTTGTCCAACTAGTCTCCAATCTCTTTCTTAGTTGGATTCTAGTGATACGACATCGCACATCTCTTATGCAGATTTCGGTCTCGGCAATGGAACCGTTTGTTGGCTTGAGGGGGCATGACCTAGGTTCAACTTTAATTAGCCAAACAAATCCCTACACTACTAGCCATTTCAGCATTAGCCCAAGGATCGCAGACCAAAGTCTCACCCGAAGTAATATGGGTGGATGCTGGAACCAATTTTCCACACCCTGAGATGGTTGTGATGTCGTTTGATTCCCTATATCCCTACCTTTGCATAGGTTACTTCACTCTAGGGCTTGCAAGACTAGCCCTCTATTCCATCCTTCAATACCTCCGCGAAAGGGTACGATCGACCTTCACGCAGCCCTAACCTGCTGCTCAGGTACTTTCACGCTGCTATGGTAGCGTGCCGTGTAGATTCCCCAATTAATCTAAGTGACTTGCTTATCTTATCAAATAATTATAGTTAACACCGCGTAAACAAATAATCGTAATTGCATTCAATTATTCAACATAATTGCATTCATTTGGGCATCACATAAGCATAATAAAGGAAATTCATACATAACATATCAAGATGCAATAATAGAACAAAGACACAGGAATTGTCGAATATTTCTCTTTATTGATATCTTTCAAGTGTGTACAAACTTTGTCTGCCCTGTGCACATAGCTGCAGGGGTCCGAACACTTAGCTACAGAATTATACCCTAAGCCTTTGCACACTTAGATGCAAAGCCTCTACCTATGCTACAACCCAAGACATAGACTTCTTGCTTCAAAACTATGACTCTCTTACATCATTCTTCATTCTATGTTCTAAAAACTACTTAGAGCTTAGCTCTTTTTATACAATCCCATGGTCTGTGGACCATGGATGGATCTCTTATAGCCGAATTTACTTTACAAAACTAAGGGTGGACTAACCTTTATGACACATGACACCTTCACTCTCTACGACCACAAAATGTGGAATCTTTAGATTTTTATTACAAAATTTGACTCAAACATTGGCTTTTAGCCCCAAAATTTCCCTTGGGGGATCTCGCTCCCAACACTTTCTCATCTATATTGGCTCACATGCTTCTTGACTAGTAGCCATGTATTCCGCTTCTATTGAACTCAGTGCCACAAATATTTTCTTCCTATTGTAGCTAGAAACTGCTACAGACCCAACATTGAGAATTCTACCTGATGTACTCTTTTGGTCTAATGGAATCCCCGCTAAATCTACATCTGTGAAGCCACATAAATTCACTCCCTCTATTTATTTGTACCATATTCCAAACTAGGTAGTTCCTCTGAGACACTGTAAAACATGCTTAGTTGCCTTCCAAAATAATTTGGTTGGCCTAACTATAACTTGGCTCAGCTAGTTAACTGCATAGCACATATTTGATTGTGTGGTCACAAAATGCATTAGTGAACCCACCAACTGTCAGTAAACAATATCATCCACTTCCTCATCTAAAATGACATCCTCTTTCCTCCAGTTGGTCACTAGAGGTGTCTCCATTGGTTTGAAACTATCAATGTGAAACCTCTAAAGTATCTTGTTGTCATACTTTCCCTGAGAGACATAGTTCCCCATCGCCTTACCATACATCCAATATGAGGAAGTAGTGCATGCGACCCATGTCCTTCATTTCAAATTCTCTTGCAAGGTCCTCATTGTAAGATTTGGTCAATTGTTCATCACTAGTTAAAATCAAATAATTAACATATAAGACAATAATAAACAATTTACCTTCTACCAAGATATGATAGAGGTTTGCATCCACTTCTCTTTTGGTGAAGAAAAAACTGGAGAGATAGATATCGATCCTAGTGTACTAAACACAAGGTTCTTTCTTGACACTGTACAACACTTGTGTGAGTCTGCACACACGAGACTCCCAATCAAAAGTCTTGAAGACTTCTAGTTGCTTGATATACACCTCCTCCTCAATAACTCCATTGAGGAATGTTGTTTTCACATCCATCAAGTGGAACTTCTACCCCATATGTATAACCAGAGAAAGAATTGATCTAATGGATGACAACCTTGCTACATGAGAAAATTTCTCCTCATATTCAATCCTCTCAACTTACGAGTACCCCTTGGCCATAAATTTGGCCTTGTAATTTTCTATGCCTCCATCTGTTGCATGCTTTACCTTGAAGATCCATCTCGATGCCACAATGACTTGTCTTTTGGTCTTTGGAACACTTCACAAACACTGTTCTTTACAATGGATTTCTATTCCTCCACCATTGCATTAACCCATATGGGTTTCTCTACTGCTTCCTTGAAATAGGATGGATCAGTCTCTACAATCTCATTCATTAGAGCCATGTAGCTTGTGTACCAACCTATTGACCTTCTCTATTTGCGCTAATTTAAAGGACCAACCACATTCTCCCTCACATCCTCCACAAGTCTCTTAGCTTCCCTGATCATTTTCCTACCTTCTATGCATGGTTCTGGTTGAGTGGATTTCTCCACTCTCTTCTCCTTAATTTTTTGCTATTCCATAACTTCTTGAGGCTCCTTTAGATCTAAAATATCCTCTTCTGATGGGACCTAAAGCTCCCTCTGAAGAGAGCACCACATCTATTTATCTTCATGGAAGTTTACATACCTTCGCACAAATGTCATTTTGAGGGATGTCAAGCACAAACTGTAGTTGTGAGTTTATGTGTAACCCACAAATACCCTCAATTCTAATGTCCGATCTAGCTTTTTCCTTGATTCTTTGGAGATGTGGCAATAAACAAAGGCTCCAAAAACCCTGAAGTGCAACACATCTGGCTTTCTCCCTGCGAAAGCCTCGTTTAGTGTAATCATGCCTATAATTCGATCAGGACTCTGGTTCTGAAAATAGATTGATGTGTTTCATACCTCAACCCATAAATGCAAAGGTAGGCCTTGATCATGCAACATCACCCTTGTTACTCCCATAATGCTATGGTTCTTCCTTTTAGCTACCCCATTTTGCTGTGGATTGTGGGGTGCTATCAAATCTCGTCGAATGCCTTATTTTTCACAAAATTTAAATTCATTTGACATATACTCACCTCCATTATTGCTCATGAGAACCTTCACCTTCTTGCATGTTTATTTCTAAACGAGTGCCTTGAACTCTACGAGCTTGGATATGTCTCATCCTTCTTTCGCATGAAGAATTTCCAGCACTTTTGTGAGAAGCCATCAATAAAAATGATAAAATATTTGTGCTTGGAAGTGGAGGATGTCAAGAAATGCCACATACATCAGAGTGGATCCTTTTGATAACAGAATGTGCTTTACTGTATCAATCATGGAACGTGGATTTTGTGTACTTCCCCAAAGTACATCCTTTGCATACATCCTACTACTCAAGTGCTCCTTTGGGGAGCCATGTGGTTATATGTTGCATTATATTCAAATTTCCATGACGTAAATGGCCAAGAATTCTATTTCAAAGTTCATCAACATCATGGCTCTGCACCTTCTCTACCTTTGTGCTCAATGCAACACAATCCTCCACATATAGCTTGTATAGGTTCTTCACATGAACCCTAAAATGATTCACCTATCTTGTGGCTATGTTTCTCAGGAATTCCTTTCCTTTGTTGAAGATCACATCATAACCACATCCTCCCAAAACTGCAACATATAGGATATTTTTCTTTAGCCTCGGAACGAACATGACATCCTTGATCCTCAGGAGGGAGCCCGACTTCCTCTTAAAGGTGACTGTACCAACCTCGGTTGTGCTATACCTTTCGTCATCCCCTATCTTGACGTGAAAATGAAAATATTTATTAGGGGATTTTTGAGGTCTAAAATGGACCTCCTAATGAAAATATAAAATAATAGTGGAAATAATAAATAAAGATTAGATTACATCATCAAATTTTAGAGGGAAAAAAGAAAAAAATAATTTTTCAACTCATATTTTCAAATTATCTCTCTATGGGTTTAATAAAATTTCAAGAGGAAACACTTGTTGGATGAATAATTTTATTCCTCATCCAAGTAGTACTCATGTTCCATACTTTCGATGGATCCTTCTACATGAAAACCGAGAAATACATGAAATATGTGATTGTAATCACATTTTTCCCTATATTTCTCAATTTTTTGTGTAGTAGGGTCGATCAAAAGTATGCAACATGGGTACTCCTTGGATGAGGAATTAAATTTTGCATCCAATGGGTAATCCCACTCGAAAGTTGAGTAAAAACTTAGGGAGATAAGCTGAAAATACAAGTTGAAAAAGTAGTTTTATTATTTTATTATTTTCTAATCTTTTTACTTTTTTACTCCAAAAAAGGTGAACCATCCTCCATGGTTGACATCATCATCTTGAATCCTATTGGCTATTATAAATTTTATTTTGGTTGTACATTTGTCATAGGAGGCCCGATTTAGACCTCAAAATTCCCCTAATGTCTCCTCAAGGTCACTAAAATAGTCTCTACACCCTGTCATGTGGAAAAATGCACTTGAATTGAAGTACCACACTCTACCCATCACTATGATGGCCATGCCTACAATTAGGGTAAATTCAAGCTTGAATTGTGAAGCCAAAGCTTAACTTGTTGCTCCCCCTAAGGTATTCTTGCTTGTCTTCTTATGTGGACACTTCATGGCATAGTGCCCGAATTCATGACGTTGGAAGCATTTAATTTGTGACAAATATTTCTTCTTTCCCCCTTGAATGGATTTTTGTTTGGATTGGGATTTATTCCCTTTTCCCTTCTTTTCCTTTCCATTCAATGCAAATTTTTCTTCATCCTTGCCCTTGGATGAAGTTTCATCTTTGGTATTCTTCCTTATTTCCCCCTATATCGAATCAGACCATAAACGCTCCCAATTTGGTAGTTTCTCGCTCTCATTCACTGAATCTTGATAACTATGCCATCTCTTGGGCATACCCAAAAGTGCTAGGCTTAGCAATTCATCTTCAGGGACAATAACACAGACCCTGCCTAGTTCATCACAACATTGTGTGAATCTGCTCAGATACTGCAGTATCGTGTCATTCTTCTACATCTTGATACTTCGAAGTTTATCCTTGAGCACCAGCTTCCCATGGTCACTACTATTATCGAACAATTATTTCATTTCTTTCCACATCACGAACGAGATTTTGTTTCTGTGGAGATTCGAGACAATATGATCTTGCACTCCCTCCAAGATTATTCTCCTTGCCTTGGCTACACTTTCTTCCATTGTGCAAGGTCTTGAAAATTAATTGTTGGTGGTCTTGGAATATCTATCTTGACATATTAAAGCAATCCATTTTCATCCAATACTTCCTCCATGTAGTCCTTCCAAGCAACAAAATTTGAGGTGCCTTCCAAGACATACTGTAGCCTTATTCCATTGAAATCCATCTTCTCAGCTCTGAATAAATCCCGCCACATTGATCTTAAAATTAAAACCTTCAAGAAACAACTTTGAATTTATTTCTTGAATGTGAATCCATCTTCGATACCATGTAGAAATTAGGTTGTTTATTTTCAATTTCTCATGAAGTTTTAATTAGAATCACAAGAAACAAACCTAGCCTACTATTATGCAGAAGTAAATTCACAATTTAGAACAAAAATATCATACATGCGGGAAGAAATAACACACATTCAACAAGTATTTTTATCTAGGGAAAACAATCTGCTAAAAACCCCAATGCCTTCTTCTATTAATCAAATGAATAGAGATGTATTACAATTTACTTCCTCAACTGAGCACACCCTAAAAATGCATAACCTATCTCTCTACTCAATGAAGGCCTCTCACCCAAACTTAGTCAAAAATTTCCTTTGCTTTAGATGCTATTTCCCTGCACTATTCCTTAAGGAAATACGACCCTATTATTTAAGAAATTCCCCAAATTTAATTGCGTAATTCCTTGGGTTGATGATCTAACTTCATGACACATCTTTACACTCAAGAATACTCTACAAATGATGTTACATTGCCTTAGAATATCCACGAATTCTAGAGAAATCAAATTCTCTACATGCACTAGCTATTTTGGGTTGATTGTTGAGTTAATGAGATGATCGCAGAGTTTGACTAAAGTCCCACTACGCAACTTGACCCTCCACTAGTACATACAACAATTAGAACTAGTTTAATTGAAAACAACCTTAGATAACGAAGCTTGATTGCTACAAATTAGCAATCACACATGCTTAACTGAACTGTAAATCATCCAAATCAAATATACTGAGTAAATAGGGTGACACAATCCATGTGACACAAGTTAGCATCATCCAAATTGTATGTTGATGTGGAATTTCGATTTTTTTAATTAAATCAAGGGCAAAATCAAATTGAGCATTTCTTTCTACATTTTCATCACCCACACCCGTAATCAAAATGGAACTAGTAGGGTCTGACCTTGTTGAATATTATGATGAATACCAATCCCTTTTCAAGAAGGTGGGCTTGTGGAATTTTATACAATAGTTATGAGGGTTTAACAATGGTGTTATTAAAACCTTCTCTTACACTTTTAATGGAAAGTGGGATAAGCTTAGAAACTTGGAAATGGTGATTGATGTTAGTTTAATAGTTGAAGGCACCTCCCTCCCCACAAAAGGAAATTAGTGGTCTGAGAACTGTCATGTCAAAGGAATCCCATGGAGAAATATTTTGGAGCATAATGACAAGGTTTACTCCATAAAAGGTATGCCTATGAACTATCTCAAATCGAAATGGAGAGATTTATTCTATTTCATATGCTATTATATAAATTGCAAGGGTCGATATGACTTGGTGTTTTCGTATCACATCTAACGGTTGATGGTTTTTCTCGGTCATAATCTTAATCTCTCATATTTCCTCTATATTATTTTAGCCATGATGGCTAAAACCTATTATTCAGACTATAATAATCTATACAGGTCACTCCTCCACCATGGTATTATATGTATTTTGGTTAGACAACACTTGTCTAAGGTCAGGAAACAATGGGAATTTTTTCTCCTATGAAATGGTTTTCAGGAAACCCTACAGTCAGCTCAACATGAGGTTACACCAAATAATCCACTTAACTCTCCCTCTCCAATTTTGACTTCACTTAATGCTGAAGATGATAAGGTGAATATTTCTTAACATTTTGGCGTTGAACAAAATTTTGATGCCCTTAGTAATTGCAAGGATGAAAGACATGAACCTCCATCGGTTCATGTTACCAAGAGAAGGGTAAAGGACACTTTGTTTCATCATACTATGTCAAAACCAAAAGTAAAAAAATAGGTTGAAAATATGAAGAAGCGAAATACTAACCCTGATACATAATTTGCATGTTAAGAAACAAATATTCAAAGAAAACAAAATCTCTAGTCTAATGTCAGGATTAAGCAAAGAGAAAGAAAAATATCTAGGATAAGTCAAAATAGGCGAATGAGTGTTAGGACCTCATATTGTCTCTTTTTGACCATACATTTTGCTATAATGTCACCCTTTTTCAACTTATATCTAAAGTCCTTGTTATTGTTTTAACCCAAGTATCCCAAAGGTACACAATATTTCTTCTCATCACTATACATTTAATTATTTTACATATAATTACACTATCTTCATTATTAACCATTGAATTGATAGTTGTTGAACGGTTAAAGAACAATGTGCAGTTCACGTTGCTGAAACTGCCTGGAGACTGCAAGACTACTTCCACAGTTGCTGAAACAGCAGGAACAACACGCAAATCTCGTGGCTGAACAGTTGTGATCTACAGTTTAGATTTGACAGCATCAAAAGGAAATCACCGAAGGAGTTGCTACACTGGATGCAACGATCATGATCTAAAGACAGTATTTTTGTAACAACATTTTGTTAAAGGGAAAACTGACTTCCCTATTTTTGTACAAAGGGTTAAAATAGGACTTACAATGTAATCTATTGTAATAGATGTCTCCTCTTTAAAAAGAGGAGACATCTACATTAGAGGGGGACGAACAGATTGCGAAAGGAGGCTTAGTTGAAGGAACAGAACTGGAATCTGTTTTCTCTGTAACATGACCTATTGACAGATGAATAAAATTTTGTTCTGAACATTCCTTTCTAGTTCTTGTTCCTGGGGAATCTTGTGAGAAGGACAGGGCCCACCTTCATCACAAGATTCACCCATTTTATTTCTGCAGTGTGTTAAGTGTGTCTTTTATTCATGCTTTGTTAACAAAACTATTTACTGAATATCATTCTGCTGAAACTCTGTCTTCTTTCCAATTGATTGCTGCAGTGTTTATTTCACCAACAGTTAATTCATGTGTGTGCAATTAAGTTTATGAAGCAAGGTGTCATCTTGATAATCAGGAACAGGTGCTGAAGATTCCCGCTCTACGAATAGGGTCCTATTCTCTGTTACGGCATAGCCAACACTCTCTTGTGCAGATTGATTCTTTAGATTATTCCTTTTAAGCATTCTTTGGTAAGTTGTTGGCAATAGGTTGTTTTTGCTATAACTCAGAGTGGAGCTTCAGTTTGCTTAAGGCAAAGTGTGACCAATCTTTACTACAACTTTTGTTGCTTTTAGGATTGAGTACATATAGTATGCAGTTGCCTTTGAAATAACAAGACTTCCCTAGGTTGACAATTTATGTAGCACTTTGTTGTTTAATTCAATAAGCAATTAAAGTGACCAACATTTTGGCATCGTTGCTGGGGAAGGCAATCATAGATTTTAAAAGCACTGATGATTTTCTTTTAGATATGCAGGGTGCATGAGAGGACACAAGAAAACTAATCCTACAGGTGGCAAGGGCAAAGGAAGAGGAGGAAGAAAAACTTTCATTGATGAGATTATTTCAAAAGCTGAGACTTCTCAGAGGCTAGGCTCTCGAAGGCCACAGACTCAACACTCTCTCCAAACAGACTACCAAACAGAGGAAGTAGTGGGACCTGAAATGGTTGTAGAAATAGTAGAACATACTAGTGGAGGAAATTGAAGAACCAATAGAAGATATTGAAATTGAAAACCCAATAGAAGATATTGAAATTGAGGGACCAGTTCAGGACATTGAGAGTCCAACAGAAAACACTAAAGGCCGGGAAAGTGCAATAGGAAAACAACCAATGGATGGAAACAATGAAGGAATATTTGGTAGAGGACGTAGAGGAGGCGAAGGAAGAGGCAAAAATTATCTCTCCACCTTGGAATTCCTTATTGAGGAACTTCCCAGAGGAACAACTCCTATGAAGAATATACCACTCTCAGCCCTACCTAACTTCCATGGTTTATCCTCTGAAGACCCTGATGAGTTTCTTTTCGAGTTCGATATATTGTGTAGAAGTTATGATTATGTTAATAATACTCAAAATTTGAATTTGTTTCCAGCAACACTAAAAGGAAATGCACTGAGATGGTTTATGAGCTTGGGAGGTTATGTGATCACAACATGGGATCAGATGAAGGAGAAGTTTCTGGCCAAATACCAAGAATATTGCCGAACGAGAGAAAAAGGGAGGAATTATTCAAGACGGTTCAGAAGGAGGATGAAAATTTGGAGGACTTTGTGGAAAGACTCCTGTATAATCTGCAGAGATCCGAGCACCCTGATGTAAGTAAACATATTCTCAAAACAATACTATTGAAAGGGGTAAGGAATGATTGTTTAGATATGTTAAATATGCTTGGTAAAGGGGATATATCTAAATAATCGTATGATGAAATCGTTAACCTCTGCAAGA
The DNA here is from genome assembly GCA_031772625.1 of Pinus tabuliformis. NCBI lineage: Eukaryota > Viridiplantae > Streptophyta > Pinopsida > Pinales > Pinaceae > Pinus > Pinus tabuliformis. The sequence goes on from CM062814.1 coordinate 726,578,273, forward strand.
GATGTTCAAGAGGAGCTGCAAATAAATCAAAAAGCAGGGATAATACTTATTCAAGGGTCCAGAAATCAGCCAGTGGAGGAGCAACAAGAGCTGAAATAGGTAATCTACTTGAGGAATTCAAAACTGAAATGTTAAGTTCTTTTGCTTCACAGATTGATACCTTGCAGGTTAAGAAGAAACAAGCAGAGGCAGAAGCCGATTTGGCCATCTTCTGTCCTAAATGCAGAGAAAAACATCCACTAAGGGAATTTCCATTGGACAAAGTACCAATCTGCACCATTTGTGAGAAGGACCATGAAACTCAACAATGCCCCTCTTTACTAGGGATAAAGGTAGCGTTACAACCAACTGAGGAGGAAGTTGAAGCAGTTTATCTACTGACACAAAGGAAACAATGACAACCATGAGGACAAGGTATGAACTCTAGTATGCCATTTAATCGTTTGAATAATTATCCTTCTTTTAATCGAGCAAATTACCTACCCTTCAACCAAATGCAATACCCACCCTTTAATCAAATGAATTTCCCACCCATGTAGCAAACAAACCCTCCCTTTGTAGACCCTGCAATGTGGACTCCTTGGCTTCTACAGCAATCCTATTTTAATCAATGGAACCCAAACTGGAGAGCTCAACAAACTCCATCCTCAAACCAATTTCCTCAGTTCCAGCAACAAATTTCTCTCTCGTCAGGTACCCCACCGAATAATTAGACAATGAAACCTCAGCTGCCTGTACAACTAAACCCTAACCCTAATAATAATAATAAATTTGTGCAAGTCATTGACATTCAGAACCTACCTACATCTCCTGTGCAATGTAATGATATTCATTTACGATCAGGGAGAGTAGTTGAGCTGATTATTGACGATATTACCTCTTCTGACTCTAATAAAGAAGAGACAGAAAAGAATAATTTACCTAATAAAGGTGCTGAAACAATCAAGCCATCCTCTAATAAAACTGTTGAAATAGTAGAGCCACCATTCCCTGAACGTCTAGCTCTTGCTAAGACACTTGAGCTGCTTGTTTTTAATCTTCTAGGGGAATTGCAGAATCTTTACGTTAAAATTCCACTTTTACAAGCACTCAAAGATGTACCAATCTATGCCAGAACCGTCAGAGACATTTGCATCAAGAAACTTGGTAGGAAGGCTAAACATCTCCTTACAGTTCATGTGATGGGTGATCTAGCTGCTTTAATGTCAGGAAAAGTTCCTCCTGTAAAATATGGTGATCCTGGTCACCCTACGATCACAGTACAGGTCGGAAAAACTATTGTTTCATGAGTTCTGGTAGACTTAGGTGCTGCTATAAATATTATGACCCTTGAAACTGCACAGCTTTTACAGTTGAAAAATTTAATTAGAGAAACACCAACTATCCTGGAATTAGTTGATCGTTCCACAATCAAACTAGAGGGGGTCATTGAGGACCTGATCATTTCAGTTGAATCTTGGAATTACCCAGCTGACTTTGTTGTATTACAGACTAAAGCAAAGTTGGGGGGGCATCCTCTGATTTTGGGGAGACCCTGGCTGGCTACAGCAAATGCTTTTATTAGCTATAGATGAGGTTCAATGACAATTTCTAATGGATGTAAAACTAAGCAGCTTACGTTGTACTCTCATGCTACACCTATGATTAACAATGATGATTCTTTATGGTTAGACTATGAGGATAATGATACTCAACCCATTTTGACCATTGGACAAGCCTTAACTCTTAAAGACACCACAAAAGATGAAGTAATTAGTAATTTTATTTCTGAACCTTCCTCAGTTACCTCTGAAACATATAATCAGTTAACTGCAATTCTGGATCCTGAAACACAGGAAAAGTTTAAATTTGAAAATTTACCTCAAACATCAACTCCTATCTCCTCTAAAAGCATAACAGTAGAAATCGAACCTGGCAAAACATTGAACATAAACCCCAATTTATCAGATGCTAAAACACAACAACTAATGATGTTGCTCCGTGAAAACAAGGAAGCATTCGCATGGGACTGCACAGATATGAAGGGGATATCTCCTGAATTATGTACTCATTGTGTCTATATTAAGGAGGGGGCCCGACCAGTCTGTCAACCCCAATGGCAAATGAATCCCAATTTGAGGGAAATTGTTAAGGAAGAACTTCAAAAGTTGCTTAATGCAGGGTTTATATACCCATATCTAACAGTGAATGGGTTTCTCCATTGGTGATAGTACCTAAGAAAAATGGGAAATGGAGAGTGTGTGTAGATTATAGAGCCTTAAAGAACGCCACTCAAAAAGATCATTTCCCCTTGCCATTTATTGATCAGGTGCTGGACAAATTGTCAAGGAAGAAATTCTTTTCCTTTTTATATGGTTTTAGCGGATATAACCAAATCAGAATTGCACCCCAAGATCAAGACAAGACCACTTTTACTAGTCCTTGGGGGACTTTTGCTTATAGAGTTCTCCCATTTGGACTATGTAATGCTCCAGCAACATTTCAAAGAGCAGTGATAGGAATCTTTTTTGATATGCTTAATGATTCTTTGGAGATATTCATGGATGACTTCACACCTTATGGTGTGACTTTTAAAGATGCATTACAAAACCTTGAGAAAGTACTTAAACGATGCATACAAGCTAATCTTTCCTTGAGTACCGAAAAATTTCATATCATGATGAACAAAGGAATTGTACAGGGACACTTCATTTCATTCCTTGGGATTCAAGTAGATCCATCCAAAGTATAGGTAATTTAGACCCTTCCTATTCCTAAAAAACAAACTGATGTAAGAATATTTTAGGACATGCTAGATATTATAGAAGATTTATCAAAAAAAATTCTAAAATAGCTTCTCCTTTGTTTGTGTTACTTATGAAAAATGTTGAATTCAAGTGGACTAATGCCTGTCAGAAAGCATTTGATGAACTTAAGCATCAGTTGTCTATAGCTCCTATTCTAAGGGGACCTGATTGGGCACTCCCCTTTCATATATCCTCTGATGCTTCGAACACTGCAATTGGAGCTGTCTTAGGACAAGAAGGGAATAATCTTCCTTACGCTATCTAATTAATTAGTAAGAATATGACCCCTGATGAGCTTAATTACACAATTATTGAGAAAGAATTTTTAGCAGTTATTTATGCTATTAATAAATTTCAACATCACATTACTGCTTATCCTACTTTTGTTCATACCGACCACTCGGCTATCAAGTATTTAATGAATCAATCTGTCACAAATTCTCGAGTTACCAGGTGTTTATTGTTACTACAAGAATTTGATATTACAATTGTAGATCGACCAGGTAAAGAAAATGTAGTTGCTGATTTCCTTTCTCGGATAAAAACTGATGATAATACTCCAGTTGATGATTCCTTTCCTGATGAGTACTTGTTTGCAGTATCTGCTCACTCACTGTGGTATGCAGACATTGCCAATTATCTGGTTGCAGGAAAAATACCATCACACCTATCACATCGGGAGAAAAGAAAGATCATTCAACAGAGTGCTCGGTATAGCTGGATAAGTGGGTGTCTTTTTCATACAGGACTTGATCAGGAGATCCGAAGATGCATTAGAGAAGATGAGGTTTATGATATATTGAAGGCTTGTCATGATGGCCCTTGTGGAGGGCATTTTGCTGATAAGAGAACAACACATAAAATTCTTAGGATGGGCTATTATTGGCCCTCACTTTTCAAGGATGCAAAGAAATATGTCAGGGCCTGCGGCAGTTGTCAGAGAATGGGTCAACCTAATCATAGAGATGAAATGCCACTGAACCCCCAGGTAATACTTGAACCCTTTGAAAGATGGGCTCTAGAATTTGTAGGGCCCATCAATCCTTCATCCAACCAAAGAGTTTATATATTGGTTTGTACAGATTATATGACTAAATGGGTGGAAGCTAAGGCACTTATTAGAGCTAATGAAGAATCTGTTTTAACCTTTTTATTTGAACAAATCTTCGTTAGGTTTGTAGTGCCTAAAGAACTAGTCACAGATGGAGGACCTCCTTTCCATTCTCATGGTTTTAAAGCTACGCTTCAAAAATATCATATTAATCATAAAATTACTACACCTTACCACCCCCAAGCTAATGGACAGGTGGAAAGTACAAATAAATTCATAGAAGCTATTTTAACAAAAACAGTGAAGGAGAATCGGAAGGATTGGTCTCAAAGGTTGCCTGAGGCATTATGGGCTTACAGAACCACCTGGAGGAACACTACAGGTTTTTCACCCTATGAATTGGTTTATGGAAAAAGTGTTGTTTTTCCTGTGGAATTTGAAATTAAAACCTTAAGAACTGCTTTAGCTGTTAACCTTGATTTGACTGATGCACAGACAGCTAGGTTGCAGCAACTGCAGGAACTGGATGAAAAAAGGTTGGATGTCATCCACCAAACAACTATGATTCAACAACAAAGGACCAAGTGGCATGATAAAACTATTAAGCATAAGCAGTTCCAAAAAGGTAATTGGGCTCTGTTGTATGATTCCCGGTTTGAAAATTTTCAAGGAAAATTACGAACAAGGTGACTGGGACCTTATGAGATAGACGTTGTTTTTCCCAATGGAACAGCAAGGCTCCTAAAAATTGATGGTTCTAGAACACCATTGTTAGTGAATGGGTATCGGCTTCGTCCGTACTAGGAACCAATTTCTAAGGAGGATTTTAAAGCCACTTGCATGGCAGATTCACATTATATCTTTTTAGGGGAGCCTGCTACCCCTCATTGCCATTAATCTCTACATTATATATTTTTGTATTATTAGATTAGAGTATTTAACTAATAATCCCTGTCAAGGGTTGCCATGTTATAATTTATTATTTTGCAGATCTTAGATTGGGAGGCTGGTTGTAAAGAACAATTGTATTGTAAGCAGGATCAAGTTTCATTTTGGGAAGAATTCTCATCTCACCTCAATTCATAGCTCACTTTCACACATTACCTCTCAGCAGCACTTTCCTATTTTTCTTTACAGCAACATTTCTCTTTATTTTCCCTGTTACTGAAACACCATTTTCTCCTTGCTGAAACACCATTTTCCTATTGCTGCAACACCATTTTCCCTGTTGCTGAAACACCATTTTTCCCGTTGCCTTAACACCAATTTCCCCATTTTTCCCATAATTGAAACATTAATTCTTTTCAAAAGAATGGATACATATTAATTTCCATTGTGAGAAATATCTATTGATCCTTATAACTTTATTATTTCACAACCTCCTCCTATGTTTATAAAATCCTTTCATATAAATACGCTCATATTACAAAACCCTTTTCATAACCATTCGTGATCTTCTAGCAATGACATTTTCGAATATCAATCAAAGGTAAACATGAGGTATGTGTTTTTTATGTGTAAATATTAAACTATAGTTAATGAGAAGATTGTGACATGATTACCACAATCGCCATACATTCAAACTTATCATTTGAGCCATAGTTGGGGGGGAATACCAAAACTTTGCAATCATTTCACGATACGCCAATCACCGTCATTTTTTACGACAATTATGTCCCGTCACCCCATCTTTTTCTTATTATGTCACGACCTTATTTCAAAAACTTACTCTATTTCGGATGCGGTAACTTGGCTCTATACTATGCATTTTACTGAAGCAAGTAACGATGGGAGGCAACGCTATTCGAAATGAACCCGGCTCAACAGCTCTATTGGAATTGCACCCATAGGTATATCAGATTTTTTAGCAGGCAAGCTGGGTGGATTATTTTCGAAGGCTCCAAGAATTTGATCCTCAGCAAGTCCTTGAATTCACACGTAATCTACAGGAAGGCTACTCTACCATTCAAGGAGTCCGAATTCCAGTAACAGAGGATGATATAGCATAGGTTTCAGGTTTACCGGCCGCTAGCATTCAATGGTTCAGTCACAAACACATCATTTTGAAGGCACATCAGGACTTCCTTCTACCAGGAGAGCGGGTCGAGCCTAAAGGCAGGGGTGTTGCACTTCATTCATTACCACCTCCATGGCCGAAGGTTGCCGAATTTGTAAAGCACTATCTCACCTGCGAAGGGCGTTACCAGGTAGTTTATCATCAATATTTTGTTCTGTTGAATCATTTAAGACATTGTCGTCTGTTAAATATGTCGTATTATCAACTTGGGTGTCTAAAGAATATGTCACATTATTCCATGAATGTGAAGTACCCACTCCTTTCCCTCACTCACCATCGTCTTGTTCAGCTTCTAATTCAGAGGGGCTTTGCTCAACAGAATCCCCCTCTTCTTAACAATCCACCCCCAGAACCCCATGAAGATGCTGAAATCCCTCAAGAAGCAGCCAAAAATCCTAAAGAAACTGCTAAAGTTCCTCGAGTAGCAGCCGAAAATCCTCAAGAATCTGCTGAAATTTCTCAAACAGTAGCCGAAACTCCCCAATTAAATGCTAAAGATCCCCAGCCAACCGTGACAGTTAGTCCAATTGACCCCTCCATTGCATCAACCCCACCCCATAATTTAGCTGAATCATCTACTCCCACTGTCCATATCCCCAGCGATGATTCAGATGAAAACATTTCCATTGCTAAGATAAAAAGGAAAAGGCAAGAAAAGGTTGTTCCCCTACCAAAAGACAAACAAGGGCCTCAATTAAAGAAGCTATCATTTCTGATGACCCTCCTACCCCAGAGAAGGTTACCCATAAAATAAAAACCACTGTTATTCTTGCCTTTTTACCTCAAAGATGAACGAGGACATCTTCTGAAGCAACAACCAAAACCACTACCCTGAATTCTCCACCTATTATCCTAAAACCCCATACCCCACCACAGTCCCAAGGCCCTGAATCTTTACCTACCTCACCCTTGGGTACTGAAATGAAAAATGCATAGGATTTTGTGACATCATTTCTTTCAGAGAACGTAGCTGTTACACATGAACCTGCTACTGATTCAACGACTACTTCGCAAGACCCCACTGCTGATCCATCAAAAGCAGATACCAAAGATGATATACAGCATGTAGCTGCCCCACAGGAACTAGCTACCAACTCAGCAGTTGCCACACAAGAACCACCTGCTGATGTCCAGGAAACAGACGACCTAGATGTAGCTGCCACAAGAAAAAGCTACTAACTCAGCAGTTGCCACACAAGAACCACCTGCTGATGTCTAGGAAACAGACGACCTAGATGTAGCCGCCCTACAAGAACTAGCTACTGACTCAGCAGTTGCCACACAAGAACCACCTGCTGATGTCCAGAAAACAGATGACCTAGATGTAGCTGCCCCACAAGAACTAGCTACTGACTCAGCGGGTGTTACACAAGAACCACCTGCTGATGTCCCTAGAATAGACAATCTGGATGTAGCTACCCCACAAGAACTGGCTACTAACTCAGCAGGTGTTACACAAGAACCACCTGTTGATGTCCCTAGAACAGAAAATCTAGATGTAGCTGCCCCACAAGAACCAGCTACTGACTCAATAGTTGCCACACAAGAACCACTTGCTGATGTTCAGGAAACAAATGACAAGGATGTAGCCATGCTAGCTACTAACTCAGCAAGTGTTACACAAGAACCACCTGTTTATGAGTAGAATATAGATAATTAGGAGCCAACTTTGTAGTCAGAAGCTGTCACGCAAGAACCATCTGCTGATATGCAAAATGTGGATGCACAGCATGATATAGCAGCTATAGAACCAGCTGATGATTCAGCTAATGTCACACAAAAACTACCTGTTGAGACTGCAAGCAATGAAGCCTCTACTGAACAACAACCTTTTCATTCATTAGAATCAGCTACTGAGACGTTGACTGTTGCACAAAGCCCAGTCACCTTGGTGTCCCTTTTACAAGAAAATGAGTTTCTGAAATCAGAGCTCGAGGTTTATAAGCAGGAACTAATAGTGGAAAGGGAAGCCTATGAAAGAGAGCTTAATATGTACACCTTAGCTCATGCAGCATCTACAGCTGAGAAAAGTGTAGAGAAAGATCAATATAGTGAATACATGTGCAGCCAATGTGGTAATATTTATTAGCAAGCTGGTTATAAGATAGTCAAGGTCCCATTGCCTGGAGCCACTCCTTCATCGACTCCTGTTATAGTTAAGAAGGAACACCCTGCTATTACACAAGAACCAGCAGAGCCTTCAATGATTTTTGAAAAGGAAGTGAAACCACAAATATCGCGGCCCACCCTGGTCGTTAAAACTGAAAGTCTTGCATCAAGGCCTACAAAGACTGTGTTTACCCAGACTGAACCTCGACAGTCAAAGACTGTCTTCACTCAGACCATAAGCACTCAAGCACAAATGGATGCATGGAAGAAGGAATATGTTGTGTCACAGGAAAGGATTTTGCAGGAACATAAATTATCATGGAAAAATCATGTATATGCAAATTGGGAAGCGTTGGAACAGTCTTGTGCACAGCACAGGGAAACTAAATAGTTAAAAACTAAATTGTCCCTCATGTTTAATTTGGTCCAAAGACTACTGGCTACCAGGAAAACATCTTTTAATTATTTTGTGTTTCTAGCAAAATGCCTAGCGTTCTTCCAAGCAAAGGCAATCAGAGATGGATGACCTCATGAGGTATCTACACCTCAAGAGTTTATCAAAACATTCACAGAGGCATCATTTAGTGAAAAAAACTTGCTTTGTGAACTATACCTCCATAATGAAGTCATCCCTGAGGATAGAAAATTTAATCTGATTCCTTTGGTCGGGGACATTCAGATTAGAGCCTTTGTCTCTTTCCTGGCCAATCAGCTCACATGGCAAAATGCTTTCCTCTCAGCCAAACACAATGAAGATAATCGCCTTCTGTGGATTCGATCCGAACCACAGAATGTTGTTGTTTTTGTCGCTGAAAATCATCGGTTTTTGAGGGAACCAGGAATGATCGAGCCTCTTAGAGAACTACAGGCAGTAGTCTTACAAGATTTCCAATATTATGTCAAAGCCAAGGGAGCTCTTTCCTTACAGGAAAACAATCTATTTTGGGAACACTGCCCTCAGGAGAGAAAGGAATATCATCCCTTTAACCCTCTGAATCTTGAAACAACAATTTCACAACTACCTAATTATGTGAAATGCATTCAACAGTGTGTTGAAAAGTGGTTAGGATATCATTTTCACTTTCCTCTTCTATGGTTGCCAGCACAGTAATATAAGGCTTATTTCAAGTTGTCCAAAAAGGAGGAGCTCGTAGCATGGCAGAGAATACAGAATGTCCAGGGTTTCAGAGATTTGGTTGATAGCACCTTCTATACTTACTGTCTAAGCAACTTGCACTGTACAGCCCAGTACTTGGACTCAAAATCAGAGTAAAAGTTGCATGAGGACATCCAACCCTTTTAGTTGGGGGGGATGTTAGGACCTCATATTGTCTCTTTTTGACCATACATTTTTCTATAATGTCACCCTTTTTCAACTTATATCTAAAGTCCTTGTTATTGTTTTAACCCAAGTATCCCAAAGGTACACAATATTTCTTCTCATCACTATACGTTTAATTATTTTACATATAATTACGTTATCTTCATTATTAACCATTGAATTGATAGTTGTTGAATGGTTAAAGAACAATGTGCAATTCACGTTGCTGAAACTGCCTGGAGATTGCAAGACTACTTCCACAGTTGCTGAAACAGCAGGAACGATGCACAAATCTCATGGCTGAACAGTTGTGATCTGCAGTTTAGATTTGACAGCAGCAAAAGGAGATCACCGAAGGAGTTGCTACACTGGATGCAACGATCATGATCTAAAGACAGTATTTTTGTAACAACATTTTGTTAAAGGGAAAACTGACTTCCCTATTTTTGTACAAAGGGTTAAAATAGGACTTACAATGTAATCTATTGTAATAGATGTCTCCTCTTTAAAAAGAGGAGACATCTACATTAGAGGGGGACGAACAGACTGTGGAAGGAGGCTTAGTTGAAGGAACAGAACTAGAATCCGTTTTCTCTGTAACATGACCTATTGACAGATGAATAAAATTTTGTTCTAAACATTCCTTTCTAGTTCTTGTTCCTAGGGAATCTTGTGAGAAGGATAGGGCCCACCTTCATCACAAGATTCACCCATTTTATTTCTGCAGTGTGTTAAGTGTGTCTTTTATTCATGCTTTGTTAACAGAACTATTTACTGAATATCATTCTGCTAAAACTCTGTCTTCTTTCAAATTGATTGTTGCAGTGTTTATTTCACCAACAGTTAATTCATGTGTGTGCAATTAAGTTTACAGAGCAAGGTGGCAGCTTGATAATCAGGAACAGGTGCTGAAGATTCCCGCTCTGGGAATAGGGTCCTGTTCTCTGTTACAGCATAGCCAGCACTCTCTTGTGCAGATTGATTCTTTAGATTATTCCTTTTAAGAATTCTTTGGTAAGCTGTCTGCAATAGGTTGTTTTTGCTGTAACTCAGAGTGGAGCTTCAGTTTGCTTAAGGCAAAGTGTGACCAGTCTTTACTACAACTTTTGTTGCTTTTAGGATTGAGTACATATAGTATGCAGTTGCCTTTGAAATAACAAGACTTCCCTGGGTTGACAATTTATGTAGCACTTTGTTGTTTAATTAAATAAGCAATTAAAGTGACCAATAATGAGTCCTCCAGATAAAGAGATATTTGCTGATCTCGAAACTAACATAGAGCCTACACCTGAAAAGGCCAATCTTGAGACTCGACAAAGTTTGAGTTTTTCTAATAATAAAATTGATACACTTGAAATTAACAACCACTTTGGCAAATATGCTTCAGTAGCTTTGTTAGAGCTATACTAGAATCAATAGTCCTTGTTCGTTGTACCATGATTAAATGGTTTAATTAACCAGCTAATGCAATAAAATGAAAGAATTAGGGTTTCCTGTCAAGCTAAGGAAACACATCGAGGAAAAAAATAATCCAACTCAGTAAACAAATCCCAAATTTATGGAAAATGAATTGTAGTAAAGTCATCACGGGTCAAAGTCATAACTTATACAAATCTTGATGATACAAATGATTCTAAATAAATGTTTTTTATTGTTTCCCAACCTTTGGAGATGTTAAGGTATGTTTCTATTTTGACTTTATTTTCTAATATTAAAAGGGCGCTACATAATCAAAGATTCTATAGCAACCCTCTTTCTTGATTTTGTTGAATAGTAATATTGTTTTCTTAATTTGTCACAGTTATTCAAGTTTATTGAAACTTTGTTATAACCTTTCGTGGAATGGATTTCCATGGATAACCTCTAGCTGCTGCGCATAATTGCAAAATAATTTCTATTAATTATCTTTTTGATTTTCTTTCATCCATTTGGATGCGTCCATGGGACAAACAAACAATGTTTATTATTTTGTGAAAGACAGTTTCTATGTTTAGTTTATTGTTAGACATATATAGTAAAAATATTCTTATATAAACCACTTATTTTGTAATGAGAATAGGAGGTACCTATAGTAGTGTAGAGGTAAACTATGGAAATGAAATGTTTTAAACTTTATCCAACTATGAATACACTATTGTGTAAATGGGGGTTTTAAGACAATATTTGAGACAATTTTTGGGTAATTTGTCTTAACTTGAGACAAAAGAAACTTTTGTATTGTCTTAAATATTGACTTTTAAAAAGTGTCTCAAATTGTCTTAAAAATTTGTCTCTATAAAGAAAATATATAACATGACCATTATTTTTTGTTAGTTGACAATTTAAGTTTTGTCTCTCTGGAGACAATACTCAAGATTAGAGACAATATTTCTTTAATCCTAGCTATTGTCTTTCTAGAGACGATAAAAAAATATATTTAAAGATAATACAATATCACTTTTATCTCTCTAGAGACAATATAAAATAATGAATCTAGAAAAATATCTCACCATTGAAATAAATCAATATAAAAAGCATTTAATAAAAAATAAACCATAAAATCATTGATCAATTCATGTTACGGAACAGTGGAATTGAACCACCAACTTCCTACTTATAAGCTACGTTCTCTTCCATTGAGCTAGCATAATTTCAATAATTATGTTAGTTATGGAAGTCCTTGAAATTGCATATATAGGTATTGATTTTTAAAAAAAATGCTTGACACAATCACATAATCTTTATAAAATCTATAATCATGTAGCCCCTATTTCTAACTTACTAAAAAAAACTTGAAGGAGTTACCTCAATGCTACATCCTATACGATGACCAAAACATCTTGTGGAGTCTGTTTAATGAATTGCTACATTGCCATAAAATCAGAGTAAGAATGAATTTGAGCATGAAAGGACCAATAATATCAACTGTCCACTATAATATCAATCATCCATGAAACTTGCTAACAACTATGTTTCCATATGGCAGACATACTATACACTGTAGGTAAATGAAATTTTCCCGATCATCGAGAACATTGACTTTAAATTTCCTATCTTGCATAATAATTGCAACCTGAATTTCAACCCCTTACAATGCAACATTTGTACAAAAATAGATCTAACATAGTCCATCCCAAACATTGATTTATAATGGCCATCTCACATAATAATTCAATCCCTTTACAATGCAAAATCTATACAAAAACATATCCAACATAGTCCATGATGCCTTCATGAGTAAAGGGATAATTTTGTGCTTCCCTTGGTCTCAGGTTGTAAGTGTTCCAAATCAGGTGAAAGATTTCTACCTGAGGGCATTGTCACTACAAACTCTCAAGACGTTGCAGAGCAAGAGGTTCACTAGATTCCAATCATAAGTTCTTGTAAATTCTAATTTGCAAATTTGCATTATTCAAGATAATTAATAACACCAAATTTTGTAAATAGAAGACATGTCAAGTCCTACATCCAAGAGGAAAAAACTTAGTGAGATCATGAAATGAATTAACATCAATGTATTGGAAATCAAATCATATTTTATTTTGCAAATAGACAATACTGGCCTTTGGACTCAAAGCAACAAAGGAATGGAAACCTTGATCTTTACTAACATGGAAATGACCATTTAAATCAATAGCCTACCTCAAGCACATAGGATATATCTCATTAATAAAAACCACCCTAAACATCAACTATGCTTCTATGAAAAACACAAGTAATGTCAAAGAATTTACTATAGTGGATTGATCATTATAGAAAAATGGTAACATACCTCAATATTTGGAAAGTGTTTGTCAATGTATTTAAAGAAACTTCAGTTAGATTACATCTATAGACACTTCAGTTTGATTACCTCAGTTGAGAGTTGATGAATGAAAGGTGGAAGCCCAACTTCGAGTAGTGCAAGAATTTCCCATGAATAGTGGAACAAAGAGAAGAATTCAACAAAATAAAATTTCACATTATAAATACTAGTTAACATATGTCAAATATAGATAGAAGATGAAACTAAGAAACTAAGATCAGTCCAACACCTATAAATCATTCATTTCCCATGAATAGCAGAACAAAGAGAAAAATTTAACAAAGGAAATGTCCACATTATAAATACCCATTAACATATGTCAAATATAAATACAAGAAGTAAACAAGCAATCATGACCAATCCTTCAACACCACACCCAAATAGATACAAGTAAACCAGAGTCCAAAGTATTATACAAAAGTTATAATAACTTATTTATAGAAGTAGCTATGTTGTTATAAGACACTAGCATTTCTTCTTTGGAATATATACTCTAGGTGACATGGTATATTAGCTTAGAGATATTTAGAATTTGATGTCCCAAAATACAAGTGTTGTTAATCTAGAATCATAATAGAAGAATTCAAAATATGAAAGAATTATCCAATATATTTATGGAAATTTCACATGCAAAACTGAACTACTAGAGGATATCAATCATAAACAGTATTTTCTTAGCAAGGTAGAGGAAGATCAGTTACAATGTTAGGCATAAAAACTTGGCCATGGTTATAATTTTAGGGATAACACCTTATGTTTCAAATCCCATAGTAATGGATTACCATATGCCTAGATCATATTTGAACCTAATTAGATATATAAACACCTCCAACCTTCTAGACAATATCATAAACTAATGTAAATTATCTAGGTTTTAGTTCTATTGCTCCACCAACACCCTGCAATAAACACCCCATACAAGAAACTTTCACCTCACATATGTTCAATGAAAATAATCATTTACAAGCTATACTAGATTGAGAAACATCCACTTCTAAACCATAATCTTCTCTTTACATTACAAGTAACACATCAAGGAAATATAAACTACCTACATAGTTTCAATAATAAAACCAACAACACCCCTAGTGGTCCCAAAGTCGATAATATCTTGAAAATATTTAGCATATTGTGTCCCATCAACACTGGAAATCCCTCGATAGGGTTGACTGCAAGATGGACTTCACTCTACATATTTTTTATAACTTCAAATTTGTTTCCAAGGATGCAATTAGACTAAGTCTAGAATAAAGCTTGACCTTCATATGCAGGGCTCTTCCCAATCAACAACATACACACAATTGCACAATTAATGTTGCTTCTCATTCCTATATTTAGCATTTCCTTCATGTTATTGAATTGTGGGTACTAAAACCTTGTCTCCCCACTCATAGACCTAAACAACCACAGGGAACACTAATCTCCTTGATCTCTAACAAAACTTTCCACATGAGGTTTTAATTTACAAACCTGCACAATGTTAAATTTCCATTTGCTCTGACTGGTCAATCCCATCGTGTTAGCACTATTTCCATGGTATCCATTTCTCACTGAAATCATATCATGGTTACCAGTGTACAACCGAGCCATCATCATAGCTAATTCATTTTCTTGATCCATACCTAAATTTACAAAGAAAACTACTTGCAATGAATGAAAAGTTAAAACTTGAGCTTCTCTTATATAGAAAATAGTTCACCAAATGAAATTAAATCTCAATGAGTTTTATGGTATTGAAAAATCCTAAAATCAACCATCTTCCTCTTGCAGAAGTAAAAGAGGATAGATAAAACAAAGAAGCTATAGAATATGATCTAACAAGATAGTTCAAGTAAGAAAGTCAATAATGAAAAAAACATGTGCAGGGTAGCTTTCTTGGGACAATTTAAAATGGCATGCCAGTAAAAGGAATAGCAAAAGTCTAAATGTTCTAATCTTAATCTAAAGAGGGCAAATTGAACAAAACTAAAAACATGTTAAGATTTCCATGCATATATTCATCTAATGCCTCTGTAAAATATGTGATTGGATAATGGAGATATATTCTGTTAGTATGGTGTAGGATATTTGTCTAATTTACAATAGTACCAACAAATTTAGGGTGACAATGCCCACAAGACATACACTCAATGTCCGCATAAGCATCTAGGTATTGACACCCATGTTTGTCCAACAAGTACTGAATCTTTCCTTCAACAATATTCAACTGCAAAAGGATAAAGGTATACAAGACCATTGTTATAATCCATTGTACATGAAATTTTAGGAATGCAACAAAATTTTACAACAAACAAAAGTAAAGATACTCTAGCACTTAGCCAACTACATCCTTCACAATCTTGTGCTAAAGAAATGACCCGCAATATATTCTTAAATTATTTAATATTTTTGAAACCTTAATATTATTATCTTGCACAATAAATGTCAACTACAATATTGTGCAATATATTCCATCAAAATCACTCACTTATAAATAATGCCCAGATTGACATGATCACATGAATATACTCATCAAGGTATGAAAGAGCCAAAATACTAGAGTGATGAGAACAATCTATTTTGTCAAACTAACCTCGACATAACAACCAACCCAAGATAATCACAAAAAATACAATGAAATATGAACAGAATCATCGAAGTAGATGAACAATAAGAGAAATCTATTACATCAAATCAACTAGAAATAGTACCTAGAGCCATCTAATTCATAGATACTTACTAGTCTAGTCATGGAAGTTCCAAATTATCCAAAACAATACATGGGTATGAATGAAGTGCAAGGACCATGGTTAGCTAATACACTTTCCCACATGTCCATGTACATCTCCCACTAACTTCATAAAAGACAACCAACAAAGTACACAAATTCAACCAAAGCCTATAACAACAAGTCTAGTAGTCCATTGTCCATGACTCCTTGAATCTTAAACACCAAACACTATAATCCTCTGTAGCATTTCAAGAAGCCAGATTTTGTGTTAGTTGCAAGCATATCCCCTTTATATTAGATGAGCTACCAATCCTCCTATTGCAATATAAGTTTAATGGCATAATATGGCAATCTGAAGCAAATGAAACAAAAGCGCCTTGCTAGGAATTTAATGAAAATCAAAAAAATATTATTTCCATAATAATATTGATCAAGGGCACAAGAAGTCAAGAAAAAATGTTGAATAAAGGAAATAAATGGCGACATAAATAGATAAGGAAAACATATTTCCTATTTTAGCCTGCTCCCAACATGAAAAATATTAGATAAGATTTTCCTTCTAGAAAACATCGCCTATGAAATTTCTCTAACTTATATAGTTCATTTGACTTATTGCAATAATTCAATATTTCCCACCAACCATATTAAAGATTCTGAGATAATGGAGAGATCAATTATCAACAGAACACAATGAAATACTCGTGCATCACCACCCAGGAACAATTGATTTTAATATTTTTCAAAAATGAATAATTTTTTTGTAAAGATGTAAATCCATCTTCTTGATGGCATACATATAATTTCAAGAAGCCTCCATGATACAAACAACTCAAATCAATATCTCAATATTACACCAATAGTAATAGAAAGTTGTTCAACAAATGGATACTTTGGTCATGTACAATTAAACTCTATGGTTTTAAATGTCATTTACATCCATGCTTTCATATGGTTCCTTAGAAGAGCATAGTGAATCTATATTTGGAAGGTGAATACCAAATTCACATGATTCGCTTACCAAGAGTTCCCTGCAAGTGCTTTAGAGTGATCTCAACTATATATATGAGTAATTGAATTTACTAGACCATATAAAGAACATCAAATCCTCGATAGAATTATTGTAGAAGCCAAATGAGAAAAGGTTTTGTAGAAGGGTGGGAACATGATGGATTGGTGGAGTTACTATGAATAATATCAAACTCCCATTCCAAATTCTTTCAATAATATACCCCCATACAATAATGTATCATTTTGCAACAAGGTAAAAGTGGCAAGACAAAATCAGAAAAGTACTTTATGTATTCATATTAGACCATTACAAAGAAAAAACTTGTAAATTAAATATAGAAATGCACAATATGATGTTCATCTTCTCTAAATTGAAGGTTTTTTCATACAAACTCTCATCTTGGGCTAGAACTTACTTTTGCGCAAACAATAGCAAGCCACCTTGCAATGTTTGGGATAACTGTTATTATCAGTTCCTAAGTATAAAAGAGAGAATGAAGCTTGATGTTTGTGGTCATATGTAAAATGAAAATATTGAATAAATTATATGATACGAATTGCCATCAGTTGTACAAGAATCATAAAATTTTCCATAGTTCACATAGGATATCACTGTGAGATCTTGGAAAACGCTCACCCCTTGTCACCGATTGTAATTGAAAATTTTCCCACTCACTATTTCTCTAATCATTGCACCAACATTGAATGGTGAACCAAATAAAGAGTACTGCCAATTATTTAATATTAAAACATGCTAATATGCAATCTACCATGTAGATACCAAGTACCCCAAATTGAATAATTTTGGATTCAAAATTAAACCTGAGAGATTGTAGGCCTAAGATCACTTGTGATGTCATCCTGAATAGGTGGTAAATATCCAATCTCAAGAAAAGAAATTTCTATATCAAAATAATCATGTCACTATAACTATAAGAACTAATATTAGTATTCATAAGACTTAATGCATTGCAGTGCTAGCAAACAACATTTTGAATTCTATATATGCAAAGGAACTTGCTCATAAAATTTGATAATGTTGCAACTGGCATAAAATATTTATGCAAAAATGTCTCTTATATGACCATGAGGGACCCCTATTGATATGGAACCTCATAGGTCAGTTGGAAATTCTAGATGAAAATCAAACACACACACACACTGGTATAATATGGCCAGATAAGCATACTAGATGCACCTATATAAAACTGGAAAAACACATATAGGAGAATATATATATCATTAATCAAAATACCAAACTTAGGTCTTTAACCAGGAATCACTATCATCGTTTTCTCATTAATTATTCATTCCAACATATATTTTTAATAAAAACTCCAAGTTGGTTGTTGAGAAGATGGAATGTAATTACAACATTATTTATCAAGGCACAATAACTCATCATGTCACTAGTATATGTAGGAATGACAATAAATTAATAATCAATTTTCCCAAGCTAAATATCATCAATTTAATTTATCTATAAGAACCTACCTAATATTATTGCACCACATATATACACACACAAAGAATTTAGGGAAATTGCTGAGAAAACCTACTATCATTGATTGTACCATAATTACTATAAATTTGAAATGCAAGTGCCCCATGGTTACAATCAGTGTACAAAAAATGGAAATATCATCACTCCCTCTTAATATGGTTACTAATACCTTTCTCAAGCATTGATTTCTGCAAGAATGATTTCTTGGCATCATCGATACTATTCTCCAAATTTTCCCCATACTTCATCATCTTGGATCAATCCAGAGAAATATCAATACACCCAAAGATAACATAATTACAATAGGTTAATGAAGATGTGTTATCTATAAGCCATGATAGAATTATACATAATACAATTCAAAAATTGTGATTACAGAAAGATTCCACGACTAAAGAACACTCTTGAAGATTAATGCATGAAGAACAAGATGTCAAGCTAAGAAAAACACAATACACCGATGGTCTTCTTTGTTGGCTAAACATTTAAGAAGATAGAGAAATATATTGAGATAAGCCGGGCGGGTGGGGAGTTGGGTTTGACAAAATAATCACTATGTTATGGGTACTACAAATATTCATAGTCGATAAGATAATATCCAAAAATGACATATATATGTAGTCCATAATGATACGTACACACATGTATATTTTCTCAATTGGAGATGAATTTAGTATTGTATGGGGTAATTGTGATTTACTTCGTGTCATGTTCTACTCATGTGACCTCATGATAATCTCAACAATGATGATGATATGATGGCCATGGAAGTAATAAAAAAAATCATGATTCATATCCTAAGTTACATGATCCATTGGGAAGGGAAAAATGGTATTTTCACTATGGTCAAGTTGATTTTGATCAACATTATCATGATAAATTTATGAATTCTAGTCTAGCATTATCAAAACTTTCTTTGTAATCTTTCTATTAAGGATAATAAAACATTACATATTGAAAAGAGTCTGACTATACCTGTTATGAAACCAGCTCACAAAAAGATAGAAAAGATAGATCAACGCCTTAGAATTCAGCCTCTTCGAGGAGGCAACCTCCTTTACATTACACAAATGAATGATTCCTTGATGATTCAAATGGAAAAACCTACTTTCTATATATAGGAGTCTAAGGAGTCACAATATAACCCAGCCAACCTATCAATAATAATATAAATCCACAAAAATAACAATAGAGGGATTCTATGGGGCACAGTAATAATAATATGGGGGTAATAGGGGCACAACAATATTAATAAGGGATACAACTACAATAGTAATGGGATAATCACTAGTATTATAGGGACCTAACATGCCCCTCTCCTTCAAAAAAGTGTTGTCCTCAATGCTTGAGTAGTTCTGGATGCTTCTATATAAAATTCTCATCTTCCCATGTGGAATATTCAGCTGATAAGTTCTTCCACTTGATGAGATACTCTGAAATTGATTGATTTCATAGCTGTCGAGTTATTGTTTCTGTGACTGCTTCCAGTTCCAATATAATTTTTCCTTCCTCGTCAAGTTCTGGCAATATTGTTTGAACTAGGAGCTTGTCACCTATAACCTTCTTTAAACATGAAACATGGAAAACTGGGTGCACTTGAGAAGCTGCAGGAGGCTCCAATTTGTATGCCATCATACCAATCTTTTGCAACACCTTGTATGGACCATAATACTTTGGTGATAATTTATTATCCTGCTTAGCTTTCTTGAGGGACATTTGTTTATATGGTTGTAACTGTAGGAATACCCAATCACCTACATCAAAACTTCTTTCAGTACGATATTGATCTGCCTGTTGTTTCATTCTATTCTGTGCCAACACGAGGTTATCCTTTAAGAGTTGGACGACTTGTTGTTGATGCTCGATGTGATTTTCGACTGCTTGAACCTCAGAATTTTCTCTTAAATATGATGTGATGGATGGTGGCTGATATCCATAAAGTACCATAAATGGGGTCATTTTTGTTACTGTATGGAAGGAAGTGTTATACCACCATTCAGCCAGAGGCAACCATTTGACCCATTGTGTCCATTTATCATATACAAAGCAACGAAGATATGCTTCCAAACATTTGTTTACTATCTCAGTTTTCCCATCAGAATGAGGATGATAAGATGAGCTATTAGCAACTCAGTACTGAGATAAGAAAATAATTTTGTCCAAAAATTTCCAGTGAAAATGGGATCTCTGTCACTTACAATAATCTTTGGGTTTCTGTGTAGCTTTTGAATTGTTTCCATAAATGCAGTAGAAACTGTACTGGCTTTAAATGGATGTGATAATGCACAAAAGTGTGCATACTTGATAATTATATTTACTACCACCATGATGACACTCTTTCCCTCAGACTTGGGTAAACCTGTGATAAAATCCATCGAAACCTCCTCCCAACGTTGGCTTGGAATGGATAAAGTTTGTAATAGACCTGGGGTCTTAATTGTTTCAACTTTATTTTGTTGGAAAACCAAACATTCTGCCACAAACTTTTGAATATCTAATTTAAGGCCATCCCAAAAAAAATTCATTCTTAACCCTGTGGTAAGTTTTTAAAAGTACTGAATGCTCTCCTAAAGGAGAAGTGTGCAATTCCATAAGAATATTTTGTTTGAGTTGGGAATTCTTATAGAGGTATAAGCGATCTTTGTACCATAACGAATCATTTTTCCAACAAAATGTATCAGATGTACTGGAATCTTTTTGTAACTTTTGAACAAGTGCCCACACTTCTTCATCATTCTTCCATTCCTCCCTTGCTTCATTTATCCAATCTGGTTGGATAATAGAAATGGCGCACAACAATGCTTCCACATCCTCGTCCTTTCTTGAGAGTGCATTTTCCACCACATTTTGCTTCCCTTTTTTGTAGATGATTTCAAAGTCATAACCCAACATCTTTGTGACCCATTTTTGTTTCTCTTCAGATGATAATCTTTGTTCTAAAAAGTATTTAAGGCTATCACGATCTGTTTTTACCTTGAAGTGTCTTCGCATTAGGTAGGGTCGCCATTTCTTAAGTGCATGTAGTATTGCCAACGTTTCTTTCTCATAAATATCTTTGTGTAAAAACTTTCCCTTTATTGGACGACTTTCAAAAGCAACAGGGCTTTCATCTTGCATTAAAACAGCACCAATTCCATTTCCTGAAGCATCACATTCCACAATAAAGGTTTTTGTGAAGTCCAGTGTAGCTAAGACTGGTGCTTGGCACATTGCCTCTTTAAGATGTTCGAAGGCCTTTGTTGCTTCTGGAGTCCATGAAAATGCATCTTTCTTCAATAATGTTGTTAGAGGTGCTGCTATTCTCCCATAATTCTTAACGAACTTGCAATAATACCCTGTCAACCCAAGAAATCCTCGCAGATGCTTTATGGATGTGGGGATTTTCCATTCCTTAATGGCTTTAATTTTGCTAGGGTCTACCTTAACTCCTTCATGAGATACAATATGACCCAGATATTCCACCTCTTGTACTCCAAAGAAACATTTGGATCTTTTTGCATATAATTGTTTCTTCTCCAATAGTTGTAGTACCCTGTCAACATGTTCAACATGATCCTTCCACGACTTTCTATAGATTAGTATATCGTCAAAAAATACTAACACAAACTTTCTAAGAAAGGGTTTGAAAATGGAATTCATCAAACATTGAAATGTAGAAGGTGCATTGGTAAGGCCAAAAGGCATGACCAAAAATTCATAATGGCCCTCATGAGTTCTAAATACTGTTTTCGGAATGTCTTTAGTATTCATTTTGATTTGATGATATCCTAAATGAAGATCCAACTTGGTGAAGTAAATTGATCCATGCAATTCATCCAGTAATTCATCAATGACAGGAATGGGAAACTTATCTTTAATAGTGAGCTTGTTGAGCTCCCTATAATCTGGACACATGCGCCATGATCCATCCTTCTTGTGCACCAATACTACTGGAGTAGAGAAAGAACTTTTACTAGGTTGAATTATACCAACCTCTAGCATTTTTGCAACCATACGTTTAATTTCACTCTTTTGGGCATAGGGATATCTGTACGGCTTGATGTTTGGAGGAACACTTCCTGGAATCAGATGAATAGCATGATCATGATCACGATTATGTGGGAGACCTTTGGGAGTCTCAAATACCTTGCAATGATTGTCTAAGACTTTTTTGAGATCTAGAGAAATAGATGATTTCGATGTGGAAACATCTACCAAACATAATTGTGCAATTACACCTCTTTGTTCCTTTTTTAGAAGCTTTGTCATACCGTTAGAGTTGATTATCTTTCCTGGTTTCCCTGCAATACCTCTTAACTCAACTTCCTTTCCTTCCACATAAAATTTCATGAAAAGTTCTTGAAAATTAAAATCTATTGTAGCCAAAGATTGTAGCCATTAGACTCCTAGTACAACATCAGCACCTCCCATTGGAATGGAAATCATTGGGCTAGTCAATACATATTCTCTTATGGATAGCTTGATATTATGGCACTTTCCAAAGCAATTTATTGTTCCTCCATTTGAAACCATCACTTGACACTCTGGTGCTGGATATAGGAAGCAATTCAATTCTTTTGCTACCTTACAATGAATAAAATTGTGGGTACTTCCTGAATCAATCAACATTATTACCTTTTTTTTTTATTTGTCCTTCTATCTTGATGGTTTGAGGAGTGGTAATTCCAGCCAATGCATTACAAGATATGGTTGGATTCATTTATTCTTTATCTAGACTTTGTTCCTGGAGTATATCCTCTTCTTTTGACCTTTCTTGCTCCTTTTCTTCTTCCTCTTCACAATCTATGTAGAATAATTTCTTCTCAGCACACTTATGACCTTTAGTGTATTTTCTATCACAACTGTAACAAAGTGTTGTTGGGAAAAGTATCCGATACAGAATGACCCTATCCCACTCTAAGGGTGATAGTTCCTTAGCAACAATCAAAGCAAAGCCATCTAAGATTACTTCTTTATGAGATGTAAAAGAGGGGAGAAGAGATCCACTAACCGATGTCTTTCGCTAATGGTTGATCCAATCTTCTCTCATTGCTGCTTGCCCCCGGCTCCTTGCTCTTTCACTGGCCCAGCTACACCAAGATCCTGCAAAATGGCAAGAGAGGGAAACTACAAGAAGCATACATTCATAATTGATTCAAGGATTAGAATAAATCAAATACACAAGTATAACAATACACCATTGAAACACATGCATATAGAAGAACCTCAAATGCTTTATTAATGGAAGAAGTAAGATTCAGGAAGTGATACAACCATAAGAGGCCCAATCCAGCATCACCTTCCTAGCAGAAAGAAATCTCCTCTTCACCTCCTTCAAAGCAAATCACCCAATAGTTCTAAACTCAAACCAACAGCAATTCTTTACATTCACAAGATTCCAGCCTCTGGATCTCATGGGAGAGAGATCCATATATAGGAGTTTGGAGAGAGGATGAGTCAGCCTGAGATGTGACTAGTGTCCTCTCCCACTCCAATTCTTCTTCAGTTCTTGAGTCCACTTGGAGGTTCTTGCTTCCACTTGGAGATCTAGAACCTCTTACTCATCACCAGTCGAATTCCTTGATCCAAGTGTCATTTTGGAAGCTTCCTGGGCATTGACTCATTGAGGAATGAGACTTCCACATGTCAAAACTCGCTCAGCGCAGGTAGCCTTTGTTGGAGTTGACATTCAACGCAGGTGGTCCATGGAGCAGTTGACATTCAGCGCAGATGCTCAGTGGAGCAGTTGACATGATCCAGAATTGCCTTGTTTTTGAGTAATTTTCAGTGGAGAACTTGTTTGGATTGCTGTGGTTTGCTGACCTTGTTCCCCTAGGGGTAGGAACAACATGTTTAGCGACAAAGACAACTCGGTCCTTTTCATTTTTAGAGAGTCTGAAAAGGTACGTAAAGTTAACTCCAAAGGTCCTTTTTCGTCATCTAATCCCTTAAGTCCGAAAAAGTATAAAACAATACAGAAGGGATGAATGTTCGATAGTTTTATCGAGCCGAACCAGACAAGCGCTCGATCTTTTTGTGCAATAATCCCTCAGGTCCAAAAAGATTAAAATCTAGAGGAGGGATGGCTCTTCCGGTCATTTTAACGAGCTGGAAGGCCAAAACTCGACAAACTTTTCATATTTTACGAGTCAGAAGAAAAGAGCTCAAAGAAGACTCGTATTTTGAGGAACGAGTGATAAACAGGGATAGTAGCAGATTCCAAGTACAGGTTGGAATTTTCCAATCACGGCAGTGTCACAAGGATGGCTAGGTGAAATCACTCTTCGCAGCTGTTCCTCAAAATAGGTAAACAATCAAGTGGAGGTGAATGATCGGCCAAATGAAAAGTGGAGGTGACGGTGAAAACACGACCAAGGTTTTTATGGCTGATGAATTTACGGTCTCAAATGGTTATTTACCGGTTCATTTTTTCTGGATGAGCTTGAACTCTAGGGGGAAGCTTGCTCACAGGTGCATTTATTTTTTAACGAGCATGAACTCTTGCTAAAACTGCTCAATTGTGCGTTTATTTTTTAACGAGCATGAACTTTGCTAAAACTGCTCGTTATACCAGTCATAAGATAAGAATGTCTCCTATAAATAACGGCAACTTTTAGATTTTTGCCCCACATCCTTTCTTTATGCAAGTTTGGCTGCGACTAATCCTACGAGTTTAAAGGGTTAGACCTATAGGTTTAAAGGGAGGACCTAAAAATTTAAAAAACAAATAGCCGCCCTTGCTTGCACTCCAAAAGGCTTGCATGCCCCCAGGTATAAAATACAATTTCAAGGTTACCCCTACTTCACCTCCGCCAAAACATTTGTTTTGCCGAGAGAGGCCTACCTCTTTCTGGTTACCCAAAGATTGTCTCGTTCGCGGCTACGAATAAAACATTTCTCCGGCGATGTCTACCTAAATAGACAACGGTGAATGACCCTGTTCCGTTAAACACATAACTTTGACAAAAGAATCTTGTTCCAGAACAACCCCTCTTCCTCTACGGACGGGGTACGGACTAGGCATATTCTCCCACGGAAACCTATCTTATACCCAAGGTTTTCTCTGCCCAACGCAGACCAGGATGCATGCCCCCTGGGTTCCAGTCCTATTTTCCCGAATCACTCGCGCTCATCAGGAAGAAGGACCGGAGGTGGAGACATTTCTTGAGTGAATAGACCATTCAGGGTTGGTATGTGACTATTTGCGATGCGTGATCCCGGAAATGAAAGTTGGTCTACGAGCTTGACCATTCTTCCTTCGTGTGGAAAACACATTACTCTAAAGAGTGAGGAGACTATTGCTCCCATGCAATATATATAGTCTCGTCCAAGGAGTAGGTTATAATCCAAGGGTCCTTGAACGACCATCACGTTCATTTGAACGGCCTTCCCTTTCAATGTAATGGGCACATTGGGGAGGATCCCTAATGGTCGACTGGTTCCTTTATCGAAGCCCGAGAGATTTCTTATCTCAGGCAAAAGCGCTGGGGAACCCAGTGCTTTCCAAGCAACAGAGGAAAGGATACTCACAGATGCCCCTTCATCAATGATAGTGCCAGCCATTACCATTCTGTATATTTGGACTATAATTCTGAATGGTATACTAGCTGGCAACCGGGGTCTGCCTAGTTGGTTCCAATCAAAGGACACAACCAGGTTGCTTGGTGGTGGGACCGAATACATGGCCGGATATGACGCTGACGATGTTCCTTCCTGCGATAAAGGAATGGGTGCATTGCCCTGACGCTCGTCAAAGTCTGTGTTGATGAAAAGAATCTGGATGGTGTCATCCTTATTCTCTTCAGTGAGGGTGTCATTTGAAGATGAATCTTCAGTGACGGTATCATTTGAAGATGAAACTTCTTAAGGGAGAACCGGGTCAACTGCCGTTTCGACCTTTGGACTTTCGTCCGGTCTGGATTCAGTAGGTTCATTTTCAATGACTGATGCTTCAGCTGACCACTTGAGCGAGCCAACTGTATTCTCAACCAACGAAGGACTTGGCACGAGTTTTTTGTATCCAGGAGGAAGTCTCAACGGTGAAACCGGACGATCTTCCAAAACTCTCTTCGCTTCGTCTAAGAAGGGACAACGGTGGATGGCGTGATCGCCTTCACACAGTCTGTAGGGGGATCTTGCTCCCCCTCTTTGTCTTGAACCTTCACTTTCGCTGGTTGACGGTAAGCATTCAACATGGCTGTCAGAGGTTGATGCTCCCGAACTGTGCAAACGAGGGGACCAGTCCCTTAGTATTCGGGAATACAGGGACAATCTCTATGGAAGTGGTCTCCTCTACATATGACACATGGCGATTTAGGCCCGGTCTGTGCTGTGTGTGGATTTTTGTCAGATGTCTTTTGCTTGCCCCCAGTCGCCTTAGGCTCCTTCTTCTTCTTCTCTCTCTTCTTCTTCTCCTTCTTCTCCATGGGAGCTTGGCTTTTGCCGGCTCTACCTTGCGAAGATGAAGGATTGGAGGAAGAGTTATAGGAAGTAGAAGGCTGGTGGGCAGCTCTAGACTGATCTAACTATTGACTCGACTGTTCAGGAACCATGGTGTTTTGAACTACATTGGTTGAGAATAGCCAGATTGGCAGGCCAATTGTCAGTCCTGGAAGCGACAATGTGGCCATGTGGGGCGCACCAACTTCTCCCCAAGAGGAGAAAGGACTAGGATTTCCATCATGGGGAATTCCTTGGTTGGTGTGTTCCATGTTCTCAACCTACAGATCAACGCAGGAATAGGAGGTGATTATGTTCCGTTTTAAAATAAATTTTATAACGACGCTTTAGACACAACTTGCTTTTTCACTTTTTAAGAGTCGAGAAAAAGCTAAAGATGACTCTAGTCTCCTTCGATGTTTTAACGAGCCCGAAGTGACAAATGCTCGGATGGACTTTTTCAGTTATAGAGTTTGAAAAAGGCCAAAAGAAACTACTCTGGAGTTCTAGGCAGAGGGTGTGCCAAACTTTTCGCAAAACCACAGAATACGTTTTACGGTACGGGTGGTCGATCTTCGTGAATGTTGTGTTCACTGCATTGCGATCAGTAGGGCGGCCGACACGGCTTCCTATGGATAAAGGCTTTGCTCCTATAGGGGTCTCCCAATATATACATGACGGTACGTGGGAGCACAAGTCCGTATTGATACTTATCGCTTCACCGTGGAGGAATCACCCAACCACTCAACGCTAAGATATCACGTTTAACGACGCCAGAACACGTCTCTAGCTTAGACCTCTATGTGTTTGCGTTATGTTTCAAAGCGTTGTTATGTAAATTCAATTTATTTTAGGTTGATATTGTTTAGCAGTTTGCCTTTATGGATCACCACGAGATGTATGGTACAACTCCTAAATGCAGTCTAAAGATGAGAAGCAAGCTTTTTCAATCTTTTCAACTTATGAAAATCTTAACTACTGAGGGAAAAGAAAGACATCATCTTTTCACACAGATCATAGAGCACACACTAATGCACTTTTCCCTAAATTAACATGCAAGCTGTCAAAATGCACATGCACAATGCAGGTATTTCTTTTCTCTTTCTTAATGTTGATGTACTACAAAAAAGAAAGTTGTTGTATAACTTTGAATTCAATTTCAAGTGAAAGAAAACAAGCTTTTGTCCAAAATCAAAAGACACCTTAAGATTTACTTGTTTCAACACTAGAAATACATAAATTCAAACCATATGATGAAAGCAAAAGCTCAATCAGCTATGAAAAGCAAACAAACTAACTCTTAAGATCAGAACGACACTTATCACAGGTCTAGATCTAAGAGGCCACAGCAAGACTAGTTCACTTTCGTTATGGGAAACTGTAAATGATGTAAGAAATACACAAAGAACAAATACAGTTTCTTTATACAACCGAGGCAGAATAGTGGCAAAGAAAGGTGGTTTCAGATAGGTACATTGACTGATAACAGGCTGCAAAAACAGAGATCAAAACAGGGCAATAAAGGACAAAGAACCCCAGCTGCACAAGGCCACACTGGTTCAGCGCAGGTAGAACACTGTCAGTTTGACATTCAGCGTAGGTAGCCCCTTCGGGACCTGCGTTGAAATGCAGACTGCCTTCACAGTGCCTGCAATGAAGAGAGAAACTCTCGTTTCTCTTGGTTTCCGGGTCACAAAATGCTCAAAAATACACTGTTTCAGGCCAAATCAAAGCTACCAATCAAGTACACACTAAAGGATGATTCAAAGGAGGATGAAAAGCTATCACTAAGAGCTGTTCAGAGTCCTTGTGGATCAGCTCTTCAAATCATAAACATGCCCAGAAACTGAGCTAGAGTAGCTGCCCTCTACTTTGCATTTGAAAGATCCAAATGCAGTTCGATTCGGTACTCCCTGTGTTTAGGAAATGAATAGCAAAAACACAAACAACCAACAAGATACGATCCCCAGCGGAGACGCCAATTTGTTGTTGGGAAAAGTATCCAATACGGAATGACCATATCCCACTCTAAGGGTGATAGTTCCTTAGAAACAATCAAAGCAAAGCCATCTAAGATTACTTCTTTATGAGATGTAAAAGAGGGGAGAAAGAGATCCACTAACCGATGTCTTTCGCTAATGGTTGATCCAATCTTCTCTCCTTGCTGCTTGCCCCCGGCTCCTTGCTCTTTCACTGGCCCAGCTACACCAAGATCCTGCAAAATGGCAAGAGAGGGAAACTACAAGAAGCATACATTCATAATTGATTCAAGGATTAGAATAAATCAAATACACAAGTATAACAATACACCATTGAAACACATGCATATAGAAGAACCTCAAATGCTTTATTAATGGAAGAAGTAAGATTCAGGAAGTGATACAACCATAAGAGGCCCAATCCAGCATCACCTTCCCAGCAGAAAGAAATCTCCTCTTCACCTCCTTCAAAGCAAATCACCCAATAGTTCTAAACTCAAACCAACAGCAATTCTTTACATTCACACGATTCCAGCCTCTGGATCTCATGGGAGAGAGATCCATATATAGGAGTTTGGAGAGAGGATGAGTCAGCCTGAGATGTGACTAGTGTCCTCTCCCACTCCAGTTCTTTTTCAGTTCTTGAGTCCACTTGGAGGTTCTTGCTTCCACTTGGAGATCTAGAACCTCTTACTCATCACCAGTCGAATTCCTTGATCCAAGTGTCATTTTAGAAGCTTCCTGGGCATTGACTCATTGAGGAATGAGACTTCCACATGTCAAAACTCGCTCAGCGCAGGTAGCCTTTGTTGGAGTTGACATTCAACGCAGGTGGTCCATGGAGCAGTTGACATTCAGCGCAGATTCTCAGTGGAGCAGTTGACATGATCCAGAATTGCCTTGTTTTTGAGTAATTTTCAGTGGAGAACTTGTTTGGATTGCTGTGGTTTGCTGACCTTGTTCCCCTAGGGGTAGGAACAACATGTTTAGGGACTTTGGATCCCTTAGATTATGGACATTTCATGCTTCATGCTGTAAGGCACAAAAATGTCTATAACACAAAGCCCTTTTGCTCTTTTTTCTTCCTATTGTTGTGGTGTCAACCTTATAGGTTGTTGAAGACTAGGGGCAACAACACTTCCATCTTTATAGTTGTGAGTGGTATGCTTCCTGGTTGCCGTAATTTTGCTTTCCATTTTTCTTGCTAACCTGAATGCCTTCTCTAATGAATCAGGTTCCTAAAGGAGAACATCATGTTGGATATTATCCTTTAAAGTTCCTATGAACACATCAATCCTATGCTCCTCTGGAATATTTTTTACCCTTATGTTCAATTTTTGGAACTCCTCAATGTGCTCCATTATTGAACCCTTTTGTTTGAGACTTATCAATTGGCTAAAAAAAGTGTTACTTTTTGTATCCTCATAATTTGTTGTCAATTCTTCCGTAAAAATTGCCCAAGTGATAATTTGTTTACGAGAGCAAAGCCATTGATACCTTACAAACTGATTTGGTTCCAAATATAAAGTTGCAATATGTACCTTTTGTGTGTTTTGCACACTATTGAGATCGAAAAATTGCTCCATCTACAATATCCATGTCACAGGATCCTTGCCATCAAACTTCCTCATATCGATTTTTGGAATATGGGGGTTCTTCGATCCAACATTAGAGTCTATGAAATCATGATTAACATTTCTTTTGTTCGCGTCATGAGTTTCCTTTACCACCCTTTCACCATTAGTAAGTATCTCTTGTAGAAAATTTGTCAAATCTGCCTTCAAATCTATCTTCAAATCGTCAATCTTAGCTTCCATGCCCTTTATCTTAGATTCCATACCATTTATCTTAGCTTCTGTTAGCTTTTGTGAGAGTGAAATTTGTTGCACTTGGTCTAGTAATTTTGATATATCATGTAGCATTTCTTCCTCTTCTTCATGAATCATGCTAGAGCTTTCAGGTTGCTTACTAGGTGTTTGCATTTTATTTCCTCGGGACATCAGTTACCGATAATAATGCTCTACTATGCCCTTTTAATTCCTTCAAAATAATTTTTCAAACCAAGCTTAAGAAAAAATTTAAAAAATTCTACACACTTTTTTTCACTTTGTAGGAGCTCGATATTGCCTCTGATGTATCTCTGTAATTTCAGATCATCCAATTCTGAAATTGCAACTTGCAGTAGCCCTTTGTGTCCTCTTTTTGATGCCACTAGTCTGATCCCAATTGGATTCTCCAAAGAAGAGTTATGTTAAATCTCCCACAATGACCTGATTATAGATTAGTTCAGTAGAGCGAACTTGTACGACGTGCCACATGTCCCTGTTTCGACCTTTGGATATGAAAAGTATATACAAGAAACTACAGTCAGTCCTCTTTCTATATCTTCTTATGAATTTTCAATCCAATGCCCAGAGAGAAAGTTATGATGATTTTTCCCAGGTCACCTGTTTGGAATGTAATTCAAGAGTCTGCAAAAAGACCAACTTCCTCAGATCATATCTCCGCAAACATAGTGTGAAAGGCTCTAAAATTTAGACCCAAGCTTCAGTACGATCTCATCTCAAATGGGTTTTTTTTTTAGCTTCTGAAA
Source organism: Pinus tabuliformis (assembly GCA_031772625.1). Lineage (NCBI taxonomy): Eukaryota > Viridiplantae > Streptophyta > Pinopsida > Pinales > Pinaceae > Pinus > Pinus tabuliformis. The sequence continues at coordinate 726,609,613 of CM062814.1, forward strand.
CATCGTAGAAAAAAATTTATAGCGAAAATTCCACGATGACCTGTTTGGAGCAGTGAAACCCTAGAATCCAAAGCTCTGATACCAAATGTTATGAAACCAACTCACAAAAAGATAGAAAAGATAGATCAACGCCTTAGAATTCAGCCTCTTTGAGGGGGAAACCTCCTTTATATTACACAAATGAATGATTCCTTGATGATTCAAATGACAAAACCTCCTTTCTATATATAAGAGTCTAAGGAGTCACAATATAACCCAGCCGACCTACCAATAATAATATAAAGCCACAAAAATAACAATAGAGGGATTCTATGGGGCACAGTAATAACAATATGGGGGCAATAGGGGCACAACAATATTAATAAGGGATACAACTACAATATTAATGGGGTAATCACTAGTATTATAGGGACCTAACAATACCAGTGTTATTGTAGATAAATGTTTTCTTTGATTGACACATGATTGTCGAACAATTCTTATTTGAGAAAATGAGAAGATATTCAACTCATTTAGACGAGTCTACGTCTACTCCAAATACCTTACCCCATGAATCATCACCTAATAAATTTGTATATACTTCTTAAGTGTTGCAATTCTGAGCTCACAATTAAGATTAATGAACATGGAAGTAATTTTCCCTCAAAATATCAAAGTCTAACATCACAACTCCTAGGTTGTTAAGTTTGAGTCCAAGTTGCAAAGAATATTCATTTTTATAGGTCAATATGAGTACAAATAATAAGGCCTACATGTTGTTGTCCATGTAAAATTAGGCCATCATGAAATTAAAGAGTCTGCTAATATTCCAAAAAATATATAAATAGATGTTAAATGAATTTTATTTTGTAATCTATAAAAACAAAATGAGGCTTCATAATAACATTTATGAGATGCCTTCATTTATCCCATGGTGAATTGGTAAAGACATTTTTCTTTCTTGGGAGTAGTGCAAGGTTGTAGTCTCTCTCTTCCCCATGTTAAAATGAATTTGTCTTGGTTTATAAAGGAGTTGAGGATCATAACTCCCCACTAATCAATCAAGAAAATATAGGACGACATAATTTGGCTTTTGGTACATTGCTAATTGTCATTAAGGGATACCGAATTTCCTAGAATTAACCTAAGTTGCATAAAGCCAACTAAATATTAAGGAATTGGATTTTCAAGGTTCTAATATTATCATTTGAGATAAAATATATATAATGTTTGTAGAGAATATGCATATGTCACTTCCCTTTGCACATTTAGGGAGTCGTAATCGACATGTTTATGCCTTCCCCTACTGATGTATTATGTAATGTGCATTAATGAAATATAAAATGCATTATTCAAAGAATAAAAAGTAAACTTGGCCTAGTGGTTAAACACTGTAATAAGGTTTTTCTAATAATAATAGGTGCAAGGGGAGTGCCCAAGACTCCAACCATCTTAAATACTAACTCACATGACAAATCTATTGTTGCTTTTATATATATATATATATATATATATATATATATATATATATATATATATAATTATAATTTGGAAGATTGATAAATTCATATAATATTAACAAATTCCATATCTTCCACTTGTATGCGGAGGCCAAAAGTTTGTATTGGCACTTCAGAAATGTACAATGCAAAAATGCAAAAATGATTTTTTATTTTTATTTTTATTTTTTTTAACTATATCTCAATATCATGCCAGATTTATGTTGTTCATAATATGTTTATATTTCTATGTTGAATTGGGTGATTATATTGGGATAAATATAAACAAGTTTTGTGCAATACATGTTTTAGAGAACTTGAAAAATATGAAAAACAATGCATGCTCTGCAATTGTACAATATATACCAGCAATTTCTAATACATATACATTTGATAGTATATATGCTATCATATGTACTAAAAACTACATTTCAAGGTACAAATTATATAAAAATATAAGACTATAAGGACTACTGAATGTTTGACCAACACCTCTCATAAACATGGATTTTATTCTTTAAAATTAATATGCAATATCTCATATAAACATGAGATGGGATCCATATAATCTCTAACAGTAATGTTCTATAAAAAAATAATCATCTTTCACAAAAATCCAAATTGTTTCCCATATTTGAAAAATGTGTATAAAATTACCATATTAAACACATAAATTATCTATATATATATATATATATATATATATATATATATATATATATATATATATATATATATATATATATATATATACATATATATATATATATATATATACATCACTCACAATATTGAAAAATCACTAATCATTACATCACTTGCAAAACAGAACAATCGTACATTGCTAAAATTTACTATTTTTCTTTGGTACCTCCACCCTCATCTAATTTCCTGCATGTTGCTTGCACCCATGAACACTCTGAGAGACAATTTCTAATCTATAATTTTAGAGTTCTCATTGATTATATAAATATTATCTAAACACTGTAAATGGTTTTCACAAATGATCTTTTGGGTACTGTTGATGCCCCGAAAATCGTTGCATCAACATCGGGGATAACCATCCGGTCCGGACCTTAATACAACTCCTTTTCCGTTTGGGATGGTGGCTCTGACTGGATATAATGGGACCAGTTTCCCAATAATGAATATGAAGGGGATGGATGAGTGATTGGTTTTCTAATAAATGATAATGAGTGGATGACTTAATCTAACAGCGAAAATACAAATGACTATTCTATCCCGGGAGGCTTCTATTCTTTTAAGTGCAACGCTTGATGATCTCTGTTCATCGATAGGCATATAGATGACTCTACTCAATAAACATAGACATTCATTCACTTAATGATTGCTTTGTTCAAATAGTTGAACAAAGTGATTAACAAAACATTGTTACACTTATCCTTTTATATTACCGATACATGTATGATAAAAGAAAAGCATGCTGTAAACATCCAGTAGTGGAAAGTATAAAGAATGCTGTTAAAAAACACATGCATATATCTGATAATAGAAAGAGCGATCAAACAACAATTGACATAAAAAGAATGAACTCAGACATAGATAGTAGTACCATATAAGTTGCAAATCATTCCCAACATCAATCGCTATTTGAATTCCTTCTTCCGACTCAGAAATACTTTTAAATAAAGGCAGTAGTGCACATCCACATAAAAGCTTCGTTATCAAAATTGGAATAATTGGCCCATTCTTTATTAAAAATATGCCTGAAGTATAGTAGTGCAACTTCAGGTTTAAGTCATATACAAAAACTTACGACCCTTTCCAATGCATTGAAAGGGTCTATAAATACTTGATTAAAACTAACTAACTATAAAATTAAAATGCTACTTAATTGGTACAACTTGATCTGGAGTATCTTCCTCATAGCAATCTAGCAGTCGGCAGCATGATTCATCACTCTGGCTGTTTGCCTTTCGACTTGAGTAGGCATATTGCTAGCATTGGTTCTACTTCTTGAGGGTGGCTGAGACGAGAATTGAGTTGAGCAGCATAGGTGGCATCTTTTATATCGTGAATGATACACCCGATTGCATCTGTTAGGCACTTGAGGGCGACTCTCTGGCTGTATGGTTCTACTAGGAACAACCAATAGGTGTCCCAAGTTAAACTGTTAATACCTGCGATCAATCTCCCATTCTTTTCCAGCTCTTGATAACATGACTACTCCAATGTTTTAGCCGATAGTAATTTACCTGGTGTACATTGAGAGATCATATTAGATTAGTACAGAGTATCATTAATTAATTCAACCAAATTACTTGTGGTTAATTTGCATCTAGAAACCGCTCTCTCTGCCTTCATTAACTGGGACTGCCATTCCATAAATAGGATTTCTTTATGGGATTCTAAGATTTTTGGAAAATTAGCTGCCTGTCCCTCATCAGTGTCCTGCCAATCAAGAAAATTTGTCAAGGACTCATCGGCCTGCTCCAAGTCTGTTCTAGCGTCGACTGATTTATCGATTATTGACGCTGTTATGTCACATAGAGGTTCCGCTTGAGCAATTTTCTCATCTTTCGTCTTCACCATCTGTTCATTCACTGCTTTCAATTTTGCCAATGCTTCCGACAACTCTTTCTACTTTTGAATTGCACTTGAATCAATCCTTTGTTTCTCTTCCTGCAACTGTTTATTCAATTGATTATTTATTTGTTGCTGCGTGGACAATTGTTGTTCGAGTTGTTTTGCTTTCTGCTGTGCCTCCGATAACTGTGCTTGTAGCGAAGCGATTGCTTGGTCCTTTTCTCTTAACAGATTACTCACTTCTGATGCCTTGTCCATGGTGGCCGCCGAATAGGCTCCAGCATATTGGGACAATTTTGTTAGGTCATCAGAAGGATCAAACTCCTCTTTCCAAACCACATTGGCTGTCACTATTTGTTCAGGGAATAGGGAAGGTTGATCAATCCTTCTCCTTTTCCGTTGTCGCTTTACTACAGCCCTGTGCTTTGGGCTGTAAAAGACATCCAATGGAGGTATATCCTCCACTTGCAAAATGATCTGATCCGAAGGATCTTTGGGAATTATTTCTATTTCTATAGAAGGGGGTAGGCCGCTGGTTCCACTTGGAACCTCTTTTGATGTTGTATCATGTGTATCAGCCGCTTTGGATGTATCGGCTTCCTTTGAGCTTTCAAGATTGCTTATGATTGAATCGAATTGCTGCCATTCTTGGAGAAACTTTGGGTCAATCTGGGCATCAACATTCACGTCCGTGCTGCTCTGCTCCTGCTCTTTCCTCTGCACTTCCTCCTGTTCTTTCCTTTGCACTTCCTCCTGTTCTTTCCTCTGGAGTTCCTCCTGCTCTCTTGTTTGGATTTCTCCAGCAATTTCTGATGTAGCAGGAGGTTCATTGGTAAGTCGTTGTTCAGGCTCGCTTGACTGTGTCATCGGGGCCGTTGCTAACAGATCTAGAGGCAGAGTTTGCAACCTCTGCTCTCTAAGTCTGTTAAATTCGACTAACCTGAAATAATGACTCGACCGAGGAGAACAGGTCATCAAACTCATCATCTTTATGTTCAAATTTAGTGAGTTTTGCCTGTTCAAGTGCATTATAGGAGACTTTGTTTGGATCAAATCGCCTGTTAGGAAGAGTGGCGAGATTCAGTGTATTAATCTTTTCTTCTTCTTTCTCTGCATGTTTATAGTCATGTAGAGCGTAAACGCCACACCTTAGAGGAAAAGGAGGCCAAACCTGCTTCTTTTTATTCCTTAGAGTTTGTGTAACTCCTTCGGATGTAAGCTGATATGCTATCTCTCGGGCCAATAGTTTGTCGGGTGTATACAAGGGGAGGACATGAGGCTTGGCATGACTGCCGAAAACTCTTACATATGTGAATTTTTCTTCTCTGAACCCTCTCCCTATGGCTGTCAAGTCAATCTCTGCTTGTGAGGAAATCTTAGGAGCAAGTTTTTCAAAAATGGCATAGTGAATGGGTAACATAAATCCATTGCAAACTTGATATAGGTGGTGTTTATAGTGGGCTTTCCACAGCTTCTAGTGGTATATATGAATGGGCATGGGGTCCTGTGGAGTCCATCTCCACCCCAGCACAGGAAATTTTGAATTAAAACAGAGAGTATCCAAGATGTAGGCACTATAGTAAAATGGAGGAATGAACCTTTCAGTAACGCGAGATTTGTTTTTGAATTCAAGAACAGCTGTTGCTAACTTATTAGACAGTATATTCCCCCAATCCATTATTTCGCTATTGCATGCTATTTCCATTAAAGGTACCATTTCTATAGTGAAGTTTGAGGAATCATGCAACCCCCAAATTTTACACATCATTACACCAGCATAACAATAAGGAGAACACAAGGAATCGACAGAGTACTTACCCGAAGACTCATGCTTGTGTTTCGCTGGGTTTTGTCTCCAATCCCGTATAGGTTCTGATTCAATGTCATTTTCATTTCTGAACTTCTCTAGAAATGCTTTGTTGTACTTCTTCTCCAGTGCAGGCAAATGGTACATTTGCCTCAGATCATCGGGTTGAAACGATCCGAACACTCTCCCGTCGATGGTGCAAAATGTTCTGTTTGTAACTGGGATTTCCTCAATTGCCCATCTTACTACATCCGTATATGGAAGAATTTGCTGTCGGGCTGCTATCCGATGAAGGTAAGAGTCGGCCAAATCCTTTAGAGTGGCATTAGACGTCCGGGTTGGGTCTGCTGTGGCTTGCACTGTTGTTACCTGAGGCTCTTTAGCCTCAATCAGATTATAGATGCTCAGCCAAGTAGTTTTACCGAGTCCTAGACATGTGATGTCCGAGATCAATCCCTTTTTGCTTGGTCCCAGATCGGCAATGTGTTGTCCTGTTACTGCGGAAGCCGAAGCTGTTCTAGTTTCCTTAGATTTCTTCCCCATTTGGCTTGAATTTGCTGCTTTGGAGGAGATCTGCACAGGAGATAAAATGAACGTAATGCAGAGAATAGGTGGCGCAAACGAAATATGAACGAGATATATTAATCAATGAATAATGGAGGATTAACTTAAGGTGGTCGCAGATACAATCTCTGAAGAGATTTTGGCCTTACTGTTCCACTAAATGGACGTTTAAACTTGTCAATCCTTTAAACTCATCATATCGTTTATTGGCCGAATAATTCATTTAAGCGTGGCTTTGATGTTTTGGCGGTTGAGCGTAAGTGAATCACTATCGGGAAGAGAAAGGCCTTTAATACTAATTAACCATAATATATCCCGGCCTTATCAATCCTTTTTGAAATTTGCGCCTAGCTTTATCGCAATCGGCGATCGGGAGATTACTTAAGTTGTTATATTGGTGTCCTTTCGGAATCCCCGATCGTTGATAGCGATATCGCCAATTCGCATTGGGATTTTTTCAACGAGGGATTTTAGATGCATGCATGCTACATTCCCCAATCGCCGATAGCGATATCGCATCGGAGCAAAGAGAGGGGCCTTTTGGTATGATCGCGTGTCTTCCCGATATCCGATAGTTATTCGTGTCTTGTCGCATCGGGGAAAACCAATGGGTCCTTTTGTCATGCATCCTTTGTTATTGCGATATGCGATCTTGCGATTGCTTTATCGCAATAATAAAGAATTATTCATTTTTTCTTATTATAAGACCGATTATGTGTTTTCTCAAAATGGTTTATAATGTTTTACTTCTTTTCGGACCTTTTGAGGAATGATAAGTTGATACCAATTTTAATCTAAAAGGGACCCATTTCATATTATAGTTTTTGAAAATAAAAATTTTATGAAATGGGGGGTTTTTGTACAGCACAACAATTGGCGATTCGCTGGGAGAAATAGTTATCTCTGAGAAATATTGAAATACTTAGACTTTCTTTGAATAGGAATCTTATCAAAGAGGAAAATTCTAATATAACTAGGTATATATACATTCTGAATAAAATAAAATCTATTTTTGCTAATTTCTTCTCTCGTTAAAATTAGATACATTCTAAGTTTTAAATTGGCCTCTATTGGTTGATAATGATAAAACAGAAAACCTTTCCAACTTAGCCTTTTTAATTGACTCCTTTGTCATAGGTAGAGCCTCTGCTGCCTGCAAACATTCATAGTTTTGACAGGGATACCTTTTAACCATTTTACTGTCCATTATCCCATCCATTTCAGAGTATGATTAAAAAAATGAATTCAAAACATGCTTTCATATTTTGTATCTCTTTTTGTTTTTCTATTATTTTGTAAGATAAAAAGCTATTGTCCTGGTTTGGTGGCCAGCTATTTGACAATGCCATTCACTGGTAGTAATCTAACCGAACAAGCTGGCTCCTGATGAGACTCCTTGTCTTATGATTCTAAGCCATTACCCTGTTTTGGTATGCAGTGTTGGTAATGTTGGTTAAACTATTTCCCAATGATCATGGTAAGCAGGCTTGTAATAAGACCCCTTATCTTTTATATCAAATATTTTAGAATTACACTATGAGTAATCATAAACTTTGATGAATGGGATGGACAATTTTCTCCTTAAGAGCGAATGGATGACAGTGTAAGAGTTGAAGATGCTAAAGTTGAATTAGTTTCTATTTTGATACTGATAACCTTTTTGTGACCAATTTGGAAACCATAAAATGATTTACAATACTTCTAAATCTTGAGAAGATTTCACAAAAATTGAAATGGGATTTTGAGAATCTGAATATACCTAATTTCCTAGAAATTGTCCCTTTTGTTTAAGGCTTCTATTATTTAAAAGTAAATATCAAAACTACTTCTTTGAGCAACTTTTCAATACAGCAAAGGCCAATGGAAGATACCTTACAACTTTATTTCCTAATGGTCCTACAAACTACAAATTCTACTGAACTAAAAAGGGATAAGGGGTTACCTCCTCAATTGAAGAATTTCTTTAAGATGAGGCCATTAACAAGAAGAGAATCTCTCTTACCTGATAAATTTTGTAATATGAATGTCGAATGGCCTATCTTCTCGCAGATCTAAAATGGTCCAAGCCACATTTTCTGGAACTTGGTGTGTTTTCCTTTATCCTCATGGGCTTTGTCCCATTTCAAAACTAGATCACCAACTTGCAACTGTTTTGAACTAGATGAAGTTGAATCAAAGGATGACTTGATAATTTGCTGATGTTTTGCATGAGTAATTTTGGCCTTTTCTCTTTCTTCTTCTAATTTTAAGATTTGATCATGTCTAAGTTGAATAAAAGAAGAGGGGATTTCTTCAATAAACTGAACTAGGGCTAGAGAAGGAAGGACAAGATTCGTTGGTAGCACTGCTTCTTTCCCATATACAAGATTGAATGGAGAAGAACCTATGGAAGCCTTCTATGTTATCCTATCAGCCCATAGTGTGAATATTAAAGATTTGTGCCAATTTTTATGATTCTGTTCGATAGTTCGCTTAATAATTTTAACTAGATTTTTATTGGTAGATTCTGCTAATCCATTACCCTGGGGATAGTAATTTGTAGAATATTTCAATTTAAACCCTCTTTTAATAGCGAACTCAAACATAGGATTTCCAAAAAAATAAGATGCATTAAAACAAGAGCATTTGGGACACCAAACCTGGTAATGATGAATTGATCTATGAATTCCATAATTGCCTCAGAATTTGTTGTCTTTAAAGGAATCGCTTCAACCCACTTATTAAAATAATCAGTGGTAGTAAGGATATACTTATGCTGTTTGGACGAATGTGGAGTGATTTCTCCAATGATGTCCAATCCCCATTGCTGAAATGGTTGTTCAATGTTGACTGGTTGCAAAGGGAAAGCTGGCTTTCTTTGTCTTCCACTGGAAGTTTGACAACTTTGGCATTTCCTTACATATTCATGAGCATCTCTGAACAAGGTGGGCCAATAGTATCCAGCATGAATGATTTTGTGGGCTATTGTGTCAGCTCCAAAATGTCCCCCTACTAGTCCATCATGTAGTTCCTGCAAAACCTTTTGTGCTTCAGGTTTTTCTAGGCATCTTAATAAAATTGAATCATAATTTTTCCTAAAAAGTAGATCATCAATGATTGTGAAGTTTTTTGCTTTTAATCTAATGGCCCTTTTTTTTTTATAAGACAGGTTAGGAGGTGCATATCCATTTTTCAAATAAAAGATCAAGTCTGCATATTGTGATTCAGAATCAGTAATACTTATCTGGTTGATTTCTTCAATATGTTCTGTATCACCCGGTTCTTGAGTGTTGGATGCTCCTGCTAATAACCTGCAAAAACCTTGGCCTCTAACAATCTTTGCTGGCTTGATTTCTAAGTCATATTCTTGAAGTGTTGTAACCCAGTTTGCTCTTTTTTCACCTAATTCCCTTTGGATTAGTAATTTCCTTACTACAGGAAAGGGAACTATAACTTTTGTATGGGCTTTTAAAAGGAAGGGTTTGTAATGTTTGACAGCTTTATACACAGCAAATTCTTGTTTTTCAACTTCGGAATAATTCAGTTCAGCACCCTGCAGTTTTGAAATATAAAATGAAATCGGTGCTTCCAAGTTGTGATCATTAATCTGAGTGAGTACTGCTGCATAAGATGAATCAGATGCGATAGTATACAATGTGAAATGATTAGAAAAATTAGGGGTGTTCAAAGTGGGGGAATTGATTATTGATTGTTTGATTGAATCGAATGCTTCCTTTTCTGCAGATCCCCATCTAAACACTGAATTTTTCTTAATCATAGTTTGTAATGGTAAAATGATGTGAGAAAAGTCAGGAACAAATCTCTTGACAAAATTTATTTGGCCTAAAAATGACTACATGGATTTTTTATTATGAGGAAAAGGAATTTCAGAGATTTCTTTAATCCTATCCGGATCAATATAAATGCCATCTTTGGAAACAATAAAGCCCAAGAGCTTTCCTTGATTAAGAGCGAAGAAGGATTTTTTGGGATTGAGTGAAATACCATACCTTCTGCAGCGTTCAAAGATTTGATTTAAATCATGCAAATGATTGGATCTCTTCTTAGAAAATACAGTAATATCATCTAAGTAGACAACTACTGTTTTGTTGATCAATCCTTTGAAAGCTATATCCATCGCTCTTTGGAACGTGGCTCCTGCATTAATAAGTCCAAAAGGCATTTTCTGATAAGCATAAGTTCCCCATTTCATTCTGAAGGTAGTTTTGAGTCTGTCATCAGGATGGACCAAAACTTGGTTATATCCTGAAAAACCATCTAAAAAGGACATTAACTCAGAACCTGCTACTGAATGGAGTATCTGCTCCATAGTAGGTAATGGGAAATTATCTTTTTGGCTTGCCTTATTCAGATTTTTGAAATCTATACAAATCCTGATGTCACCATTTTTCTTCCTAACAGGCACCATATTGGAGACCCAGTTTGAGTGTCGAACGAGAAAAATAATCTTAGCTTTCAAGAACTTATTGAGTTCTAATTTTATTTGACTCTCTAAGTTCGGATGTATTTTCCTCAATTTTTGTTGAACTGGTTTTTGTTCGGAAAGCATTGGAATGGTATGTTGGATGATAGATGCATCGTATGTTTTTAAATCATCATATTTCCAAGAGAAGACATGTTTATTTTTTCTTAATAATCTAATGAATGCTATCTTTTCTTCCACAGAAAGTCCTAATCCAAAATTAATGTTTTGAGGATTCTGCTCAGTGCCAACATTTATCAATTCAAATCTTAAGGTGGAACTTTGGAGCTTTGTATCGGTCACTGGTTTAAACCTGTCTTTAATATCATAAAGATCCTCAAGCTTAACCACAGGCTTTGGTATTGAGTTTTCCTCGTGCTTTTCTTTCATCTGAAGATCATGCTCGCTTTCCTCAATGATCTGATCATCGTAGGACTTTTCGGAAGTCAAAAATTGCAAGATGTCTTCATCGTGATTGAACACTCACCAATTAGTGACATTGTCAGGAACTGATGGTCTAAAAAGTAACTCTACTGAAAATCTATCTGGGCTATAATCTTCGGAAGGTAGGAGTTTGGAAGCAACATTGGCTAGCAAGTCAACTGGTGAATTTTGAGACCTAGGGATGGAAGAAATATTGAATGCTAAAAATTGAGGTGAGTTCTTGTACCAGCGACTGATAATGTTTGAGATGGATAGAAAGACAATGAATCGTATTTCTCACCTGTTTAATAATAATTTCGGAATCACCAAACACTTTCAAATATTGAACCTTGAGGCCAATCGCCTTGTATAGTCCTTGAACTAAGGCTTCGTACTCCGTTGTATTATTCGTGCATTCAAACTCCAACCTACAGGACAGCATCGTTTTTTCTCCTTGAGGGCTAACCAGAATACATTTTTCTCCCGAGCCTTCGTTAGACTTAGACCCATCAAAATATAGTGACCAAAATAAAGAATTATCAACAATTTTATTTACAGTTTCCTCAGTATTGTTAAAACATCTTGATCTATCTGTTTGTGAATAATTTTCGATCTGAGATGTAAAATTGTTTACTGAGAAAGGAGATGGTTGGGATGTGAAGTTGCCAAAGAATGATTCAGATGAATAATTCCCCAAGATATTGTTATTAAATGCCATTGGTTGATTTTCCTGTTCAAATTCTATAACAGTATGGGTCATGTGTTTCTCCCGATTGATTTTTATTTGATTTGGCTTTCCCTTGTAGGATAGCCACATATGGGACCAATTGGTAGAAATATACCCATGGAGCTTCTCAGACCAATCCCTACTTAATATTAAACCATAAAACTCAGGTATATCAGCAATTAAGATATCAATTCTTTGAACTACTCGTGGATCAGCCGATAACCTGATGGTTACAGAGTTAATTTCTCCTAAAACCTGGACCTTGGTTCTATCTAACTGCACAATGTCAATTGTGGATTTTTGGGGCTCTATGTTCAATTTGGAACAAACCGAAGCTAGCATTATATTAGAGGATGCCCCTGAGTCAATCAAACAATTGTGTAGATTTTGATTATAAATCTCATAGGTTAAGAGGAAAGGAGGAGTATGGGAATTTGATCTGTCTCCAATCAGAATCGTATCAGTAGCTTCAATCCTGCCAGAAGGTGGTTGACCTGAATCATTTGTAGCTTTAGCACTAGGAAGAGGTGAAGAAGGAACAACATTCAATTCCTTGAGAAGCAATTTTTGCTGATGTTTTAGTTTGCTAAGTTCAAACATGGTAATGTTTGCCATAGTCTTCTTCATATCATCAACAATAGTGTAATCCATTGAATCCGATACTACCAACGTTTTAGATGTCGAAGGTATATTTGAGGATGAAGGTTGGTTTTGCGGTACTATTGCAGCTGGCTTCTTTGTGGATACCTTTTCCTTTGTAGTAGTAGCACCTGCACTTCTTTTCTTTGAACCTGCCTGGACGGGTTCAGGGGCACCTTTACTCCTAGTAGTGACAGGAAAAGCTTCTTGTTCATTTTCTGTATCGGAGTTAGGCAATATGAAATCCCACATTCCATGGCATTCAACAACTTCCTCTTCTTCATCAGTTGGTGAAATTGTTTCCTCTTCTTCTTCTTCTTCAGGATCTGAATCTACATTAGATATAACATTTGGTGGTTTTGATTCGGTTTTCTTGAAATTTCTAAAGGGCCTTTTTGTTGAGGTTTCCGCTACTTGTTTTTTGATTTCAACCATTTCATTTGACAAAGTCTTGAGGACTTTTTGCAGACCCTCCATATCATATGGATCTTTAGGGGTTTTCTTCTTTGAATCATCTTTAAAAGAAACTTTTTTGGATTTTCTATCTTCAAGAGCAACTTTCTTTTCTAGAGCATTAATACGTTTCTCCACAGCAAGTGCTTCTTTCATGTTTTCAGCTAAAGTTGGTTTTCCATCCCTGTCTACGAAGATAGCTATATTGGCAGGTAGGGCAGTTATATACCATTCGCTTCTGATTTACTCACTTGGTTTGGAGGTCGTTGGGATTTTATTCAAGAGTTTATTGAATCGCGCATTGAATTCTTTAATCGGTTCCCTATGCTCTATCCTAAGATTGGAGAGATCATTGATTAATGTGGCTAATGATCTGTCATCACCATACTTAGTGAGAAACTATTCTTGGCAAGTGGTCCAACTGGTAATGGATCCAGAAGGCAGGGAAAAATACCAGGATCCCGCTGATCCTTGCAAAGTATAATGGAAAAGCCTAACGATAACATCTTCCTTTGTTACTCCTTTCAAATTAACTGATAACATGAAGTTATTAATATGTTCCTCAGCTTGTATTCCATCATATGGGTTAAACTTGGGTAGCCATTTTTCAGGAGCATCAGGCAATGCATGTAATGGTGTAGGCATATTGACCACACGAGGTCTATTCCATGGATTTTCCATTGAAACACCGGTAGTGGATGAGATTGCTGATGAAATTCCAGATGTTTGGGAGGGAATTGATATTGAGGATTGAGCCGGTTGGGATGTTGAAGTTCCTAATCCCTGATGAACAACAATGTGTAATGAGGGAGTGGATGGTTGACTTCGCACTGGGGAAGATGAGATGGAGGATGTGGATGAAAATGCTTCACTGTCAGATCCTTCAGTGTTCTTCTTTGCCCTTTTCCTTTTAGGTAAGGGCAGCTCAGTAGGTTCAATACCGAGCTTTCCACTCTGAAGTCTAGTGAGGGGATGAGGTAGATTGAATTGCGAAGTCTCACTGCTTTGAGATACTTCAGATTTCTGTGGTGATATCGAGAAGCCTTGAAGTTTATGGATGAGTAACTGAACTTCAGGGGACTCAGGACTTAATCGTTCTGGAGTGTTGTGGGTTTGAGCAGTGGTAGTTGATTCCTCTTCTTCTTACTTGGATACTGGAGAACCAGCATGCAATTGGGAAGTACGAGGTGATGTGGAGGGAGATTTACTCTCAGAATGGTCTGTAGATTTGGATTTTCTCGCCATTCCTAGTTTAGGCCCTCCTTCTAGCGCCAAAAATGTTGATGCCCAAAAATCGTTGCATCAACATCGGGGATAACCACCCGGTCCGGACCTTAATACAGCTCCTTTTTCGTTTGGGATGGTGGCTCTGACTAGATATAATGGGACCAGTTTCCCAATAATGAATATGAAGGGGATGGATGAGTGATTGGTTTTCTAATAAATAATAATGAGTGGATGACTTAATCTAACAGCGAAAATACAAATGACTATTCTATCCCGGGAGGCTTCTATTCTTTTAAGTGCAACGCTTGATGATCTTTGTTCATCTATAGGCATATAGATGACTCTACTCAATAAACATAGACATTCATTCACTTAATGATTGCTTTGTTCAAATAGTTGAACAAAGTGATTAACAAAGCATTGTTACACTTATCCTTTTATATTACTGATACATGTATGATAAAAGAAAAGCATGCTGTAAACATCCAGTAGTGGAAAGTATAAAGAATGTTGTTAAAAAACACATGCATATATCCGATAATAGCAAGAGCAATCAAACAACAATTGACATAAAAAGAATGAACTCAGACATAGATAGTAGTACCATATGAGCTACAAATCATTCCCAACATCAATCGCTATTTGAATTCCTTCTTTCGACTCAGAAATACTTTTAAATAAAGGCAGTAGTGCACATCCACATAAAAGCTTCGCTATCAAAATTGGAATAATTGGCCCAGTATTTATAAAAAATATGCCTGAAGTACAGTAGTGCAACTTCAGGTTTAAGTCATATACAAAAACCTATGACCCTTTCCAATGCATTGAAAGGGTCTATAAATACTTGTTTAAAACTAACTAACTATAAAATTAAAATGCTACTTAATTGGTACAACTTGATCTGGAGTATCTTCCTCATAGCAATCTGGCAGTCGGCAGCATGATTCATCACTCTGGCTGTTTGCCTTTTGACCTGAGTTGGCATATTGCTAGCATTGGTTCCACTTCTTGAGGGCGGCTGAGATGAGAATTGCGTTGAGCAGCATAGGTGGCATCTTGTATATCATGAATGATACACCCGATTGCATCTGTTAGGCACTTGAGGGTGGCTCTCTGGCTATATGGTTTTACTAGGAACAACCAATAGGTGTCCCAAGTTAAACTGTTAATACCTGTGATCAATCTCCCATTCTTTTCCAGCTCTTGATAACATGACTGCTCCAATGTTTTAGCCGATAGCAATTTACCTGGTGTACATTGAGAGATCATATTAGATAAGTAGAGAGTATCATTAATTAATTCAACCAAATTACTTGTGTTTAATTTTCATCTAGAAACTGCTCTCTCTACCTTCATTAACTAAGACTTCCATTCCATAAATAGGATTTCTTTATGGGATTCTAAGATTTTTGGCAAATTAGCTACCTGTCCCTCATCAGTGTCCTGCCAATCAAGAAAATTTCTCAAGGTCTCATCGGCCTGCTCCAAGTCTGTTCTAGCGTCAAATGATTTATTGATTATTGACGTTGTTATGTCACATAGAGGTTCTGCTTGAGCAATTTTCTGACATAATAGTCTTATTTGTGTTACCAATGCCTTGTTAATCTGTAGTGCTTCTTCTCTGAACTCGGCAGGCTACGAAAGATTCTTGGACTTCTCTATTTGGCCTGATAATTGAGCAATTTGCTCATCTTTCGTTTTCACCATCTGTTCATTCACTACTTTCAATTTTTCCAATGCTTCTGATAGCTCTTTCTGCTTTTGAATTGCACTTGAATCAATCCTTTGTTTCTCATCTTGCAACTGTTTATTCAATTGATTATTTATTTGTTGCTACGTGGACAATTGTTGTTCGAGTTGTTCTGCTTTCTGTTGTGCCTCCGATAACTGTGCTTGTAGTGAAGCGATTGCTTGGTCCTTTTCTCTTAACAGATTACTCACTTCTGATGCCTTGTCCATGGTGGTTGCCGAATAGGCTCCAGCATATTGGGACAATTTTGTTAGGTCATCAGAAGGATCAAACTCCACTTTCCAAACCACATTGGTTGTCACTGTTTGTTCAGGGAATAGGGAAGGTTGATCAATCCTTCTCCTTCTCCGTTGTTGCTTTACTACAGCCCTGTGCTTTGGGCTGTAAAAGACATCCAATGGAGGTATATCCTCCACTTGCAAAATGATCTGATCCAAAGGATCTTTGGGAATTATTTCTATGTCTATAGAAGGGGGTAGGCCGTTGGTTCCACTTGGAACCTCTTTTGATGTTGTATCCTATGTATCAGCCGCTTTGGATGTATCGGCTTCCTTTGAGCTTTCAAGATTGCTTATGATTGAATCGAATTGCTGCCATTCCTGGAGCAACTTTGGGTCAATCTAGGCATTGACATTCACGTCCGTGCTACTCTGCTCCTGCTCTTTCCTCTGCACTTCCTCCTGTTCTTTCCTCTAGAGTTCCTCCTGCTCTCTTGTTTGGATTTCTCCAACAATTTCTAATGTAGCAGGAGGTTCATTGGTAAGTCACTGTTCAGGCTCGCTTGACTGTGTCATCGGGCCATTGCTAACAGATCTAGAGGTAGAATTTACAACCTCTGCTCTCTAAGTATGTTAAATTCGACTAACCCGTCATCGTGATATCTCATTCTGGCTAGCATTTGAACCTGAAATAATGACTCGACTGAGGAGAACAGGTCATCAAACTCATCATCTTTATGTTCAAATTTAGTGAGTTTTTCCTGTTCAAGTGCATTATAGGTGACTTTGTTTGGACCAAATCGCCTGTTAGGAAGAGTGGCAAGATTCAGTGTATTAATCTTTTCTGCTTCTTTCTTTGCATGTTTATAGTCATGCAGAGCGTAAATGCCACACCTTAGAGGAAAAGGAGGCCAAACCTGCTTCTTTTTATTCCTTAGAGTTTGTGTAACTCCTTCGGATGTAAGTGATATGCTATCTCTCGGGCCAACAGTTTGTCGAGTGTATACAAGGGGAGGACATGAGGCTTGGCATGACTGCCAAAAACTCTTACATATGTGAATTTTTCTTCTCCGAACCATCTCCCTATGGCTGTCAAGTCAATCTCTTCTTGTGAGGAAATATTAGGAGCATGTTTGTCAAAAATGGCATAGTGAATGGGTAACATAAATCCATTGCAAACTTGATATAGGTGGTGTTTATAGTGGGCTTTCCATAGCTTCAGGTGGTATATATGAATGGGCATGGGGTCCTGTGAAGTCCATCTCCACCCCAGCACAGGAAATTCTAAATTAAAACAGAGAATATCCAAGATGTAGGCACTATAGTAAAATGGAGGAATGAACCTTTCAGTAACACGAGATTTGTTTCTGAATTCAAGAACAGTTGTTACTAACTTATCAGACAGTATATTCCCCCAATCCATTATTTCGCTATTTCATGCTGCTTCCATTAAAGGTACCATTTCTATAGTGAAGTTTGAGGAATCATGCAACCCCGAAATTCTACACATCATTACTCCGGCATAACAATAAGGAGAACACAAGGAATCGACAGAGTACTTACCCGAAGACTCATGCTTGTGTTTCGCTGGGTTTTGTCTCCAATCCCGTATAGGTTCTGATTCAATGTCATTTTCATTTCTGAACTTCTCTAGAAATGCTTTGTTGTACTTCCTCTCCAGTGCAGGCAAATGGTACATTTGCCTCAAATCATCTGGTTGAAACGAGCCGAACACTCTCCCGTCGATGGTGCAAAATGTTCTGTTTGTAATTAGGATTTCCTCAATTGCCCATCTTACTACATCTATATATCGAAGAATTTTCTCTCGGGCTGCTATCCGATGAAGGTAAGAGTCGACCAAATCCTTTAGAGTAGCATCAGACTTCCGGGTTGGGTCTGTTGTGGCTTGCACTGTTGTTACCTGAGGCTCTTCGGCCTCAATCAGATTATAGATGCTCAGCCAAGTAGTTTTACCGAGTCCTAGACATGTGGTGTCCGAGATCAATCCCTTTTTGCTTGGTCCCGGATCGGCAATGTGTTGTCCTGTTACTGCGGAAGCTGAAGCTGTTCCAGTTTTCTTAGATTTCTTCCCCATTTGGCTTGAATTTTCTGCTTCAGAGGAGCTGTGCACAGGAGATTAAATGAAGGTAATGTGGAGAATAGGTGGCACAAACGAAATATGAACCAGATATATTAATCAATGAATAATGGAGGATTAACTTAAGGTGGCCGCGGATACAATCTCTGAAGAGATTTTGGCCTTACTGTTCCATTAAATGGCCGTTTAAACCTGTCAATCCTTTAAATGTTCATCATATCGTTTATTGGCTGAATAATTCATTTAAGCGTGGCTTTGATGTTTTGGCGGTTGAGCGTAAGTGAATCACTATCGGGAAGAGAAAGACCTTTAATACTAATTAACCATAATGTATCCTGGCCTTATCAATCCTTTTTGAAATCTGTGCCTAGCTTTATCGCAATCTGCAATCGGGGGAATACTTAAGTTGTTATATTGGTGTCCTTTCGGAATCCCCGATCGCCGATAGCGATATCACCAATTTGCATCGGGAGTTTTTCAACGAGGGCTTTTAGATGCATGCATGCTACATTCCCCGATCGCCGATAGCGATATCACATCGGAGCAAAGAGAGGGGCCTTTTGGTATGATCGCTTGCCTTCCCGATGTCCGATAGTTATTCGTGTATTGTCGCATCGGGGAAAACCAATGGGTCCTTTTGTCATGCATCCTTTGTTATTGCGATATGCGATCTTGCGATTGCTTTATCGCAATAATAAAGGATTATTCATTTTTTCTTATTATAAGACCGATTATGTGTTTTCTCAAAAAGGTTTATAATGTTTTATATCTTTTCGGACCTTTTGAGGAATGATAAGTTGATACCAATTTTAATCTAAAAGGGAACCATTTCATATTATAGTTTTTGAAAATAAAATTTTATGAAATGGGGTGTTGTTGTACAGCACAACAGGTACCTCCGACCTCATCTAATTTCCTGCATGTTGCTTGCACCCATGAAAGCTCTAAGTGAAAATTTCTAGTTTCTAATTTTATAACTCCCATTGCTTATATAAAGTTTATCTAAACATTGAAAATGGTCTACAAAAATAATCTTCATATATAAAAACCCAAAAGGGCTCTTTTGATGACTTGGTCCACAAAAATGGATGAAATGTTTGACTTTGACATGAAAATACCCCTACCAAACTTAGGTAAGAGATAAGCCAGAAAAAACTCACAATCTAATATTATAGTAATGAATGAAAAAATAACTATTTTTAAACACTAAATATAAAACTAAGAAAAAATGAAATATAATTACCCAAAAAAATACAACAGAATCCAAACCATGTAAATAGGGAAAAACCAAAGATAAATTGAAAATCATGTAAATACTAAATACCTACCTGGTGCGACATCGCCCTAAGATACTACTATTATAGACATGCATTATGAAGTACCATAATCCTACAAAAACTTGGCAAGACCCAAATCTGCAATGTGATGTTTGAAATTGTAATCTACGAGAATGTTGTTGGATTTCATTGGTAAATGATGGAGGAAAACATAAGTGTGGTTTCAAGTCTTAAACCTTTGTGTAGTAGTATAGTAGTGCCATGATTTCATATGACCATATTGATCGATGATGAAACCAACATTGAATATGTGCACTCAATATGTATATAAATACTCTCATGTCATTGGATGGGAGTGACATGAGGATTCAAGATGAGTAGTAGCTAGAAGAGAACCCTACTAAGAAATATTTAATGTATTGTAGAAGTTGGCCATGCTGGGGTAGCTGGTTCTGATATAGAAAATATGCTTGACTCTTTTGGACATGGGCATGCTATGATAATTTATCATGAGAAGAGATCAATCGATGTTGTGCACAAAGTGGGGATTCCTAAATCCAAGGGATTAGTCCAATAATTCAACTCTCAGGTAAAGGAAACTTTGTTTCCTGATGACCCATTTAGTGAGTTCAAAGCTAAGACCTTTGGAAAAATGGTGTTCTTAGGATTTTGGTATTTCTTCCCCATACTTGAATGAGCTCCTAACTACAACCTGAATCTTTTGAAGTTTGATATTATTTTTGGTGTCACAATTGCAACCCTTGCCATTCCCTAGGTAATATACAATATCTCATTTTTTTTTAAAGTAATCCATCAATGTGTCATATTTATTTTATTGTGGAAGTAAATTAATTATATAGCTTTTTCAGTTACATTTCAAGGAATAAGTTACAACAACCTTGCAAATTTTCCACCTTTCACGGTCTATGTGAGTTGATGGACCTAGAAATCATGTAGAACAAAATATTTTTATGTTTTCTTTTTAATTTACTTTGATGTTAAGTTTTATGTTTCTTAATGGATTTACTTTTGCGTAATCTCCTTATTCGCCTTTTCAAATTATAGTTTGTAACAACTCTAATTTATTTTGTTATAGGGATTTCGTGGGACCTTGAAGATGGGCTTGTGTCAATAGCTTGATTGTTATTGACAGTCATGCTCAGGGAAGGGTTTCTCTAGTTGATGCCCTTATCTTGCATTTATATTTTCTTTAACAGTAATATTCTTTTCTTGAGTTTTCCAAACCTTTTTGTGTGTTTAGAGGTGAATAGTTTTCTATAATTAATATGTTTCAACGAATTTTCATAAGTTTTGAGTACCAAGCCTAATACCCTAATCAATATATTACAACCCATTTTTTCATGTTTTGAGTACAAGGCCTAATACCTTTATTTTCATTCAAAAATATGTTATTTACATAAACTTGGATTCATTATTGACTTTCTGTCTGATGAAACCCTAATTGGATTCATGGAAAGGTTAGCTAATGTAGTGTCTCTCCAATAACTTAAAGGTGTTTAGCTAATCCAACACTTCACTCGCAATATGGACATGGTTTTTTTCTTGCATTCAAGTTTGAAGCACAGAGATGAGGTTGTTATATACAAATTTTATCCAACTACATTAATTAATATGGAGTATTAGGTTTTAGAAAAGTTGTCTCTCAAGACTTTGTCTTTGTAGTGGACATGGCAGAGTGCTCTCATGGGAGTTTTGTTGCTTTTTTTCTTACTCATTTCCTGCTACTATGTATGTGTCTTCCTCCTATTTTATGTTCCATTTTATTTCTTAAAATTTAGTTGGTTCATGAAAAGTTTCTAGAAATATAATGTTGGATACTTTAATGTTATTGCACCAAGAGAACAAGGTGGGGAATATCTCTATGTCTATTTTTCATGTGTGTGTTGTTAAAAGAAAACAATTAATGACATAGATATATTAAAATCTTGGATTTTTTTAATCCTCTATGTTTATATTTATATATATACTAATAGAAAAATATCAAATACTAGATTGAGTCTTCTTATGTAGTGTTAAATATTAATTATATCTATTTGTTCTACAGAGCTAGAAGAAATAAAAACTATTTTGTATTTTAGCAATTGCTCCTTTGGCATCAATTATTCTAGCTATTTCATTCATATTCTTTACCAAACCTAAGAATCATAGCATCAACACTATCAGGATTCCTCACCAGCTTTAGGGTTCATCTATATGCTACTAAATTACTTTGCAACTGGGCTAGACTTTAGCATTATGTATTCTCTTACATCTTTTGAATCTCATGATCTTCAAAGCATTTACATACATTGTTTTCAAATTTCCTCAAACTAGCCATTTGCAGAAAGGACTGAATCCTCCTTCAATAAGCATGCTATGTTTTCATGGTCCTTACTTCCCACTGGCATTGAAAAATGGCCTTGTCACAGGACTCATTGCACTCACGATAATAATTTTTTTAATCTTTGTAAAACATTTGAATTATATTTGATAAAATTTGTGCTAAATTCATACTTCCTAGAATGACATTGTTCCCCTCTTTAGATATGAATAGATCATTCACAAGTTAGGATATCAATCGGCTTTTACATGAGGGAAGTACAATGGGAAGAAAAATTTATTCTATAAAGGGTTACTAGGTGCATGAAAACAAGGAGATGATGTCCATTGGTTTCATGAATATGCTTGGCTCTAGTACCTCTTTCTATGTTACAACAAGTATAAATATATAACTTTTTTCCATATCATATACCTAAACAAAAACTCAATCCATCTCAAAATTTTTAAGCAATGGTAGAGATTCTTGTAGGGACCATAGAGCACTATTCTAATATGCCAAAAAAATGATTTTCATACTTAACTAATAGAAAAATTACACAAATATGATAAACTATATTTAATACATATGTATATTCCAAGTTATTCCTCTAGGTCAGCTATGAATTACAATGTTGGAATTAATAGTGCAGTATCAAACATAGTTATGGTTGTAATAGTCATGGTTACTCTTCTGCTTATAACTCTGCTCTTCTACCACACTTTTGTTGTGATGTTATCATCAATAACAATAGAATTAGTTATGGGTCTCATCAATAATTACCTTCAACCTATTTTATATGGAAAGTAAATAAGGTGGATTTATTTGCATGTATGGGTGATTTTGTATGGATCATCTTCATCTCAGTTCAAACTGACCTTCTCATAGCAGTACAATATATATTCAATCCAACTTTTGTACAAATTTAGTGCATTATTTTCCATTAGTTGGAAACAATATGTACTATAGACGAAGTTTTCTCATCCATATAAAAATATATAGATGAGTATCTCTATGTTCAAAATATTGTTGGACGTAACAAGGCCACAGACAGTCCTTAACAATATTCCAGGCACAAGACTATACAAAAATATGGAGAAATAAAAGGAAGATTTAGGAGTCCCAAGTTTCTAATTCTTTGGACCACTTCACACATTTACTTTTCTAATTCTACCTATTTGAGAGAGAGGTTAATATTCTAGCAAAACTTTCATTTATATCTTTCTATTTAAATTGAATGCCGAGAGAAAGGAATTTCATTTTTCATAAGTTCATTATCATTTGAATATTGAGGTAGGTACAAGATGAGGAAGATTGCATAGACAAGGAAAAGGAAAATACATTGTAGTATGTCATTCTAGATTTCACAGGGAATCATTAATTAAAATCATAATAGGATTCTAAATACTATTGAGGATGGAAAGCAATATGAAAATTTCTTAAGATGATAACATGCATTCTTCTAGAATTAGAGATGACCAGGGAAGCAAAACATCCTATAGGGAATTACATTATAGTCGTGTAGATGTCACCACCATAGATACCAAAGGGATTAACAATATTTTGGAGGTGAAAAATACACTAACGAAATAGGGATTTCAGGTGAACCCTTTGTTAGTTTCTGGAATTCATGACTACACATCTCAAATATATAATTTTCATATGACTTCGTAGGTGAAAATATTTACATGTTTCTCTATTAAGCAATGGAGAAAAGGTCGTGGAAAAGATGGGACAATAAAATATGCTTCAGAGGTTTGGTGATGATTGTTGGTTTGTGTCAGTAGAGGAAGCTATCTATTCATTTTCTTCACTGTTCAATATTTAGGTTTGATGAGGTGGCAATGATAAATGGGAAAGAGTTATAATTATGTATTCATTTTACTAATGCAGACTCAAAATTTTTAACAGAGTAGACATAAGGACTATCATTCACTTTTATTATAATTATTGACATAACTATAAGGTGACAACTTTACTTGCTATGAATACCAACATCTTGTTACTTCACGCTAACTGTATGAACGACAAAGGAGTATGTTACAAAACATTTTGCATGTATTCATAAATAGATGAGGGAGAAAATCTAGTCTTACCTCTCTTTCAGGAAACATATAATATGCACAAGCATGGACTCAATAACCGTTTTCATATTTGTGGGGTTTTCATAGTTGATATGAAAGTTGAGTTGTGTTTAATGGGAGATAAGAATCTTGATTAATTAAATTTAAGGTAATGGGAAGGCATTCCCTACCATAATATCAATGTATTTAATTCCTAACCATTCTTTTTATTATTCGTTTGAGTGTAAAATCAATTCTACACTATTTTTTGTATGTGATATCACAAATTTAAAAATTATAATGATTATCAACTTTGAATGGAAACCTATTTTTATGGAAGTAATAAGATACTTGTTATTGAATGACTTTTTCAAGTGGCATATATAATGTTATAATAAATAATACATATTATTTGTATTCATAATTATGTATATTTCGATGTATCACACTCATCGCAAACATATACATATATATAATAATGATTCTCTAAAAATATCACACTACTACCCACAACTGCAACTGGAATTAGCATAAATCCATATTGTAGTGTTTGTTCTTGTTTAGATAGCTTTGGGGACACCTGGAGAGGGTGATTGTGATGAATTGTTATAAATATTGTGCATGTGGGACTTTTGTATATGCTTTTATGCTATATACCTAGGTAGGATCACATGGTTTCCATGTGCTTATGATAATATCTATGGTTCTATGTATAATATTGTTTTTGGTTAAGTGAATATTATCGATTTTTTCTCTTTGTGTATCCTAGTTTTTACATAGGTGTATGACATGGATGGTGATCTAGGATTGAGACACATAGATCCATGAATGATCATGGTTATGTGGAACATATGGTTAATTATGATTTATGGATGATACATGATTTGTATGATTATATATGCTTAATATAATAATGAACAGGATGTGGTAGGGGACCTTGTCATTTTCCAACAAGGATGCTCAAATTATGAGTGATTATGGAAGTCATTTCTTCAAAGCCAAAATGATTATGGAATTCATGCACAATTCTTGGTCTTGTAACAAGACCTTACCAACAATCCATCGAATGGGTATCATCTCACAATCAGTACCTTAGGCAAAGCATGAAGTTTCAAAGTAGAGTAAATGAGAAGCCATTTAATTTAGTGTGTGGAGTCTTAAATCCATGAAATATAAAGACGTGTATTCTTTGATATATAATAAAAAGGATAGGGAATGGAGTCCTCAATCTATTAAGGCATGAAAATGCATGAAATAAGGGTGTAAAATCCCAATGCTCCAGAATAAAAATGCCACTTATGGGTATTAAAAATTTGAAGATTAGGGAAGAATTTCCTTAAATAAAATCTCATTCTACGAATTCTGGAGTGACTTTCAAAAAATAGAAAGACATGGCTATCATCTCAAGTATCACTTTCCAAAAATAGTAAATCACCTTGCATCAATTGGTAATCAAGTATAGTTGAAGGAAAATCATTTAACTTATCATTAATCAATCCTAATAGTTCAATCTCAACTCAATCATCATCATTATTATTATTATTATTATTATGCTTTATGATACTATGATATTATTATTAAAATGAATTACAAGTCACCTTCATCACCTCAATCACTTCACACCTCTCTCCTTGATGACTCTCATGGCACTACGTAACTCTCTCTCTCTCTCTCTCTCTCTCTCTCTCTCTCTCTCTCTCTCTCTCTCTCTCTCTCTCTCTCTCCTCTCTCTCTCTCTCTCTCTCTCTCTCACTCTCTTACTGATACATTACACTCTCTATTACACACTCATTAAAGACATGGCATATTCCTCTACACTTATTAAAGGCATGTCATAAAATATTCCTCGTACGCTCTCTTTAATGCATATGCCACACTCTCCTTAACTATGGCATGCATACCTCTCTGTAATGGCATGAGTTACACTCCCCTAAATGACATATGTTACTCTTCCTCAAGGCATCCATATTAATCATTTATGAAAATAATTCCTTGCTCCTCATATAAATGTGTCTCATGTATTCTAACTTTGGTGGGGTGCATGGTGAAAGAAGAAATGGAGCTTTAGAGAGTGAGTTGGAGAGACTTGAAGAATATTGTCAGATGGAAATACCTAGAGAGTGGCCAAATGTTGCTGAAATTAATATGAAATTAATAAACTAAATTATTAAGTAGAACTACCTAGTAGAGTTGGACATGAGTGGTATTCAGAGGAAGTGAAACTTATCGTCCTTATCTTTTCTTGTATATCTCTCTATTGTTGTAGTTTGGTACTACTTGTGAGCTTTTAGAGCTCAGGGGTTCTAGGGGTATAACTTCTTTCTGTAAATGGTTGGGATGTAAAACAGATGGTTCAAATAAGTTTGTTAATGAATGAGAGATGGAGCATGATTTAGCTTTTGGAGTTGAATGTTGCATTAGGTATAAATTTAATTTAGTATAGTATTAGCATAAAGAATTGTAGAAATTTTAAATTTTGTAAGCATGTAATTTTGGTTTAAGCTTGTTATCTCGAAGATAACTGGACAAGTTGAGAATGAGAGTAAGAGTAGTCTATATATGTTTAGATCTCAAGTTGGAATTATTATTGGTGTAGTTTATTTTCTAACCTTGGTATTGTAGCAAATTTATGAAGAAAATCCAAATGCTGCTAAAAATAATTACAATAAAGAATTGTGAAAGAGGTCGGGTAAGAGTTTCATGAATTATGGTTGTACATTGTTTTAATTGAAATGGGTAATTAGGTGTATTTTAGAAATCATTTTAGGGTATGTTTGGAAAGTTTTTGGCAAAATGCTTGAATGGGTAATGCTATCATTTTCTATATATAGATAATTGTGCATAAATAAGTGCTAACTTGTAGCCTACAAGGGAAGTAAGAAAATGTACATGCACACAAAATATACCTGGATGAATTATAATATCAACCCTTAAATGAAAAATTACAAAATAATGGCAACCAAAATATGGTTTGGAAGATCAAAGGCTTTAGGTAAGTTTGAGGTAATTTTCAGTGATTATATGCTTGCAATCCTTGAAAATGTGGATAAAGAGTAAGGATAGATAATTCATTACAAAAATAACCATTGGTTAACTTTTATTTTGGACCGTTTCTCCATATGTATGACAATAACTTAGGATTCTTGTCACGTGCTTGTAAGAATGATTGAGTGGAAATAATGCTTGATGAATCTAAAAACCCTTCAATTCACTTATAATAGATGAAATGCTTTACAAAGTAATTTAGAAAATACATAATTGATTATAGATTAATTCTATGTTGTTATTCTTTACACATTGTTGTATATTAAAGTTTCCATCTCGTATGCCTCATAAAATATGTAAATGAGATTCCGAGAGTCTGAATATTTATTACTTTAAAACTTTGTATCCATGGGTGGTTTCATAATTATCCAAGGTTGGGCCTGCAACCCCCGCTCTGATTCCAAAAAATCACTTTTCAAAACATAAATTGTAAATCTCGAACATTTTGCAAATTGTTGATGCCAACTATGTTCGCATGTTATCAAGGTTTTGGTGAAAGATAAAGATGATTTTAATCCCTATTCTAATATTCCAACATCTGAAGTTTCAATTTATAAATTTTATGAGTTAAATAAGTTGAGGAAGAATCTTAGATTCGTGTTAGCTATTTGTTGTTAAATTTCCTTAAGAGATTATGGTTGCCAAGTGATTGACAAAATGCCTCAATCAATTTAGATTTCATGCTTGCAAACTATTTGTCAAAAGGCCTCAATGGTTGTATATTTTATGCACATAGAGTGTTAGAGTAAATGTCTTAAAGGTTGCATCTTTTATTTACTGGAAATTATTGAATAAATTATATAATGGATGTAGTTTCCTATGTCTGCAAGTTTTTGTATAAATGTGAATATGAATTTAATAAAGTTGCTAAAGTGTGAATAAAGAATATTTTAGGAGAGTTTTTACTTTTATCATCTAAATATATCATGAAAAAAGGGGTTTTTTTGGAAATAATTTCACAATGACCAATTATGTAGGATATAATTACTTGTGCAAGTCAACATAATAAGTTTCTTTAGAGATACATGTATTCATGGGTGCAATATTATGCTTCAATGACGGTACCAAACAACTATATGAGGTCCATTATTTTACTGAAAATTTTAGAAGAGTAATATGCTCCTGAATTTGTAACAATGGTTGCTCCTGCTGCAACATTCATTATAAGAGTCTCATGATTAAAGAAATGCCATTTTGAAAATAATTGTTTTGCATTAATAATTGGTACTGGGAATATTTTATTGATGAATTTTGAAATGTTGTTGGGTTAATATATTTTGTGATTTTATTTTCCATTTCATAAATATATCATATCTATTAGATGTACTGATGAAGAGAGGCATATTCCTCCTTCAGTTACCTTATGACAGGTAACTAATCATATTTTTAATATCAAAATAGATCTCAAGTGTACATTGAATATATATATTTAAAATTAGTGCACCTTATAAATCTCCACATATGTAAATCTATAAGCCTCGATGTTTTCTATTTTATTTTTTTAGTCCTCTATGATTTCAATCTTTTTTGTAACTGATAACTTAAGTCCAACAAAAATGGCAACTCCAAATATAGTGATGAAAATTTCTCACATTAAAGAAATTGACTTTTGGACATTTTCAAAGGAAATGTTTGTATGTTCTACATCCTAATTCCTTTCTATGATCAAGTAATGTTGAAGGTGTTGAAAAATTGATATGTTTACTAATCAAAATAAATTAGTGTTGGGTATAAAATTTTATCTAGGGATTTCTTGGAAGGAATTGGATTAGACAAATTTGTTGTTTTAACAATTAGTTTAATTGATCCCTACACTATGTACTTTAGTTAGTAGCTTATCAATATTGTCTTAAAAATCCTAGTAGAAGGTTTTAAAATTTTAATTGTATTGTTATTTCATAAGTTAGTATAAATATTGTTCAATCTTATTGCTTACACATCATGAGTTTGATGCCAAGTTAAAATTCCATTATATGGTTGCTTTTTAGACAATTGTGTGCCGTGAGAATTCTAATGGGATGGTATGGGTTTTAATTCCTCGGAATTTTACATGCATGTGGATAAATTTCATCATTCAACACTTCCATGATGTGATGATGCTAAATCTATTGAGTGCTAGTTAATACTCCTACCCATATATCTGACTTTCTTAAGGTAATATATGTGTGATAGAAACATAATATTTTATGCTCTTGTGGCATACTTTTGTGGTTATGATGTCAAGAGTCAATAAGTGGAACTTATTTATCATAATATAGGAAATCAAATAGGTTGGTATATCTTATTTATCATGGAATTATGGTGGAATTTATTACCAGTCTTACTTAGAGCTCATGTATAAGTATGAAAAGAGCACATGCTATCTTCTTTTAAACTTGAGGATAAATGTGCTTTGGAATTGGTTTAAAGGAAAATTTATCCTTGAATTATTATGTTATATTCTTATATTGAAATAAATGAAGAAACACAATTATATGATAACTAAGTAGTCATAATATGGAGAAAAATAAAAATAAAAACTAGTATTAGTGTTCAGTGTGACCTTTACTTCTCTATATTATTGATGGTTGGTAACGTGGGACCTTACACATCTTAATTATAAATTTATCATGCACTGAGACTGATCAAATCCCTTGAGGTGAAATCCTTTTCTCAAATTTTTCTCCCAAGAGGGGGGTTTCCACCAACTTGAAGGATGTGATCTCTTTGCACATAATAAAATTGTAGTTGATATGGATCTATATTGATATACAATTAAAGCAACATAATTCCATTTTATTTATGTTAAGAGTAACACAATTCTACTATATTTATCTGTTAGTAAAATCCTTTAAATGAAGACATGCGTAGAATATTTATTGTTGATTAACATGAACTTGGTGCCAACGGAGTAAAATTTTCTTTCAGGAGAATTTGGTTATGACAATCTCACTGCTAGCATCACTACATGATAAATTATTAAACCTATTGGATGTTAATTCCATTATATGATCCCCAATCCTAAGTATTATTTATTGTTCATAAATTATGAAATAAAGTACAACACTTAACCATAGTTATCAATAACACATCAACGTAATTTAGAAGAGTCCTTAAATCAAGCTTTCTACTCTCTCATCAATATAACTAGGTTTACCAGAAAAGATAAACAAAATTCATTGCATATAAAAATGTGTTAGAAATTATAAGGAATGGGTTGTTACTATGTAGAAAGGGAACTAATAACTTTTCAGTCACCTACACTTCTTCTCTGTTTTTGAAATAAGGAACTAAACAAATGATGAGGGTTTCTTGGAGCTCTATAACCCTAATGGTCACGTGGCCATGAGGTAGGCGGCGTGGAAAACCTCGAAAACAAGCAGACAAGAGGCATAGAAAACAAGCAAACAAGAGGCACATAAATGATAAAGGAAGTCAGGATGGGAGAGATACCCTCCTATAGAGACGCAGCGGCAAGAGAGGGAACAAGCAACAACAAACTGGAGGAAGAGATAAGGACACCAGGACCAGTCCTCGAAGCAAGATGGCAGGTAGGAAGCAAAGGAAAATTCTTACTGTGTGCAACAGAAAAACTGAGATTTGTTATTCCCATGAACAAAATCGAGTGCTATAGAATTTACATGAAGGACCATGCATTAATATGAAATTTCATCAGTGTCTGGCCATCAGAGAAAGACCTAATAAGATGGATATAGCAGAAATGGCAACCCTAAGGCCACATAGAGTTGAAGCTAGGCGCACGTGGCTTCTTTACGATAATGTTCTCAAACCTGCAAGATAAAGAAAGAGTGTTTGAAAATGGTCCATATTTTCATAATAATGTAGGTTTATTTATGAGGTACTAGGAGGAATGTTATAACCCTGATACAGAAAAATTCCTAGCAATGCCAGTGTGGGTAAGACTGTTTGGACTACCCATGGATTTTTGGGATCTAGAGATCCTGGAAGGAATAGGGAATACTATAGGTAGCTTTGTCAAAATAGCTGAATCAACCAAGAAAGGAAGATATACATCCTATGCAAGAATCTACGTATATATGAACATAGCAAACCCTATCCCAGGGGCAGTAGAACTAGAATACCACAAAGAGGTGTGGCAGTAGGCACTGGACTACGAATACATCCCTTTCAAATGCAGAACATGCCATTAATATGGAGACCTCTACAAGGAATTCCCCCTTAATGCCGAAGAGGAAGAACAAAAGACCAAGCAATAGAGGAAAATAACAAAAGATAATGATGGGTCCAAGAGATAAAAAATAGGAAAAAACCTGCAAAGGAAACCCCTAAGGACGGAAGAAAAGAACAACCAGTAAAAACAAATAAGGAAAATCAGTTTGAAATCCTAAAGGTAGAATAAGAAGATTCAGAGATCCGAATAATGGATTATCAGGAGGAAAAAGAACAGGAAAGCAGACCAAGACAAGACACAAATAGCACTAAACAAAAAACCCAAAGAGAAACAGGGGAAAAGGTAGGAAAAGAAAAGGAGGATAAACAGGAAAATGAAGTAATGGAAATAGACATCAAAAAAGGGGAAGACCCAACAACAAAAGAAGAAATTCTGCGGAGAATTCTGGACAAATGGAGACACTTAGATGAAAGGTTTATCCCAGAAGAGGATAAAAAATTATACAAGGAAATCTTCCAAAAATATAAGGAAAAAAAAGAGCAAGGAAACACAGGAATGAATGAGCAACTAGGTATACAACCTAAAAATAACCAAGAACAACAAAGTAAAGGGAAAGGAGGGAAAAAAAGAGGAATAAAGAATCTTCAGGAGTCAATACAAGTCATGGGAGAAATGCTAGTTAATATGGGAAGAGTTGTACCTCTCTCAGCAGTCTTCCACCAAACAACCCCACCTAACCAATGATAATTACATCCTGGAACATTAGGGCTCTTAACAACATAGGTAAGCAGAGATACCTAGCAGAAAGGATTAAAAGAGAAAAACCCCAAATTATGCTGCTACAAGAAACAAAAATAACAGGGGGGGAAATATAGGAGATTCTCAAAAAAATAAAGCCCACTTATGAATGTATGACAATTGATGCAAAAGGTAGTGCAGAAGGAATTGCAATCTTGTGGAACTTGACAGAAGTTACTATAGACAATTGGATAGGAATGAAGAGGGTCCTTTCAGGGAGATTCAGACTGATAGGCCACAGAGACTAGTTCTTAGTCTCGGTGGTTTACGGACCACATATAACAGTGGAAAGAGAGAACTTCCTCACACATCTGCAACAGTTGGGAAACATGCACATAGAAAAATTGTGGTTGATAGCAGGTGATTTTAATATCATTACTTCAAGCGTGGAAAAGAAGGGGGGACTGCAACGAGAGGACACAGACATGGAAAGATTTAGGGAAACACAATCAGCTCTAAAAATGATTGATATAAACACCATTAATGGAAAATTCACTTGGAATAACAGAAGAGGAGGTAGCAGGCAGATAGCTTCCAGGTTGGATAAGTTCCTAGCAACAGAACACTTTCTTGGGAAAGACATATTTTATCAAGCAACAATCCTCCCATGCCAAGGATCAGACCACTAGCCCATAAAACTAGAAATAGCCATGAACATTCAAAACAAAAACAGACCTTTCAGGTTCGAAGCCTTTTGGCTGTGAGAACCAACCTTCATAGAAAAAATGGAGAAATGGTGGCAGAGCGGTGAGGCTGAAATAAAAGGAAGGAATAAGATGCACACACTCCAACTAAGATTAAAGGAGCTAAAAGGAAAAATTAAGAAATGGAATAGAGAAGAATTTGGAAATATTCAAAAAGACCAAGAAAAGCTTCAGACAGACATGAAAAGGATACAACAAAAAATAATAGAAGAAGGGAGAACAGAGGAACTAGCGCAGGAAGAAGGAGGGGTTTTAAACAGACTGGAGGAAAGAAGAAAATAGGAGGAAATTCTTTGGAGACAAAATTCAAGAGTACAATGGCTGAAAGAGGGGGAAAGAAATACAAAATTCTTCCACAGAGCCATGCAGCAGCACAAGCAGCAAAATAGAATTTTTTCCCTAAGAGATAACCAAGGAAACAGGTTAACTCAGAAAGAGGAAATGGAAAGACTACTGATACAGCACTTCCAAGGCATCCTGACATAGACGCAAAGCAATAGAGAAGAGGAGATAGCAAAAATAAGTCAATACATTCCTAAAAAGGTGAATCGAGAGAAAAACATGGCACTGCTAAGGGTAATTACTAAAAAAGAGGTAGAGGAGACAATGAAGACAATGGCAAAGAACAAAGCCCCAGGACTAGATGGATACACAGCATAATTCTTTCAAGAAACCTAGAGTTTTATGAAGCAAGACATTGTAAGTGCAGTGGAAGAATCAAGATCCATGAAAATAATGCACCCAACATGGAATGCAACCTTCCTAGCACTGATACCGAAGCTAGAAAAGGCTGATGAACCTCAAGGTTTTAGACCAATAGCATTATGTAATGTAATATACAAAATCCTAGCCACCATAATGGTGAAAAGATTAAAATCAATACTGCCAGGATTGATCACAGAAGAACAAACAGGGTTTGTGAAAGGGAGACAGATAGTGGATGGAATCATAGTTGCACAAGAAGCGATTCATTCATTGAAGAATTCGTGACACAAAGGAATGATGATCAAACTCGACTTAGCAAAAGCTTATGACAAGCTAAGTTGGGAATACCTCCAGAGAATCCTAAAAGATTATGGGTTCGATGATAGATGGATAGAATGGATAATGTCTATGATCTCCACTCCAAGCATGTCCATACTATTAAATGGAACACCTACAGAAACCTTCAAGCCGTCCCGTGGGCTTAGACAGGGGGACCCACTGTCACCATTCCTGTTCATAATAGTAGCGAATGGTTTGGGTAGATTAATAAAAGCAAGAGTAAACAGTGGGAAACTAAAAGGCCTTAGATTATGGGGAGAAGAACTAACCATTACACATCAACAATTTGTAGATGATGTAATGATGTATAGTCAAGCCAATCTTAAGGAAGCGAAGAAACTACTAGAAATCCTTGAAGAGTTTACAAAAGCATCAAGAACAGAGATTAATAAGGATAAAATAGAAATCTTCTTTTCAATACCCCAATGATTTCACAATCATTCCTAGCCAGAACAATGGGGTTCCGAATAGGGAAGTTCCCCACCAAATATCTGGGAGTGCAGCTGAGCGACAAGCAAAATAGAATAGCGAACTGGGGAGGCCTGATAGGGAGAATTCAAAAAAGAATGGACAACTGGATGTTCAGAATGCTGAACATACCGAGTCACCTCATTCTCCTTAAGTTGGTCCTCCAAGCTATGCCAATATACCAAATGGCCAGTCAAGCTATCCCAAAAACTATATGCCAAAAAATGGTGGAAATTTTCAAAAAATATCTATGGCAAGGAACAAGCAAAACTAAAAAGTGGGCACTGATCTCATGGAAATGGCTGAGCAAATCTTTAACAGAAGGAGGATTAGGGTTGCGGGATCCATATATATTAAACCAAGTAATGGGTGCAAAACTATGGTGGAGGTGGATTCAAGGAGGAGAAGACCTATGGAAAGTGTTATGGGAAAAGAAATATGAGATGGAAAGGTCCCCTGAAGGAAAACTATGAAGCCAATCAGAAAAGAAAGGCTCAACAATTTGGAACCTAGCAAGGTCAAATAGGGACCTGATAAGAGAACATAGTTTTTGGGAAATTAGGGAGGGCGACAAAGCAAACTTCTGGAGGGAGGCATGGCAACAGAGAGAAACCCTCAACCAGCAACCTCAACTCCAAGATATTCAACAGTTCACCACCCAAATGGAGGAAGACACGGCCAGAACTATTGGCTGCCCGAAAAGGATGGTTATTGGAGAAAATGGAAAATGAAAAATGACTAGCAAGAAGCACCAGAAACAGAACAATGGGTAAATTACAAAAAGGAAATGGAGACAAGGAAAATTGCAGTCAAAGATGGTTCAGACATAATAAGGTGGGGAAAATGCATCAAAGGAATGTTTACTATAACAGAAGGATATTACATAAAGGCCAAAGAACCAGCAACCCAGACATCAAAAAATGGGATAGAATCTGGAAAATGAAAACTTGGCCAAAGGTGGCATTATTTACCTGGATACTGTCCCATGGGCGAGCCTTAACCTGGGACCAGTTGAGAAGGAAGGGGACACATGGACCATCGCGCTACGCACTATGCCAGGAATGAGAAGAAACAATGGAGCACTTGACAAACTCCTGTAGCATCAGCAATACCCTGTGGCAAAACCACCATCAGCTCTTCGAGATTAGCGACAGAGAAACAGGCAACATAACTACAATAGTAGAGAAATGGAGGAGAAAACCATACTGTAATATAATCTTGAACCGAGCTTGGAATCTCTCCATAGGTTTCCTCCTGTGGAACATATGGAAGGCAAGAAACCAGTCGATATTCAGGGAAGACGAAAAAGCTAAGAAGGAAATATGGAGTCAAACTATACAGAACATAAGAGAAACCATCATCCTCGAGAAGTGGAATGACGAAGACTAGAAGACAGACCCAACAGAGACTCACATTCTAAACTGTTTGCAAATCAAAGTAAGCACCACATGCACGGCAGGAAGAGAACATAGGGTAGGTAAAGCAAGAGAAGAAGACCGCTATAGGAACCCACCACAGGGATTCACAAAGCTAAACTTCGATGGCGTGGCAAAAGGCAATCCACAGGAGGTAGGCATAGGAGGGATATTCAGAGATGATGGAGGGAGAACTCGTTGGGTCTATGCGATGGACTGCGGAAAGGCCTCAAATAACAAGGCAGAATTCCATGCGCTGAACAAGGGGATAGAAATAGCTATCAGGGAAGGGTATCAAAACCTCCAGATAGAAGGAGACTCGATGCTCGTGATAGAAACAATCAAACAACTATAGTAGGGAGTTCCAGTAGAGAAGCTGAGTCAAAGTTGGCAGATGACATGGATAATAATAGAAATAAGCCACCAATTAAGGAAGATAGCCTACACCATACCTTCCCATGTGAGACGCAAAGGAAATGCTCCAGCATATTACCTTGCAAATTGGGGATGTTGAAAAGGAGACCAGCAACTTGACGTGAGTGCAGAATAGCTCCACCAGAAAGACAATATGGAACAATTGTTCCAAATGATAGAATAAGACAAGCGCTAGAGTGAGCATCTGGAGAATTTTCCCGGATATGACAAGAGCGGAGAAGGAAAAGAACAGTGTTGGGTCCCTATAATACTAGTGATTACCCCATTACTATTGTAGTTGTATCCCTTATTAATATTGTTGTGCCTCTATTTTCTCCATATTGTTATTATTATGCCCCATAGAATCCCTCTATTGTTATTTTTGTGGCCTTATATTATTATTGTTAGGTCGGCTGGGTTATATTGTAACTCCTTAGACTCCTATATATAGAAAGGAGGTTTTGTCATTTGAATCATCCAAGAATTGTTCATTTGTGTAATGTAAAGGAGGTTGCCCCCTCGAAGAGGCTGAATTCTAAGGTGTTGATCTCTCTTTTCTATCTTTTTGTGAGTTGGTTTCATAACATTTGGTATCAGAACTTTGGATTCTAGGGTTTCACTGCTCCAAACAGGTCATCGTGGAATTTTTTCTATAACTTTTTTTCTGTGACATTTCAGAAGCTAAAAAAAAAAAACCATTTGAGAAGAAATCGCGCTGAATCTCGAGTCCAAATTTCAGAGCTTTTTGCGCTATATTTACGAAGATATGATCTGAGGAAGTTGGTCTCTTTGCAGACTCCTGAACTACATTCCAAACAGGTGACCTAGGGAAAATCGTCCTAACTTTCTCTCTGAGCATCAAATTGAAATTTTGTAAAAAGGTACAGAAAGAGGACAGACTGTAGTTTCTTGTATATATTTTTAAGAGCCAAAGGTCGAAACGATGACTCGTGTCACATCGTACAAGTTTGCTCTACTGAACCAGTCTATAATCAGGTCATCTTGGGAGATTGTGCATAACTCTTCCTTGGAGAATCCCATTTGGATCAGACTAGTGGCATTGGAAAGAGGACACAGAGGGCTACTACAGGTCGCAATTTCAGAACTGGATGATCCGAAATTATAGAGATACATCAGATTCAATATCAAGATTTTACAAAGTGAAAAAAGGTGTGTAGTTTTTTTTTAATTTTTGCATAAGCTTGGTTTGAAAAATTAGTTTGAATCGATAATTGATGACCCGAGGAAAGAAAATGCAAATACCTAGTAAGCAACCTAAGATCTCTAGCATGACTCATGAGGAAGAGGAAGAAATGCAACATGATAAATCAAAATTACGAGACCAAGTGCAACAAGTGTCACTTGCACAAAAAGCAACAGAATCTAAGATGGATGGTTTGAGGAAAGATGTGGAAGCTAAGATGGATGGTTTAAAGAAAGGTGTAGAAGCTAAGATGGATTTTTTAAATAAAGGTGTAGAAGCTAATATGGATGGCATGGAAGCTAAGATGAATGGCATGGACGCTAAAATTGATGGCATGGATGATAAGATGGAAGAATTGAAGATAAATATGAATAAGTTGCTACAAGAAATGGTCACTAATGGTGAAAGGGTAGTAAAGGAAACTCATGATGAGAACAAAAGAAATGTTAATCATGATTCCATAGACTCTAATGTTGGATTGAAGACCCACCATATTCCAAAAATCGATATGAGGAAGTTTGATCTCAAGGATCCCGCAACATGGATATTATAGATTGAGCAATTTTTCGATCTCAATAATGTGCACAGAAATAACAATAGAGGGATTTTATGGGGCACAGAAATTACAATATGGGGGTAATAGGGGCACAAAAATATAAATAAGGGGTATAACTACAATAGTAATGGGGTAATCACTAGTATTATAGGGACCCAACATGCCCCTCTCCTTCAAAAAAGTGTTGTCCTCAACGCTTGAGCAGTTCTGGATAC
Organism: Pinus tabuliformis; assembly: GCA_031772625.1. Classification (NCBI taxonomy): domain Eukaryota; kingdom Viridiplantae; phylum Streptophyta; class Pinopsida; order Pinales; family Pinaceae; genus Pinus; species Pinus tabuliformis. The sequence continues at coordinate 726,647,658 of CM062814.1, forward strand.
TTCTGCATAAAATTCTCATCCTCCCATGTGGAATCTTCAGTGGATAAGTTCTTCCACTTGATAAGATACTCTGAAATTGATCGATTTCGTAGCTGTCGAGTTCTTGTTTCTGTGACTGCTTCCGGTTCCAATATAATTTTTCCTTCCTCGTCAAGTTCTGGCAATATTGTTTGAACTGGGAGCTTGTCACCTATAACCTTCTTTAAACATGAAACATGAAAAACTGGGTGCAATCGAGAAGCTGCAGGAAGCTCCAATTTGTATGCCATAGTACCAATCTTTTCCAACACCTTGTACGGACCATAATACTTTGGTGATAATTTATTATCCTTCTTAGCTTGCTTTAGGGACATTTGCTTATATGGTTGTAGCCGTAGGAATACCCAATCACCTACATCAAAACTTCTTTCACTGCGATGTTGATCTGCCTGTTGTTTCATTCTATTTTGTGCCAACACGAGGTTATCCTTTAAGAGTTGGAGGACTTGTTGTTGATGTTCGATGTGATGTTCCACTGCCTGAACCTTAGAATTTTCTCTTAAATATGATGTGATTGATGGTGGTTGATACCCATAAAGTGCCATAAATGGGGTCATTTTTGTTGCTGTATGGAAGGAAGTGTTATACCACCATTCAGCCAGAGGCAACCATTTGACCCATTGTGTCTGTTTATCAGATACAAAGCAACGAAGATATCCTTCCAAACATTTGTTTACTATCTCAGTTTGCCCATCAGATTGAGGATGATAAGATGAGCTATGAGCTAACTGAGTACCAAGACAAGAAAATAATTCTGTCCAAAAATTTCCAGTGAAAATGGGATCTCTGTCACTTACAATAATCTTTGGGTTTCCATGTAGCTTTTGAACTGTTTCCATAAATGCAGTAGAAACTGTACTGGCTTTAAATGGATGTGATAATGCACAAAAGTGTGCATACTTGGTAAGTCTGTCAACTACCACCATGATGACACTCTTTCCCTCAGACTTGGGTAAACCTGTGATAAAATCCATTGAAACCTCCTCCCAACGTTGGCTTGGAATGGATAAAGGTTGTAATAGACCCGGTGTCTTAATTGTTTCAACTTTATTTTGTTGGCAAACCAAACATTCTGCCACAAACTTTTGAATATCTGATTTAAGGCCATCCCAAAAAAATTCCTTCTTAACCCTGTGGTAAGTTTTTAAAAATCCTGAGTGCCCTCCTAAGGGAGAAGTGTGCAATTCCATAAGAATCTTTTGTTTTAGCTGGGAATTCTTACAGAGGTATAAGCGATCTTTGTACCATAACGAATCATTTTTCCAGCTAAATGTATCAGAAGTACTGGAATCTTGTTGTAGCTTTCGAATAAGTGCCCACACTTCTTCGTCATTCTTCCATTCCTCCTTTGCTTCATTTATCCAATCTGGTTGGATAATAGAAATGGCACACAACAATGCTTCCACATCCTCATCCTTTCTTGAGAGTGCATCTGCCACCACATTTTGCTTCCCTTTTTTGTAGATGATTTCAAAGTCATAACCCAACATCTTTGTGACCCACTTTTGTTGCTCTTCAGAGGATAATCTTTGTTCTAAAAAGTATTTAAGGCTATCATGATCCGTTTTTACCTTGAAGTGTCTTCCCATTAGGTAGGGTCGCCATTTCTTAAGTGCATGGAGTATTGCCAACATTTCCTTCTCATAAATAGCTTTGCTTAAAAACTTTCCCTTGATTGGACGACTTTCAAAAGCAATGGGTCTTTCATCTTGCATTAGAACAACACCAATTCCATTTCCTGAAGCATCACATTCCACAATAAAGGTTTTTGTGAAGTCCGGTGTAGCTAAGACCGGTGCTTGGCACATTGCCTCTTTAAGATGTTCAAAGGCCTTTGTTGCTTCCGGAGTCCATGAAAATGAATCTTTCTTCAATAATGTTGTTAGAGGTGCTGCTATTCTCCCATAATTCTTAACAAACTTGCGATAATACCCTGTCAACCCAAGAAATCCTCGCAGATGCTTTATGGATGTGGGGATTTTCCATTCCTTAATGGCTTTAATTTTGCTAGGGTCTACCTTAACTCCTTCATGAGATACAATATGACCCAAATATTCCACCTCCTGGACTCCAAAGAAACATTTGGATCTTTTTGCATATAATTGTTTCTCCTCCAATAGTTGTAGCACCCTGTCAACATGTTCAACATGATCCTTCCAAGACTTGCTGTAGATTAGTATATCATCAAAAAATACTAACACAAATTTTCTAAGGAATGGTTTGAAAATTGAATTCATCAAACCTTGAAATGTTGAAGGTGCATTGGTAAGGCCAAAAGGCATGACCAAAAATTCATAATGACCCTCATGAGTTCTAAATGCCGTTTTCGGAATGTCTTCAATCTTCATTCTGATTTGATGATATCCCGAACGAAGATCCAACTTGGTGAAGTAAATTGATCCATGCAATTCATCCAGTAATTCATCAATGACAGGAATGGGGAACTTATCTTTAATAGTGAGCTTGTTGAGCTCCCTATAATCTGGACACATGCGCCATGATCCATCCTTCTTGTGCACCAATACTACTGGAGCTGAGAAAGAACTTTGACTCGGTTGAATTATACCAGCCTCTAGCATTTCTGCAACCATACGTTCAATTTCACTTTTTTGGACATATGGATATCTGTACGGCCTGATGTTTGGAGGAACACTTCCTGGAATCAGATGAATAGCATGATCATGATCACGCATAGGTGGGAGACCTTTGGGAGTCTCAAATACCTTGGAATGATTGTCCAGGACTTTTTGGAGATCTGGAGAAATAGATGATTCCAATGTGGAAACATCTAGCGAACATAATTGTGCAATTACACCTCTTTGCTCCTTTTTTAGAAGCTTTGTCATGCCATTAGAGCTGATTATCTTTCCTGGTTTCCCTGCAATACCCCTTAATTCAACTTCCTTTCCTTCCACAGAAAATTTCATGAAAAGTTCTTGAAAATTAAAAGCTATTGTACCCAAGGATTGTAGCCATTGGACTCCTAGTACAACATCAGCACCTCCCATTGGAATGGAAAGCATTGGGCTAGTCAATACATATTCTCCCATGGATAGCTTGATATTATGGCACTTTCCAGAACAATTTATTGTTCCTCCATTTGCAATCATCACTTGACACTCTGGTGCTGGATATAGGAAGCAATTCAATTCTTTTGCTACCCTACAATGAATAAAATTGTGGGTGCTTCCTGAATCAATCAACACTATTACCTTTTTCTTCTTGATTTGTCCTTCTATCTTGATGGTTTGAGGAGTGGTAATTCCTGCCAATGCATTACAAGATATGGTCGGATTTATTTTTTCTTCATCTAGGCTTTGTTCCTGGAATATATCCTCTTCTTTTGACCTTTCTTGCTCCTTTTCTTCTTCCTCTTCACAATCTATGTAGAATAATTTCTTCTCAGCACACTTATGACCTTTTGTGTATTTGCTATCACAATTGTAACAAAGCCCTTTTGCTCTTTTTTCTTCCAATTGTTGTGGTGTCAACCTTATAGGTTGTGGAAGACTAGGGCAACAACACTTCCATCTTTATAGTTGTGAGTGGTATGCTTCCTGGTTGCCATAATTTTGCTTTCCATTTTTCTTGCTAACCTGAATGCCTTCTCTAATGAATCAGGTTCCCAAAGGCGAACATCATGTTGGATATTATCCTTTAAAGACCCTATGAACACATCAATCCTATGCTCCTCTGGAATATCTTTTACCCTTATGTTCAATTTTTGGAACTCCTCAATGTGCTCCATTATTGAACCCTTTTGTTTGAGACTTATCAATTGGCTAAAAAAAGTGTTGCTTTTTGTATCCTCATAATGTGCTATCAATTCTTCCGTAAAAATTGCCCAAGTGATAAATTGTTTACGAGAGCAAAGCCATTGATACCATACAAACTGATTTGGTTCCAAATATAAAGTTGCCATACGTACCTTTTGTGTGTTTTGCACATTATTGAGATCGAAGAATTGCTCCATCTGTAATATCCATGTGGCGGGATCCTTGCCATCAAACTTCCTCATATCGATTTTTGGAATATGGTGGGTCTTCGATCCAACATTAGAGTCTATGGAATCATGATTAACATTTCTTTTGTTCACATCATGAGTTTCCTTTACAACCTTTTCACCATTAGTAAGTATTTCTTGTAGAAAATTTGTCAAATCTGTCTTCAAATCTGCCATGTCTGTCTTCAAATCTGTCCTCAAATCTGTCTTCTGATCATCCATTTTAGATTCTACACCATTTATCTTAGATTCCACGCCATTTATCTTAGCATCTGTTAGCTTTTGTGAGCGTGACATTTGTTGCACTTGTTCTTGTAATTTTGATATATCATGTAGCATTTCTTCCTCTTCTTCATGAGTCATGCTAGAGCTTTCAGGTTCCTTACTAGGTGTTTGCATTTTCTTTCCTCGGGGCATCAGTTACTGATAATAATGCTTTACTATGCCCTTTGAATTCCTTCAAACCAAGCTTATGCAAAAATTAAAAAAAAAACAACACACCTTTTTTTACTTTGTAGAAGCCTGATATTGAATCTGATGTATCTCTGTAATTTCGAATCATCCAGTTCTGAAATTGTGACCTGTAGTAGCCTTCTATGTCCTCTTTCCAATGCCACTAGTCTGATCCAAATTGGATTCTCCAAGAAAGAGTTATGCACAATCTCCTGCAGTGACCTGATTATAGACTATTTCAGTAGAGCAAACTTGTATGAAGTGCCTAGTGTCACTGCTTCAACCTTTGACTCTGAAAAATATATAAAAAAAAACTACAGTCCGTCCTCTTTCTGTACCTTCTTACAAAATTTCAATCCGATGCTCAGAAAGAAAGTTATGACGATTTTCCCCAGGTCACCTGTTTTGAGTGTAATTCAGGAGTCTGCAAAAGACCAACTTCCTCAGATCATATCTCCGAAAATGTCGCTCGAAAAGCTCTAAAATTAGGACCCAACGTTCAGCGTGATTTCTTCTCAAATGGGTTTTTTTTGCGACTTCTGAAACGTTACAGAAAAAAAAATATAGCGAAATTTCCACGATGACCTGTTTGGAGCAGCGAAACCCTAGAATCCAAAGCTCTGATACCAAATGTTATGAAACCAGCTCAAGAAAAGATAGAAAAGAAAGATAAACGCCTTAGAATTCAGCCTCTTCGAGGGGGCAACCTCCTTTACATTACATAAATGAACAATTCTTGGATGATACAAATGACAAAACCTCCTTTCTATATATAGGAGTCTAAGGAGTCACAATATAATCCAGCCGACCTAACAATAATAATATAAAGCCACAAAAATAACAATAGAGGGATTCTATGGGGCACAGAAATAACAATATGGGGGTAATAGGGGCACAAAAATATAAATAAGGGGTATAACTACAATAGTAATGGGGTAATCACTAGTATTATAGGGACCCAACAATAACACACAAAAGGTACGTATTGCAACTTTATATTTGGAACCAAATCAGTTTGTATGGTATCAATGGCTTTGTTCTCATAAACAAATTATCACTTGGGCAATTTTTACGGAAGAATTGACAACATATTATGAGGATACAAAAAGAAACACTTTTTTTAGCCGATTGATAAGTCTCAAACAAAAGGGTTCAATAATGGAGCACATTGAGGAGTTCCAAAAATTGAACATAAGGGTAAAAAATATTCCAGAGGAGCATAGGATTGATGTGTTCATAGGGAATTTAAAGGATAATATCCAACATGATGTTCGCCTTTGGGAACCTAATTCATTAGAGAAGGCATTCAGGTTAGCAAGAAAAATGGAAAGCAAAATTATGGCAACCAGGAAGCATACCACTCACAACTATAAAGATGGAAGTGTTGTTGCTCTTAGTCTTCCACAACCTATAAGGTTGACACCACAACAATTGGAAGAAAAAAGAGCAAAAGGGCTTTGTTATAGTTGTGATAGCAAATACACTAAAGGTCATAAGTGTGCTGAGAAGAAATTATTCTACATAGATTGTGAAGAGGAAGAAGAAAAGGAGCAAGAAAGGTCAAAAGAAGAGGATGTACTCCAGGAACATAGCCTAGATAAATAAGAAATGAATCCAACCATATCTTGTAATGCATTGGCAAGAATTACCACTCCTCAAACCATCAAGATAGAAGGACAAATCAAGAAGAAAAAGGTAATAGTGTTGATTGATTCAGGAAGTACCCACAATTTTGTTCATTGTAAGGTAGCAAAAGAATTGAATTGCTTCTTATATCCAGCACCAGAGTGTCAAGTGATGGTTGCAAATGGAGGAACAATAAATTGCTCTGGAAAGTGCCATAATATCAAGCTATCCATGGGAGAGTATGTATTGACTAGCCCAATGCTTTCCATTCCAATGGGAGGTGCTGATGTTGTACTAGGAGTCCAATGGCTACAATGCTTGGGTACAATAGCTTTTAATTTTCAAGATCCTTTCATGAATTTTTTTGTGGAAGGAAAGGAAGTTGAATTAAGGGGTATTGCAGGGAAACCAGGAAAGATAATCAGCTCTAACGGTATGACAAAGCTTCTAAAAAAGGAACAAAGAGGTGTAATTGCACAATTATGTTCGCTAGATGTTTCCACGTTGGAGTCATCTATTTCTCCAGATCTCCAAAAAGTCTTGGACAATCATTCCAAGCTATTTGAGACTCCCAAAGGTCTCCCACCTATTCTTGATCATGATCATGCTATTCATCTAATTCCAGGAAGTGTTCCTCCAAACATCAGGCCGTACAGATATCCCTATGCCCAAAAGAGTGAAATTGAATGTATGGTTGCAGAAATGCTAGAGGCTAGTATAATTCAACCGAGTCAAAGTTCTTTCTCTGCTCCAGTGGTATTGGTGCACAAGAAGGATGGATCATGGCACATGTGTCCAGATTATAGGGAGCTCAACAAGCTCAATATTAAAGATAAGTTTCCCATTCCTGTCATTAATGAATTATTGGATGAATTTCATGGATCAATTTACTTCACCAAGTTGGACCTTTGTTCAGGATATCATCAAATCAGAATGAAGACTGAAGACATTCCGAAAATAGCATTTAGAACTCATGAGGGTCATTATGAATTTTTGGTCATGCCTTTTGGCCTTACCAATGCACCTTCAACATTTCAAGGTTTGATGAATTCCATTTTCAAACCATTCCTTATAAAATTTGTGTTAGTCTTTTTTGATGATATACTAATCTACAACAAGTCTTGGAAGGATCATGTTGAACATGTTGACAGGGTGCTACAACTATTGGAGGAGAAACAATTATATGCAAAAATATCCAAATGTTTCTTTGGAGTACAAGAGGTGGAATATCTGGGTCATATTGTATCTCATGAAGGAGTTAAAGTATACCCTAGCAAAATTAAAGCCATTAAGGAATGGAAAATCCCCACATCCATAAAGCATCTATGAGGATTTCTCGGGTTGACAGTGTATTATCACAAGTTTGTTAAGAATTATGTGAGAATAGTAGCACCTCTAACAACATTATTGAAGAAAGATGCATTTTCATAGACTCCAGAAGCAACAAAGGCCTTTGAGAATCCTAAAGAGGCAATGTGCCAAGCACCAGTCTTAGCTACACCAGAATTCACAAAAACCTTTATTGTGGAATGTGATGCTTCAGGAAATGGAATTGGTGCTATTTTAATGCAAGATGAAAGACCCATTGCTTTTGAAAGTCGTCCAATCAAGGGAAAGTTTTTACACAAAGCTATTTATGAGAAGGAAATGTTGGCAATACTCCATGCACTTAAGAAATGGCGACCCTACCTAATGGGAAGACACTTCAAGGTAAAAACGGATCATGATAGCCTTAAATAATTTTTAGAACAAAGATTATCCTCTGAAGAGGAACAAAAGTGGGTCACAAAGATGTTGGGTTATGACTTTGAAATCATCTACAAAAAAGGGAAGCAAAATGTGGTGGCAGATGCACTCTCAAGAAAGGACGAGGATGTGGAAGCATTGTTGTGCGCCATTTCTATTATCCAACCAGATTGGATAAATGAAGCAAGGGAGGAATGGAAGAACGACAAAGAAGTGTGGGCACTTATTCGAAAGTTACAACAAGACTCCAGTACGTCTGATACATTTAGCTGGCAAAATGATTCGTTATGGTACAAAGATCACTTATACCATTGTAAGAATTCCCAGCTAAAACAAAAGATTCTTATGGAATTGCACACTTCTCCATTAGGAGGGCACTCAGGATTTTTAAAAACTTACCACAGGGTTAAGAAGGAATTTTTTTGGGAGGGCCTTAAATCAAATATTCAAAAGTTTGTGGCGGAATGTTTGGTTTGCCAACAAATTAAAGTTGAAACAATTAAGACACTAGGTCTATTACAACCTTTATCCATTCCAAGCCAACGTTGGGAGGAGGTTTCAATGGATTTTATCACAGGTTTACCCAAGTCTGAGGGATAGAGTGTCATCATGGTGGTAGTTGACAGACTTACCAAGTATGCACACTTTTGTGCATTATCACATCCATTTAAAGCCAGTACAATTTCTACTGCATTTATGGAAACAATTCAAAAGCTACATGGAAACCCAAAGATTATTGTAAGTGACAGAGATCCCATTTTCACTGTAAATTTCTGGACAGAATTATTTTCTTGTCTTGGTACTCAGTTAGCTTATAGCTCATCTTATCATCCTCAATCTGATGGGCAAACTGAGATAGTAAACAAATGTTTGGAAGGATATCTTCGTTGCTTTGTATCTGATAAACAGACGCAATGGGTCAAATGGTTGCCTCTGGCTGAATGGTGGTATAACACTTCCTTCCATACAGCAACAAAAATGACCCCATTTATGGCACTTTATGGATATCAGCCACCATCCATCACATCATATTTAAGAGAAAATTCTAAGGTTCAAGCAGTGGAACATCACATCGAACATCAACAACAAGTCCTCCAACTCTTAAAGGATAACCTCATGTTGGCACATAATAGAATGAAACAACAGGCGGATCAACATCGTAGTGAAAGAAGTTTTGATGTAAGTGATTGGGTATTCCTACGGCTACAACCATATAAGCAAATGTCCCTCAAGCAAGCTAAGAAGGATAATAAATTATCACCAAAGTATTATGGTTCGTAAAAGGTGTTGTAAAATATTGGTACTATGGCATACAAATTGGAGCTTCTTGCAGCTTCTCGATTGCACCCAGTTTTCCATGTTTCATGTTTGAAGAAGGTTATAGGCGACAAGCTCCCAGTTCAAACAATATTGCCAGAACTTGACGAGGAAGGAAAAATTATATTGGAACCAGAAGCAGTCACAGAAACAAGAACTCGATAGTTACGAAATCAATCAATTTTGGAGTATCTTATAAAGTGGAAGAAATTATCCGCTGAAGATTCCACATTGGAGGATGAGAATTTTATACAGAAGCATCCAGAACTACTCAAGCATTGAGGGAAACACTTTGTTGAGGGAGAGGGGCATGTTGGGTCCCTATGATACTAGTGATTACCCCATTACTATTATAGTTGTATCCCTTATTAATATTGTTGTGCCCCTATTGTCCCCATATTGTTATTACTGTGCCCCATATAATCCCTCTATTGTTATTTTTGTGGCTTTATATTATTATTGTTAGGTTAGCTGGGTTATATTGTGACTCCTTAAACTCCTATATATAGAAAGGAGGTTTTGTCATTTGAATCATCCAAGAATTGTTCATTTGTGTAATGTAAAGGAGGTTGCCCCCTCGAAGAGGCTGAATTCTAAGGCGTTGATCTCTCTTTTCTATCTTTTTGTGAGCTGGTTTCATAACAAACAGATGCAAGAGGAAAAGTATAGGATAGAAGTAGAACAACATAGGACAGATGCAAGATCAGAGCTCGGTAGGATGACAGAGGGGGGCAGAGGAAGGACAACCCCTGAGAGTATGGGGGCAGAGATGGAAAGGAATGGAAACGGAGAGGGCAGGATAGCAAAACCAAGGACGAGCAGTGAATAATGCCAAGTGGCAGGGCAAATTCAGTGACCTAACAGCAAGAGCATCTGGGAGAGGAAAGACCTAAATGAAGGATGGTGAACAGGACAAGAGGGTATCATCCCAAGGCAGGAGGGAAGGGAGGCATGCCAAGGCGAAAACAAGACAACTGGCAGTAAAATTACGAGGAGGCAATGAAAAAGGGATAAAGACTAATGAAAATGGGAAAGAGGAATTTTGCATGTAGACGAGAAAGAAGAAAGGTGGTGAGAACAAAAGAGCAGGCAGCAAGCAGGAGCAGAAGGAGGAAGCAAGGCGCAGCATGGTAAAAGGGTCTCGCTTCATCACAGGGCAAGACTGTGAATCAGAACAAAAAGCAACAGGAAAAGAGAGTTAAAAGATAGGAGGAAAGAAGAATGGCCCCCATGAGAAGTAAAAGGACAATCAAGAAAGATGAAGGCACTAGCAGTAAGGGAAAGAAAAGGGGCAGGAAGCCCGCCAGAGAGTAAATGGAGAAGATAATAGATGCCTACATGGAAGGAAACCTGAAGGAGGTTAGAGACCAAATTTGGAACTAGAAGTGAGATTTAAGAAACAACCTCAGGGGCAGAGACTTACCCATGGAAGAATGGGAAGGAATGTTGTAGGACCCGAGGACAACAAATGGTAGGAAATCACTGTTTAAAATGACCTTGCAGCAATACTGGATCATGAAACACATCATAGCCTGGGCTATGACTCTTCACCATGAACACATGGAAGGAGAAGTTCTAGACAAACAGGAAAGTAGCAAGGAGAAAGACCCAGTCTGGGTGGAAATTCTCAAAGACATTGCGACCATACAGATCCAGACCTACAAGAACAATCTAGCACTGGGCAAGATCGAGCAGACCCTAACAGAGATCAAATGGAAACTGACATAGGGACGAGAGCTTCCAGGCCCTAGGGTAAAGGCTTCAGGCCCTGGTGCAAAGGCTTCAGTTCAGATAGCATCCTTTGATGAGGATTAGTGTAGAGTCTAATATTTTGTCTTTGAACTCCGTTTTAGATGCAGGAAATAAGTATTTATGTTCTGATCTTTAGAAACAATAGTAGAGACAATCAGTCTAGAAGTGGATGGATTCTCATGAACTTATTCAAATTTTGGAATGGTTTTAATGCTGACCGGTGGTCACCTAGTTTCCTTCGAGCAGGTGACTAAACAGAGGATATGGATGTAAAAAAATTTGAAAAGGTAAATACAGAGAGCTCTACAATGTTTACAAAAAAAAAAACTTTTTAGTCACCTACACAAGTTTTCCAATTCGAAGGGCACATATGAAGTGAAATAATATTAGGATTTTCCGATGCATGTAGCTGACAATTTCATTCACCTAAGATTTTACTTTTGTGCATATTTTCTTTCCCATAATAAAAATTGATGAATTTAAGATTAGTTTGGTTGTCAGGAAATATAGAGGGAGGGTTCCCTCAAGGTTTCGTTATTTTCACTCCCCCCATGGGATTCCTGTAGAAAATGAGATATTTAAATTTAGAACAAAAAGGGATCAGGATAATTGAATTCTTGGAAGAATATTTTGAATGGAAAACTACAATTACTTTTGATGAGATCAATGCTTCTTTCTTCCTGATATCAAACTACTTTATATGGATATATTTAGCAACTCAGGGTTGAAGAGAGAGTAGTAGTTACAACTTCATAAAAACATGTTAGCCATTATGAGGAATGGTTTGTTCATATCTAGAAAGGGAACTAATAAATTTTCATTCACCAACATGGTTTTTCCAATTCGAAGGGCACATATGAAGTGCAACAATATTAGGATTTTCTTATGCATGTAGATAACAATTTCATTCACCTAAGCTTTTATTTCGGTGCATAATCACCCCTCCCACATTTACCCACTATCACTGACCTACCAAGGAAAACATGAGCTAAGGGATACTATGACATGACTCAACCTCCTAGGTGTAGTTAAGGAAGTGGAATTGATAAAAAGAAACTTTACTAACCTTCCTCAGGAGTTACAGGAGCTGCGAGAGCTAAAGAACCACTCAAGGTGCCCAAACCTTGAGCTAACTTACCCTTTTAGTTATCTGGTCTCCTAGTTACTTACATAACAAGCCAAGCCAATGGTTGTAACCCTCCATTCACATGGATAACCCTACCTCCTAGGGGATGAAATCTAGATTTCCGAGTTTTGAGCATGCAACCCCATAATCTAAGCCAATTTTTCAGGTCTTGTCTCCAAACCACTACCCAGATCTTGATGAGACTTTCCAGAACAATAAATGATGCAAATACAAAGCCTCTAAGAAAAAACTTGATCAAGGATTTTAACTAACCATACCTAACCATTACGGTTATTTTGTCAAACATACGGTGACCATGTAATCTACAAGTCATGAATACATATCTAAACATAGGGGTATGATACTTATCTGAGAATCATCTAGAAGGTCCAACACCCTCCCACAATAGCTGCAACAAAATATATTATATCATGCATTCAATAACCATTCATTTACCAATAAAAACATGATAAGAGCCATAGCTAGAATCTGTCATAAAACCATGCTTATAACCAACATAAAACCAGAATAATAACAACGATAGAACAACCATAAAAGCCACATCATAACAAGTACATTTACTCATAAAATACAAGAGGAAAATAACTCTAATTAACATATGAAAAATCCAACCAAGTCAGGGAATTCCACGTACCACTTGACCATAGATTGTGTTAAACAAAATATTCTTTCAGCCAATTACCCCCATGTCATATTCCAAGCATGAATGTGGGGCTCATAACCAAAAAACCAAGTCTTCTTTAGGATTTACTACAATCCTGCCAAATTCAGTCAAGGGACTCCTACGCCAAAAAGAACCTAAACAAACAAACTTTACCACAATTTATCCATTATGGGTCAAGGGATTCCTAGGCCCAAACAAAAAACATACACTAATCAACTTTACCGCAATCCCACAAAAACTGGTGAAGGTATTACTAGGCCCTAAACAAGCTTGGATGCCTCCATATTTCTTCACCAATACCTTAAGGAATTTTCTTGTCTCTACCCTCCGGCTTTCTTGCAATCCTACCACCACCATTCAAAGGATTCATAAGCCATTAGGAATTTTCCTAAGACCACCTCACTTGGTTCCAAAACCATTTAGGTATCCAAAGCTCAACCAACTAAAATAACCCAATCACACCATGGTTATCTAAAAATGGAAATGCGAGGCTAGAACCACTGTCACACCTAGAAAAACCCATGCCAATGAAAAAAATGCAACGAAATACACACATGCATATACCATGCATGCAAAAAAATAGCAAGGAAATCATACATGCAACATGATACCTACATCAATTCCCACTGAAGTATCTTGATCCAACTTTCCCTTGCTTGATCCTTGCTTTCCTTTGCGTTCATTTCTCCTATTTTCCGTTATTTTCAAAAATAAATACCAAATAATACCTCTTGCCTTTTCAAAGCATTTTCCAAATCATTTTCAAATTTCCCTTAGCCATAATAAACCAAATGGACACCTTGTAAGACATTTTTTCCCAACATTCAACTTATAATACGTATCCCATGTGTGATAGTGTTTTCTCCTTAGAGGTGTATGAAAAGAAATGACCTAAGACTAGGATGACAAACAGTCTCAACAATATAAATGAATGCTAAACATTCTAGATCTGCAGCAAATGATAGAAACAAAACCTGCCAAAGTCCTAATCTATGCCACAATCATACTTAAACAAAAAAATGAAATAATAATAAATGCGGGTAACTCTAATAATCCAATGGAAACCTTATATACATAGAATAGGTTTTATTAAATAAAACCTATGAAGGGAACAAATAAATGTTACCAATCCCCCTCCATGGGATGGGTTCTTGGCTATCCTCAAACGTCTTTAGACTGTATAGAGTCTCTCTCCTCTATAATGTGTAAACCCAGCAAATAAAATGTTTGAGCTCAATGGGAACTCAAATGGAAGAAAAATGGTGTGTGACAATGATGATAATCATAGTTACAACAGTGAGTGCAACAATGAAAATAATAAAAAATGAATAATGAATGGAAAACCTTTCTATTTATAACAAAATATTGAGTTATCCTCGAACGATGAACAATATTAAAATATTATTAACCCCATTCTTGGAATAACCACTTGGAATATTTTATTATATTTGGTTAGGAGGGAAAAAGTATTTAAACTTTTATTTAGAAACAATAAATAAATAAATGATTTGTTTATCATCTCAAGAAATATAGTTAAGGAATAATATACAAATAATGATTTATTTAATTATTCTTGAGGGATTTAGTCAAACTTGACAAGGAATAAAAATTAATTAGTGATTAATTAATTATTCCGAGAGAAAAATAAGATAATTAATAATTTATTTGTTGATTTTTCATAACTAGGTCAAATATGACAAGGAATATTAATTAAACAATGGTTTAATTAATTAATCCTATAAGATAATTAAATAAATAGTGTTTTAATTCATTATTCTTGATGGGTTTAATTATAAATTTCTTACCAAATATGGTTTATTAAGTAATTTTTCATAGTGAAAACAATTTTACTATGGTAAAATTGGCCTTACATGGTGTACTTTGATCCATCTAGTAAATTAAGGCTAGATGATCAATTTTGTGTGATAACAGATTGGCCCCAACCATATGGGTGTTAGGAGAAAAACATATGACCAAAGTACATTATAAAGACATAATCACTAGACAACAAAGTGGACTTAGAGAGAGAGAGAGAGAGAGAGACCAATAAACTGAAGCGAAAGAGGATAGGGATAGAGGGGGTGAGAACAATACAAGTCTTCTTTTATTTTGTGCTACGGATCTCAGTGATGTGGTGGAGGAATATCTATACCTGCCAAGATAACTTAGTACAAAAATAATGATGCACTTAGAAACATAAAATTGAGCAATGAAGTACATGTTGAATGGTACATGACACACTGGCATACATGAGCCAATAAATAATACAATGTGTCTCATATACATAATTCACCTAGAAAAAACATGAGCCGGGACTAAATACAATAATATTTGAGTACATGAGATATAATCACCCTTCCCTAAAAAATGGGTGGGAGGGAGGGTAGAACAACTGAAGAAGCCCTGCTGAACAGGGAAGGGCTCCGAAAAACTGAATGGATTATTTGAAGGAGATGTGCATGCTATCTGTTATGCTCCTATACCAATAGGTGTCATATTTCATGATTGACTGGTAAAATCCAAAATATGTTCATCCTTTCCATGCTGCAAAGGTTCCATATTTTGAAAAGATCAAAAATTTTAAAAATGTAAAGAGGGTATGCCCTAAAAGAAAAATCAAAGGGCAAAAATAATGAAATGGTCAAGAGAAAACATAAAAGAAATGAACCCCAAAGAAGACCAGGAAAGTGTGCTAGTCCAAAATGCCACTGCTATTCTATTTTTGCAAAGAATCTCATTATGTGCAGTTGGTTGACTCTTGCCATAGTTGATGGATGGCCAAACAGCTTAATCTTGGCCACTTCTTGTTTAAATTTCTTGTTTTAGAGATAGAGAATAAAATCTGTCCAAACAGTTCAATCTTGGCAGATAAATAGTTAGGTAGAGAAGCAAAGGTGCTCAACAGCTAAATCTGAGCCCTTGGAAGAAATAAGGGCAGACTTAGATAGGATTGCAGTCAAAAGAAAAGAAGAGAGTAAGGGTTTGCTAGTCCAAGTGCACCCATGTAAAAGGAAGAAAAAATGTTAGGTACTATAGGCTGGGTAGGCAGTTTTGATGTTGCAGAAGCATGCTTATGATTAACTTTTGTTTCTCAAGAGGTTCATCTCATTTGATATCATAAGTACAATGGCAATTATTTGGCTACAAAACAGATGATGCATGTCTAACTTCCCCTCACACTTCTCCCAAAAACACTTACTAACCTCCCCCAAGGATATTGAGATCTGCTCAATACTCTTAAATCACTCCATTTCATGAAAAAACCTAAGGAAAATAACATTCTTGCCTTGGGCAAAGAAACCATATTTCTTGTGTAAAAATCCTCTTGTTCCCTTAGCCTAAGTTATCCAACTCTATAACTTAGAGCTTGCTTTCATTCACAAAATCCATATTAACTATTTACTTATGTATATAACTCCCTATGGTTACTTCCCCTTTCCCGTATTGTATCAATATATGTAAAACCCCATATTTTAAATAATATCCCGCCCCTGGTTAATATATAACCGTAACACTTTATAAACAAGGGTTTAATGGTTCACCTAGAATGCATTAAAAACCTCCCCGCACGCAAAAAATTCAAGGTTAATTAACACCTAGTTAATTAACAAGTTTAAACCCCCGACAGCCAATAACACACGCCCCGATATGTTTAAAAATCATTGTTTATTAATTGGGTCCCGCGTCGTACCCCTCCGCCAGCTCCGAAGAGTGCCAGCAGTTAGATCTGGGCCCATTGATCGGACAGCCCACGATCATATCGCGGCACCCTTCCCTGCCGATATTTACCACCTGGGGAGCCGGTGGTATTCCCGCCATACCTGGGACACGCGGTGCCCTCCTGGCATGCTCATGGCCCTCCCCACCAAAACTGCTTCGGCCCATAAGCGGTGCGGGCCCAAACCACTTACCACTCCCGCTGACCCCCCTGCTGACGTCACGACGACATCATCACCACGTTACCCTTCCATACCTTCTGTTACGCGACAAACTATCCCATCATGCTGATGTCATCCGACCAAAAGTGCCAAAAAGCCCGCGAAGCCAATTTTTTGTTAAAAAACCCGTAAAAACGTCATTTTCGCTCATTTCTATTCATTGTTTTCACAATACTGTTGCATGCAAAATCACGTCCAACAGCTACTAGAGCTCCAGTCCGCCACCCCGACCAGCAAACTCCAGCATTCGACACCTCAAATCGTTGGTCGACCTGCCAATTGCACTTGTGCGCTTCCAAAACATAGGTATTTACCCTCTTCCACCTCTTGAACCTATGTTTTTGGTTTTCCTCTGCAAATTGTACCTGTAAAGAGCCAAATTCAAGCTAAAACAACCCACAATTTCTATACCAAGGCACCCATAGCTGCTTTGTTGCCTTTTTTCCACAAAAATTCAACCTCCGAGTTAAAAACACAGACAATTGAACTATGGCAGCCCCAGTCGCCCTCAATGTTGCACCTCTCAATGCACCTCATACAGACTAGCATCATTTACCCTTGGCCGATAGAGATTTTCAAATAAGAGACCCAATTGGTTTCCAAAATCATCTGCAAATTTTCTGCCTAGTCAGAAATAGTCATTTGGATAATTCTGATATCTATGGAATATGGGAATCCAATATCCCCAGGTACTACCTTCCCTCAGTCAATATATTCCCAGATATTGTTCGCCACTGTTGTGCCAATTATGACCCTGTCAGTAAAGCAGTTATCTCTCCATCACAAGTTGTCCTTTTCTACATAACTGCTGAGTCTATCAATGAAATGCTACAATTCCATCCAGTTCAGCCTCTTGCCCCTCTCTCCATGGGATTTCTACTTGAGCAAGGCTCTCAACTGTCTAGTGCAGAAATAGCCAGGATTGCTAAGTTATTCATGAAGCCAGAATTCCAGCCCCAAGGCCCACCTCCTTATTCATATGTCTCCTTCAATGAAACTGGAAGAATTCTTCTTGACATGATATCAATAATCTTGGGTTTCAGGTCCAGTGAATTTGTGGATGAAATGGTCCTGGTGCTGTTGTACACCTTCACTCCTGAACACCTCCCTGCTATTAAGTATGACTATGAGTCTTTCATTGCTAACAAAATCCATGGTCAATTTATGAATTTGGAAAGAGAAGGGGTGTTTAAATACACAAGTTACATATATCATCTACTGTTGTATTACCACCCAGACATTTTTATATTTCCCATTAGAAAATTGGATGCCAAAGGAGAAAGGAGGTCTGTAATCTTTTGGACCTCTGTCTTCCACAGAATTGTTGAATCCCCTTATACCTATTGTGAATTCATTGACCTGTTCATACATCCAGCCTCCACTCTATTGATAGGAGCTCCTCCTCCTAGACTCTCTGGTGACATAAGGAAGATTCTACAGCTCTCCAAGAACTACAGGATAGGTGACTGGTATTTCTACCAGGATCACACTGAAATCAGGATATATGGCTGTGAGTTGTGCCCTTATAAGCTGCCAAAATATGTGCCCATGAGACTGTTTGCTCTGGAGTATTTCAGGCAACTTATTAATGCAGATTTGACTCACTTTTGCAATGTCAAAAAGAAGGCTCAGTTGAGAATAAGAAACCAATTAGGCCCCTTTATTATTAACAAAAGGGAAGCATGGGAAGATGCTGATAAAATATTAGGGGAAGTCCTGAAATTGAAGAAAAGCTTCTGGTGGGTACCATATGACCCAAATGGCTTTATAAGTGAAAGAAAAGTAAAAAACCGGCTGTCAGCTTACACACATCATAGGATCCCTGAAGTAGAACAATATGCCAATCAAGATGAATGGATAGAGGGTACATTAGTAGAAGAACTTACTTGGCAACAAAAAATGGAACAAGCTATGAAAGATTTAGAAAAGACCCTTGACCTAGACTCTTTTGGACAGGTATCCTTCAAGCTGCCTCAGCAAATGGGAGTGGGTACATCTTCTACTGGGACTTCACAACAACCTATACAGGGGGCCAGCACACCAGTTTCAGGTTCTTCAAAAGGAAAGGAAGTGGCAGGTACAGAACAGCAAGAAATGACAGATCAGTAGGAGGAAATTCCTCTAGTACAGACCAAAGCACCAGAGATACTAGCACTACAGACTCCTCTTAATGAGGAAAAAGGTAAGAAAAGGGATAGATAGGAGACCACACCCATCAGTGGACCTGCAAAGCAGCTAGGTGCTAAAAGGCAAAGACTGAATCCTTTTTCTGAAGAGGAAATCATTGAAGAAACATTAGAAAGCCTAAGAGGTGAGAGGGCAACTAGCCCACAGACATCCCCAGTGATAGACACATCAACCAGCTCACACAGGCAGGAGCTGGAAAAGTAGCATGGTGTGGAAGTTTCATCCATAGGGCCACCAAGAAAGCATACCTCTGATGTTAAAAGAACATTCACAGAGATAAAGGCTAAAAATGATCCATTGAGGCTGCAAATTTATGACCAATATCTTAAGATGGCCCCCACAAAATAGCAATGATTGATGTCCGCATATGGCATAAAGGAGGGCAAAATGATCATGAGCTATTTCAAGCCCAAGGTGCAGCAACCACAGTCATCAGCTGATTATATTAGGACAAATCTGGAGGTCTTGGCTAAAGACATTCATCCAATAGACCAGATTGAGCTGCATAAACAGACAGGAGAGATGGTGTATTCTACACTAACTAACAAATCAATGTTGGCTCGCAAATTGCAAAACTCATTAGAGAACACCTCTGCTCAGCTAGAATTAGAAAAAGCTTCCTCTTTGGCAAAGGACAACAGGATTAAATCCTTGGAGGATATTATCATTGAATTGGGACATGATCCCAAAGATGCCATAGGCATAAAAGCATTAATGAGGAAGAAGGAAGAGGACATTGCTGCCCTCAGAAAACAGCTCAAAATGCCTCCTTCTATGCACCCACAGATAGTGGATGTTGTGCAGCAGAAATCCAAGGAGGACATGATGGACCTAATCATGAGGTTAAATGAAAGATTAAGTGAGACGGAGCAGGCATTGGAGAAAGAACTACAAGAAAATCAAGGAGAGTCAGCCTCCCAGCCACTTGAAGTAACTGCAACGGCCACAACTGCCCCTCCCACAGTTACAACAGCAGTGCCTTCCACTGTCCATCATCAACTGCAGAAATCACCACAGGTACCTCAGCAATAGCACCAAGCAGCAATACAGCCATGACCACAAAGCAGTTAATCAAAGCCATGGAGGCCTTAAAACTCCAAGTATCTGAATTGAAGCAAGTCAAAGAAAAACTGGCTAAGATTGAGCAAAGCTATGATAAATCTAAAATGACTGTGGCAGAAAAGACAAGGGAAGTAAAAGCATTGGAGGACAAGGTAAGATCCTTAGAAAAAGATCTCTCTCTGCATAAGCCTCTGGCAGAAATCAGAGGAATCCTATGGAACAACATCATTCAATCACTTAGTGGTATATGGAGGTCTATTCAGACCATTTATGAACAGATTGATTTGATAAAAGTAGCCCAAGTGGAAGTTCAGAAAACAAGAGCTGTATTGGGGCAAATGCCTGAGCAAGCTAACAGGCTAATCAATTTTTTGAATAACAAGACCAGTGAAGAGCTGGAAGCACTGGATATCAGAGACAGAATAGGTACCATTTTGGACATCAAGAGAGTTCTAACCATGAGAACTCTAATGCAAAACTTGGACAGGAGATGCCAGGACATGCAGGTAGAAATTGACTCTTTCACAGACAAATTTACAGTCTTGAATCAAAAGGGTTTGCCAAGTCTTGTGGGAGATAATGATCGTTTGATGAAGCACAAGGACTATATACACAAATTAAATACATTTTCTGTCAATCAAGCTAGTGCATCTTCAAGTACTTCAACAGAAAAGGCACTTCCATCTGGCCAGTCCCTTTATGACAGCCTGGAAAATCTTTTTTACATAGAGCATGAAGTAAAGCATCTGTTCACCACCCCACCTAATTTCTTCAGGTACACAGAGACCGATGAGACTTTAAGGAAGTTGCAAAGACATCAAATACCAGGACCAGAGTGGTGGCAGAGCATGCTAGAGATCCTATAGACTTATCATTGGTCAAATCAAAATTGTGCACCATCTGTTGTAAATGTGCAGAAAAGAAATGAAGCACAGTCTTGCAAATTAAAGCGTATCACATCAGCATTAAAGGAAGTCCGGACAAAACATAAAGATTAGCACAAAGGATCCACAAAAAGAAACTGGGAGACCGACTTACAGCACCTACCTCCAGTACTTCTCTTTAATTCGGATCAACCAGCGCAGCATGAATTTATTGCACCATTTATTGTCTCCCTGTTTTCGAGACTGTCTGTCTCTATCGATGTAAATGAAACATTAATTGTCAACAGATATTTGTTTCTATCAGATATTTTGCACAATATCTTAGCTTTTTTTGTATAAATACCCCCCCCAGATAAGGTATTTGGGGTTGGCTGGTGGTGGATATTTGCAGTTGTGGCTGTAATGCTGAACAATCTTGGAATAAAAGGTTGTTGGAACCATTTTGTCTTACTCACTAGATGAAGGATTGATGCTAAGGACCATGTTGTTGAATTCTTTAATCATTTCATGGATCAATAAGTCTCTTCTAACTTGTGTTTTACAGTTTCTGTGTTTACTATATCATCTATGTTTCATGATCTAAGTAATAGAGAAAAAGAATAACCCAGAATTTGCTTGTTTGCACTCTGTGTTCAATCTCTATTATTATTAATGTTTTCTTCAAGAATTAGCATAAACAGTGAATTCTTAATTGCTCCTGTTTCCCCTGGTTCTTTCATCTTGAATATTAGCTAAGGAATTCTTAATTGCTCCTTGGAAATAATCATCCATTTTCCCTTTGTCAACATGATGAAGGATTCTTAATTTCCCTTCACCCATTGACTCCATTCCATTAGATTTCAGCCTATAAGTTGTTCCATATTTGAGTACCTTTCTCTGTGATAAATCTTCTGATAATAAACTTAACCTAGGAAGCCATATTTCTTTGACTCCATCATGCCCAATGGACTGAAATGCTTCAGCTTCACCTCACTATTCTATTGAGTCCCCATCCTTCCAACCAAAACTCTAAACAAAACCCTTGCACTTCATAACTAGCCTAATACACCTCAAAACAAAGCTAAATCATAAAGAGAGAGCCCTCTCAAGATACAGATTGGCTAGAATCTGTGTCTAAAAGATTGGTTTGTGGTTACCTCGGTCGTATTCCCTTTCTTACAACTTTTGGGAACAACCTGCATGATAACACTATCAACACTGTGATCTATAGGAACCTAACCCATCAAGTATGTGCAACTCCATCTAAGATTGTAGCATAATATGAAGGCATCCGGGCTTGTGGGGGGCTACTTGAAGTTCCACCCCCTCATGGGGTCTAAAACATCTCACACAAACCCGTGAAACACTCGTACAATTTGCTGCATCGCTAGACCATCAAGTGTAAGAATCATGAACATGAAACAACCAATTCAAAGGGAAATAATGAGTCCCTCTGGTCGATCCAAGGTACTGAATAAGAATGGAAGATGTAACCAAGATACACTACTCTCTATGCCGTTCTTCAAGAATAAATGAGTTGACGTCGATAGAATAGGGCCCACTATAAGTGAGCCAATGAGGATCCTCAGCTAAGGCGCAAGCAAAGATAGTAATGTAACTAATGGACTGACACCAGGGACAATGGAGAAAATGGGACTAAGGGAAAAATAGAAAACTTCCCTTCTCAAAGCATAAAGTACATGGTTGACCTGGCAGCGACTGACTCGACTCTGAAGGGGATGGGGGACAATGTGACTCGAGGCAAAAGTCGGAAACACAAGATGAATGATATGCAAAAATGGATGGAATATTGTGACATGATACAATGCGACGTGAAACACAGTCCATGAATGCAATGGTGACTCATTGTGGGTACTCTGAACAAGGGTGACTTGATGATGCTGTCACACAAAATAGGCCCGGTGGGGACCATGAAAGCATGAATAAATGATGGTTACTCATGACGAAAATTGATGGGTAAGACGACAAGAATTAAGGGAAGGTGGTCCTTAAGGTACAAGCATCATATATGAAGAAATTTGAGTTTGAGAGGCGACGAAGTGACCCTCCTTGGAAAAATAACTTCCTTGTGAAGTGTCAAATCATCAAAAAATGAGAAAGACCCATTATATTACCCAATTAGAGCTTTCCAATGGTGTTTACGATTTTTGAAACTAAGCTACGGTTTGATTGCAATGGGCGTCAGAAAAAATTGTGTTTTTCTATAAAAGGACGTTTTCCCTCCAATTTGAGAGGAGGAGAAGGCCATAAGTCTTGTGGAGATCATAGCAGAAAAACTGACCATCAGAATCAGGATCTGTGACTTTCGAGAAGGTGGCCTTACTTGTCTAAAGATGGGCTTAATTCTTCTTGGAACAATGCTTCCTGGTGAAGAATTAAGGGAAGAGGAAAATGATAATGAACTACTAGAGGAGGCCTATAATCATCCTCACCCACTAAGTCAAACATCGGGACTATGTGGCCATAGAGTAGAATATTTGAAGATATGGTATCAAACGTCTATGATATGCAATGTCAATATGGCTCGTTGGAGAGGCTTGTATGACAAACTATCCAAGGAATGGGAGGATAATCAACCATACCTAGATTCGGTGGGGTCTAGTCCAAGAATGTTAATCAATTGAGAAGATGGCCAGGGGAAAGCCATCATGCCCACAAGCATGGGGTACTTCCTGCAAGCATATGTGATGCAGGGTACTGATCTGGTATGCAAAGGTGGGAATGATGCCCCCTAGCAGGAGGATTTTGTGGAGCTCCATTGTGTTCCGAGTGCTCAAAAAATGGATGCAAGCATCTCGGCCAAACTTGGCACGAGATCCTCAAAGGATAATAAGGAGATGTAGGGGCCTATGTGTGCCCCAGTATGCTATGGGCATACCATATGTATTTAGAGTGGTGGACTCCAAACACATTATATGTTTTATGTGATACATAATATGATTATGCATTTTTATATGATGATGATGGTTCACCATGTGTTATGTTTATGGTTTTCTTCTATGGTATACATCTCATAAATGCTAATTTAGAATGTTATTTTCAATGGTATCTACATAGTTATTTTGTGCTCTAGAAACATGACTGAAAGTAATGGTTTCAAATTCATGTACCAACAAATTAACTCGTAGGTATTTTCTAAATAGGACTTGTTTATGCACATGATATACACCATTCAATTGCATACAAGTAGCAAGGAATCTAAACAAACATGAAGATGAAGGATGTGATGAGAAATGGAATCGACTAACAAACCTATCACCGCATCATATTCGTCCTGGTTATTGGTGCCAGATCCAATGCACATGTTGTTCAAAAGGAATAACATATGCAAGGGGGTAAAAACGGCCCAGGTTGTCGAGGCTAGATTCTTGGAGAAGTGACTCGCACCGTCAGCATGTGTTATAGATTTGATATACAAATATAGGAAAATACAAATATACCTAGAAATAATAAGATAGAAATAGATAGAGATGCTTCTTTATTGATCAAACCTTTAAGGTAGGGCAACACCATACATTCACTCCTTAAGGAAGGAGAACACTCCACAAGCCATATGCTTTTTCCATACAATATTCCTTGACATCCCTCAATGGGGAGTCTCTGGCCTCATACATACAATACCATGGGTCATTACCAAGGTTCCCTCAATACCATCTATCTAATACCATGGGCTTATTACATTATTGTTAACTACTTGTGGTCCCTTACATGATACGAGTTAACCACCTTATTTATTACTATGACCCATCCCATTATTAAATTATTCCCTTGGGTACCTCCCTCTATACCCCATATTATCCCTCCTAGGTATACTACATTCCACCCCGCTTAACATGTTTTGTCCCCAAAACATAAGAAGAACACAAATAATAAGATATACTCAAAAGAGTAGTCCACTGGTACCATGCACGTGCATCTAGCCATCCTAGAGAAAGGTGAACCCTCGATCTAGCTGGTGCCTCACTCGCTTGAGATGGAAGTTGACCCTGGCGGCTCTTCTATGTTGATGTGTAGTAGGTGGATCGATGCCCCTCTCTATCTGTCATGCGGGGGTTGTTGTCCCTGTGGCTAATTCGTTGCCATCTTGTTGGTTGTTTTCTTGGAGGGTGATGTGGGTGGTGATATGCTGAAGTGTTAACCAAAGGTGTATCTTTCTTTAATTCACCACCTAATGGAGGCTTATTGGTATCTGGTACATGTTGTGGTGCTTGTTGTTGTTTCTTATCTTCCAATATTACTTCAACCACTGAGTCCTCATCTGATATATCAGTACCTGTAACATTTTCTGCTTCAGCCTCCTTAGATTCTCCCTGTTTTTCTGGTACCTGGTTCGATGTTTGTGTTTGGTTGTCAACCATTAAAGGCTCATCATCTGATGTGTCAACGTCATTAGAGATTTGTGCTTCTACCTCCATAAACTCTGCTTGGGTCTTAATGGAAATATCCTGCAATGTAATTTTCTTCCTTTTATACCAGATCTTCAAGAATTTCTTTTGCACATTAATATTGAGAGTACCCATAGATTCCATCCAAGGATATCCCAAAACAATATCCATGTTATCCATATCTGAAGTATAAAGATCACAATGCAACACATATTTATCCATAGAGAGCTTCAAATCTTTATAAACTTAAACATCCTCATTATCAACCTGTTGAAAAGTGTGCAACAAGAAATCCTTGTTGAGAATGCAACAAGATGATGGAGCTTAGTGAAAAGAGTCACCTTCACTAAGTGGGCCCGCAGGCAAATTATGGAACAAGTTCTATTTTTTATCACAGTGTGGATGATCACAGTGTGGATGATCACAGTGTGGGTGATCACAGTATGAGTGATCACAGTGTGGGTGACCACAGTGTGAGTGATCACAGTGTGAGTGATCAAATTCTATTTTTAGACTGGCTGTCAAAAATAGAAAAGTCAAATATTATTGTCTCATAATAATATTTGGACTATAAACTTGATCTTATTCTCTTGGAGCACTTCAGGATCAGCTACGGATGTGGTACATGCAGATCCCATAGGGAAATACGTGGTTACCTATGGGATGACTAATATTTGCATGCAGGACTTCAGTTAGAACTCAAGTGAGTTGAGTTTAGTGGACTGGAGGTGCAGTTGATGGAGTTGTGTTCAGTTTAGCTTTGTTAAACTGGTTGTATTTAGTCTAACTGATCAATAGACTAGAGATGAGTTGGGTGAATTAGTTATTAATTAATTCACAATTTATTAACTCATAATGCAACTATAGAATACATCAGTTAACTTAGTTGCATGTCAGTGCATGTTCAGTTCAGCGGGGACAAGTGTTAGAGGATCAGATTGCTATCAGTTGTGACTATAGTTGTGCATGATGATTTGCACAATCAAAGGGATTGAGTATGCCAATGAATTGGCCAATATCAAGATTTGTAGCATGTGCTCATGTACAACAGAGTGTGAGTGATTATTTGCAGGTCAAATACGAGTTTGGTAAGCCATTCTCATCAGTTCTTGAGCAGGTATTGAGCTGGAGAGGCAGGCAAGCAGTGGAATAGATTTGGAGATCAGATCTGAGTTGTATTGTGTGTAACAGGTGGAGCTGGTACTGGATTGCTTGTGATAAGCATTGTACTTTGTAATGTTACATGATTCAATCAATATAATATACAGATAGTGTGGGGTTTTTAACGAGATGCTTTCCCCGGGATACATACTGTGTTAATGAGTTTGATTGATGCTTCTATGTGTGCCTGTGAATGTTTTTGCTTCTGTAAATTGATGATCAACGTAGAGGAGGTTATGTATTATGCATGTTCCGCTTATAAGTGTATAATCAGGATAATCTCTGTGAATATGTGTCATATTATTCAAAATTTCTACATGGTATCAGAGCTAGATAATTGTAGAAAAAGTTTCTACATGGTATCGGAGCTGCTTGATTTGTAGAGGAGATTTTTACAAGATATCAAGCAAGGATTGATCATCAGATCTACTATTCAGGAAGTGTTTACATTTTATTTCTTCAGGCAGAGTTTGTAATCAGGCCAGGTAGCCTCTGGATTCATCCTTCTTTTGGAAGGTGAGATATCCGGTGAATGCCCATACAGTTGATCTCTGTACAAGAAATACTTTGTTCTCACGAATTTTAGATCGGAAGCAGTTGAGTTTTTGTGCTGGTGGAATTCGAATTTAATTCCAAAGCAAGAGATAAAACTCAGAAACATTAAGTTTGAGAATGGAGATAGTATGCCCCAGTACCTCACGAAGTTCACCCAATGCCGGGATGAGCTGGGAAGTGTGGGGGTGACTATCGGATGAGGATGGTGAGTCTAGCACTCCTTGACCTTCCTAAGAGTTGGCATAGCTACCAGGACTCGGTGAATGGAAGGGAGAAACTGCCAAATTGGGAATGACTATGGTCGGATTTGATGCAGGAGGAGATTAGACGGAGCACCAGAGACAGTTCTTCATCCATGCAAGATCAGGAGAACTATGCCTTAGCGAGTAAGGCGAAGAAGGGAAAGGGGAAGGTTTCTCTTTCTGAATCCAATTCTTCCAGTGATGGGAAGAAGGTTGACAAGTCGAAGGTGAGATGCTTTCGTTGTCATGAGATTGGTTCACGGGTCAGGAACCTGTATTCTCTTGCGGTTCAAGATGCATGCAAAGCCTTGAGCAACGAGGCAACTGATGGAGACTTGGTGGTTGAGAGGGAGCGTATATTACCTCTCAACATGCAGAGCCAGAAGAAGTCTCAGACGATTGTGGAGGAGCCACGATTGGTGCAGCAGCTTCAGGAGGTTGTGGAGGAGCCACAACAAGGGAAGCTGAGAGGAGATCGAGTAGAGACATCTACTCATGCAGAGACCTCCAGTAGGGGGAAACTTCAAGCCAGGTGGGCTGAGGGATCGCATGCAGCCATACCTCCAGGTAGGAGGTGGGGTGATGTGGATTGATAGTCCCAAGGAGGAGGGGCAGGATCCTTGAGGTACCCAACCTCTTGGATGAGACCTTGCTACGGGAGCCCCAGATGTGTAGTAGCAGGAACTGACTGATTGGGTAGAGACAGATGCGGATGGAGCGGCAAAGAGAGTGACAGTGTAGGGAATCCCAGGACAGCGCATAGCTAGCAGGCTGTAGCAATGCAAGAGGCAGAAGTGTTTTGCACAGTGCTAGGTGGCACAGAGAGGTGTGCAATGGTGCGAGATGCATGGAGATGTTGCAGTAGCGTAGATGTCGGAGAGGGAGCACTTGTCAGTAGCAGGTAGAGCTTCAGCATCAGAGGGTGTTTCTAGCCCAATAGGGAGGTCATTTGGGAGGTGCAGTGCGGATGCAATGCTGGGAGATAGAACTAGCAGCAGCACAGATGCAGTCAGAGATCAAAGTGACAGAGGCTAGAGCAGTCAGCTACAGAAGAGCATAGAGATGCAGAGTTTTCAGTCGACAGAGGCAATAGCAGTCAAAGACTTTGATGACAGAGCAAGTGGATCGGCCAGATGTGTTGCATGGAGAACATTCCAGAGTTACAGGATCGGGTTTGTGAAGAAGCCTTTCTTGTTGAGAGGGAGTGTTGAAAAGTGTGAAACAAGAAATGCTTGTTGAGAATGCAATAAGATGATGGAGCTTAGTGAAAAGAGTCGCCTTCACTAAGTGGGCCCGCAGGCAAATTATGGCGCAAGTTCTATTTTTGATCACAGTGTGGATGATCATAGTGTGGATGATCACAGTGTGGGTGATCACAGTATGAGTGATCACAGTGTGGGTGACCACAGTGTGAGTGATCACAGTGCGAGTGATCAAAGTCTATTTTTAGACTGGCTATCAAAAATAGAAAAGTCAAATATTATTGTCTCATAATAATATTTGGACTATAAACTTGATCTTATTCTCTTGGAGCACTTCAGGATCAGCTACGGATGTGGTACATGCAGATCCCGGAGGGAAATACGTGGTTACCTATGGGATGACTAATATTTGTATGCAGGACTTCAGTTAGAACTCAAGTAAGTTGAGTTTAGTGGACTGGAGGTGCAGTTGATGGAGTTGTGTTCAGTTTAGCTTTGTTAAACTGGTTGTATTTAGTCTAACTGATCAATAGACTAGAGATGAGTTGGGTGAATTAGTTATTAATTAATTCACAAGTTATTAACTCATAATGCAACTATAGGATACATCAGTTAACTTAGTTGCATGTTAGTGCATGTTCAGTTCAGTAGGGACAGGTGTTAGAGGATTAGATTGCTATCAGTTGTGACTATAGTTGTGCATGATGATTTGCACAATCAAAGGGATTGAGTATGCCAATGACTTGGCCAATATCAAGATTTGTAGCCTGTGCTCACGTCCAACAGAGTGTGATTGATTATTTGCAGGTCAAATACGAGTTTGGTAAGCCATTCTCATCAGTTCTTGAGCAGGTATTGAGCTGGAGAGGCAGGCAAGCAGTGGAATAGATTTGGAGATCAGATCTGAGCTGTATTGTGTGTAACAGGTGGAGCTGGTACTGGATTGCTTGTGATAAGCATTGTACTTTGTAATGTTACATGATTCAACCAATATAATATACAGATAGTGTGGGGTTTTTAGCAAGATGCTTTCCCCGGGATACAGACTGTGTTAATGAGTTTGATTGATGCTTCTATGTGTGCCTATGAATGTTTCTGCTTCTGTAAATTGATGATCAACGTAGAGGAGGTTATGTATTATGCATGTTCCGCTTATAAGTGTATAATCAGGATAATCTCTGTGAATATGTGTCATATTATTCAAAATTTCTACACAACCTGTGTATTTTCAATGTGTTTTGTTGGAACTTGCAATTTTTTTGCCAAATTAACATTGATAAAATTATGCTTGCAAATAGGATTTATAGACATAATGATCTTCTCCTTCTGAATCAATCCATGAACCTGCAATAAGGAGATACCAACAGAAAATAACCCTTTACGTTTCTTGGTTTCCTTCTTTCCTACAAAAATAAAATCTTTGCTAGGTTGTGTGCTTGTCTATATGAGCTTAGTAAGAGGACCCAAAAAATTAGATTTATGGTCAAAGTGGTCAAAAATGGATTTTTTGAACATCTGCCAAGTAATTGTCCTTGGATAGCATTTAGAATGCAACTGCCACCATTCCCATCTTTCTTGGTCCAACTAAATGGCTGCCACATGTAATTTAGTTTCATCATCTACGATGTGATTCAAAATGAAATATTGTTCCATTTGTGCTACCCATATTACCAGTTCAGAGCCATAAAATTTGTACATCTTCATCAAATTCTGATCTAGGCACTGGAATTTCAGATTTGCGCCTCAGTTGTCCCCAACAACTAAATTACACAAAGTGCATGAAGGTGATAGCTTTGGGGCCTTGGGGGATGGAGGAGCTTGGGGAGTCTTGTCCTTATGTTATTTCCTTTTGGCTTTGCCCCCATGTTTGTATGTTTTTGCAATAGGAGTGGGCTCCTATTGACATTGTGATGGAACTAGAGCAACAACAGGAGCTGTAGGGACCAGTTGGACCAGGGTCAAATCATAATAAGGTCTTAGCTAACCAGGTGCAGTGCTTGTCGGGGGTTCAATGTACCATACTAGGATCCCCAAAGTCATATTAGGGAGGACCAGCTAAGCCATGACAAGGACAGAAAATATTCCTGTAGGAGGAAACAAGAAAGGTATCTGGCCTATAGGGTAATGTCCCAGCGGAACAACTCCTATATGGTTGAGACCTGGAGGAACAGTTCCTGATGGGAACAGAGGAGACGCACCCACAAATGGAGGAGGTCCTGGCAGGGTGGATCTAGATGGCTCAGCTGAGAGGGTAACAACAGGGTGTTCAGAAGCTGGTTGTTGATCATATGTACCAGACTGCTTGAGAGCAACCCATGATGCTTGTAACACGCAACAACTCAAAGAGTTAGGCTCTGATATGAGAGGGGGAGGACCAGGGAAAGCACCCAACAATAAGGAATCTTTGTAGACTCTGGGTGAAACACCTGTAAGAGGAGTTGATGATTTCTTATCAGACATTGGCGAGATAATGGACTCGGGGGAGGTTATGGATGTTGGTTCGTAGTAAGTCAACTGATCGATTGTAACGATCTTCCCTTCGTGGGGGAAGCACATCTTGAGGATAACCATAGATGTGATGGCTTACATGGCATATGTGTAACTATGACCCAAGAGAATTTTATAATCTAAAGGGGAGTTGATAACATCAATGTCTTCATGGACAGTCTTACCCGCAAGAGTCACAGGATAATTGTGATACATGCGAAGAGGTTGGGAGGAGTGTATGTCCCAAGAACGCAAAGTGATGGTGGATGGAGACAACTCAGGTGAGTTAAGTTGTTTCGAAACGGCAGCAAACATCACACAGGTGTATGCACCTTCATCAATAATGCATCGGGAGATGATGGTATTACGGACTCAGACTGGTATCTAGAAAGAAACGATGAAGGTAATGGGGGATGTTATGATGTATGAACTCGAAAGACAATAAAATGATTGTCGAAAGGATCTACTATGCCCAAAGAAATTAGTAGAGCTTTATTTTGAGATGGGCATGACCAGAGTACCTCCAGCATCGACATGGCAGTAGGTGATTACGCCAAGTCGTCTGCTATACTATATGTATGGGAAGCTCAGTTAGAAGCCACATTATGGTGTCATGGTCCCTTGGGGATCTTGGGAATTGAATCAACTTTAGGTTGAGGGATTTGTAATGGACCATTTGGTGTCGTAAGAGGCTTAGTATATGCTTTGGTTTTGGACTCAATGGCAGACGAAGTCGATGACTTGTCATATTGATGCAACCGAGTTTGCGGGTTGATATCTAAGGGATTAAACTTATCAAAATTCATCATAACGATCTAGTAGTCACTAGGACTAGAAGGTTGGGGGGAGGGGCTGCTTGACGTAGTTGAGGTTGAGCAGAAACAAATCCTTGCTGAGGGAAAGGATTTGTAAGCACTGCCAGTTGCGATGGCGCGGGATTTTGAGGCGATTATTGACATTTAGAAGTTTCTTGAGCTTCCCACATTTGGCACATCTAGGATAAGAGAGGACCCTCATGTGTATAATGGCCATGTACACCACAACATGGACAAGGCTTGTTCATATGAATAGCCTTGTTCTGCTTGGGCTGACTACCCTATTGCTGGTTGTTGGTGTTAGGCTGGTTCCTATAGGGTTCACTAGGTCGATTACCTTAATCACCCTGGTTACCCTTGTTACACTTCCCCTTATTCTTTTTCTTCAAATTTTGGGGATTGGTTGCACTCTGTTGCGCAAACACTTAACCCTGAGGGGTTGGTGGCTGTCGAGGCTAAGGATGCATGGGAGGTTGTGGCGTTGATGCTTGAGGGGTTGGAGCGCTTGGCTATGTAAAGGGAGGATGAACGGTTTGGTAGACAGGTTGAGCATTAGCTGGCCCTAAAAACAGGTTACAAGTAGGAGGGTCATAAGTCTGAGAGGAACTAGTGTCCCCCTACGGATATCCATAACTTTGCCAAGTATATGGTGAAGGATGTGAAAGGGTTCCAATGATACCATCAAAGGCGTGAGATGCCCCGATGCATTGGCATCTCCAGGACGGGGCAGTTTTGGAATGACGGTATAGAAATAACTGAATTGTTCATAAATCAGGTAATATCTCAGAGCGGTTTGGAGAGCTTCTTCCTTTGTCATAGGAAAATGGGACGCAACATCTTTTCCAATGGGTGATAAAAGTCTCCTAAGAAACGAATCAAGATAGACACAGTCTTTGAAGGGTGGGGCATGACATGTTCTCCTCCTTATACTCCATTCTTGAACATGATCGAAAATATGGCAGAGGATTGACGGAATGAGGTAAAGAGCTTCGTATGAGTGTCGTATTGGAGAGGTAACTAAAAATATGAAAGGAATGCTTTAGCAAGCATCGTGAAAATGGAATGAGATGCAGCGGGCTGGTCTACATACCATTTTGCAACGTCTTCAATGAGCGTGCGTTCAAACAGCTGAAGACGAATTGAGTCATCGATAATGGAATTGGATGAACACCACATGTGGAAGGAGGAGACATGATTGGTAGGGTCCTCTCCAGAATTACCCTCAAACTTGGGCATGTCGGATGGAAGCTTAGTCGGAATAGTAGGCCAACCAACATCGTGGTGTATAAGATAATTTATCAACTAGCTAAAATCCTGGAGACCTAACCCAACCATAAAGGTTAGCATCGGAGCTACTAAAATAGTTCCTGAGACAGTTCCGCTAGATGTGACCACTGGGGTAGAAGCGAAGCCAATAGCAGGTTGGGTTCCTGCACCAGCGATGGGTCTAGACATGGTGACGATATGTAGTGAAGGAATATTAGAATCAGATTAGGAATCAGATGAACTAGGAGAAGAGTCAGTATGGGGACTTCGGGGACTATGAAATCGAACCCTACGGAGAGGACTAATATGCTCAAGTGGAAACTGGGGACAAAGGCCTAAGACTCTCCATGACAAATGCCTTGGTGGCACAATGGTGGTAAGACACAAGTGGCATGGAAATGGTGAAGGTAGAACAACAATATGCTTTTGGCTCTGTATGGGGAGATAAATTAACTATGTTAAATCTTGCCTTGGCTGTGTAAACCAAGCGCCTTTCGCTTAAGGTGTGCTTGTGTGTGAAACTGTGTTCTTTAATTAATCCTAGGTCATGTTTGAAAAAGGAAAAAAGGTTGTTGAAAATAAACTGGAATTGAAAATAGAAAATTAACAACAAATCAATTAACAAAATCCCACCCAAACTAGGTTTGCAAACACTATGCTGGTTGCTGGAAAAATCAACTAAAAACATAATAAGAAGGTCAACAGATCTAAGAGTTAGTGTGACTGAGATAAAATGACACTAGGCTACTAGAAAGTGGTGCAACAATAGCAAAAAAAACCAGAGAGGAGGATCACTGCAAAAAGATTGGGAGATGGGTGTAAAACCTAGGGAAATTGATGAGACCCTAAGACAAATGACTAAACAAGATTTAAAATGAAACTTTTGATGGAAACAACCTATCTTTGAAGATCTGAAAGAAAAGGGTACATATCTAGAAAATATGGCTAAAAGTGCTGCAGAAACTCAGACTTTTTACTCAACTAAACTCCTATAAAGGTGGAAGCATACAAGAAGCCCTAAGGGTCTAAATTCCACTTTGATGAGTAAATCAGAGTAGATAAAGGCCTAAGTGGTAGAGGATAGTGGTTAACCAACCCAGCCAACAGCTCTCGGAAAAACCCAGAAACAGATTTTAAAATTCTTGAAACCCTAAAAATCATAGGTATTGACCTGATTTCATGGGGATCACACTTTTTGGGCTGAAAGGTGCACTTTGGACCTCTATATTGCACTTTTTGGGCAGAAAAGAGCGATTTATTCTCCTTCATTCCCAATCGGCATGTCTTAAAAAAATGGTGGTCTTTGTCACGGCTGGTTCCTGTGACTTGCGGAAAAGACCAAAAAACTTCCGGAAGTTAGAAATTTCACAGATCTAGGGTTAACAAGCTAGTAAACAACATTAAGAGACTGAAAAAAGAAGAAACCCTAAGCTAAACACTGAAGGTCACCTAAGTTTCTGGATCTGAAGTAAAAACCTAGTGGAGACGCCAACTGTGTTATAGTATTTTCTTCTCAAAGGTGTACGAAAAGAAATCACCTAAGACTGTGGATGACAAATAGTCTCAAAAATATAAATGGTTGCTAAACATTGTAGATTTGCAGCAAATGATAGAAACAAAACCTGCCAAAGTCCTAATCTATGCCACAATCATAGTTAAACAACAAAATGAAATAGTAATAAATGTGGGTAACTCCAATAATCCAATGGAAACCAGATATACAAATAATAGATTTTATTAAATAACACCTGTGAAGGGCACAAATAGATGTTACCAGTCCCCCTCTATGGGATGGGTTCTTGGCTATCCTCAAACATCTTCTTCTTGTGTAGAGTCTCTCTCCTCTATAATGTGTAAACCCAGCAAATAAAAATTTTGAGCTCAATGGGAACTCAAATGGAAGAAAAATGACATGCGACAGTGATAATAATCACAGTTACAACAGTGAGTGCAACAATTAAAATAATCAAAAGTGAATAATTAATGGAAAACCCTTCTATTTATAACAAAATATTGAGTTGTCCTCGAATGTTGAGCAATAAAAAATATGATTAACCCCATTCTAGGAATAACCACTAGGAATACTTTATTATATTTGGTTAGGAGGGAAAAAGTATTTAAACTTTATTTAGAAATAATAAATAGATAAATGATTTATTTATCATCTCAAGAAATATGGTTAAGGAATAATAAACAAATAATTATTTATTTAATTATTCTTGAGGGATTTTGTCAAACTTGACAAGGAATAATAATTAATTAGTGATTAATTAATTATTCCTAGAGAAAAATAAGATCATTAATAATTTATCTATTGATTTTTAGTAATTGGGTCAAATATGACAAGGAATATTAATTAAAAAATTGTTTAATTAATTATTCCTAGAAGATAATTAAATAAATAGTGATTTAATTAATTATTCTTCATGGGTTTAATTATAAATTACTTAATAAATATGGTTTATTAAGTAATTTCTCACTGTGAAAGCAATTTTGCTGTGGTAAAATTGACCTTACATGGTGTACTTCGATCCATCTAGTAAATTAGGGCTAGATGACCAATTGTTTGTGATAACACCATGAGCTTGGTCTTATTTTGCCTTTATTAACTTTATTACATGAAATTCTAACACGGGGATGTTACAGTCCCATCCTCCCTAGGGGAACACCTTCCTCGATGTTGTATGACACTTATGAGCAACAATACCACTAAAAACCAAACGATAATTCCCATGGAGATTTATAACTTAGCTCATTGTAGTATTTAAAATGAACAACCTACTAAAAAGAAAACCAACCTGACAAACATAATAACATGAAAACAATACCACTTATTGGAGCTTTATAACACAACTGATTGTGGTATTTACAACAACAACCACACATAAATATATATACCAAAACTCATTTGCGTCAATCGGAAAACAATGAAGGATCCATAGCGTGCATCTGATGTTCCATCTCCCATGTAGATTCATCAGGCCCAAAGTGCTTCCACTGCACTGTAACTTGCTCGACTTCTCGGTTCTAGAGTGTGAGTTGTTTTTGCTACAATATGCACCAAGTTTTTGATTGGAATTCTCCTTCTGGCTCCACCTGAAATACAGATCAATCAATCACATGATCAACATCATTTATATATATTTTAAGGAATGAAACATGGAAAACATCATGGACTTTCACTCTTCGAGGTAGTGCAAGTTTGTAGGCCACTGGTCCAATCCTCTCAAGGTCTCAAAAGGCCCACAATACCATGGCGCAAACGTGGCACATGACCCAATCCTCAAGGAACTATTCTCAGGCTTGATGTGCAAGTACAAATTCTCCCCAACCTAAAATTCCTTAAATACTTTGTGTTGATTTGCATAAATTTTCTGTCAATCTTGTGCTTCCTTTAGATTATTATTGATAACCTGCATTTCCTATTTTGTCTCTGTTAACATGTTTGATATAATCAACAATTTGTTCACTGGATCACTCCAAATGATTGGAGTATCACAACTCTTCCTATAAAGTTCCTGAAATGGAATTATCCTCAATGACTTCTAATACCCATTGTTGTAAGAAAACTCCACTAATGGAAGATACTTCTGCCACCTTCTCTACTGGTGCATAACATGCATTCTCAACATGTCCACTAGAATCTTTTTGGCCCTCTCTATCTATCCTTCTATCTATGGATGATAAGTTATACTAAATTCCAACTTTGTCCCCAAACCTGAAAATAAATCCTTCCAAAACTTGGAAGTAAACTCAGAATCTTTGTTTGGCACAAATCTCCTAGGAATACCATGTAATCTCACTATTTCTCTAATGAATACCTATGATACCTAACTAGTTGAATAAGTATACTTCATTGGAATAAAGTGAGCTACCTTGGTCAACCCGCCAACCACAACCATAATAGAATCATGCTACTTCGATGTCCTTTGAAAACCTATAATGAAATCCATCGAAATGACATCCCATTTCAACTCTAGAATTGGAATCAGACGTAATAAACCACATGGATTCTTATAATATATTTTAACCTGTTGACAATCCAAACACCTTATGACAAACTCAACTACCGATCTTTCTTTAGATTCTACAAATAGTAGAATTTCTTCACTTCTTCTTAGATTTTTTGATAGCCCAGATGACGTTAATATGGATTAACATGAAATTACCTAAAGATAAGCTTCTTGAGGGCATTGTTATCTAACACATAGATATTTTCCCTAAATCTCACCAAACTGTCTGTTGTGAGATGATAATCCACATCTTGATCACCTATACCCTGATGCTTTAATGTGTGCATAAGCTAACTAATCCTGTCATATTGATGTCATGCCTGTAAGATCTGATTATGTAAATATGTCCCATATGTACTCATAGTTTCTATATGATTTACTTGTACTCTTCTACTAAGAGCATCTATAACACTATTCTCCTTTCCCTTGATGTACTTGATCTTGAAGTCAAACTCACTTAGCATGGTGAACCATCTAGATTGCCTGACATTTA
Organism: Pinus tabuliformis; assembly: GCA_031772625.1. NCBI lineage: Eukaryota > Viridiplantae > Streptophyta > Pinopsida > Pinales > Pinaceae > Pinus > Pinus tabuliformis. The sequence goes on from CM062814.1 coordinate 726,685,095, forward strand.
GATTAGGTTAGTTGAACAAATATCTCATCCCAATGTGATCATTCATCAACACAAACCCTGTTCCAAGAAGATAGTGTCTCCACATATTTAATGCTTTAATTATCACTACCAACTCAAGATCATGTGTCACATAGTTCTGCTCATGTTCATTCAATTTCCTTGACTCATAACATACCACATGTCCCTCTTGCAGTAGGACTCCACCGAGTCCTCTCTTACAATCATATCTACATACCATGAACTCTTTATCTGGATCTGAAATCTTTAGGATGGGAGCATTTGTAAGCAACTACTTCAACTACTCAAAACTCGTTGCACATTCCTTTATTCATTCAAATTTCTTTCCTTTCCTCTACAATGATGTAATAGGATAAGAAATATGTGAGAAGTCCCTGATGAACCTCTTGTAATAACCTGCTAACTCCATAAATGATCTAACCTCATCCACATTTCTAGGAGTTTCCCATTCCATGATGACTCTGATCTTTTTCGAATCCATTGCTTTAACTTCCTTAGAAACCACATGCCCTAAGTAATGTACCTCTCTCTGAAATAAATTTCACTTACTAATATTGGCATACAATTGATGCCCTATTAGCGGTATCAACACTGCTACTAAGTGTTTGTAATGTTGTTTTACATTCTTAGAATATATGAACATATCATCAATGAATACAATAAAAAAATTGTCCAAATAAGGATGAAAACATTATTCCTAAAACACATCAAAGTAGTTGAAGCATTAGTCAAACCAAAGAGAACCACAAAAAACTCATAATTCCCATACCTGGTCTGCAAATCATCTTGTATATGTCCTCTTCTTCAATGAGTACCTGATGATATCCTGATCTCAGATCAATCTTTGAGAACATTGTTGATCCCTTCAACTAATCAAACAAGTCATTGACCCTCGAAAACATATATTTGTTCTTGATGGTTACCTTATTCAACTACCTGTAATCAATACGTAACCTAAGAGTATCATCCTTCTTATTCATAAACAACACTAGCGCACCCCAAGGTGACACACTTGGCCTAATGTATCCCTTTATAAGAATTTCCTTCAACTGCAACTTTAGTTCCACTAACTCTAGAGTGCTCATCTTGGAAGGTGCCTTCGATGATGGTCTTGCCACTGGCAACAACTCAATATAAAATTCCACTTCCCTGTGAGGTAGAAACTCCAAAATATCTGCAAGGAACACGTCCTGGAACTGCTACAAGATAAGGTACCTCTTCAATACTTCTGCACCCTCAAAATCCTTACCTTTATCACTAGAGATATGAACTAAAAATAACGCACATCCTTTCCTACAACTACGCTTCGCTTACATAGTTGTAACCATTCTAATTGATGTTTCCTTCTTCTCCCCTTGCAAGATTCTCTATTCTCCATTTTAATCCAAGAACTCAGTAACCTTTTCATAACAATCCACCTTTTTCTTGTTAGGATACAATCAATCTCTACCCAAAAGCATATTGTATGATCCCAATCGAAGTACATTCAGATGTGCTAATGTAGGCATATCATTCAACTCAAATGCATAAGTTATTAACCAATGATGAACTCTTTTCTTAGTGCATGTAGCCAACTAGACCAGCCAAGACCCTGCATGCACTTATTTCCTCAAACCACACTTATCCACCAGGTCAGGGTTAACATAGCTATAATTAGATCCAGATTCAATGAAAATAGAAATAACTTGAACACAAATATTACCATCCATTTCGATAATAGATGCCTAGTGATTCACCTTCTTGTTATCCAATGTTGCATAGATCCGAGGAATGCTTTCCCTAACATCCCCAACTATTTGCACGTCCTAAGAACTATAGATATGAGGACTACCACCCTGATATGATGGAAAATCCTTCTTGAGATGTTGTTTTCCACATATCCAACACTACAACTACCTCCTACTTCTCAATTGCATTAAAATTGTTGTAAGGAACAACATTCTCTTTCTCACCTACATCTTGAGCTTTTTTTTGGCTCGGTAGCCATTTATGTTTAGTCTTGTCGTTCCCTTCCCAACCTTTCCTAGACTCAGTCTTGCACTTCGATTTCTCACAGTAGTGATTCAAATTCCCAATTACTTCTTGTAGTGACGGAGGCTCATCATACTCAATTTTATCCTTAAATACAAATGGAAATCTAATTGAAAACCTCTAAAATTTCGCATTCTTATCCTTAAGATATGACACATACCTCAAAAACTTTAGGAACTTAGTCAAGTACTCCTCATCTATTATTGATCCCATATTTAGCTCATATAATTCCTTGGATGTATTTTCATAGTACCTCTCTGACAAGTACTTCTTCCTGAAGAGTCTCTTGAATTCATGCCAACTCAACTCCTATGTCTTGATGTCTCTAACCTGCTTCACATCTGCACACCAAATTTATTCTTTCCCTTTAAGGCTACAAATAACTATCCTACCCTCCATGTTCTCTATGAAATCATGTAGCTCAAAGAACTTCTTCATTCCAAGCAACCATGCATCTACATCTTCTGGCTTCTTCAACTCTCCAACAAATGTTGGTGGATTGGATTTCTTGAAATAATCTATAAAATATCCCCTACCACTCCTCCTATAAGGACAATAACGATGATGACCATGACACATGTTCGTACCAAAACTAGAGTAGAACCAATGTTCACTACGTCTCCTATCAGTTGTATCCAAGTACCTGCCATCTTTGGCCATGTCATCTCTATCTATTCTATGCCCACCATGATACCTACTACCATATTGTTATAGACATTTTTGTGCCTTACAGCTCTAAGCATGAAATTTCCATAAACCAAGGGATCCTAAGTCCCTAAAAGTGTTGTTCCGACCCCTAGAAGAACAAGGTCAACAAATTACAGCTTCTCCCAGAAGTTCTCCACCAGAAACTGCTCAGAATCAGTCAAATCAGGATCATTTCAGCTGCTCCACTAGCTAGCTGCGTTGCATAGCACCCAAGTACACTAGCTAGGTGCGTTGCAACACACCTAAATGCACTACCAGGGTGCGTTGAGCGGGAAATGACAAATGGTTGTGTCATTCCGCGAGGTGGACAGACAATGGAAGCTTCCAGAATCTTCCCCAATGACACTTGCCTCACTGAGTTCGACCAAGGATGAGTAAGAGGCTCTCAGTCTCCAAGTGGAAGCAAGAAATGACAGAGAGAAGCCACCAGTCAAATCATAAGCTGACTCATCCTCTTTGCATACATCTATAAATGGATCCCTCATCCCAGAGATCTAGAGGCTGGAATTTGGTACATTGCAGAGAATTGCTGTTGGTTTTGAGATAGAGATCAGAGTATTGGGTGATTTATGCTTTGTTGGAGGTGAAGAGGGGATTCCTTTGCTGGGGGGTTGATGCTGGATCAGGAATCATCGGTTGTAACTCCTCCTGGATCTTCTTGTTATATCAATAAAACTATTTGAGTTTCTCCTACATGCTTGTGTATCAATGATGTTTTGTTATATTTGCATGTTTAGCTTAAATCTGATCCTAAGCTATTTATGAATATAAATCCATGTCTTTGTGTAGTTTTCTTCTTCTCTGATCTTGCAGGAACTTGGTGAAGCTGGGCAAGTATGGGAGCAGGTAGCTGGAAGCTGTCAAAGAGGAGAGAGATTGGATCAAAGGACCAGCGCAAGACACAGGTTGGTTCATCCTATTCCTCTTCGTTTATAGTTCATAAAGAAGAATACGAAAGTAGTTTTCCTTGTTTGTTTCTAAGGTACTGTCACACCTTAGTGGGATAGGGGCATTCTGAGTAAACACTTTTCCTGTTAACAAAATGGCGACTCCACTGGGGATCGTGTCTAGTTAGTTTGTTTGTGTTTCTCTTGTTGTTTGTTTCATAAACACAGAAGTAGCAATCGAACTGCATTTGCCATTATCAAATGCAAAGTAGACATCTGCTACTTCAATCCATTCACTGGATTTGTTTATGATTTGAACAGCTGATTCACAAATGATCTGATTGCCCTTTGTGATAGCTCTTAGACCTCCTTTAAATCCACCCTCTGATTGTGCATTACTGATTTCTTTTACTCGGCCAAAAACCATAGATTAAACTGTAAACCGTGACCCAGAACCCGGATAGAATTCTCGTTTCTGCCCCAGTGCAGGCTCTGTGAAGAGATTCTGCATTTCAACGCAGTTCCCGAGAGGGCTACCTACGCTGCAATCCAGTTTCTCTGTGTAACAGGTGCGTTGATCAGCCTAGCCCTGTGCAGCTGAGGTTCTTTGCTTCATTTTTTCAGTTTTGTCTCTGATTTTGCAGCCTGTGATCAGTGTGTGTCTGTTTAAAAACCCCTTTTCTTTGCCTTAATTCCGCCTCCTTTGTACAAAAAGACTGTAGATGTTCTTTGTGTGTTTGTTACATCATTTACAGTTTTCCATTGAAAAAGTAGAATAGTCATACTGTCATCCTTTGATTTAGATCTGTCGTAAGTGTCGATTTTGATCTTAGGAGAAAGTTTATTTGTTGTTGACAGTCGATTATGCTTTTACTTTTGCCTTTGGTTTGAATTTGTGACTTTATAGTGTCGAAACGAGTATTTATTTCAAAATCATAAAGTGTCGTAATCTTCTCTACCTTTTGATTTCGAAAAGAAGCTTGTTTGTGTTTGTCATTTGAAAGCAAATTCATATTTGTACATCAACTTTCTTTTTAGGCATCAATATTAAGAAAGTGAAAACAAATACATGCACATGTGCATTTGCATATTGATAATTTGTTTGGCTTGATTTATGAAAAGTGCATTTACAGTGTGCTCTTTGCTCTTTGAGAAAAGATTGTGTCTTTCTTTTCCCCTTGTAGCTAGGATTTTCATTTCTGAAAAGAGATAAAAGTTTGCTTATCATCTTTAGATTGCATTTTAGGAATTACATCTACATCTCATGGTGATCCCAAAAGGCAAACTTCTAAGAAAGATCAACTTAAAATAAATTGAATGAATCTAACAACGCTTTGGAACTTAACGCACACCATTTAGAGGTCTAGGCTAGAGACGTATTCCGGCGTCGTAAAGCCTGGTAACTGTTGTCCTCACTGATGGTTGGGTGATTCCTCCACTTTGAGACGATAAGTGCCAGTACGGACTTGTGCTCCCACGTACCGTCGAGTATATATTGGGAGACCCCTATAGGCTTAAAACCTTTTATCCATAGGAAGCCGTGTCGGCCGCCCTACTGATCGCAATGCACTGAACACAGCATTCGGGAAGATTGACTGCCATACCGTAAAAAGTATTCTGCAGTTTTGCGATTGGTTTGGTACTCCCTCTACCTAGATCTCCAGAGCAGTCCCTTTCGTTCCTTTTCAGACTCCTTAACGGAAAAGGTCCATCTAAGCACTTGTCACTTCAGGCTCATTAAAAATCAAAGGAGACTAGAGTCATCTTTTGTTTTTTCTTGACTCTTTAAAATTGAAAAAACAAGTTGTGTCAAAGCGTCTAAAAATTTATTTTAAACGGAATATTCATACCCTTTTCCTACGTTGATCTTAGGTTGAGAAAATGGAGTCTACCAACCAAGGAATTCCCCTTGGTGGAAATCCTAGTCCCTTCTCCTCTTGGGGAGATGTTGGTGCACCCCATATGGCCACATTGTCGCTTCCAGGACTGACAATTGGCTTGCCAGTATGGCTCTTCTCAACCAATGTCGTTCAGAACACCACTATTCCTGAACAATCGAATCAGCAACCAGACGAGTCCAGAGTTGCCCACCAACCTTCTACTTCCTCTAATTCTTCCTCTCCCCCTTCCTCTTCGCTTGATGGGGCTGGCAAAGCCAAAAGTCAAGTTCCTAAGGAGAAGAAGGAGAAGAAGAAGAAGGAGCCAAAGGCGAATGGGGGAAAACGAGTGTCGTCTAACGAAAATCCACACACTGCACCGACCAAGCCTAAATCGCCATGTGTCATTTGCAAAGGAGACCACTTTCACAGAGATTGTCCTTGCATCCCTCGGATACTAAGGGACTGGTCTCCTCGTTTGCACAATCCGGTGTCATCAACCTCTGATGATCATGTTGAAAGCACACCGTCAACTAGTGAAAGTGAAGCCCCAGGACAAAAAGGGAGAGCTAGATTTCCCTGTAAACTGTGCGAGGGCAATCATGTCGTCCACCGTTGTCCCTTCTTAGACGAAGCGAAAAGAGTTGTGGATGATCGTCCGGTTTCACCGTTACGACTTCCTCCTGGATATAAAAAACTCTTGCCGAGTCCGTCGCTAGTTGAGAATCCAGCTGGCCCACTCAAGTGGTCGGCTGAAGCGCCTATCATCGAAGATAAACCATCTGAATCCATACCAGACGAAAGTCAAAAGGTCGAGGTGCCATTTGACCCGGTCTTGCCTTCAGAGGTTTTATCTTCAGATGATACAGTCACTGAAGAGAACAAGGATGACACCGTCCAAATTCTCTTCATCAACACAGACTCCGACGAACATGGGGGCAATCTACCCATTCCCTTACCGCGGGAGGGAAGTTCGTCAGAGCCATACCCGGCCGTCTACTCGGTCCCACCTCCAAGCAACCTAGTTGTCTCCTTCGACTAGAATCAACTAGGCAGACCCCATTTACCAGCAAGCATACCATTCCGAATTATCGTTCAAATATATAGAATGGTCATGGCTGGTACCATCATAGATGAGGGGGCTTCTGTGAGTATCCTTTCCTCTATTGCTTGGAAAGCACTTGGCTCGCCATCGTTGTTGCCTGAGATGAGAAATCCGACAGGCTTTGATAAAGGAACCAGACGACCTTTAGGGATCCTTCCCAATGTGCCCATAACATTGAGAGGGAAGACAGTTCAAATGAATGTAATGGTAGTTCAAGGACCTTTGGATTATAACCTACTCCTTGGAAGAGACTATATTTATTGCATGGGAGCCATCGTCTCCTCACTCTTTAGAGTAATGTGTTTTCCGCACGAAGGAAGAGTGGTCAAGCTCGTGGACCAGCTTTTATTTCCCAGATCACGCATAGCAAATAGTCATATGCCATCCCTAAATGGTCTCTTCACGCAAGAAATGTCTCAATCCCCAGTTCGTCCTCCCGATAAGCGCGAGTAATTCGGAGGGATATGACTGAAACCCAGGGGGCATGCGTCCTGGTCTGCTTCGGCAGGAAAACTTCGGGTATAAGGTAGGTTTCCGCGGGAGAATATGTCTAGTCTGTACCCCGTCCGTGATTGGAAGAGGGGTTATTCTAGGATAAGATTCTCTTGTCAAAGTTATGTGAGTTGACAGAACTGAGTCACTCGCCTTTGTTTATCTCGGTAGACATCGCCGAAGAAGTGTTTTGTTTGCACCGCGAATCGAGCAATCTTTGGGTAACCTATAAGAGGTAGGCCTCTCCCGGTAAAACAAATGTTTTATTGGACTAAAGAAGGGGTAACCTTGAAACCATACTTTATACCTGGGGGCATGCAAACCTTTTGGAGTGCAAGCGAGGGGCGGCTATTTATTTTTAAAATTTTTAGGACCTCTAACCCTTTAAACTCGTAGGATTAGTCGTCACCTAACTTGCATAAAGAAAGGATGTGGGGAAAAAATCTAAAAGTTGCCGTTTTATATGAGACATTCTTACCATACGACTGGATTAATCGAGCAGTTTTAGCACATAGTTCAAGCTCGTTAAAAAATAAACATAAGACATGAGCAAATGTTTCCACCCGCGTTTAAGCTCGTTAAAAAATGAACTATTCTCCGGTAAATAACAACCGTGAATGAAGCATTTCAGCCATTAAATCCTTGGTCGTGTTTGCACCGTCACCTCCACTTTTCCATTGGCTGATCATTCACCTCCATTTGATTGTTTACCCATTTTGAGGAACAGCTGCGAATAGTGATTTCACTAGCCATCCTTGTGACACTGCCATGATTGGAAAATTCCAACCCTTACCTGGAATTAGCCGCTACCCATTTTATCACTCGTTCCTCAAAAGACGAGTCTTCTTTAAGCTCTTTTCAACTGACTCGTAAAATATGAAAAGATTGTCGAGTTTTGGCCTTCCAGCTCGTTAAAGCGACCGGAAGTGCTATCCCTCCTCTAGATTTTAATCTTTTGGACCTGAGGGATTATTGCACAAAACGATCGAGCGCTTGTTTTGTTCGGCTCGTTAAAACTATCGAAAATTCATCCCTTCTGTATTGTTTTATACTTTTTCGGACTTAAGGGATTAGATGACGAAAAAGGAATTTCGGAGTTACCTTTACGTGCCTTTTCAGACTCTCTAAAAATGAAAAGGACCGAGTTCTCTTTGTCGTTAAACTCGTTAAAAAGATTAATAGCGACAAACTTGTCTTTAGACGAGAACGAGTTTCACTATCGCTAGGCTCGTTAAAACATAGCGATGGGTTTGCCCGAAGGGAAAATTATAGAACAAGCATATGTTACCCTCCTCAAGCTTGACAAAAATAAAGAGGTACTGGTCAACAATGACTGGGGAAAAATTGGGAAGAAACTCAAAGAATCTTTATTGGTAGCAAGTCGCTCTTGAACATGACACTTCCACTCCGTGCCTAAGTCGGGTTGGGTTGTTTCATTCACCGGTCACATCACCATGGTCACGCCATACCATCCACATTTGGGGTAAATGCTACAAATCCATCACATAAGTGTCGCCGACATGTTCAAGAGAAGTCATCCAGAGAAGTCATCAGTGTCCCATCCACTACCATACATTACACTTCATTCTTTCATGACCGCCATCCTGAACCATATATCATCAGATCGTTTTCACCTCCATCAAAATCATTTGCTCCATTCCGTGTCATTGATGTGGGATTCATCAAGGCCCTCCTTTGACGGATCGCTTCTTGTCGACATCAGCTCATTATCCAAGAAGTTGATCTAGGAACACCCCATTCAGTACTTTGAAGCTTGCATGCCTCAATGGCATGTTTCTCACTTCCGGCGACAGGTATACATCAATGACCTTCAACCGAAAGATTTTGCGTGGTGTTCGACGCCAAGTCCTTTATTCACACCACGTGAATTGTACTGCAGTACCTTGAGGGTCATCATCATTATCGGTGATTCCTCTCGCGCTTGTTAACAGTTTACATCATTGACTGGTAATCAAGCGATGTCTTTCCATGTTCGACTTCAAAACATTTCTCACATGGATCGACTTGTACTTCGAGTGAAAATCGGACGAGATTGAAGACCCCGGATCTAGTTTCATCCATCCGGGCTGCGATATATATTCAGGAAAATAAAGACATTGAAATGTACAGCGTTGCAGCATAGATAATCATCCTACCAAAAGGATGATGGCTCTATCAGAATCATCAGTCTACCATCAGACGATTGTCTGTCCTATGTACATGAAAATGAATTTATAAAGCTGAGCATGGGAATGCCCGCCTCAGCTAGATCATGAAAATAGTATGAAGATAATGTATTGTATTGTATCTTATTACAGGTCTCCTCCCAGCATTGAAAGAACTTCGGATCCTCCTAATAAAGCATTTCACCCGATAAATGGCCTCATACTTTAGGGGGCAACTGTTATAGAAATTTTTGTGCCTTACAGCTCTAAGCATGAAATGTCCATAAACCAAGGGATCCTAAGTCCCTAAAAGTGTTGTTCTGACCCCTAGAGGAACAAGGTCAACAAATTACAGCTTCTCCCAGAAGTTCTCCACCAGAAACTGCTCAGAATCAGTCAAATCAGGATCATTTCAGCTGCTCCACTAGCTAGCTGTGTTGCATAGCACCCAAGTACACTAGCTAGGTGCGTTGCAACGCACCTAAATGCACTACCAGGGTGCGCTGAGCGGGAAATGACAAATGGCAGTGTCATTCTGCGAGGTGGACAGACAATGGAAGCTTCCAGAATCTTCCCCAATGACACTTGCCTCACTGAGTTCGACCAAGGATGAGTAAGAGGCTCTCAGTCTCCAAGTGGAAGCAAGAACTGACAGAGAGAAGCCACTAGTCAAATCATAAGCTGACTCATCCTCTTTGCATACATCTATAAATGGATCCCTCATCCCAGAGATCCAGAGGCTAGAATTTGGTACATTGCAGAGAATTGTTGTTCGTTTTGAGATAGAGATCAGAGTATTGGGTGATTTATGCTTTGTTGGAGGTGAAGAGGGGATTCCTTTGCTGGGGGGTTGATGCTGGATCAGGAATCATCGGTTGTAACTCCTCCTGGATCTTCTTGTTATATCAATAAAACTATTTTAGTTTCTCCTACATGCTTGTGTATCAATGATGTTTTGTTATATTTGCATGTTTAGCTTAAATCTGATCCTAAGCTATTTATGAATATAAATCCATGTCTTTGTGTAGTTTTCTTCTTCTGTGATCTTGCAGGAACTTGGTGAAGCTGGGCAAGTAAGGGAGCAGGTAGCTGGAAGCTGTCAAAGAGGAGAGAGATTGGATCAAAGGACCAGCGCAAGACACAGGTTGGTTTATCCTATTCCTCTTCGTTTATAGTTCATAAAGAAGAATACGAAAGTAGTTTTCCTTGTTTGTTTCTAAGGTACTGTCACACCTTAGTGGGATAGGGGCGTTCTGAGTAGACACTTTTCCCGTTAACACATATGACCCATTACTCCTATCCTCCTATCCATTATTGATCCATGGTTATCCATGTTTCTATAAGTATGAAAAACTCTAAATGATAACTACATCAACATCTGCTTATTTCTCCTATGCCGTGGAAAGTCCTTCCCATGATTGAATGATTATGTCACTATCTATTTTGCAACTTCTTATCTCTGTGCTCAAGCTTCTCAATGTGTCTGTTAGGTCTAGAGAGTACTGATCTCTTTGTTTCTCACCTGATATGTAAGGGGAGTCTCATAAACTGTAATCTACCATTTTTCTAATCATGTTTGATCCTCTTATTCCTACAAGCATACCACGTTAGGTAGCCAAATATAAACATAATCAACGTACATTAGTGAAGTTCAGGGGAGGTTATCTCATCTACAAAATCAGAACAGATTAGCACAACACATATATATACATAATCATATCAATATATTGACCTCATGCATGATAATAACAATTGTATACCATGACCTCATGCATGTCAACCATAACCATAAGAATGCATGCATAACAACCATATAGACACTGATATTCATACATGACACACACATTTTGCCCATCCAATCTAGGTATTGAACCATGCCCTAATACTATTCTATAACCACCCCTACCATATTTACCCACTTTCATTAGCCTTCCAAGGTAAACATGAGCTAAGGGATACTATGACATGAACCAACCTCCTAAGTGCAGTTAAGGAAGTGGAATTGATAAACCAAAACTTTATTAACCTTCCTCAACAGTTCCAAGACCCCCAAGAGTTACACAACCACTCCAGGTTCCTAAACCCTGAGTTGACTTTCCTTTTGAGTGATCTTGTTTCTGATTCGCTTGCATAACAAGGAAAGATATCTATTTTGACCTTCTAGTTGCATGGATAACCCTACCTCCTAGTGCATGTTGTCTATGGTTCCTAGTTTTGACCATGCAACCCTAGAAACTGAGCCAGTTTTTCAGATCTAGTCTCCAGACGACTACCCAAAACTTGATGAGACTTTCTATAACAATAAATAACACAAAGATAAAGCCACTAACACAAAACTTGATCAAGTAATTTACCTAACCAGGCCTAACCATGATAGTAATTTTGTCAAACATATGGCAAACATGTAATCTACAAGTCATGAATGCATATTTGAACATAGGTGTTTGATACTTATCTCAGATTCATGAATGTCGAATTCCCTCTCATAATAGCTATAATAACATCTATTAGGTCATGCATTCAATAACCATTCATTTACCAATCAAAAAATGATAAGATCCATTGCTAAAATCTGTCATAAAACTAGAAAAATAACAATGATAGAAAAACCATCAAAGCCACATCATAATCAGTACATTTACTCATAAAATACAAGAGGAAAATAGCTCTTATTCACATGTACAAAATCCAACCAAGTCAGGACTTCCACGTACCACCCGACCATAGATTGCGTTGAAACAAAATTTTCTTTCAGGCAATCACCCCCATGCCATATACCAAGGATTAATGTAGGACTCAAAAAAACAAAACTAGGGCTTCCATAGGCTTTACCGCAATCTCGCCAAAATTGATCAAGGGACTCTTGGGCAAAAAACAAGCACCTACACAACTAGGCTTTACCGCAATCTCGCCATTATCAGTTAAGGGATTCCTAGGCTCAAACTAAAAACATACACTACCTGGACTTATAAATATCCTACCAAAATCGGTCAAGGGATTAATAGGCCCTAAACAATCTTGTATGCCTCTAGTTTTCTTCACCAATGCCTTGATGAATTTTCTTGTCTCCACCCTTAGGCTTTGCCGCAATCCCTCCAAATCTATTAAAGGGATTCCTAGGCCCTTGGGAATTTTGTTGAGACCACCTCACACAGTACCAAAACCTTTTGGCAATGCAAAGCTTAACTAACTAACAAAAACCCATCACACCATGACTATCCAGAAATGGAAAGGCAAGCCTGAAACCACTATCACACCTAGCAAAACCCACGTCAATGATACCAATGGAACCAAATACACACATGCATGTACCATGCATCCAAACAATAGGAAGGAAATCATATATACAACATGATACCTACAAATATTCCCATTGATGTTGCTTGATCCAACTTTCCCTTGCTCGATCCTTTCTTTCCGTTGCTTTCTTGTCCTTAGTTTTTCATCCTTTCTCCTATTTTCCATTGTTTTCATAAGTAAATGCAAATAATACCTCTTATCTTTTGAAAGCCTTTTCCAATTTCCTTTAGCCATAATAAACTAAATGAACACCCACTAGGATTTTTTTCCCAAAATTTAACTTGGAATACATGTCCCATGACCGTGGCCTTATTTTTCCTTTATTAAATTTATTACATGAACTTTTAACCCGAGGTTGTTATAGTGTCACACATTATAAGGAATGGTTTGTTCCTATGTAGAAACATAACTACTAACTTTTCATTCACCTACACGGGTTTTCCAATTAGAAGGGCACATATGAAGTGCAACAATATTAGGATTTTCTTATGCATGTAGCTAACATTTTCATTCACTTAAGATTTTCTTTTGGTGTGTATTTTATTTTCGCATCATTGAAATCAATGAATTTATAATCGGTTTGGTTTTTAGTAAATATAGAGGGAGGGTGCCTTAAGGTTTCATTCTTTTGAATACCCTCATGGGATGCCTACAGGAAATGGGATCTTAAAATTTAAAATAAAAAGGGATTAGGAAAACTGAATGGTTGGAAGAATAGTTTGACTGGAAAACTGAAATCACTTTTGATGATATCAATTCTTCTTTCTTACTAATATCAAAATTCTTTATATGGATATCTTTAGCAACTCAAGGTTGAAGAGAGAGTAGTAGTTATGACTTCAATGACTCAGTAGTTTTGTAAGTTCTACCAAGATATGAATATAATGGGACAAGAAAATTTATTGAAGAAATTTATGCCATTCTGCACAAGTGAGGATGATTGCAAATTTCAAAATATTTTGAAACTTTCATGAATATGAAGAAAGTCAATTAGTTGATTTTTTTTCATATCCATGATTTCCAATATATTCTAAAATATGAAATTAATGTAAGGATGACAATTTTGCACTACGAGGTTCGACTTAGTGTCGCAATGAGGACCATAGAACTATAAAATTCAATTCAAAAAAATACCAATTCTTGTTGGCATGCCTTCAACATAACTCAAATCCCAGGTAGAAGTTCTAGAAACAACTTTGACTGCAGTAAAATATATAGGACAGAGAAGGAAATCACACCTTTTCATATTCTACTATTGCGATTGTTGAATGTTTTTTATTTTAAAATCTATTTTTTTACTTATACAATAATTTGATATTTTTTGTACTCACCAATTCCACGACATATCTAAATCCTTTATTTCAAGAATATGGTAGATCTAAATATGTATCCACATCTTGGTAACTTATCCCAACTTAGTAGCGAAAGTGGTGGGATAATTATAGTCTCTTCAAGCAATGCGCCATGGAAATAATAACTTACAACACTTTAAATTCAAGCTTGGGGAATCACTGGTTAAGTTTTGATTCAAGGTAAATGCAATGGTAAGAGTTAAGATCATTGTAGTTAAGACTTCAAGTAGCACTTAATACAAAGAAAAAATCCTTGAGAAAATGGTTTGAAAAGGTTAGTGAGAGGGGAAATTAAGAGAGGAGACATAGAATGGGAATGGAGTCCATCAACATAAAAGAGTGGTTGAGATTGATAATAACTTCAAAGTAGTTGTGGATCTTGAAGATGGAGCCTTGGGAAAATGTAAGAATATTTTCATTCTTACAAAGAAGATGAGAGAAAAAATTATACACTTACTGAAAGTGATAGGGAAGTTCTAAGGCATTAGGAAGCACATTGTTAAGGTGAGACAATTTTACAACCCATGCTACAAGGTGGACGAAAGGAATAATCCATTCGGACAAATGAATTAGACAATCATGAAGGAGATAGAGACTAGACCAACAAGCCAGAAGGCCACTAAGAATAAGTCAGAAGAGTGACACACCTCCTGCAATGTTGTGTTTATGTATGACATGCTTCAACTTGTGGCAATTAGACAACAAGTCAACTATCTTTCGCTCTATTTTTGTGAAATCCAGTCCAAAAACACAATGTCTATTGGTGTCTATTTTTATGGTATATTTTGTAGTGACCAATATTAAAGTGTGAAATTCATCTAGGCCACTTTTCCTCTAATATGGACACAAAAAGTTTTAAAGAATTGAAATTAACTCCAAAAGTGCATGAAACAAAATATGCCAAACTTGCAAGTTCGCTATTCATCCTTATTTACATGAATAATCATTAGATTTCATGCACTATCAATAGCTAAGAAACCCTAATATTCCATTAAAATCAATGTTTTATCTCGCTTTTCAAGAACTATTTTCTTTCTTTGTTCCATTGATACTTCTTAGTTTGCACCCACCTTTAATAGTAGTAACACACAAGGCACAGTTGTATGCAATGAGTAGTTTGAAGTATGATCTGTACAAATATGGTGTTCTATTTGCTACCAACATAAAAATTAGGAATTCAACGAGCCATGCTCATGGGGGATACGACTACCTCAGCAACTGTCATTGAAATACAGGTAAAATCAGTACAAATTTGCACCAATTACATTGATTTGTACAATTTTCATATGATTCTTAGCTTCCAAGTGTTCACCTAACTTTGTATCGACATTCAGGTAGGGATGATTCAAGTTTATTCTCGACTACTCTTAGAGGAAAAAGTCTCAATTATCGTATATTTAAAGTTTTTGGGAAAGAAAGCCATGACAGGCGACATAATCAACAATGCCCCAACTTTAGATGCAAAAGAAATCGATATAGTTGTGGGTTTAGTTGGATTTTTGGTGGCCATGGAGAATTCAAACATAACTCTTATGTCTAATGATATTAGAAAAATTGTATGGGTGGTTAAGATTAGCAAAAGGACATTGAGGAAAATGGACATAAACTTTGCCATCTCCATTTCCACAAATGTTTTTATCTTTGTCCTCACTATTGTGGGCTTGGTGTGCCTTTGGATAGTAGTTCTAACAGATGTAGGGACTAGCATGCTTGTAATGTTCAACCATATGCTTCTATTGAAAGGATCAAAACAATATGGCCACGTGGTCTACAGTTTCCAATATTGCAATGATGGAGGTCGTTGGCATAAGGCTAATGATCATGATGTTTATCACCGTGTGCATGGTGGTGGAAATAGGCTCCAAGTAGAGGAAATGAGTAAAATGCAAGGAAAAATGCACACAATATGGTGATAAAGGTGGGTTGAATCCCCTCAAGGCACATTTTATTAAAATCCCCATCCAAATCAACACTTTGTGTATACTCACTTATCACGTATCATGAAATTCCATGATACTACATTTGATTTACACATTTTGTTAAACAAATTGTGAGAAACACCCAAATATCCATAGTTCAATACATGTTTTTGAAGGTTTTATCGACAAATCCATATAACTCAATCATAGTAGTAATTATGCGATTATGAATTCACTTGCCGTCTTGAAAAGGGGAAAAATTGACATGCAAATTTGACACTAGTGTACTTGTTCGATTGTGTGCTTACCCCTCCTACTACATAATTAAAATCAATGTCTTCCAAAAAAGTCCATTTCGTTGTACCCTTTGATCATCACATTTCATGAATTAAGATTATGTTTACACATTTTGTCAAACATTTGGTATGTCTATTCTATCATTTGTACTATGCCATACTTGTCAATAGGATTGGAACTGGCTTTAGGTGAAGCCCAGTTGTAAATGTAAAGACATGAAATTTTTTGATATGATGTCATTATCGGTTTGCAAGAGATAATCATAAGTATGGAAACCCATGATTTACATGGATGAAATAGTGGAATTATTTAGTTAGGATGCATCACAAGACATTTTTTTCTTATATATATTGATCCCCAGAGATAGTAGTTTAAAACATTTTCTGAAGGTCAAGCCCAAAAATAGAAGTCAATTTCTTCCTTTTGAAACAAGAATTCAAAGCAACAAATTTTATGAAGAGAGAAAGATATGGATTGTGCTCATCTCTTGGGCACTAGTAACATAAAGGAGTTGCAAATAAAATGACAAAATGCAAATGAAAGGTAGGGTTTTGCTTACCTATTTTAGTGACTTTTTCTCTAATGAGGGCTTGATGGGGTGTCTACTTTGTAATTGAAGCCGCATTGATGGGGACTTTCACTTCGAATTGTAGAACTTACATTGAAGAAAGTTTGATAGGGAGGGTTCATCCAAAGCTCCATGGCCAACCTGCAATAAAACCCTAGGAAAGGGAACATCATTGGAAAAAATTTAAGAATACATTGGAAAAACCCTCTATACCTCTTTTTAGGAGAAAATAATTTTAATAAATGCTAGAACTTCTTAGCAATAAAGATTGAGGACTAGTTGCTAGAAGGAATCTATTCACTTCACCTTACCGCAGAATAAAAATCTCCCCTTACCCCGATGTTGTGTTGTCCCCATGTTTACCCATTCAACCATGCTTTCATGACTTAAAGGTTTTCACTGAGATGTAAGTACTTCGGTCTGCCTTCATCACCGAGATGAAAGTGATTTGGGGGAGGCTTCAAGGCTATCATCAATATGGTGATACTTCCCTTCCGTTGTAACTTTCAGTCTACATTTTGAAGCCATTCTTTTCTATATGGTGTCATTACATTAAATTGAAGAAGATGGCCATTTCTAGCCCTTCATATAAATGGTTGAGGGATGGCTTGGTTGCAGTCTCGATGGATGGTGGGAGTTGTTAGTGTATACTCCCAAAGAAGCATTAGGGATCAATGACCTAACCAGGTGAGTGACATTATTCAAAGTCACTCGTAATTGTTTGTTACCCATGCTACTATTGTGATGGATCCTAACCTCACGATAGTTCATGGGCTAATAAGTTTTAGTTTGGTGCAGAAAAACCCTCACCTTGTGTATCCAAACCCTTAGCAACCAAGAAAGAACAATGTTAGATGATCTAGGAAAGCACATGTTTTCAAGTATTAACCATTAACAAAAAAAATAAAATAATAAGATAATTAAAAAATAAATAATAGTTGAAGATGATAGGATAATTTAAGACAAAATAAGACTTTTGTCTTAAATAAAACTATTGTGTTGTAGTGACTTTTTTGAATTACACTATGAGTATTAAGGTTTGGTTTTATCTAGAAAATTAATTGTTGTGTTTTAAATTGTTCCATAGTCATTATTACTTATCATCTTCTCCTTTTTATGTGATTTGATTATTTACGATACAACAACCAATAACTTCTATTTGTATGGTTTTAATCTTCAAATAGTTAACAAATAATCACATTTGTTTTCTCTATTATATTGGTTCAATTCATATGTGCTTTTATTCTATAAGTATAGTCTCGAGTGACTTGTGTCATGAGATTAATTACTCATATCAGCATACATCTAGGCTAGGTTTGTGTGGTTTTATCCCAATAATTTGGAACTTCATTTATGTGACTTTAATTATATCAATTGAATTAATGTGTTGTAGTAATTTCTCTATTTATATGTTCATATGGATTATTTTCTTGTTGTTTTTATTCATAAACAAGTAATTGAATGGATGCTTCTTCTATGAAATTGTTACAGTAACCCTCTACATCTCGACTGAGTAATATAAGTAGATCGTATTAATCAATTTCTGTTGCATTGATTCTTGATGTTAATCATTAGAATAGATATAGTTTAATCTCATCTATTGAAAAGATAAAATTTTTGTATTATAGTGGCTATTTGTCTTTTATTTCACATTATAGACTGCCTTTCCCAGTTTCAATTTTAACTTATAATTCCCTATATAAATTAAAATTAGGAATTTTAATTTATCCTTTTTGTAGATAATTATATTTTCATTATTTCACACGAGTTACATTTTGTTCTTATTTCAAATGTAATGTAAAATAATTATTTGTAATTTTTTTTATATTATTAACCATCATTTAATTCATGTATATTATTTCTTTTAAGTGATATTATTTTTGTACAATTTAATAGTTTGGCTTTATTGTATTGATTAGTTATTAGCTATAGACTCTATTTTATTTATTAACTCGTAGCTTTAAAAATATAACATTATTTTAGTTATATATAGCTAGTATAAGTTAGGATTAGTTTTTCCCTTTGATTCCTCTTCAGTGATGACAACAAGTTCCATTAATGTCAAAAGGGAATACCTAAGAAATAAACAATGTCACCTATGAAGCAATATGATGGTATATACATTCTAGCAGTTTCACCTATGAGGTGGTATGACATCATGATCTCATATAATAGGTTTCAATATTATCATGTTTTCGACGAGGTTATGGTGGCCCCAACTTTTAATATTGTAAATGTGTGATTGTTGCACTTTAATTATGTGACACTTTTGCAGGACGAATTTAAGAAAAAACAATGCCATGTACCACTGGAAAGATATCAAAATAAGTTTCCAACCATATATGTTGTGATCCTATTTGAGATAGGAAAATGGAGTAAAAATGGATTCAAATATAGGGTATCCATATGGGGCAAAAAAAATCAAAAAGAAATATTTCAAAATGTGTTATTTGAATATGTAACTTTATCTTTCATTTTGATCAACATTGACATCAATGAAAACTTATTTCAACACGATTTTGCTTCATTCCTAACTTATTTTATCTTCTGAACTTTGTTCCTTCATACTCCATATCTTGCTCTCTTTATAAAATCTATTGCTTTGAATTCATGTTTCAAAAGGAACAACTTGATTTCTATTGTTGGGCTCGACCTTCAGAAAATGTTTTCAAGTCTTAACAGTAAACAAAAAAATTGAAATAATAAGATAATTAAAAAATAAATAATAGTTGAAGATGATAGTATAATTTAAGACAAAATAAGACTTTTGTCTTAATTACCACTATTGTGTTGTAGTGATTTTTTTGAATTACACTCTCAATATTAAGGTTTGGTTTTATCTAGAAAATTAATTGTTTTGTTTTAAATTGTTCCATATGCATTATTACTTATCATCTTCTCCTTTTTGTGTGATTTGATTCTTTATGATTCAACAATGAATAACTTATGTTTGTATGGTTTTAATCTTCAAACGGTTAACAAAACATCACATTTCTTTTCTCTATTATATTGATTCATTCATATATTCTTTTATTCGATAAGTATAGTCTCAAGTGACTTGTGTCCTAAGATTAATTACTCATCTCGACATACATCTAGGCTAGGTTTTTGTGGTTTTATCCCAATAATTTGGAACTTATTTTATGTTAGTTTCATTATATGAATTGAATTAATTTGTTGTAGTAATTTTTATGTTTATATGTTTATCTCGATTATTTTCTTGTTGGTTTTATTCCTAAACAGGCAATTGGATGGATGTTTCTTTTATGAAATTGTTACATAACCTTGTACATATCGACTCAATAATAGAAGTAGATCATATTAGTCAATTTATTTTGCATTTATTCTTGATGTTAATCATTAGAATAGGTATAGTTTAATCTCATTTGTTCAAAAGATAAATTTTTTGCATTATAGTGGCTATCTATCTTTTATTTCACATTACAGATTGTCTTTCTCAATTTCAATTTTAATTTATAATTCCATATATAAATTGAAATTAGGAATTTCAATTTATCCTTTTTGTAGATAATTATATTTTCACTCTTTCCCACAAAAGTTACATTTTTGTTCCTGATTTTTAATGTAATGTGTAATAATTATTTGCATAAATTTTCATATTACTAACCATCATTTAATTCATGTATATTATTTCTTTTAACTGATATTCTTTTTGTCCAATTTAACAATTTGGTTTTTGTTGTATTTATTAGTTATTAGTTGTAGACTCTATTTTATTTATTAACTCGTAGCTTTAGAAATATAACATTATTTTAGTTATACGTAGTTAGTATAAGTTAGGATTAGTTTTTCCCTTAGACTCCTCTTCACGAGAGGAGAAATCCAAAGGCTAATGGAGCTTATAAACTCCTCTAGGATGAACACACCAAACAACTAGGGTTATTTGAAGATCTCCAATCACGATTGTTTCTCCCTTGTTGACTATGATGCCTATATAGAAAATCCGATATAGGTTAACCTGATAATGCAATATAAATCAAAGCATAATACTATAACCTACTTCTACTATCAATTTGCGGAAGCTTAAAGATCGAGCTAAACAATATAACCAAAAGAAGAATAATCAATGGCACAATACACATGAAAATACTTTATGGAAAGCCTCAGCTAAAAACCCCACACTATTGTATTATCATACACGGTGGAAATACATAGGAATTATACAAAGCCTTAGCTCTCATAGCTAGCCAGCTCTCAATACAATCCTCACAGATGCTCACAGGAAATATTGGCTTCTCTCCAGCCTTCCTATATGCCCTCCAAGCTCCTATTTCCTTACACTATTCCTTCTGGATTATTTTCCTGTTACCAAGTGGAAGACCCTCCTCAAAAATCCTCAAGGATAATTCCCTGACTACATGCATGAGTTTTCTCCATGAGAAAACACATGCAACTGATAGTACATTGTCCATGAACATTAATCTCAACTAGGTCTTTCTCAGAATAGACATGCATGAGTTTCCATTGAGGGAATATTCAGTTAACTGGAGTAGCACTAATTGAGTGCAGTAATGCATCAACTAATTGTTAACTCACTATTAGTTCCTCAAATAGTTTGGAACTAATTTAACTGGACTTAACTCAGTGAAATGAGTTAACTAATTACAACTCAAATATAACTCAATCGTATCTCCTTAATTTAAGGGATAACTCTTGCATGACTTCAGAAAGACTTCCAACTTGAATTTCTCCAACTAATTAATTTAAAGTAAATTAATTAATTATTTCCAAGTAGCTGTTAAGACTACATTCAATTTTATTTCAAAATTTATTTCAAGGACAAATTAAATTGGAATATTCTTGTTTCCATATTTCAACACTCCCTGTCAACAAGAAAGGGATTATCTTCCACCCCGATCCTATCTCTATGGAACTAAAATTTACACTTTGACAATGCATTTGTCAAAATTTCAGCATCTTGCTCCTCTATCGAAATATACTACAGCAACATGATCCTCCTCACTACACAGTCTCTGAGATTATGATACCGGATGTCGATGTGCTTGGACCTATCATGAAATACTGGATTCTCAAAGAGTTTGATATAAATCTGATTATCACAATAGATCACAGTTGGATCCATCCTCTGATCAAACAAACCAACTAGGATTTTCCGCATCCAGATAGCCTCACATGTTGCCTTACTTTCATCCATGTATTTTGCCTCTACCAAGCTAAGTGCAACCAACCTCTGTTTCCTGCTGTACCAAGAAACTACCGTTGACCCGAGGTTGAAAATCCCTCCTGATGTGCTCTTCCGATCTGATGGACTTCTTGCCCAATCTACATCAGTGAAGCCCTATAGCTTCACTCCCTTTGTCTGTCTGTACCATAATCCATACTGAGATGTTCCTTTGAGGTATCTCAATACATGCTTTTCCGCCTTCCAAAACATCTTAGTAGGTTGAACCATCGCTTGACTCAGCTGGATCACCGCATAGCACAAATCTGGTCATGTGTTCACTAAGTACATCAGTGAACCCACAAGCTGCGTGTATACAATAGCCTCTACCACTTCTCTTGAAGTAGCAACCTCATTCCTCTAGTTACCTGCTGGAGGAGTCTGCATGGGCTTACAATTCTCCATGTGGAATCTCCTGAGTATCTTGTTGGCATAGTTTCCCTGAGACACAAACAACTCCCCATCCTTCTACCAAACTTCCATGTCAAGGAAGCAATGCATGAGACCCATGTCTTTCATCTTGAATTCTCTTGCAAGGTCCTCCTTGGAAGACATGATCAACTAATCATCGCCAGTCAATATGAGATCATCAACATAAAGTACGATGATCAACAACTTACCTTTCACCACGATGTGGTATAGGTTTGCATCCACTTCACTCTTTGTGAAGCCCAACCCAGTGAAGTAGTTTCCTATCCTGGTGTACTAAGCACAAGGTGCTTACTTCAACCCGTACAATGCTCTCTTGAGTCGGAACACGTATGACTCATGATCGAAGGTCTCAAAACCTTTCAACTACTCTTTGTACACATCTTCCTCAATCTGGGCATTGACGAATGCAGTCTTCACATCAATCTGATGGATCTTCCAACCCATCTGTGCTGATAGTGCCAACATAGGTCTGATAAATGAGTACCTTGCGACAAGAGAAAAAGTCTCATCATAGTCAATCCCCTTGACCTGTGAAAAGCCATGGGCAACAAATCTTTCCTTATGCTTCTCCACACTACCACCAGCAACTTTCTTTACCTTGTAAAGCCAATGAGAACTCACAACTGACTTTTCTCCAATATCAGAACCATGTCCCAAACACTGTTACGAACTATGGATTAATACTCTCCACCATAGCATCAACCCAAATCAGCTTTTGCACTGCTTACTCAAAGGAAGATGTCTCGGTCTCAACACATTCCCCAGCAAGGGCCATGTATCTAGTGTACCTCTTAGGTGACCTCCTCTGTCTACACTGAGAAGATGGTGCTGCCACATTCTCTCTCACATCCTCCAACAATCTATCATCTTCTTTTGTGCGTTTCCGTCCATCTCTGGAAGACTCTGCTTGAGTGGATGTCTCCACTCCTAAAACCTCTACATGCGGCTGCTCTACATTAGTCTGAGGCACCTCCTCCTTAGGAAACAACAGTTCCTCCACAGCCTGTAGTTGGAGCTCTCTCTTAAGGGAAACCTGCATGACCTTCTGTTCATCAAGCTTGAGATCTCTACAAACCACTGTCCTCTGACTGGTAGGCAAGTACACAAGATACTTTTGAGGTGTATCAGTGTACCCCACAAATATCTCCAACTCTATTGTCGGCTCAATCTTCTTCCATGCATCCTTTGTCACATGACAATATATTGATGAGCCAAAGATCCTGAAGTGACCCACATTTGATCTCTTACCGAAGAAAGCTTCCTCTGGTGTCTTCATCCCAAGTATGTGATGCAGTCTCCTATTCTACAAATAGACCACTGTGTTGCATGCCTCAGCCCACAAGTGAAGTAGTAGGCCTTGGTCATGCAACATTTCCTTTGTTGCCCCTACAATAGTTCTTTTCTTCCTCTCGACCACCCCATTCTGCTGTGGGTTATGAGGTTCCATCAACTCTCGTTTAACTTCTTCCGCTACATAGAAGTCCTTAAACTCTTGAGAGACATATTCTCCACCATTGCTGCTTCTCAAGGCCTTGATCTTCTTCCCTGACTCTTTCTCGACCAAAGCTTTGAACTCACAAAAATTTGTGAAAGTTTGGTCCTTCTTCTGAATGAAATAAATCCAACATTTACGGGAATAATCATCAATGAAAATCACTTAATACCTTTTCTTCGCTGTGGATTCTATCGAGAATGGTCCATACACATTAGTATGAACTCGCTCTAAGATAGCCTCTGATTGACTGTCTCGATCATGGAAGGAAGATTTGGTGCACTTTCCCAATGTACAACCTTTGCATGTGACAACTTGCTCAAGTTTACCTTTGGGAAGTCCTGTAGATATCTGTTGCATTATCTTCAAAGCCCCATGATGCAAATGGCCCAACCACCTATGCCACAACTCACCAATGTCTTGGCTTTGCACCAATTTTGCTTTCGTACTCAATGTTGCGCAATCATCTACCTCTATTTTATAGAGATTCTTCACCCAAATCCCTATCCTCTTGGTCTGACCCGTGCTTATGTGTCCTAGGAATGCCTTTCCTTTACTCAAGACAACATCGTAGCCTTTGCCCTCCAACATCGCAACCAATACCAAGTTCTTCTTCAGTCTAGGCACATACATCACATCTGTCAAGGTGAGAGGAGCTCAATGCTCCCTCTGAAAAGAAATCTTGCCCACTCCTGAAACACTATACCTTCCGTCATCACCCATCTCTATGCGCATCTTGAGGTCTTTCTCCTCCAAGGAACTGAATAATTTTTTATCACCAGTCATGTGGAATGAGGCTCCACTATCAAGATACCATACACAACCATCATCGATGACACCATGCATGTGATGAGGGTAAAGTCCATTTCGAACTAAGAGGCTAATGCCTCACCTTCTGATCCTTCTGAGGATCCCTTCTTGGACTTATTTGATGGGAAATTAGTCGCATAATGTCCCATCTTATGACAATTAAAGCATCATGTCACCCTTCTTCCCTCCATGAGAAGAATCTGATTTGAAATGGGAAGCCTTCCCCTTCCCTTTCCTTACCTTACTTGTTAAGGCCAAATTTTCTTCATCATCATTCTTGGATGAAGAACCATCTCGTGTGCTCCTCCTGATCTCCTCCTGCATAAGATCTAATCACAATCGTTCCTAATCCAGTAGTTTCTCCCTTCCATTCATAGAGTCTTGGTGGCTATTCCAACTCTTTGGAAGGGCAAGGAGAGTGAGGCTCACCATATCATCATCGGCAGTAGTTATTCCCACACTACCAAGATCATCTTTGTAGGTGGTGAGCTTGTTCAAATATGTGGAAATAGTATCACCCTTCTCCATCTTGCTTCTTCGAAGCTTATCCTTGAGTGCCAATTTCCTTTGGTCGCTACTATTCTGATAGAGGTCCTTCAATGTCCTCCACATTGAAAATGGAGTATACTTCCCATGGAGACTCAAGACAATATGGTCTCGAACTCCCTCAAGGATGATCCATCTCATCTTCGCCACACACTTCTTCCATTCGACCAACTCTTGTGAATTAGTTGAAGCTGGCTTTGGGATTTCTTCATCATTGAATTCCTTCAAGCCATTATCTTCTAATACAGCCTCCATTCTATCTTTCCATGTTATGTAATTCGAGCTACCTTCCAAGGCATACTCGAGTCTCATGCCATAGAACGCCATTGGCCAACCTTGAAGTATTATATGAATTCGATTTGCACCTACAACCCCGAACTTCAAACTTCAAATTCTCTTCTCAGTGTATTATTCACAGCTTCGATACCATGTAGAAAATCTGATATAGGTTAACCCGATAATGCAATATAAATCAAAGCACAATACTATAACCTACTTCTACTATCAATTTGCGGAAGCTTAAAGATCGAGCTGAACAATATAACCAGAAGAAGAAGAATCAATGGCATAATACACATGAAAATACTTTGGGGAAAGCCTCAGCTAAAAGCCCCACACTATTGTATTATCATACATGGTGGAAATACATAGGAATTATACAAAGCCTTAGCTCTCACAGATAGCTAGCTCTTAATGCAATCCTCACAAATGCTCACAGGCAATCTTGGCTTCTCTACAGCCTTCCTCTCTGCCCTCCAAGCTCCTATTTCCTTGCGATGCTCCTGCTGGATGATTTTCCTATTACCAAGTGGAAGACCCTCCTCCAAAACTGTGCAATCCTGAAGGATAATTCCTTGACTGCATGCATGAGTTTTCTCCATGAGAAAACACATGCAACTGATAGTACACTGTCCTTGAACATTAATCTCAACTGGGTCTTTCTCATAATAGACATGCATGAGCTTCTGATGAGGGAATCTTTAGTTAACTGGAGTAGCACTAGTTGAGTGCATTAATGCATCAACTGACTGTTATATCACTATTAGCTCCTCAAATATTTTGGAACTAATTTAACTAGACTTAACTCAGTAAATTGAGTTAACTAATTACAATTCAAATATAACTCAATCTTATCTCCTTAATTTAAGGGATAACTCTTGCATGACCTCAGAAATACTTCTAACTTGAATTTCTCCAACTAATTAATTTAAAATAAATTAATTAATTATTTCCAAGTTGTTGTTAAGACTAAATTCGATTTTAATTCAAAATTTAATTCAAGGACAAATTAAATTGGAATATTCTTGTTTCCATATTTCAACAGCCTAAACTTGTGTCAACAAAATGGTTCTATAAGGTGGAGCCATCCAACTATAAATGGCAAAAGGAAGTCATAAATGACAAACCATTTGGTCAACTAATGTCATTCGAAGTCATATATACCGTCCCCATGCTGATACTTCTACTAGTTCTTAGCCACAACTTGAACGAATCAACAAAGAACCTACCACTCTAACATAGTCACACTTTTGGGATGAAATTTTATTCTTCAAAGATTTTCTAAGTTTCTTTCTAGGACACAAGACAGATTGGATCAAACATCTTCTATCCACAAAAAGGTTATATCACCACTTAGTAACTCATGTTGAGCTTTAGTTATGTTGACGATGTTGAATGTAGCCAACAACTAGGGGGTCTCCATGGTGTGAAGTCCCAATTAGACCTCACAATGTTTTGGATAAGAGACCCATCTGGTATGTAGGACCAATTTCCATCATGTTGGTTTTTGCTCCTGGTTATCAAATGAGGAAATGTTAAACTGAAGGAAAGGGAGGAATGCCTAGACAATAAAAATGAGGTCAGCCCAATATTAACAACCTGCAACATGAGATACAAAAATGTAACAACAAAGACAACAACAACAACAAGATACTTGCCACAAGAGGGATTAGTGAGCTAAAACCATCTGAGACATGCAAAAGTGGAAAGTGTGAGAGGTTAACTGAAAATTAGTTGATAATATATTACTGCCATTGCGTGGAATAAGGAATCAAAGATTCAAAAGTAAACACACTTGTGATAGCAATGAATTAGTTCATAGAAAAATCACCTGCATGCAGGGACACATACACACATAATATAAATACTGGATATCCATTATAACCACATTGACGTGCATGGGAATCAAAGCTAAAAGAGGACAACTTCTCATTAATGTTGTTACAAATACAAGTACATATACAACAAATAATCAAATCCAAGCAGTGGAACATGGGATACTCATACCATCTCTTAAAGCGAAAACCCTAGCCTCACCACCACTCTCTCTACTAGCTACCAAGAGTTGAGTGTCGCTAGCTCTTCAAGCACAGATCAACTATCTATTGCTAATCCTAGCTTAAGTGCTAAAATTCCTATCAAACGAGGGATGAGGGTATACGTATAGAGGTGAGGTGACTGTTCACCTACCATGACTTTTTTCCTACCCTCATGACCTTTGAACTTCCTCACTGATCTCTCTTGTCTAGTGATTGTTACATGCTTGACTCAGTCTTAGCATAATTGTTGATATCATGATGAGAAATATTTACATTATGTTGGAAGAGAAGTTATGAGGAGAGTACAAAGGGTTTTCTAAAACCCTAGAGTATTCAACACCAATGTTTTTCTGAGGTCCTCAGATAGCATGTTTTCGTGCTATTGTGTCGTACTTGCATCCAACCGACCTTTGTTGTTGTGTACTTGGTATTACCAATGGGCCTTAGGAGCCTGAGTGGATCTAGTTTTTTGTTTTGTCAAAACCATAATTGCGGAGCTTTGGCAAAAAACCTTAGATTTATCCATACAAATAAACATTTTATACATGAAACAAATAGCATTAGTTATAGATACTTTCCAAAATAGAATGATGTTAAGGAAATAATCAATTGATTGAAGGAAATACATTAATTAGGAACAGTGTATGGTCCCTTTTGTGTAACAATGTTGTTGAAGCAAGTGACCTTTGCAAGGTCTTTCTAAGCTTCCTCGGTCGTGTTTTCATCCATAGACCTACTATCATTCATAGAACAAGTGTTGAATGTAGCTTTATTGTCCTCCAACGACAAGAGGCATAGCGCTTTAAAACTAGATAATGTATTTTCCATGTCTCCAAAAATCATAGTGACAAACTGTTCTACAACATTAATCTTGCAAGCACATGCCACAATCAGTTAACATCAATGTAAATTTACTTTAATGAAACAAGAAGAAATATCACAAATAATAATAGGAAAAAATGTATGGCCGTGAGATATCATCATCAAAATGGCTAGGTCTTCCATAGCCTTTTGTATGTATCTTGTCCATACTCAATGTGTGGTGATATTGGATTGTTCACATATTTGTGTTTTTAGATCTGGAGGTTGCTTTTAGATTGTCTCTCCCCCTTTTTACGATATCTTTATTTTTTATCGTCATGAACATATCCTTGGATCATCAAACATGCTACTTACTATATTCATGAACACGCTTTGGGCATACATCACATGTGATGTTTTGGATAGATTGGTATCACATGTCATTTCTTAAACATCCCTTAACATGCCTTTGAACAATTACGTGTGTGACAACATCTTTGTAGGTGAACTTTCATATTATTCGATGAGGCCTTTCCGAGCGCATACTTGGTTTATCACATCTGGGAGTGCCACTCTTGCTACGTCACAATTAGATATGCAACTCATAAGGAGGTCGTGATTTGCAAGATGGTACAGGCCGCATCTTTTCACCCCATCCCTGATCGCATTCAACTCCACAGATAGGTCATATTTTCTAAATGTGACTTGCGGATGTAATTTGCGACTTTGGCATGTTCACAAGTCGCATCCGGTTGTGGCGTGCTTTGACAGCATATAAATGTCAACCTATGGAGAGTTATATGCGACCCATGGAGGTTGCATAGTCGTAGTCCAATGAAGGTCGCATCGTGGTGGCTTATCTGAGGCTTCATAATGTGATCGTGCGACCTGAAGAGAGGTCACCTAGTGACACTTTCTGGAGCATGCTTTTGGGGCTACAGGTGCGATTAGTGACTTGGGAATAGATGGAAAATTGAAATGAGAGATGTGACAAAGGGGTGCGCACTCCCTTCTAGATCCTTTTGCTAAATACCTCCATTAAACCATTGTGCTGTCAAACACATTGGAACCCACTGTGAGCCGCAAAGCTTTTCAGGAACTTCAAGAGGAAATTGTCCTCATTTTTTTGAAGATCTGCTGCCATCGTTCTTCTTTTCTATCGCGGATGTGACAAAGGGGTGCGCACTCCCTTCTAGATCCTTTTGCTAAATACCTCCATTAAACCATTGTGCTGTCAAACACATTGGAACCCACTGTGAGCCGCAAAGCTTTTCAGGAACTTCAAGAGGAAATTGTCCTCATTTTTTTGAAGATCTGCTGCCATCGTTCTTCTTTTCTATCGCCGCCTAGTTGTTTGTGCAAAAGAGGTTGACCATGTCCTCCATTGCTGTGAGAATAGAAAGAGAATGTATGTTGAAGCTTCTTGTTGTGCAAACGCCTAAACTGATTTGCAGCAAACTTCAAATATTCTGCCCTTAGTGCAAATGCATCGACTTTCACTACAGTTCTAATTGTCCTCGTAGAAGCTGACAAGTTTAAACTAGATTTCGGATCCAAAGCTCAAGTGAGGAGTTATTCACCACATAACTCACCAGGAACCAGTGTAATTGAACCAGTGTAGTCCCATTGTTATATATTCTCTAAATACCCATGAATGATCATTAGCATTTTAGTCACTGAATCTCCTTCCCCAACAATATAGGTTCCTTCAGTCCTAACTGCATAAAAGTTCAAACACTAGTGTTGTTGCATATCACAATGGAGATTTGTAGGTAAGCTTCACAAAAGTGTCTCTTCATCAACTCCACATGTGGAAAACCATTTGTATTGCAGATCATATGGAAGTTGGTGGTGTTTCATCCATTCTTTTGTATCCCGTCTCTTAACTCTCCACTCTTTAAGAATAAGTATTAGGGATCACAAATAGGTCTGCATGTTACCAATCAAATGTGCAAATAATACAAAATCAATATTTGCAATGAGGATAGCAAAGAAAGTATCTCCAATGTAAGTGTCTGTCATTAAATTTTGTCCCATGGAACTAAGATTCCTTAAGCCGTAAAAATATTTTTCCCTAAATTTTGATGAGACAATCCCACTTTCCATAACATCTCTAAAAATGCCAAATTGAAAACTGATGTTGTTATCACTTGCATTACAATTTTCCCATACAATAGTATTTTCATTCCACCATTCATCAAGAGGACTGAGATTATCATTCAAACTGCAACAATCTAAACAATCAAGATTGTAGTTCTATGGTTTTAAGTTTCCACTTTTCTTTCTACATTCTGTCCGCCAACATGTATTTTGATGTTCAATGGACAGTAAATACCATTAAGCACATAAAACATGGTTGGCTATCATATAGAGTAGTATGTTGTATTCAGCTCTAGCCCATGCAGTCTTGGTGGTATTCGTTTGAGCCTGGCGATTCCTATACATATGTGTGTTCCAGCGCAGCAACATGCGTCTACTCTAAATGTCTTTCCTTCAGAGTCATGCGCGATTCATATTTAACTGAAATGTCGTTGACATGTATCTCATGCCAGTCCTCTTAAATTCTTTAATTAAGAGTGCATCGACGATGAATCACTAAGAAGCGCATTAGTCTCAATACCTAGCATTTTGTCAGACCTCTTGCTGTTGGGCTCTAGTCACCATCCTAGGGACACATTAAATGATGTAGCATTGAAACATTAGGTAACCCATTGCACGCAAATTTTTTTTGTCACTGGCTATGCATTTTCTTGGGATCAACTTTTATCGTAAGATATATGCAGTGACATTCTCAAAGCAGTCAGCTCACTATGAATCTCCCCAGCGTTTCCATATATATATATAAAGAATAATTTTCTCCATGCAAGTGATGGTTCGTTGTCTCCATTGCATGATTTGTATGGATTAGTCTTGGTTCCGAGGGCTCGAATCTCATTGGGTAACGCCTTGTTTTTATTTTTGTTTCTTTCAATATGGTAGCACCCTAATAACTGTGCAACGTTTGGGAGTCCACGTCCAATGCCCAATGCATGGGATCGATGGTCATATGATTCTCCTCAAGCTTCCATTTCACTTGCCCAATTCATTTTCTTCATATTAATACACTGCCCTATAATATGTAGGCCTTTTATAAAAATCTTCCAGGTGTAAAGTACAAAACAGATGGCTTATATATACATATGTTCCACATATATACTCTTTCGAGCCTCGGTGCCTTATCTTCTTGAACCATATGTTACACCTATCAGGTTCTTTGATATCCCCACCATGACAATCGTTGAATCTATTGTCCACGATCCAACCCACATATCGTATTATAATGTACATTAGTCCAAAGGCGTTTCTCATGATAGTGTTCTATAATTTGAATGCTAGAATGTTTAGTACATTACAACAATAAAAAATGCGAGCATAGGCTGCAAGGGGCGCCTTAATAGAAAATTTATATAATCCATAGTGTAAATATTCCTAATACCAACTTGAATTAATGATTTATCATGCATTATCCCTATGTTTATAAACAAACTTTCTTCAAGAATGTTTAACCTATGAACATATGAATCAACTTAATGAGCATGGTGTTGGTATGCCAAGTGGAAAGCAAAGTTTTAACAAATTAGTCTCTCATTCATTTAAAAAAACTTCCCTTTAGAAATTAAATGCTTATATTGACGAACATTAAAGGGATGATGATGTGACTAATGCAAGTGAAAACACCATTAAAGATGGTGGAGTCCCAGCTAGGTAATGCGACCCTAAAGTAAAGATCAAGACAGAAAAATTTAACATCCCATTCTTAGTTATGATAATTTATGATTTTAAAATATATTGAAAGACAATAGTCTTCCAAACCCTAAAGTGCTTGAAGCCATAAGGACACATGTGTGGTATGATCAATGACACAAACATCTGTTTGTCTCTTGCAAATGCATGTTGGTGGCAGGATAATGCCTGATAATACATTATGACAACAACAACCTAACAAACCGTAACATAGTCAAAATGAAATCCGAAGTGAAGTCCTATTCATTAATGTGTGGTACCTCTATCTATTGCAAGGCAAATTGTATCACGATAAAATTTGAAGTCACGTGAAACTCAATGCATCATTGAAACAACAAATCTCATAAAATCCTAAGGCAATTGTAAGGTCAATAGCTCAGATAAAACATGGTGAATGAATGCAACGTACATAGCATGAGTGTGCACATCGACACAGTTTCATACAAGTGATTCATGAGGAGTTTGAACAATATGAAACCCGATCATAACCCTAATGGCCTAAGGCAAGCAAAAGCAGGGACCTAAAGTTCTTAGACTAACCCAAAAAATTTGGGTGTTGTTGTAGCGAGTACAAAAATTGGCAAACCACACGTAGAATCCAACATCTCTTCCTATGTCCCTATAATGGACCGATTCTCATAAATTATGCAATGATGTATTGAACAAATACTATGGGTACTCCTAGGGTTTCTTGATCTTTTACATATGTGGCCTTACCCTATCTCACAGCTAGCCCCTGCTAGCCATTAAACATTAAACTAGAAGTTCACACATGCTAACTGTTAATGATGACAGATAGAAAAAGGCAGAGGGCTTATTGTACACATAAAATTAAAGTGAGTTTCTGGTGTTGCTTCATTGCGTGCAGGTCTATTCAGTACCCAAGTCGAATGACTCAAGGAATCGCAAACATTTCTCTATTTTCAGTGAGCCTATTCAGTACCCCAGTGGAGTCGTTGGACCACCTCTCTGCGCAGGAATCCTTTGTCAATCCTTTACCATTTATTCAATTTTATTATTTGTATGTGCACATTGCCATCATTTATTAGGCATTTCTTTTGTCAAGGTAAATGAACGATCCTGATTTATTTTACATGCAAGAGAGGTTGTTCCTTGCTTGATAAAATTTGAAGGATTTTTCGATTTATTTTTTCCCTCATGCCTTGCTTCCACGCCATATCTCCAATTGGAAGGTGGATGTTGGACATTGGATAAACCAATGCTCCTCATGTGTTTCACGACATATGCTTAAACACCTCTTGTGGATTTGTTAACTTTGGTGATGCCTCCATTTAGTAACACGTATGGATTTTGGTGTAACGACAATAATGATTCCAATAAGTTGTATCAGAGCCAAAGGTCTCAAGTTCAAATCACACCCGGCTCACACTGGGGGGAGATTATTGGACATTGGATAAATCATCACTTCCCGTGTGTTTCACGACATGTGCTTAACCACATCTCGTGGATCCATTAACTCTAGCGATGCGTCCATTTACTAACACCTGCGGGTTTTGGTATAATGGTAATTGTGATTTCAATAGATTTGCATTGATTGGTCTAGGTTTCGAGGGCTCCAATTGCATTTTCTAATGCCTTGTTTGGTTTTTACTTTTTTCAATGTGGTTGAGCCCTGATGACCATGCAATGTTCGGGAGACCATGCCCAATGCCCAACACATGAGATCGATGGTAATATTATTCTCCTCAAGCTTCCATTTCACTTTACCAATCCTTTTATTTATATTAATATGGTTTGATATATTATGTACGTTTTTTAAAAAACCTTCCAAGCATAAATTATAAAACAAATGGCTTGCACATATATGTCCCACATATATACACTTCTGAGCGTTGGTGTCTTATCTTCTTGTATGATATGTTACACTTGTTGGGTTATTTGATATCCCCAACATGACAATTGTTGAATCTATTTTCCATGATCCAACCTACATGTTGTATTATAATGTACATTAGTCCAAAGGTGTTTTTCATGATATTGTTCAATAATTTGAATGTGTGAACCTTTGGTACATTACAAAAATAAAAAATGAGAGAATAGGTTGCAAGGGGTGCCTTCATAGAAAATTTAAATAATTCATAGTGAAAATGTTTCAATTACCTACTTGAATTAATGATTTATCATGCATTAGCCCTATGTACATAAACATTGTTTCTTCAAGAATGCTTAACCTGTGAACATATCGATCAACTTAATGAGCATGGCGTCGGTATGCCAAGTGAAAAGAAAAGCTTTGACAACTTAGTCTCTCATGCATAAACAAAACTTCCCTTTGGAAATTGAATACCTATGTTCATGGAAACTAAAGGGATGGTGACGTGACCAATGAAAGTGGAAACACCATTAATGATGGTGAAGTGCAAGCCACATAACGCGAATCGAAAGTGAAGGTCAAGGCAACAAAGTCTAACCTTTCATTCTTAGTTATGATAATTTAGGGTTTTAAAATATATTTTCAAGGCAATAGTATTCCAAACCCTAAAGTGAATGAAGGTATAAGGACACATGCATGGTATGATCAATGGCACAAATATCAACCTATCTCTTGCAAATGCATGTTAGTGGCAAGAAAATGCCTCGTAGTACATTATGGCCATAAAAACTTGCATTAGGGGACTTTTGAGGTCTAAAATGGGCCTCCTAAGGAAATTATAAAATAATTTTGGAAATAATAAAATAATATTAGATTGCATCATCAAATTTTAGATGGAAAAAAAGAAAAAACTACTTTTTCAACTCCTATTTTTAACTTATCTCCCTATGGATTTACTCAAATTTCAAGTGGAAACACTCGCTGGATGTAAAATTTGGTTCCTCATCCAAGGAGTACCCATGTTGCATACTTTTGAAGGACCCTGCTACACGAAAAATAAGAAATACATGAAAAACATGATTGCAATCATGTTTCTTTCATGTATTTCTCATTTTTCATGTAATAGGGTCCATCAAAAGTATGCAACATGGGTACTTCTTGGATGAGGAGTTAAATTTTGCATCCAACAAGTACTCCCACTCGAAACTTGAGTAAAAACTTAGGGAGATAAATTGAAAATACAAGTTGAAAAAGTAGTTTTATTATTTTTTTATTTTTTTATCTTTTTACTTTTTCACCCAAAAAATAGTGAATCACCCCCCATGGTTGACATCATCACCTTGAGCCTTATTGGCTCTTGTTGATTTTGGTTGTACATTTTTCTTAGGAGGCCCATTTTAGACCTCAAAAGTTCTCTAATGACAAACCCTAATGTAGTCAAAATGAAATTTGAAGTGAAGTCTTGTTCATCAATGTGTGATACCTCCATCGATTGCAATGCAAATTGTAGCAGGATAAAATTTGAATTCACATGAGAATTTTGGTGCATCATTGAAACAATATACCCCAGAGACCCTAAGGTCAATATATGAGATAAAACATGTTGAATGAATGCAATGTACATCTTGTGAGTGGACACATTGATAGGGCTTGATAGGAGTGAGTCATGGGGAGATTGACTAATCTAAAATCTAATCATAACCCTAATGCCCTGAGGCGAGCAGAACGGGGGACCTAAAGTTTTATAAGTGCCCAAAAAATTTGGGTGTTGTTGTAGTAGCTATAACAAGTTACAAGAACCCACAGTATTGGATCCACATGATATCTCTTAGCCTACTCCCTTTAATGACAGATTACATGACATTTTAACTCGTTGAACCAAAGACCTCAATCAATATACATCTAAATAACCTACTAGTGAAACTGATCAACTAGTTCCATTTGGAGGTTCTTGTTCTCATCCCTCCCCTCTTTGTTCACCCTCTTCTTTAGAAGAATCCTCTAGCGAAGGAATCTCTTCTAAGTCATCAGAATCTAAAGGATCTCTAAGGATGGCAAAAAATCAAGGTAACCCTGGAAAAAATCAAGGAAACTAACAAGAAAATCCCAAAACGCCTTGGCTTGATTAGGATGTTTTTACTCTTCCCAATGTAAAATATCCTCTACCAAGGAATCTTCATAAGTTTATCCCTAAATTCAACCATGATTCCATGTAGTCAGCTAAAGATCACATCAAATCATTTATGATGTCTATAAGAAAAAAGAGTGTATGGGATGAGGACGTGGTTTTCATATTATTCCCTTACGCATTTGAAGGGAAGGACACTACTTAATACTTTTCTCAACCTCCCCAAAGTATTATTTCTTGGGAATAGTTTGAAACCATGTTTCTGGAGAAATTTGGAGATGATAAACCACCTTAGGTGTTTATTACGAAATTGTCAAACATGATAACGGAGTCTGAAGAGAAGGTAAAAGATTTCAATTTTAGATTTCTTTCACTAAAAGATAAAATCTTTGTTGAATGTATGCTTTCCAAAATGTAATTGTTTCCTATTATTTCAAAGCTTTACTGCACCATATTACCATGTGGGTTAAAAGAGTTAAGAAACCTACTCTACAGATAGCATTTGAGGAAGCATTAGTTGTAGAAAAGGATATTGTTTGTCTTAAGCCAATATTGATATACACACTAATACACCTTCTTCGTCTCATAAGAAATAAAAAACACCAAAACAATCATATGAAAAGAAGGATTCCTATCATTTTAATTTGGAAAGCCTCTAAAAGGCTCTCAATAAGTTGTCTACTTTAAAATGCATTGAGTATAAATTTCTTTGAACAAATCCAAATTTAGGAATCCCTGTAAGAATTCTTTCCAAAATAAACCTCCACCTCTAGCTGAGGTATTTTCTACTGAAGGTTTACTTGGAACCATATAAATAATCATTACTAAAACTGCCTCTGATGTAATTGATGAACAAGAGGTTGAAACTTATAGTGAAAATGAACATGATTAGCCACCACCTGCTATAGGTCATTTTTCAGACCCCTTGTTTGAAGAAGACATTGATCCAATTTTTGCTAATAAACACCAGTACAATATGGATAGTAAAGGATCTGCTAAAATGTAAGATTATCTTCTTGCTGATAAAACTAAAAGAACTAAAAAATCATGAAAAAATATGCATGAATATACTATCATAAATCTAGATTACGACCCCATTGAAGACATGAAAAAACAAAAATCAAATATTTCTTTGTTTGAATTGCTAAAAATTCCTCTAATTCAACAGAAGATTCAGCATCACTTTCTTGAAAATTATGCCAAAAATAAAGTTGTTTTAGACAAAGATGTAGCTAGATTTGAAAGACCTCCATCTGATCAAATTTAGATTTTGAAACGTCCATTAGAAAATATTCCTACACAAAAAAGAAAAACACCTCCATTCTTGCTTACGTATGAGATATTTAATTGTAATGTGCATAATTTTATGATAGATTCAGAGGCTTCCTCGAACATCATGCCTCTTTTAGTATGTAATAAATTAAATCTGAAAATGTAGCCTTCAGAAACTAAAAATTTTCAACTTGATAGGACAAACATGAAGGTCATATGAGAGCTTGCTAATGTACTTATTATATTTTCATTAGATCAGATGGTCCGACAGACCATTGACATAATCATTGCAAATATCCCTAATGATATGGTATTTTTTTAAGTTGAGACTGACTCCAACTTTTGAAGGGATACATGTCTACAGATATGTTACATTTATGGTTACATTCGAAAGGAGAGCCTAACAAGATTACATTAAATAGAGAAAAATATATGCAACATGTTGTAACTAAAATTGATGGTCCTCACGAATAAGGAATGTTCATTGATTCCTTTGGTATTGACACATTATTTGGCAATTTTTTTGTAGATCTTTCCCTATTTATAAATAGTGAACAACAATCTAAATTGGTGACTATCAATAAGTAAGTAACAACAGATAAAAAATTGGTTGAAGTTAATTATGATCTTAAGTTTGAATTATGGTAATTGTATTTGGATGGGTCTAAATATGAAGAAGGTGCATGTGCAGGTTTGTTGAAGAAGTAACTAAGTTCGGTCTTCATTTATTATACTTGGGTCATGACTTGATAATGAAATTGTAAAAAAAAAAATGTAATTATTGATGTACTTGTCAAAAGAAAAGAAAAATAAAATTATTATTATTCAAATGGGTTCCTTGCCCATCTTGTTGTGGTCCTAGTTCAGAGTACCCATTGAGTGCTTTATGGGTCTTGTTGATAATTCAAAGAGTCAAGATCATGATGTACTAGCCCTTGGAGGGCTCATATAACAAGATATAAAAATTGTTAATGTATTTTGTGGAGTCTAGAAGCCTCCAAATGATGGGTCTGCCATCCAATACTTAGTTGGCCTAAACATGTTAATTCACTCACATGTGAAGGATATATAAAGACACACTCACAACAATTGAATACAAACCAAAAAGTTATTCATCTTCTCTTATATAACAAGAAAGAGAGAGGCAATATGATCCATTGCAAGGACTAGAAGGAGAACGAATTTTCTACAGAAAACCTAATAGCTAGTGACTAATTTGAAGGAAAAACCAAAGATGTTAATCGGTTTTCCACCAATCTTTGATGTGTACATGACTTTGACCCAAATTTGATCTTGATGTTGAGTTTTTAGAACAAGAACCTCATTACTCTTCAACATCATTACTTTTTCAAGACCAAAGGTGTCGTGTCTTTCAACAAAGGCTTCAATTATCACCTCATGCACATCTTATGCCAGCTAGAATTAGATCACAAGAAAATATTAAAAATAAAGATCATGTCTTACAAATCTGTTGTTTTTGTCTCTAATCTTTCCAGGTTAAATACTTCATTATTCACACTAAACCTCATGAGCCTGTTGTTTTTGTCTCTAATCTTTCTAGGTTAAATAATTCGTTATTCACACTAAACCTCATGAGCCCTAAGCTACCTATGAATCTGTGTGGAGATAGTGAAGAATCGAAAGGTA
The DNA here is from genome assembly GCA_031772625.1 of Pinus tabuliformis. Classification (NCBI taxonomy): domain Eukaryota; kingdom Viridiplantae; phylum Streptophyta; class Pinopsida; order Pinales; family Pinaceae; genus Pinus; species Pinus tabuliformis. Next base: position 726,724,080 of record CM062814.1, read on the forward strand.
CAAACAACACCATAAGCCACTCTCTTTTCATATCAATCTGGACTGTGCTTCATAAATGTCATTTTTGAATTTAAAGAACCCATGAAAGATATCCCTCATGCCAAGAAAGTCATCAGATCTATGCCTTCTTGCCTAGGTACCAACTTTTCTCTTGCGTTATGGTTTTCGCTCTCTTCCTCTTATTCTAACATTGAGAATTGACATTCACTCTCAGTATCTTTGTAAGCTAGTTAAATAAGTCTATAATCTAAATTAAAAAATCTTTGAACTTGTTGTATTGATTTAAGCTCAAAGAAAAATCAACTTGAAGTTCATTCTAAGATTGGTATGCGTAAGGGAAATCTTCATGGCAAATTTGTGGTTAATAAAATTATGTAACTTATTAGAACCATGATGTTCATATAATTTAAACTATAGGTGAAAGCTCTATTGCAAAAATTGTTGGAGAATCTAATTCCAACTACTTGTTAGCTTCCAAAACCGTCCCTCCAAGCAGGGTTAGAATTTCAAAAGAAACCTATCCTTCAAATTTGACGGTTTCCATAGTTCCCAACCATTTTCATAGTTTCAAGCCAGGATATTGAATGTTTTGTAATTTTTTATATGATATTTGATGCAAAAATCACCCCATGATGGGTAATTTGCCTGTCAAATTCCACCTGTTCCTTTAAGTGTCCTAGTTCAATTTCAGTTAGTCAAGTTTAGTCGAGTTTCACTCCAGTTATTTATTATTGATGTTTCCAATGCAATCTTATTTAACTGATTTGTAATACTAAAAAGAAAAATTCCTCTGCCCAAGTTTTTTCTCTTCAATTTTTGTCAATTGTGGCTGAGCACAGTAAGATTGAGTTACTATATATACTATTTATATATAATTATCATTACTAAATTAGTTTTCCAACTTTCCTTAAAATTTTCATCCACTGTATTTATAATTTTAAATATATTTTTAATATTTTATTATATACTTTTTATTTTATATCTTAATTATATAATAAAACTTAATGATATTTTTCATATATCTAAAAGTGTAAATATAGTTATTTATAACAGTGATTAATAAACAAAGTTCTATTATTACAAATCCACATGAACCAGGTGAGAAAAGACACATGTAAAGAGAAAAAATATTCTTACAAGTTAAATGTCTCAAATTGTTGTTCCACCAAGATCGTAACCATTGGGGATAAAAGATACCAATAACTCTCAACTAAACCAAATCCACATGAACCAGGTGAGAAAAGACACATGTAAAGAGAAAAAATATTCTTACAAGTTAAATGTCTCAAATTGTTGTTCCACCAAGATCGTAACCATTGGGGATAAAAGATACCAATAACTCTCAACTAAACCATAGACTCTCTTAAATAATATTATTTTATAATTGGCCATGCCAAATCATAAATCTAATGTTATGACATATGCTTCTTAATATATGGTCTCCAACCCCAAAAGGACGTCTTCTTTCTTCACCTATATTATATAAAATACTCTCATCATTAAAAATAAAACATAAAAATAAAACAAAAAATCTACTGATCATTTTTAATTCTTATTATTCTTATTATTATTATTATTATTTTTATTTGAAATATTAATTATTTATATATATATATATATTTTATATATATATATATATATATATATATATTATATATATATATTATATATATGATATATATATAGAATATAATTTCCTATATAATTTTCTTTTGGAAACCTTTTCGATGGGAGGATATGTAATGTTTAATGGTAGCAAATTATTGCAGAGTTTATAGATAAGTAATCTTGATATTATGGTTACAAAATTTGATCATATATTTTATGGATGTAACATTATTATTATTTGTTAAGATAGTCTTCGGCAAAATCACATAACCAATCTTTTGTCGACGCGTTTCGAACCAACCAGTGTGGTTCATCGTCAGGACAAGTTGAAGAACCAATATTAATATTATTATTAATATTAATATTATTTACTATTATTATGTTATTATTATTATTAAATATTTTGAAGTATTATATATATATATATATATATATATATATATATATATATATATATATATATATATATATATATATATATCTCGAATATAATTTCCAATTATTGCAAGGGTTTATAGGTAAGTAATTTGATGTTATGGTTACAAAATTTGGCCATGTATAGATGCTTTAAAAATAAAATTTGAAGCTGTGTTAAAACTCTAAATTGTGTATATAGAGGGATTTACTCTAAGGTTTGAAGTCTTAAAATTTTAGACCTTACAATGATTTATTCTTAAAATTTTTATTCTTAAAATTTGAGAATTTGAGTATTTGGATGAAAATAATGTCAGTTTTCATATTTGATGAGGAATTTTAAACACTATTTGTTTTCAGAGTATGAGTACTTTTAAAGAAAAGTCTTGGTTAAAAAAACATTTTCTTTAATGTCGATATATCATCGCTCTGCAATATATTTAGTATATTTGGAAGGAGCTGATCATTTGTTATCCACCTTTCAAAAACGACATATACAACAGGGAATATGAAGTGATGGATATGAATTACTGGTGTGAGCTTGGCATTTGATTGGAACAATCTTGTAGTAGCTTACACGAGAGGTTAAAGAGATGCCCTCAAGAAATGAACCTTTTCATGCCTGCATATACTAACCCCCTTGCATTCTTGAGTTAGAGTATAAGTAAATTTGTTTAGTTTGGGGAGATGGTTATTGGCAAAATCAATTCATAGTACCTGATGGTGATGGTGACTCCAACAAAGTTAATGTTTTAAGAACAACACTTGTATTTAGATTTGAAAGAGGATATATATAATGTTTTAAGAACAATGCTTGTATTTAGATTTCAAAGAAGTTATATATATATAGAATGATTAACTAATATAAAAGAAAATTGTGATCCTATGTGGTTTCAAATTTATAAATTAAATAAAATAATAATCATAATTTTTCTAGCGAATTAAATTTATAGTTTTCAATATTTCGTATTTTTATATACATTACAATCTTGATGCTTATGATTTGGATTTTGTTGTTATCTTCAACATACTTGTTTGCCTATGATATAAAATGAAGAAATTATTTGCATATTTTACTAGACAAATTGTCTAAAACAACTCTAATTTTTATCATTTTATTTATTATCAAGGTTGACTCTCTTTGTCTTTCATCATTTTTTCACATGTTACCTGTGTTCCATCTTTTCTTCAATATGTTACATGTGTTCCATCATATTGTCTTTGTTTTATATTTTCACTTTATATAATTCTTTTGCACTATTCTATACACCATTTTTGTTAACTATCTTCTTTGCACTTTTACATTTTTATCATCTTTTCCCTCCCTCCTTATTGACATCATATGTTGTGTCCTTAACTATAGTATGTCGATTACTCTTTCATAACAAAATTATGTTTTACACTAGTTTGTGTCCATCTCATTCCATATTTTCAAGCTTAGGCTAATTCTTTGGTTTTCCTTTTATTTAAATAAAATGTTCCCAAGCTTAGGCTAATTCTTTCGTCTATTGTTTTTTGTTATTTAAAGGTTCAATTTGTTCAAATACACACTATCCAGGTTGTTATTTAACCATTACATGTTTTACAGTAATATTACTAGAGTTGACATCATATACTGTGTCCTTAACTATAGTATGTTGAATACTCTTTTGTAACAAAATTATGTATTATACTAGTTCATTTTGTCCATCTCATTCCATATTTTCAAGCTTAGGCTAATTCTTTTGCTGTTTTTTCTATTTAAATAAAAAGTTCTCAAGCTTAGGCTAATTCTTTTGGTTGTTGTTTTTTGTTATTTAAAAATTCAACTTGTTCAATTACACACTATCAAGGTTGTTATTTAACCATTACATGTTTTTGAATAATATTTCTAAAATACAAAAAGATTATAAAAGATTAATATTATAAAAGATTAATTAAATTGATCTTTTGAATATAATATATTTAATATTACAATGAAATTTTTTAATTTAGTCGCATCTTAAACCTTAATATTCTGAATGTAAAGCATTTATTTTACTAAAGTTGTAATCATTGTAGCTTCGTGGTTATCTATGCTAAAACACTATCAACAATCACAACCATGTCAGTTAGTTGCATTTAAGAGGGATATATTAACTATGTTTTTTCATATACTTAACAAATCAGTATAAGCACTCTAAATTTGACGTTATGGAATAATTATTATTAATGTATATACTTTAAATTTGATGTTATGAAATAATTATTATTAATGTTATTCTAGTTAATCAATTGATCAATTTTAATGCTATCTGTCAATTATTTATGAAACCTTTAAATATTTATATGAAAAATCTATTTCTAATTATTTTATATGTAAATATGAGAATTTAGGAGAATTTGTTTCCTAAGTGTTTTCTTACTTATTAAATGGTTGTTATGTTCAAATTTCTTCCATTATATTAAAATGGTTACTTGTGTCATGTTAATGAAATTTTGTCATAGTAATAGTGAGAATTAATTGTAAATTTTCATTATAGTTGTGGTAATTTAGTGATAAATATTAGGGTATAGCCATGGGAAACTCAATAGTGGTTTTCTCAAAATTGAATTTATAAAAACTATTGCTTCAAGTAATTTTAGGTAGAGTTTTTATAATCTTGTTAAGAGTGAAATAAAGTATATTGAAAGTGAAAGGTAAGCTAGTTGTATTATCCCAAAGGGATCTCATGCCTGAAATCTCATGCCTAGCTGACTCAGGCCATAGAAACCTAACTCTGATGGACCTAAGGTGAGTTGAACTCTCGCGTCATGACAGAGGACCAAAGACTTGGTCGGTAGCTTCAACCATTGGACTACCCATCAAGACTTCTATATGAAACATTTACTATAGCTAAGATAAGACTAAATTAACAATTGAACTTCCGTAATATTTGTGGGATTTTTTGGTTAAATACTTATTAGTTTACTAGTCATGGTAATGGGTATATAAAGAATTAAATCTAAATTAATTATAGTAAACTTCAAAATGGGAATTTTGTTTATATTATCAAATTAGAAAATATATAATTAACAAAAACTAAATGTTTTCTTTAAATCTACGTTGATGTGATATTATTAATACAAGATAGATATAAATAAGTGTTGAAAATATGGTTTAGATATTTTTTTTAAGGATATTTTTTTTAACCAGAATGAGTAGTGCTTTTATATATATAGATCATGCCCATTCGCGTGAAAAATCGGCATTTTACATCATATTTTCAAGCCTGTTAAGGACATATGAGACTTCAATTTTTCCCCATCCCTTCCCTGAAAGCTTTCCCCTTGATTCATACAAAAATTTCTCATTTCTGGTAGCCTATGGCTATACATTCGACAGAACTGAAATAGTAAATATATACATTTATAGTTTTCCATACAAAAACATTTTTCAAAAACTAAGTGAGAAAACATTTTACTCCTCCATTGGTGCTAGATTGTTAAGGTTCATTACAGTGGATTCTTCTTCATTCCTCTAGCTCTTCTCCTTCATATTGAGCTTTAAATTCTCAGTTTGTTGACATAACGCATCCACCTCATCCTCGAGCTGTTAGATTTGTTCCTTCTTTAGAGTTGCAGCTCCTACATGGCGAGAGCCTCCTTTTGCTATTGATAGGTACATCGTTGTAGAATAGCTAGACCTTCCCAAATTTCCAAATGTTCTTGCACACCGTCCTTACATGCATTCCTATTGTTACCACCTTCTCGAGCTTTGCCCTCCCTCGACCCCCCTGTCCTAGGCCTGTGCTGGCTACAAGAACCAAACAGAGAGATTTCCTCTGCTGCATTGTTGTCCACGCTCATGATTTTTCCCAATATGCCATAGACCCCCAACTCCAGAATGATTCCAACACTTAACCCATATTCCGTAATGTTCTGCTCCTGATCTGAATTTAAATAGGAACGCAACAAATTATAAATATAACCATAAATACATAAATGTAGCAGAAATAACACTATCTATCATTAATATCAAATAATCAAATATTCTTACAAATAGAATGGAAATGAGACTAGCTCAGGCGATGGTAGCTTATCTCTGAGAAGAGATGTGGCGGCTACATGCCTCTGAACTAAGTTACAATGAGGCTTAAGGGCCTTTTTATTATTGAACAATAAGAGAAAGCCCTAAACGACCAAAACCCTAACCCGAGGAGATGTAACACTAAGAGTTTATGAGCCTCATTGGGGTTAGTTGGGCAGCCAACTTCTCAGGGTCGTAGCTTGGTCATATTATCTTCGTTTGATGTGCATGATAGCTCGTTAGAAAAATATCTCCGAGGACTACAACTGAAAATGTGATCTCAATGAGATCACTCAAAGCGATCTCATTGAGATCGTGTTTTCAGTTGTAGTCCTAGGAGAGATATTTCTAACGAGGTATCATGCACGTCAAATGAAGATAATATGACGAAGCTACGACCCCGGGAATTTGGCTTCACAAGTAACCCCAACAGGGCCCATAAACTCTAGGTGTTGCATCTCCTCGGGTTAGGATTTTGGTTATTTAGGGTTTTCTCTTATTGTTCAATAATAAAAAGGCCCTTGAGCCTCATTGTAACTCAGTTCAGAGGCATGTAGTTACCACATCTCTTCTCAGAGATAATCTACCATCGCCCAAGCTAGTCTCATTTCCATTCTGTTTGTAAGCATATTTCATTATTTGATATTAATAAGAGACAGTGTTATTTTTGTTGCATCTCTGTACTTATGGTTATATCTATAATTTTTTGTGTTCCTGTTTAAATTTAGACCAGTAGTATCACAGGGGTCTTCTCTTTCTCTATTTTTCTTTGCATGTCCCCAACGAGGTTGGGATATAAGGAGTTAGGGCTTGAGCTGGTCGAACCTTTACAAGACCAGCCTCAGAAATCCCGATAGCCTCCCATGGGGGAAGAAAAGAAAGACGAGGGAGTAAGAGATCCTATCAACATATTGCTTGAGGAGGCCCTCAAGAAACAAAGGAATGTGATGATGGATAAATTTCCCCAGATCCTTCAACGGTTGCCCATCAGTGACACATCCACATCCAACAGTCACTGTGGAGGCTCCACACCTTTTAAGGTACAAGTAAACTTTGACATTCCCATATTTGAAGGCCAAATAGATGTTGACGCAGTATATAAATGGTTGAATCTACTAGAAGGATATTTTTTTGTTCATGATCTTTCTAGTCGAGAAAAGATTACTTTTGCTCTTCTCAAAGTTGCCCCCCATGTCAAGGACTAGTGGGAAACCTACTGTGAGTAGAAGAATGAAAGTAATACCTCACTGCTTTCAGTCACTCCCACTTGGAATTCATTCGAGGATGCCATCAAGGAGAAGTACTACCCTGTCGAGAGCTATGAGGAAAAATACATAAAGTGGAACACGCTGCGGTAGGGAAGTGACCAAGATGTGTCAGAGTTTACCAATGTTTTTCATACCCTTCACACGAAGTTGGGTATCAAGGATTCTAAGAAACATTTGGTACTCAAGTACCACAGCTGCTTGGATAGATACATCCAGGACAAGATGGAGTTCCTAGACATGTCCTCACTCGGCACGGTGTACCGATACACCATCAAGATCGAGCAGAAGTTTAAACAGAAGAAGTGAGACTTTAGATCTATGAATCTTAAGTAAGCTAAAGATGCCCCCAGACTGCAGAGAAAAGGAAAAAACCAAGGTGGGACAGCCCAAGACAACCTGCCGAGGCCACAATCAAAGGACAACACTATGAAGTCGAAGAAGGACATGGGAAAGTGTTGTGCATTCCATAAGAGCTCCACCCACAACACAAGTGAGTGTTGGGCCAAGAAATCAATGGTGAATGAACTGAAGGCTTCAAAATCAAATGCATGTTCTGACTCTGAGTCAAAACTCAACAAGGGGAATAACAATGGGAAGTAGATTATTGATGCAGAGCCCAATGCCACCGTCGCCAACACAAAGATTCAGAAGGAGGAACCCGAAGATCTAGAGGAGGAGGGGCGTCTCTTCCACTCCTAGTTGTGCATAAAAGGTTCCACACTATAGTTCATTGTCAACAACAGGAGCCAAAAGAACCTCATTGTAGCAGAGGTGGTCAAGCAGCTAGGCTTACTGACCACAGTGCATCAACAATCGTACACCATTGGGTGGCTTCACCAAGGATGGGATCTGCACGTGAGCCAACAATGTCGCCTTCCATATAGCATCAAGCCCTTCACAAATGAGGTATTATGTGACGTTGCTCCCCTTGATGTTTGTGATGTATTATTAGGCCAACCATACTTGTGGAAGTGAAATGCTGTGTATGAGTCAAGCCCTTGTGTTGTTATTGTTACATTGGGAAATAAGTTGTACAGGATACCGTAGGTAGCACCACCTGCCACCACCTCTCTAGTTACTACAAAACAATGCAGTAAGATCATTTCAAAAACCAACAAATTTGTTTTCCTGATGATACACCCTCAAGGAAAGAAGAAGACGGTGGCCACGACCTCCAGACAGGGCTTCTTCTCACGACAACAACGGATGGAAAAGGTCATGGAGGAGTACGAGAACATCTTCACCTCCCCCACAGGAGTGCCTCTACACTGTCAGGTCAAGCACTCCATCGATCTGACCCCAAGTGCATTGTTACCCAATGGACCAATATATCGGCGCTCTGTTCTGGAGAACGATGAAATCAAGAGAAAATATTAGGAGCTACTATAGAAAGGTCACATTCAGTCGAGTTCATCACCCTGTAAGAGCCTGATCATGTTGGTGCAAAAGAAGGATGGGATTTGGAGACTTTGTATTGACTATCGGGTGTTGAAAAAGATCATTGTACGAAATAGGTACTCGATCCCACGGATTGATGACCTTCTGGGCCAACTCAAGGGGGGAAAATATTTCAGCAAGATCAACTTGAAGTCTGGATATCACCAGATACCAATCGAACCATCCGATGTGTGCAAGGTTGCCTTCAAAGTCAAGGAGGGCCTTTTTTAATGGTTGGTTATTCCTTTCAGGTTTACGAATGCTCCTGCAACCTTCATGAGGCTTATGGATGACATCTTGTAGCCATTCACCAACCCATTTGCAGTGGTATACTTGTATGACATCCTGATCTTCAGCCAAAGTTGGGAAGAGCACCTTTACCACATCTGACAGGTTCTCCAAACACTGCAGCAATACAAGTTGTGTGCCAATTTGGAGAAATTCACTTTTGGCATGACCCAGATTCAGCATCTTGGATAGATTATTGATGAACGGGTGCATGTAGATCCAGCCAAGATCCAAGTCATTCGGGATTGTCCAGCCGCAACCACTCTAATGGAGCTCTGCAACTTTCTGGGTCTTGCCAATTTCTACCACGGGTTTGTGTTGGGGTTCTCTCATATCATTTGGCCCTTGAGTCAAGTCACCAAAGGAGGAGCGAAAGAAAAAATCTTCTGGTCTAAATCTGAATAGAAGGCATCCGCAGAGTCAAATAATTGCCTCTACTTTGCACCAGTGCTCACATTACCGGACTTACAACAACCATTTGAGATTGAGACTGATGCCTCTGACTATGTTATTAGGGTAGTCCTTACTCAAAAATGGCATCCAATGGCATATCACAGTGAGACACTTTCAGACATAGCCTGGAAGTATCCCACTTATGAAAAAGAGATGTATTCCCTTGTGTAGGCCTACGAACAATGGAAGCATTACATTTTGGGGAAGGAAACAGTCATCCACACAGACCATCGACCCCTGCAATTCATACACATGAAAGGGAAGTTGTAAAATGATTGCCATCAAAAGTGGTCCACATACCTGCAACAATTCCATTTGAATATCAATTACAAGAAGGGCAGCACAAATAATGTTACAGACTACCTCAGTCGACCCTCGATCATGGTGTTAACCACCGTGCTCAACTCTTGTGGGCACGAGACTTCTGATTGGCCACTTCTCTACAAAAACGACCCAAAATTCGGCCACACATACCATACGCTCTTGGAGGGTCAGCGAATTCTAGATTTTCACCTACAATATGCTCTGTTATGCCACATGGGACACCTTTGTGTTCCTTCAAGTGAGCGTGCAAAGATGACTTGGGAAGCACACTACAGTTGGGCCGCTAGGCATTTCATGGTCGAGAAAATGGTGGCAGCACAACAGAAGTATTTCTATTGGCTAAATCTTCGACAGGATGTCGGGAAGTACATCAGATCCTCGACTACCTGCACCATTGCCAAACCGACCATCAAGAAGAAAGGTCTCTATACTTCGCTGCCTACCCCTAGGTGACCTTAGGAATCCATCTCCATGGATTACATTTTAGGCCTTCCTTCTACTAAGCATGGAAACGAATGTGCTTTTATGGTCGTCGACAGATTCTCGAATATGGCCACTATGACGGCCTGTAAGAAGAGTATCACAACAGATGATCTGGAATTTATCTAGGACAAAGAATTAAAGGTATTACATACTCATGTGCATGGATATGCCTATGTTACTTTATGCAACGGATCAATAAGATTTCGAAATACATAGACATTGAATCGGTTAGAGAAAACACAACAGGAAAACATGTAGATAAAACAAGTTTAATAAGGAGTTCACCCAATGCTCCTGGGCTACGTCTCCTGGTCCAGCCCTCAGTGGTGGCCTCTCTATTATGTTTTCAAAGCAGAGTTTTTACAACAGTGAGCTCAATTTGAGTCTCACTCAACAGATATAAATCAGTAGGACTGGACTTGGATCCCCAAAGTCTCTGGAGTACATAGAATCTCCTTACTGAAGCTTGACCTTAATTGGTCACAGTAGTATGAGCCCAATCTGAGACTCATACATGACAGGCATGTACATAGGAGTTCGCTTGAACCTCTCAAACCTTCTCTAGAGTACACAAATTCTCTGACTCTCTCTGGCTCTGTCTGGCTTGATGTTGCCTTCAAGTCAGCTCAGCTTCCTCTCTCTGTTCTCTGCTCTTAGCTTTCTTAACTTCGCTTTTCTCACTGCCTCACTGCTTTCTAGATGCTTACTTTGTCTCTGTCAATTCGTGGCTTTAAAGCCAATCTGTTTTTTGACTGTTCGTTTCTGCTTCCTGGTGCTCTGGTTCTCCTGCCTCTGTCCGTTTGAATTCCTCTGTTCTACGTCATCATCACTGTGTAATGCCTTACAGGGAGGTGGCCACTTGTTTCATAATGAACTAAGTTTCAGTTCTCTTGGAAATGTTTGAACTGTCGTTATTTCCGTTTAACTTCCCAGATTTCCCGCGAACACGATTCTTCTGCCAACTCATCGTTCATGCCGGACTTCAAAATTTATAAAACTCGGCCTATTTACCCTGTTGAATCCGGTCATCCATCAGATCGTATGTCCACCGTCAATCTGGAGCCTCCAGATCCTATGGTCTCCGTCCATATCGAGCGGGTAAGTTGCATGACGTTTACCCATCCGATGTGAGCGGTTTTCTCTCTCTTCCGCCGGACGCGTGGCACCCAGTGTGTGGCATCGGGCAGGACTCGGTTGAAACCACTTACCACTCGAAGCCCTTCCGATATCCTGCCAGTTTTCATGTGGGACCCACCTCTAATAAAATTGGCGAATTCCGTATGGTTTTTGACTTTCAAGTTCCAGTCGCTCGGGGCTTTTCCTTCATTGAGGGTTTTTCCTGGCAATATGCGATTAGTGACTTGTCACTAATTGCATATCAAAAACCTCCCCTTTTTCTCCAAAATACCTCCCATTTCGTTGTTTCGTGGTAGCGCGCGTTACCATGGGCCAACGGTCTGCGTGCTTGACCGAGGGTCCTCGTTGCTCCATGCTGCTCACAATTTATAACTGTTCCGAGGTTGTTTCTAATAAGCTCGACCTTTGTAAGTCTCTGAAACTTTGGCATGAATTTTACGGAGTTATGAAAACTTAGAGAGTTCTTTAAGATCCAATTTGGATCACAGCATTCCCACTGAAAAATCTTTTGGACCACCAAAAGTTGGTTTTTAAGCATCCATCAAGTGAGGGTACAGATTCCTTGCTTGCCCAATTTCTATCCATTTCGTACTACTTGGTTTTGAACCTTTGAGTCCAATCCTCATGTACTCAACATCCCCCCTACGCATAGTTCTCACCTTCCTGTCCAAAATTGTATCTTCCTGCAACTCATTGAGATATTCAGGTAACAAATCATCAATAGAAGGCAATTGACTCTGCTCTTTGGGATCTTCAATTAATGAAGGTTCAAATAGTCTCAAGATGTCTACATTAACAACTAAGTAGATGTGCATGTAAGCTGGTAAATCAAGGTGAAAAGCATTCTCATCAATTTTCTCAAGTATTTTGAAAGGTCCATACCTTATTGGCTTCAGTTTGTTACCTTCACCTTGTGTTTTGTCTTTGTTGATATACAGCCAGACTTGATCACCAACTTGGAAACTATGCTCAATCCGATGCTTATCATGCCTTGCCTTGTATTTGGCTTGGCTCTTTTCCAGGTGTTCCTGTACTGCCTGGTGAATCTCTTGGATTTGTTCGATGAACTTTTTTGCCTTGTCCACATCACTGTGTTCATCAACCGCTATGTCTTTACCAAAGACAAAATCCAAGGGAGACCTTGGTGTGAAACCAAAACAGGTCTCAAAAGGAGATCTTTGTGTAGAAGAATGTTTAGCTCGGTTGTAAGCATGTTGCACATAATATAAATGTTCATCCTAAAGCTTGGGATACTCGTTGTAATAACCTCTGAGAAATTGGATCACTGTCCTGTTGACCACTTTTGTTTGGCCATCTGTTTGTGGATGAAAAGCTGTGCTTTTCTTCAGTCTGGTGTCCATCAATTCCCACAAATTTGACCAAAATTTCCCAACAAATCGAGTATCTTGATCAAATATAATGGAAGTGGGTAATCCAAAATGAACCCATACATGCTGAAAGAACAACTTTGCATTTTGTTCAGCTGTAATCTATTTGTTACAAGTTATTAAAATACACATTTTTCTTAACCTATCCACAACAACATATAAATAGTCATGACCTATTCTAGATTTAAGTAGTCCCCCAACAAAGTCCATAGAAACACTTTCCCAGGGATGAGAAGGAACTAGTAGTGGAGTGTACAAGCCTAGTTTTCTATTGTTGGGCTTGCTTTTAGCACACATGGTACACCCTCTTACATATCTAGAAACTGTCTCATTCATTTTTGGCCAATAACAAAATCTTTACAATTGTGCAACTGTTTTACTTACACCAAAGTGACCTAATATTAGAGAAGTGTGTGCTTCTCGAATTATCTTTACTCTTTCTGTTTGAGGAATGCATAACTTTCCCAAATGATACAAGATTCAGTTGTTAACATGATAATCACGTTCTTCTACTTGTTTGCCATGACTTAAAGTTGCACATACATCTTTAAAATATATATCTTGAGCATACTGTTCAATGTAGCTTTCATGCAATACTGAATTCTGCTTAAGTATAGTAGATGCATTTATGATTGGTCTGGACAACATATCTGCAACTTTATTGTGTATGCCCTTTTTATATCTGATGACTAGATGAAACTGTTGTAGAAAACCCATCCACCTATAGTGTCTTGATTGTTGCAACTTAGTTTGTGAGTGAAAATATTGAAGTGGTTGATGATCAGTATGTATAACCATCTCTTTGCCCATTAGGTAATGTTTCCACTTTTTCACACTCTGTACTAATGCATACAATTCTTTATCATATGTGGGATAATTAACTATTGTATAATTAAATGTCTCGGAATGATAACATATGGGTTTATCATGCTGCATCAACACTGCTCCCATGGCATAGTCACTAGAATCCGTTTCAATCTCAAATGGTCTTTGAGGATCGGGCAGTGCTAGTACTGGTGTTGTACTAATCTTTTCTTTTAAGGTGTCGAAGGCTTTCTACTGTTTGCCTCCCCACTGAAACACATTGTTCAATCCGGTTAAAGCATGTAAGGGAGCTGCAATCAAGGAAAAGTTAGAAATAAACTTTCTCCAATACTGTGCTGCTCCTAAGAAGCTTCTAACTTCTATAGCAAATTTGGGTTTAGGCCAGTTCACAATGACTTCAACCTTAGAGGGATCTATCTTCAATTCACCACCCCCTACAATATGACCCAAATAATTCAAAGATGTTTTGCCAAATTCACATTTTGAGAGCTTAACATAAATATTCTCTTTCTTCAAAACATCTAGAGTCTGCTTGACATGCTTTAAATGTTCTTCCCATGTTTTATTGAATATAAGAATGTCATCCAAATGTACAATGACAAAATCATCAATAAAAGGTCTGAGTACATCATTCATTATTCTCATGAAAGTAGCAGGAGCATTAGTTAAGCCGAAAGGCATAACCAACCACTCAGACAATCCCTGCTTTGTTTTGAAAGCAGTCTTCCATGCATCTTGCTCTGCAACTCTGACCTGATGATAGCCACTATGCAAGTCCAACTTGGAAAAATAAACAGCTTCTTTCAACTGATCCAATAGATCATCTATGTGAGGAAGGGGATAATGATTTTTGATCATTATCTTATTCAGTGCTTCGTAATCAATGCACATTCTCCATGAGCCATCTTTCTTTCTCACCAAGACAATTGGAGACCCACAAGGCGATGTTCTAGGTCTTATGAACCCTTTCTCGAGTAGCTCCTATACCTGCTTCTTGATTTCTACATTCTCTAAAGCAGACAAGCTGTACATTTCGATGTTAGGCAATGGAGCATCTTGCTGTAAATTAATATCATGTACTATTTCCTTTTTGGGTGGCAGACCTTTAGGTTCTTGAAATAGTGTATCATATTCTGAGACAACTTTTTCTAAATCAACTTTCTGTTTAGCATTACAGCCCTCAAATACATTGGTTTTATCAAGTTTATTTTCCTTTACAACCATCAGTAAAAATTGTTTGCATGAATTTACAATTATTTTCATCTACCCTGAGTTTATGAGAGTATAATTATTCTTGAGTTTATGAGCTCTTACAATATATTTGATTCCATCCTTAACGAGTTGATACTTTTTTTCAGCTCTATAGAAAATAGCTTTTCTATCATACAAGTAAAGACTTCCTAAAAAAATTCCACATATATCCAAGGGAAAAATATCTAACTCAACCTCATCTACAAATGTTGACCTAAAAGAAAACCTAAGTTTACATTGTCTAGTCACTTATAGCTGTGCTTTATCACATAACCAACCTAATGGATATGGATTTTTGTAAGGTGTGGTTAGTAATCCCAACTTCTTTACAATTTCTTCAGAAATTAAATTTATTTGTGAGCCACTATCAAACAAAGTATCAATCTTTTGATGCTTGGAAAAAACTTGAATATGAAAAAGTTCATGTCTTTTCTTCTCACTTTCTTCATTGTCAGTAGATTGTGCAAAATTACTAGTAGATGATTCATAATTTTTACCTTTTATACCTATGGCTACAATTGTTGTTTTATCTCCTGAGTTTGACCCCAAATCCTTTTGAATAGCTGCAGCAGTCTTCTTCTTCTTGCCATCGTACTTCTTGGGTTTTAGCTCTGGATGCAGAATCCAACAGTGTTCATCATCATGCCCATCCTTCTTACAGTGAAAGCATGAAGATTGGGTCTTTTGTACAGTATTTGTCTTCCTCTCTTTCCATTTCTATTTTCTTTTCTCCTTATTCTTGCTTGCAGTGGGTTTTGATGATCCCCCAATTTCTGGGTTCACATTCTTACCTCTAGCCTCTAGATGTGTAGCTTGAACAGATACTTCATCTATGCTAGTGGGATTAAACATGAGAATTGTGTGCCTTAAGTAGCTGTGTAGACCACCTATATACTTCAGCAGACTTTCAATTGAGTCTAAAGAAATTCCTAGAATCAAAGCTCTTTTCCTAAATTATTGAGTGTAACTTTGTACACTTTGCCCTTTTAGTTGTCGAAGAGTTTGCCAGCTCATCATGGCTTACTGCATATAGGCTAGTGGATAGAACTGTTTTTTAATTGCAGAAACAAATTCACTCCAGACAGAAAGAATTTTACCATGCTTCTTCATGTCAGCTTGTGTCCTGCCTTCCCACCATACCAAGGCAGTGCCTCCAAGGCATAGGCTAGCCAACTAAATCTTCCTCTTGTCTGAATCGATGCTCTGCACTCTGCAATAAATATCATCTATCTAATCCAATTATCCAACTTCTCTACATTCAACTCTCCATCATATACTGGTAAATCAAATTTAGCATCTAATTTAATCAAAGATGTCTTCTTTTTGTTTTCAAGGCTACTATGAGGTCTGGGAAGTTTTTCTTCTTTCCCTTTGCCTTTAGAGTGGTCATGGAGGAGAGATTCTTCTACTCCTTTATCTCGATTGGAGTTAGATGAATCTTCCTCTCTACCTTTCTTAAATTCTCTATACATTTCCTCTACCATGGCTCTCATGGTCATGAAACTATCCATGAACTGAGGGTTTGATTCCAAGGGACTTTCTTCTGACATTTTCCTCTTAGGATAGACTCTTCCAATTTCAGGGTTAGTTTCAACCAACTCTCCTTCTCCTAGTTTAAGCTTTGATCTATTTAGCATTCAACAACAAAATCCAGCACAAGCTTGTCTAACCTTAGTAACCTAGAGCTCTGATACCACTTGATCTGGAATTTATCCAGGACAAAGAATTAAAGGTATTACAGACTCATGTGCATGGATATGCCTATGTTACTTTATTCAATGGATCAATAAGATTGCGAAATATATAGGCATTGAATCAGTTAGAGAAAACACAACGTGAAAACATGTAGATACAATAAGTTTAATAAGGAGTTCACCCAATGCTCCTGGGCTACGTCTCATGGTCCAACCCTCAGTAGTGGCCTCTCTATTATGTTTTCAAAGCAGAGTTTTTACAACAGTGAGCTCAATTTGAGTCTCACTCAATAGATATAAATCAGTAGGACTAGACTTGGATCCCCCAAGTCTCTGGAGTACACAAACTCTCATTACTGAAGCTCGGCCTCAATTGGTCACAGTAGTATGAGCCCAATCTGAGACTCATACATGACAGGCATGTACAGAGGAGTTTGCTTGAACCTCTCAAGCCTTCTCTGGAGTACACAGACTCTCTGACTCTCTCTGGCTCTGTCTGGCTCGATGTTGCCTTTAGGTCAGCTCGGCTTCCTTTCTCTGTTCTCTGCTCTTAGCTTTCTTAACTTCGCTTTTCTCACTGCCTTACTGCTTTCTAGCTGCTTACTTTGTCTCTGTCAGTTCGTGGCTTTAAAGCTGTAGAAATTTGAATAATATAACACTCATTCACAGAGATTATCCTGATTATACACTATTTGCAGAATGCATGCATAATACATAACCTCCTCTACCATGATCATCAATTTGCGGAATTAAAAAAACAATCGCATGCGCACATTGAAACATCAATCGCACATATCAACACAATATGTAATGGGGAAAGCATACAGCTAAAAACCCCCAACTATCTGTATATTATAATGATAGAGAACATGTAACAATACATAGTACAATACTCCTCACAAGTACTCAGTACTATCTCCACATGCTACACACAAACTAGCTCAGATCTGAACAAGTCACGGGTTCAAATCTCCTCCATTGTTTGCCTACCTCTACTGTGCAATCCAAGTTGAGAAATAATCAGATCCAAATTTGAATTCCCTTGGCTTGTACTGCGCAATCCTCATTGGAAATCTCAATCAATGATTGTGCAAATCTCATGCACAGCTATAGTCACAACTGATAGTAGTCTCACCCTTTCACCCACCTCTAACACTTGTCTCCACTGAACTGTCCATGCACTGAGTTAACTGATGTATTCTTTAGTTGATTTATGAGTTAATAATTAGTGCATTAATTAATAATTAATTCACGTCACTCATCACTAGTGTATTTGGCAGTTAGACTAAATACAACTAGTTCAACTAAGTCAAACTGAACACAACTCCATCAACTCCTCAATCAACTCCACCAAACTCAATCACTTGAGTTCTAACTGAAGTCCATCATGCAATAGCTCAACTAACCCATAGGAAAAGCGTATTTCCTTTTGGCAGTTGCATGTGCCACATCCGTAGCTCAAACTGAAGTGTTGCAAGAGGATAAGATAATGTTTATAGTCCAAATATTATTAAGAGCTAATAATATTCAACTGTTCTATTTTTTGACTGGCAGTATAAAAAAAGACTCAGCCCATATGTCTAAAAATAGAGGTCCATCTATTTTTACCAACATGACCAATCATCCATAAATAGCATCCTGCAACTCATAGACCATGATCCATATGTCTAAAAATAGACTTTGTGCCAAAAATAGCCTGTGGGCCCACTTAGTGAAGGCGACTTCTTTTCACTAAGCTCCATCATCTTGTTGCATTTTCAACACTCCCTCTCAACAAGATATGGATTATCTGCAACCCCTATCCTGCCTCTGTGGTATTCGAATTTGCTCTTGGTGAGCGCCTTCGTCAAGATATCAGCATCCTGATCCTCCGTGGGAATGTATGAAAGTAACATGATTCTCCGTTGCACACAATCTCTGATATGATGGTACTTGATGTCGATGTGCTTGGATCTATCATGAAATACTGGATTAGCCGAGAGTTTAATGCAACTTTGGTTATTACAATAAATCACAGTAGGCTCCAAGTGTGACCCGAACAACCCGACTAGGATCTTCCTCATCCATATAGCCTCGCATGCAGCCAAACTTGTTGCCATATACTCGGCCTCTGTTGAACTGAGTGCCACGGATCTCTGCTTCCTGCTGTACCAAGCAACTGCTGTTGACTCGATACTGAAGATCCCTCCAGATGTGCTCTTTCTGTCTGTTGGGCTCCCTTCCCAATCTGCATCTGTGAAGCCACATAGCTTCACCTCATCCTCCTGTCTGTACCACAATCCATATCCCGATGTGCCTCTGAGATAACGCAATACATGCTTGCCTGCCTTCCAGAAGAGCTTGGTTGGCTTAACCATAGCTTGTGAAAGTTGGTTAACAGCATAGCAAATATCGGGTCATGTATTGACTAGATACATAAGCGACCTCACCAACTGTCGATAAACAGTGGCATCCACTACCTCCGCTGAAGTAGCATCTCCTTCCTCCAACCTCCAGGAAGAGGAGTGTCAACAGGCTTGCAACCATGCATGTTGAACTTCTCCAGTATCTCCCGGGCATACTTACCCTGAGAAACAAATAGTCCATCACTGCGCTGCCAAATTTCGAATCCCAGGAAATAATGAAGGAGGCCCAAGTCCTTCATCTCAAACTCTCTAGCAAGATCCTCCTTGCAAGAAAGTATCAACAACTCATATCCCGTCAAAATCAAATCATCTACATAAACTACAATGATCAGCAACTTACCCTCCACCACAATCTGGTATAGGTTAGGATCCGCCTCACTCTTGGAGAATCCAAGTCCAGTGAAATAATTGTCTATCCGTGTGTACCAAGCACGAGGTGCTTGTTTCAACCCATACATCGCTCTCTTGAGCCTGCACACATGCAACTTGCTGCTGAAGATCTCGAAACCTTCAGCCTGCTCTATGTACACCTCCTCCTCAATGACTCCGTTGAGGAACGCAGTCTTCACATCCATCTGATGGACGTGCCACCCCATCTACGCTGAGAGAGCAAGAATCATCTGTATGGAAGAATACCTTGCGACAGGTGCAAAGGTCTCCTCATAATCGATCCCCTCTATCTGTGAGAAGCCTCGGGCAACAAATCTTGCCTTGTACTTCTCCACACTCCCATCAGCTACCTGCTTCACTTTGTAGATCCATCTCGAACCCACCATTAATTTCCCTTCCGGTCTTGGGACAATCTCCCATGCACTGTTTCTGACAATCGAATCATACTCTTCCACCATGGAATCTACCCATGTGGGATCCTCCACAGCTTCCTCGAAAGATGATGGCTCAGTCACGACACATTTTCTCACAAGAGCCATGTATCCAGTGTACCGATCAGGTGACTGTCTCTATCTGCGTTCTGCTGTAGGTGGTCCTACAACCTTCTCTGCATCTTGAGCCAGTCGCTCAGCTTCTGTAGTGCACTTTCGCCCTCTGATGGTTGGCGCTGCATGAGTGGTCTCTTCCAATCCATGAACTTCATCTTGTGGCTGATCCACATCCTGAAGCTCATCCTTAGGAACTAATAGCTGCTCATATGCATGCAAGTGTGGCTCCCTCTCAAGCGAACACTTCATGGCTTTCTCCTCATGAAATTTGATATCCCGTCGCACAACAGTCTTGCGACTGTCTGGAAAATACATACAATAGTTGTGGGGTGTATCAGTTTACCCAACAAATATCCCAACCTCTACGGCTAGCTCCAGCTTCTTCCTGGCATCCTTCGTCACATGCATGTAAACAGGAGAACCAAAAATCCTCAAATGGGAAATATCAGGCCTCTTACCAGAATAAGCCTCCTCGGGTGTACTCATGCCAAGTATCTTGTGAGGACAATGGTTCTGCACACATACTGCAGTATTGCATGCCTCCGCCCACAAGTGAAGGGGTAGGCCCTGATCATGCAACATCGCCTGTGCAGCACCCACGATCGTTCTGTTCTTCCGCTCAACAACCTCGTTCTGCTGTGGGTTATGGGGAGCTATGAGCTCTCTTCGAATCCCTTCTACACTGCAGAAGTCCTTGAACTCGCCAGAGATGAATTCACCACCATTGTCGCTCCTAATAGTCTTCACCTTCTTCCCCGATTCCTTCTCGACCAGTGCTTTGAACTCACAGAACTTTGAGTATGTCTCGCTCTTCTTCTGCATGAAGAAGATCCAACACTTTCGAGAGAAATCATCAACAAAGATCACATAGTACTTGTGCTTTGTTGTCGAAGCTACTGAGAAAGGTCCACACATGTCTATGTGAATTCTCTCAAGGATCGTCGTGGCGTGACTATCCTTCTCGTGAAAGGTGGCTTTCACAAATTTTCCCAAAGTACACCCCTTGCACTGATCTGACTGCGCAAGAGTGCCTTTAGGAAGCCCAATAGAAATCTGCTGCAGTATCTTCAAGGCTCCATGGTGAAGGTGGCCCAATCTCCGGTGCCACAGCTCGCCATCATCCTGGCTCACCAATCCTTCTACCTTGCATGCCATTGCTGCGTAGCCATCTACATGCAATTGATAAAGGTTCTTGACTCAAACCCCTATCTTCCTGGTTTCTCCAGTTGTCTTACTACGCAGGAAAGCCTTTCCCTCACTGAAGACAACATCATATCCCTTGTCTTCTAACATCGCCACAGAGATAAGATTCTTCTTCAATACTAGAACATGCATCACTTCCTTCAATATGAAGGGTTTACCAGACTTCCTCTCAAAGGAAATGGTACTGATACCAGTCGCATTGTATCTACCATCATCGCCCATCTCGATGTGCACTCCAAGATCTTTCTCATCCAGATCAGAAAACAAATCTCGATCTCCTGTCATGTGAAAAGATGCACCACTGTCCAAGAACCATACCGATCCCATCACACTTGATACCAAGCATGCGATCAACGAAAAATCCAGCTCAAACTGCGAGGCTAAGGCCTCTCCCGCTGCAGATCCAGCAGCTTGCTTATTTTTCTTCTTCTGCGGACAATTTGTGGCATAATGTCTGTGCTGGTGACAGTGAAAGCACTTCACCTTGGACATGTCCTGCTTCTTGCCTTTTGCACCGGAATGAGAAGCTTTCTTGTTCTTCCCCTTCTTTGCTTTGGTAGCCAAAGCGCAATTTTCTTCATCAGATGCCTTAGATGAAGATCCGTCCCTGGTATTCCGCCTCATCTCCTCTTACACAAGATCAGACCAAAGTCTCTCCCATCCTGACAATTTCTCCTGACCATTGGCAGAGTCTTGATAGGAATGTCGACTCTTTGGAATACCAAGGAGAGCCAAGCTCACCAAGTCGTCATCATCGACAGTCACCCCCACACTTCCCAGCTCATCCCGACATTGGGTGAACTTTGTGAAATACTTGGGCATACTATCTCCTTTCTCACACTTAATGTTTCTGAGTTTATCCTTGAGTGCCAACTTCCTCTGGTCACTCTTGCTTTGGAATAAATCTGTCAACGCTTTCCACATCAAGTATGGAGAAGCCTTTCCATGCAGGCTGGATACAATGTGATCCTTCACACCCTCCAACAGAATCCTTCGACACTTTACTGTCTTCTTTTTCCAAGCCTCAACTTGAGCAGCATCAGTAGGCTTTGGGACCTCAGCATCTATGAACTCCTTCAACCCATTGTCATCTAACACCACCTCCATCCTGTCTTTCCATGCAATAGAATTCGAGCTGCCTTCAAGGGCATACTCCAATCGCAATCCGTTGAAAGACATTTCAACTTCGACACCAAGAAAACACTGCTGTAAATTCGAATTCCACCAACTCAAAACTCAACCGCTTCTGATCTAAAATTTGTGAGAACAAAGTATTTCTCGTACAGAGATTGACTGTATGGGCATTTACCAGATATCTCACCTTCCAAAAGAAGGATGAATCCAGATGCTACCTGGCCCGATTACAGACTCTGCCTGAAGAAATAAAATGTAATCACTTTCTGAATAATAGATCTAATGATCAACTTCTGCTCCGATACCATGTAGAAATTTGAATAATATAACACTTATTCATAGAGATTATCCTAATTATACACTATTTGCGGAATGCATGCATAATACATAACCTCCTCTACCATTGATCATCAATTTTCGGAATTAAAAAAACAATCGCATGCGCACATTGAAACATCAATCACACATATCAACACAGTATGTAATGGGGAAAGCATACAGCTGAAAACCCCCAACTATCTGTATATTATAATGATAGAGAACATGTAACAATACATAGTGCAATACTCCTCACAAGTACTCAGTACTATCTCCACATGCTACACACAAACTAGCTCAGATCTGAACAAGTCACAGGTTCAAATCTCCTCCATTGTTTGCCTGCCTCTACTGCGCAATCCAAGTTGAGAAATAGATCAGATCCAAGTTTGAATTCCCTTGGCTTGTACTGCGCAATCCTCATTGGCAATCTCAATCAATGATTGTGCAAATCTCATGCACAACTATAGTCACAACTGATAGTAGTCTCACCCTTTCACCCACCTCTAACACTTGTCTCCACTGAACTGTCCATGCACTGAGTTAACTGATGTATTCTTTAGTTGATTTATGAGTTAATAATTAGTGAATTAATTAATAATTAATTCACATCACTCATCACTAGTGTATTTGGTAGTTAGACTAAATACAACTAGTTCAACTAAGTCAAACTGAACACAACTCCATCAACTCCTCAATCAACTCCACCAAACTCAATCATTTGAGTTCTAACTGAAGTCCATCATGCAATAGCTCAACTAACCCATAGGAAAAGTGTATTTCCTTCTGGCGGTTGCATGTGCCACATCCTTAGCTCAAACTGAAGTGCTACAAGAGGATAAGATAATGCTTATAGTCCAAAAATTATTAAGAGCTAATAATATTCGACTGTTCTATTTTTTGACTAGTAGTCTAAAAATAGACTCCACCCATATGTCTAAAATTAGAGGTCCATCTATTTTTACCAACATGACCAATCATCCATAAATAGCATCCTGCAACTCATAGACCATGATCCATATGTCTAAAAATATACATAGTCTAAAAATAGACTTTGCGCCAAAAATAGCCTGCGGGCCCACTTAGTGAAGGCGACTTCTTTTCACTAAGCTCCATCATCTTGTTGCATTTTCAACAAAAGCCAATCTGCTTTCTGATTGTTCGTTTCTACTTCCCGGCGCTCTGGTTCTCCTGCCTCTATCCGTTTTAATTCCTATGTTCTGCATCATCATCACTGTGTAATGCCTTACGGGGAGGTGGCCACCTGTTTCATAACGAACTGAGTGTCAATTCTCTTGGAAATGTTTGAACTATGTTATTTCCGTTTAACTTCCCATATTGCCCGCGAACGCGATTCTTCTGCCAACTCATCATTCATGCCAGACTTCAAAATTTATAAAACTCGGCCTATTTACCCCGTTGAATCCAGTTATCCATCGGATCGTATGTCTACCGTCGATCTGGAGCCTCCAGATCCTACAATCTCTGTCCATATCGGGCAGGTAAGCTACATGACGTTTACCCATCTGATATGAGCGGTTTTCTCTCTCTTCCGCCGGACGCGTGGCACCCAGTGTGTGGCATCAGGCGGGACTCGGTTTAAACCTCTTACCACTCGAAGCCCTTCCAATATCCTTCTGGTTTTCGTGTGGGACCTACCTCTGACAGAATCGGCGAATTCCATACATTTTTTGACTTTCTGGTTCTAGTCGCTCAGGGTTTTTCCTTCACTGAGGGGTCTTGTTGCTAATCGCATATCAGAAACCTCCCCCGTTTCTCCAAAAGACCTCCCGTTTCGCTGTTTTATGGCAGCGCGCGTTACCATGGGCCAACGGTCTGCACGCTTGACTGAGGGTCCTCGTTGCTCCGCGTTGCTCACAATTTACAACTGTTGCGAGGGTATTTCTGATAAGCTCAACCTTTGTACCTCTCTAAAACTTTGGCATGAATTTTACAGAGTTATGAAAACTTGGAGAGTTCTTTAGGATCCAATTCAGATCAACAGAAGTCACTGCTAAACTCTTCTTTTAACAAGTGTGGGTACACTTTGGGATCCCACAGTGTATCATCTCAGATTAGGCGAGCAAGTTCCTCAATACATTTTGGTCCAGTCTCTAGTTGATGTTTGACACCAATCTCACTAAGTCCAAAGCTTTCCATCCTCAAACTGATGGCCAGACAGAGGTCATCAACAGGATGATCGTACACATTTGGTGCATGTACAACTCAAAGCATCCACACACATGGGATGAAATCCTCCCCTATGTCCAACGCAACTACAACTGGGCTCTCCACAACTCGACTGGCCACAACCCTTTTCAGGTGGGCTTGGGATTCCTGCCACTATGTCCCATTGATGTGGCCATACCATTTGCAGCGACTCAGGTAGATTCGGTTCATGTCCTGTCCGAAGCTGACAAGGCAAATAACTTCATTGAGCACATTCAACACATCCACCAATAGGTCCATGACATATTGGACAAAACTGCTAATTACAAGCAGCGACATGATCAACATTGGGTGCCACACAAGTTCCAAGTGGGTGACAAAGTTTGGCTACATTTACAGAAGGAGCGCCTCGCTGGGCCCCACCGCAAGATTCACCCACTTCGATATGGGTCATACACCATCACCAAGGTTGTGGGAGATAATTATTTTGAGCTTATCATTCCCCCATTCCTTGCCCTGCACCCATTGTTCAATGTGGATCACCTTTGGCCATACTTTCCACCATTACTGGACACATCCGACATTGCAGAATAGCTCACACCAACAGAGTTAAATCCAGACTGCACGGAACAAGCTACAACTGATTGGATCATGGACACACAGATCAAGAACACTCACCAGCATCCAGCTGTATCGATTTGTTAAAGCTATCCAGTTCCTGCACCAAGGTAAATGGCTCACTAGGGACTAAGTTCAGCAGAAGTTTCCCCATCTCATGGAGGAACTCAACGCAATGTAGACCATTTCTTCCTAAGGGAGGAAGAATGATCCAGGTGGATAGTGGTGGCCACCCGCCTATTCAATGTGGACCCCCACCATTGTTTTTTTCAGTTTTTAAGTTTCCTTAATTGTAGCATAGTTTACTATTTTTGGCAGTTTTTCAGGTTTTGAACTTCCGGAGCCATTATGAGGCCCTAAACGACATTTTTTTGGAAATCAATGAGATCGTTCGAAGCAATATTTCCAAAAAAAACCATCATTTAGGGCCTCAAAATGACTCTGGAAGTTCAGCACCCGAAAAACTTCCAAAAATAGTAAACTATGCTATAATTAAGGAAACTGAAAAACTGAAAGGAACAATGGTGGGGGTCCATGTGGAATAGGTGAGTGGCCACCACTATCCACCCAGATTAGCTTTGGCTCCCTTGCCCGACTCTTCTTTTTCACAAAATTCTTGACCTCACTCAGATAACCAGCACTTGGTAGATCAGCACACCGGTTCCCCTTACGATTGCAAACTCCTCAAGAGACCCCCCGGAAGGTCAGTGATTTGACCCAAAACCTGCAGCAGATTCTCAGTGACCCAAACTTCAGCCTCCAGGCCTTTGTAGAGACCACCTGAGTAAATATTAACCATAATCCATAACATCATATCAAAGCGTTACTCCTTAAATAGAAGGTGTATGTCTCGATTTTGGTGTAGTACTCGAGATTGGTACTCATGAAGTTGAGATCCCAATGCTCCACCTTAATTTCCCATCTATCCACCATAACTTCCCAACTCTTCTCCTTGTCCATCATCCTAACCCATGCATTCCTCCCACGTACGGCCTGAGCAATTCGAAGTAGAGGGATTAAATGTTTCTCACACTCTACCATTAACTTACCATCTCCTTTTCTAGATCGCCAACCTTTTCTATTCTATTTCGTGGGGGATGGGTTCTCATGCTGTGAGATATCCCTACCCCAAGTGTAATAGCATCATGAAGGATGCAGACACATTGTTGCATCAAGCTGACGCAACCAATGCCACGAGGCACAAGGATAGGCAGGGCCGAGTAAAGGTCAATGTGACAGCGACCAAGGAGCGGGAGGTGGAATGAAATGGAGAAGGGGGCCATAACGAAATTAAGAGGAGAATTAATGAAAAGGATGGGAGGCATAATGGGAAGAGAGTGACAAGGGTGACAGAGGATAGGGAGAGGAGGAGAAAATGCAGATGAGGGGAGGGTGAGTAAGGGGCGTGGGGCATTGGGGGAGGGAGGGGGGGGTAAGGAGGGGTAATGTGCTACTAACCTTTAAATTTCCAAAAAAAATTCCTTTATAACTTCTTGGAAGAGCCAAGCAATTGGATCCTATGACTCAGATTAAGGAATGCATGTCATTTCCTCTACCTCATTCACTATACTTCTTTCTGCATTCAACTGGCAAGCCAAATTTTCTTGCTTATCTGCTTCCTGGTTATTCCCTCTTAGGATGTGAAAGAATGATACCAAATCAAATAAGGGATTAAGGGAATAATCCCTTGGGATCTCTTAATAATTTGATTTAGGTTCATGTTTCTTGCTGATGAATTGCAATTCATGTGCTTTATGATCAACATTGAGTCTCCTAAGGCATGGATCTTTCTGATGCACTTTTTTGAGCCAAGGATATTATGAGAAACAAACCATAAGCTTCAGCTTGATTGTTTGTCTTCCTACCCAGCATATCTCTCTTCACTGTTTCCTTCGGGATTAATGAGAATCCCTCCCCCTCCTACCACCCCAATTTTTTTAAGGATATTTTAAGAGAGGGAATTCTTTAAATATATTAGGGGTGGGAGGAGTGGGAGCGGGGATATATAGCCCTAAAGAACAAAAGTTGTATAATTTGGCTTGGGGCCTAATAACTGCAACAAAAAACCAAGCCAAATTTTGGGATTTGTTGAAAGGCCTCAACATATCCATGTGTAATAGAATCAAGAAATTAACAGTTCCTCGAGACTCAATGGTTGTGATAAGGAAAATTTCTAAGGCATTATCTAGAAGTCTTTCAAATCTTTCCCCAATCAACCACTGCATTGCCCTTTTGTCCTCAAATTTTGAATTAATTTCCTATCAACTTGTTCTTCGAAAACTGAATGAAAGAGTGGATAGCCTTTCCAAAATTGGCTCCAAAATTGAGTAGGGAATAAATGAATTTCAAAATGGAAGGATGCTCAGGGCCCCACTCTCATGATTGTAATAGAAATAAATGAGAAGATATTGGAGGTCGATACAATTGAACCAGGTGGTACTAAAACCAAGGATAATAAGTGTTAGTTTCCAGGGGGAATTCCATTCCTTAGGGATGAAGGGTGCCAAAGGAAAAAAGTGCAATGGGCTTATCGCATACATGTTGTATCACATGCATGAAGGTGATCACACCTGGATATTATGTTTTGGGAGGTGACATGGTGTAAATGTGAAGAAGACTCCTTATACATTGGTGAGGGTCATTTTGAAGCTTAATGAGGTCTGGAGCATTTATATTCCCATACAAACTCTCTACACCATGAAAAATAGGATGATAGGTGAAAATATTTCGAGGCATCACTTGCAATTAAAATTAATGCTTTTGCTCGGGAAGAGACTCCATGACCAAGAAATGGATTTATTTTATAGGATGGGTAGAAGAACAATTGTGTTTGTATGCACTTCTCCGCATTCGAGTGTTTAGTCGAGTTCTTGGGAAATTGCAATCATGGAGAGTTAGGACACTACAAATGACTTAATGTCTTGAAAGAGGTGAGTGGAGAGATTATTCAAAATTCTGATGGGAATGTATGAGATGGTCAATAAGAGACTAGAATTTATAAAAGAAGAGTGGAATTATAGATCCATGGTGGTGGATCACAAGCTACAGTGGATGCAATCTCACATGTAGAGGAGGCTTATTGGAATGGAGATTGAAATATTATTGTTGAAGACAAGGAATCGTGATATAGTGTGGGGCTTCGAGGAAGATGATGCTTGGGATTTTCTGATTTCGACAATGAATCCATAGGTTGTTGTAGCTGAAGGAGCATTAGAGGGAGATGGGCAAGGCCACGATAATCATATGATATATGGTTACAACTCAAACCGTGGCCCCTCTAGGGAAATCTAATCAAATTTGATGTATGTATTATAGCTTTGAATTGTTTTTGGGATTTTTTTGTAGAATTTAGGGGTGTTTCTAGTGTAATGTTGTAGTATAAAAGGTGTGTGGTAGTAAGAAAATGATGCTATGGATGTGTTGGAATTTTGAGGTTGTTAATGTTACAAAAGAATGTAAATGGTTCTAATGATGAAAACTAGACTTTATAAATAAGATACGTAGCCATTATGTTAAAAAAATAATTTGTTAGATATATTAAACTTAAAAGGAAAACATTTAAATTTTATTGAATTATAAACCATACAAATAATAAAATAAGGTTACATATTTACTTTAAGTTTATATTTATATTAAATTTTAATAAATATTCCAAATTAAGCTTAAAATAAATATCATAAATTTCTATAATATACAATTACAATTTTCCTTTGATAACAAATTTTAAAATTTAAAATAATAAACCATTAAGCAAAAATAAATTTTAGTATTTAAAATAAAGAATAGTTTAAGTACGCAAAAAAGTTGTGTTGAAAATAGAGATATTTTCTACATATTTTTGGAAAAATCTAGTTGAAATTTTTGGAAATCTAGGTTACAGCTATTAAACTATAAAATTTTAGATGTCCTTGGGTTTTAATGGTGTTGAATCAATTTCTACCTTTAGAATCTGAGTTGGAACACTTCTACATCAAATGTTTTGCAAAATAGAAGACATTGTCCAATGATTAAGTTAGGGTATGGACGAAATAATCACCCTGTGCTTTAAAATAAGACTCAATAATCATTAAAAATATTTAATATTTTTTTACAAAAAATTTCGAAGAATACATACTAAATTATATTTAGTATAAATTACTTATATTCATTATCAATTAAATTTAATGATATTTAATAATATGTAAGCTAAAATACCACGATGAGGGTGGATAACCCAAGTCTATCGGGAGAGTTATGCATGGCCTCCCTCTAGACCCTCCATGCATGTGATAAGAAGGTGGGCTACATGGTAGGACATGCAACAACAATCCCATGTGAAACCACCCATCTATGCTTGGGATCATTTATGCAAAGGTAGGCAGTAGCAAGGTCTCATATGACAAATAATGCATTTCGTAATGTTATTATGGGGATGGTAATTTGGGGTCAGTGATTCAGACCGATGCCTTAATCCAACCTCTTGGCTCGTTGATGGTTATTGGGGATTTTAAGGGGCAACGTGATATATCTTGAAATGTGACAAGGGTGGAACGAGATTGTAAAAACGAGCCCTATGCACTTTTTTTTCTATCTATTTTCGTACTCCTTATGACATCCTCTAGGCTGATTGAGCATCTTAAGCCCAAACTTTTGTTAGCTCTCACTTGGTAATTTGTATGAGTTTTGGTTTATCGCAACGTCTGTTCTCAGGAGTGTCATTGGATTTGGGCAGAGTGTGAATGGGGAATTGTGTAGGCCTCTCTCCCAATTGACTCTCGTTTCCTTGGGTCTGTGTTATCCTGTGACTCTTCGACCCACTAGTGTAGTGGTGTGTGGCCTTCAAAGGGTATCTGTTTACAAGTGTCTAAGTATTCTCTTGTGGTGGTGTGCTCCTCAAGAGCTGAACCAATGTTGGGTGGCCAAAATTGGGGGTGCAAGGGTTTCAGATTTGGATAGCATTATGCTCAGTGGTTGGAAATTGTTACATTTGTTTCCAAGTCTGGGGTGGGAGATCAACCCATTGGCAGAGTATGTGAAGAGTGGGCATAATCGAGTGGGTGTTAAGGAGGATCTGGCAGTCTAGAGGAGGTCTTAGTTTGAAGTAAGAAACAAATGCACGCCATGGAGGGGAGTGAATTAGGGGGTAGCATGGGGTCAACAACTAGAGCACTTACCTTTGAATTTTCTAGGTATGGCTCAGTGTCACAGCACTCGTCTAGATGTTAGCATCATCGGAACCACCATGGAGCATAGGAATCAACACTGATGTCAGAGAAAGGAGGATGTTGGGCCGATAATGGCTTCAAGGGGACACACATCGGGCCATTATCGAGGTCGTTGACTAACCCAGAGGAAGAGAGGAAACTCCTCGTGCAACCCCAACACCACCGAGGTAGTATGTGGAAATGCAGATGGATATCTATGATAAAAATTGTTGTGAGGAACTTGAGGCAGTGATGGCAGCCCTATCCCAAATTTAATATTTCTAGTGTCACTTACGGGAGCAAGTGGTCGTGGTATGGCACGGGCATATGCACATTTTGGAAAAATTGGAGCAACTTGAGGCATGGTTGTCTCACCTAGAGCAGCACGTCAATTTCCCTTTTCGCCCCCCCCCCTCCACTAGGGATGGTACCAAACAACCCTGTTTCTAACAACTCTAACAATAGAGTATGTCTTTTGGTATTCTGTTTATTCTAACAGTCTTTGGGCATTTTTTCCCTTTACTGTTATGGTTGGCTAGCTTGTGTCTTTTTTGGACTATTTGTTTTGGTTTGGTAGCAATGGTCAACAAACCTGGTCGGGGTGAGACCAATAGGATCTTAAGGAATAACCATGTAAATATTTACATTTGTAGTTAATAGAAAATTCTAACTTGCAAAAAAAACAAATGTAAGTTAAAATATGATTAAAAAATATAATTATAAAACTTATTCTACATATTTTATTTTAAAATTATTAAATTTTTTGTTTGCTGTATGAGTTCTCCAAATATTACATTAGGCTTGACTTGTGGTTTGAGAAATAGCCACCCAAGGGCATCTAAGCCATCAAAATCACTCGGGGATCGCCCAACCACACTAACCCTTAACATGACTAAATTTTTGCCCACCGAGTTTCTAATGGGTGATCTTCACATCACAGAGTGACTTAACAATACACCCCATCCGTGTCTATTCTATGCCCCATAGGCTATTTTAGAAATTATTATAAAAAATAAAATAATATTAAATTATTTTTTATTTTTTAAATAATAATAATAAATTAATTGTATTGTTAAGATCTAGAGATCCCAGACTTGTGAACCATTTTACTGAGAGGAGGACACATGGTAGACCCCCAAAGGTTTACTAGTAAGTCCTTGAGATGTAGGCAAAAATTAAATTAATATATAAAAACTCCTTTTAAAAAGTGTTCACCTTCCAAATTAAATTACAAAGTTTTATTTTTTCTTTTAATTGCATTGAGAGGGACTATCCGTCCCAATATAGTGTAGATGTTGTAACAAAAGAAAATTAAAAAATAATAATAATAATTAATAATTATAAATATGAATAAAATATTTTGACTGAGTTAATTACATAAAAATAAAAAATGAAATATAAAAGGCAGGTCGTAGAGCCCATATGTTTAATAGTAGCTACGTGGGATCTAGTCAAAAATTAAATTAATATATAAAAACTTCTTTTAAAAAAGGTTCACCTTCCAAATTAAATTACTATTTGTTTTAATTTAATTGTTCAGAGAAATGCTCTCCCATCCAATATCATAGAGATGTTGTAACTAAATATAATAATAAAAATAAGTATGAATAAAACATTTTCACTGAGTTAAATTACATAAAAATAAAATAACATAAAATAAAATATAAAGAGCAAACCATAAACTCCATAATTTTATAAAATGAAATATAAAATACAAAATTAATAATTATTTTTCAAATTAAATTGCAAAGTTTTATTTTTTCTTTTAATTGTATCAAAAGTGTTGTGTGGTCTAATATAATAGAAATGTTGTAATAAAATAAAAATAATAATAATAATAATTAATAGCTATAAGTACATAAAATTAAAAATAAAATAACATAATATAAAATATAAAATACAAAATTAATAATTACATCGACCTATTCCCTACGGAGAAATCAAATTTCTTTATATAAAAAATTGTGGTCGTCTACAGACGCCATAAACTAGGCCAGATGACAGATAAACTATCCTGGACCACAGATCTCTGGGTGGAATCCCATTAATAAAAAAATAAAAAAATCAGAATGCTCAAGTATATGAATCGGTTTTTGACAATGGAAATGGATTTAGCCCCATCAAGTACCCCTCATACACCCAAAATCCTGAAGTTTGACCGCTATAACCCAGATTTCAAAATTTCCTATAGATTTTGTCATAATTAATTTATAGACTCTTTAAAATAAGCTTAAAATGTAAACTGACACGTATGTTACTTAACTGAACGTGTAAAGTGAATTAATGTACAATTTCAGCGGGTACAATATTCCTTCTCAAGTATCAATGTATAGGTCTTAGGTGGCAATTAATTTGTACAACAGCATGACGATTATATTCTCTCACCATTTCAGACAGGGCCACCGCAAAGAGAGTTGGAATTAACCATTTTCAATCAGCAAGGTAAGTATGTACGCGCAGGGTTTACGTGGCAACCAATTTATACCACAGCAAATTGTTATTCCTCAACGTGCAATTAAGTCATTTTGACTCATTCCATGGCCTTCCCGTTACCTCTTTAACCCAATCCAAAGGGCCAACAGGGGCCGAAAACTTGACCTCTGCAACACCAGAAGAATCATATTCAGATCCAGAAGAAGCATACCTGCAATGGAAGTTGTGTACGTTGTTCAGTATGTGAACAGAGAAACCTCCGATAAACTCCTCGACAAATATGCAGATATCTCGATCTATGGCTTTGATTATTTACAGAGCGCAATATGGTCTCCCCTCCGCCCCATTTACAACGTTTATGCCGATGCCACAACGAGCAAGAAGAAGCACCACCGCCACCAACACGTCAATCGGAGCCACAAATTACTCGGGCAGATTTTCAAGAAGAGCCGTCCTCCATCCAATTCCTCGATCTCCTCTGCCTCCCCCCACACGGTATTGGATTAGT
Source organism: Pinus tabuliformis (assembly GCA_031772625.1). Lineage (NCBI taxonomy): Eukaryota > Viridiplantae > Streptophyta > Pinopsida > Pinales > Pinaceae > Pinus > Pinus tabuliformis. Next base: position 726,757,586 of record CM062814.1, read on the forward strand.
TACTTCCTCCTTTGCCTTTTGTCTCTTTCAAATATTTTTTTTTTCAGTCAAAGATCATTCATTACAATGCACATCACTCTATATAAATCAACATTCGTTACAATGCACGTCACTCTATATAAATCAACTTAACATTTGTCAAGAGGGTAGGGCGTCTGGTTGGACGGTCTGTTTTCTTTTTCCTTACCTGGGTTCGAATTTTAGGATTTTAGGTTAAGTGTAATTTCTGTGGTTACCTGGTTTCGAATCTCAGATTATGACATGTTTATCTATTTTTATTTTTCTGAATCACAAGTAGATATTGTTAGTAGATATTGTTAGTGAAGATAATTATTTTCATTTTTTTAGAATAAGAGATAAATGTTATTGCTAATGTAACTAGTATCCAATTGGTGCAATAAACCACATAAATAATATCTCCACACCTCTAGGCAAGAACATTATCTCAATTTTCATTTTGTTAGAAGAGAAATTATGGAAACTATCATCTTCAACTTCCTATTAATGGATACAAATCCACTCTAACATTGGAAAGATCTGAACAGGAGACCTTTCCCAGCCAGAACAATGCTTTTAACCAAATTGATTCTTGCACTTTTCCCAGAGGAGATATGATCATCACCTCCCTGCTAATGTATACAAATCCACAATAACAGGGGAAATATTTGACCCTTCCATCACTTCTGCACTTCATATAAGAGGAAAGATTTAAATCTTGCTTTTTTTGTGGAAATTTTCTTTACTGATCAGCAGTTCTCACCTACCTGAATTTTGTATATCTCCTAACCAGATGAACACCTTTGACAATTCACACTGTAACTGTAAGTGTAAAAAATATTTTTATTGGAAGTCTGGCTCGAAGAGAATAAGTTTCTTTCTCTATTTTGTTTGCAAACAGGGACCGGCACTGTCCAGAGCACTACGTGTGGCTTCCAAGTGCTTCAGGGCTCGTCGTTCACAGCAGTCATCTTCTTTGCACTTTCGCCTGGCCAAGCAGATGAATTGTGTGCAATAAATATAGTAGCTACAGCCTTAACTATGTGCCCTTCTATTTACCCTAAATATAGGGCCCACTTGATCAGTTGCTGTTTTGTCAGATACTATAGGCAGCTGATTTCGTATTTGTTTTTGTTATAAATGGTCAAGGATTTATTAAAACAGGCCATTATTGGTTCTGTATTATTGGTTCTGTTCTCACTGGATGCTACTTTTATAGTTTCAGCGATGATGCTACCATGTTTTGGAAAACTTTAGTCAATCGACCTTCTGAATGTATCCGCAGCAATAAAGCTGTGATGTAATTTTTTTCTATTTGTTGGTTTAAAGTTATGGCGAAGGAACAGAACCAGGGTTACTAATTTCCATGAAATATGTTTATTTTATTTTTGGATGAAATTTAACACAGATTTGTTGAGGGCATATATATATTATTATTAATTAATTGATATTTATAAATATATGGAATGTTGTTTAAAAATAGATAGATTATTTTAGACACAGGGTCATTTGGTGAGAATATCTCAACCACTTATTATTTTTGGAGATTATTTAGTTGGAGAGAATCTCTCAACAACTAGACCTTAACAAATTCCTACCTAATAGAAATAAATTCATTCTGGTTGAGCCTAGCAATAATGAACAATAAATTTAATAATTAATTAATCTAACACACATTGAGACAACTAGGATTTAACTGCTCTAACAATTCATAGCTGTAATAATGGCTCCAATTCCAGGTTGTGAACAATGGGTCTTCTATTTTCCCAATCAATAACTAATTTTGAGTGACCAAGCATCTGAACCCTCGGTATGTTTTTCTCAATGGAAATTTCAAAAAGAAATCAAAGGGAAATTAATTCTTCCTTTTGGTTGAATCCTCTATTTACGAAAAATATGCACGGTAAGAAATGTGTTCAATAACTAATTTTGAGTGACCAAGCATCTGAACCCTCGGTATGTTTTTCTTAATGGAAATTTCAAAAGGAAATCAAAGGGAAATTAATTCCTCTTTTTTGTTGAATCCTCTACTTACTAAAAATATGCACTGTAAGAAATGTGTTTGATTAGAATATATGACTACGCCTACACCACACCCTATAAGAAATGTGTTTGATTGGAATATATGACTACACCTACGCAACACCTACACCACATCTCTATTGATATCTCCATTGATGACCTTGGCCAGCGCTATCAAAGTAACATTTGCCAAAGCCAGAGCGATGGCCTTTGTAACACAAAGCTCTAGTGGAGTGCCCTTATTTTGAAAGAAGCATGTATTGTGAGTTCTTCATATGTTATCAATCAATATGTAAAGAAGGTGTGAGAGAGAGATCTAATGGAATTATGATAGAGTCATTTAGTGACACTGCTAGTAAGATTTGACACAAACCACTCCGTTTTTGGTTTGAGACTGACTAGATGATAGATCACAAAATTGATTTGAACGATAGAAAGCCATGTATTCCTATAGATGGCATTAATGACATTTTCTAGGCCTAGAGCAACCTCTGTTGTAGAGGACCTCCCAAATTAACAACTTATTTATGAGAGACAACTAAGTTGTAATGTTTTCTTTGAGAGAGGAATCAACTTTCCATAGGACTTTCCACTACCAAATTTTGGGTCCCTCTTAAATGTTTTCAACCTGTCTTCAACTCATGCCTTGTATTACAGTTTGTCTAATACCACTCATTTATTAGTTTTGATTAAATTTTGTTGTGAGCAAATTGAAGATAATTTGCATTTAGAAGTAAATGTCAAAGAAAAACATATCATCATTTATAAAAATATTATAAATAATTTATGTTAATAATAATGCTTTTTTTTAAGGAGAATTATATATGCAGCCATGTGTGAAGCTAAAAAAAACTCAGTGACATTTATTGAAAAAGAAAAACATTTGAGTAAGTTGCCAAAGAGTGTGTTAGGAAAAAATGAACCACAATTGTAACTGGTGGGCAGTTGGTTGTTTTCCGAATTTGGTGGGTGTGGGAGATAACTTTCCCTAATTTGTAGAACCACTCACCCAAAAGGAGGCCAAGGCAGAGAGGGGACATAAGGATTAAGGTCGTAGGAAAAAGATTATTCAAGATTCATTATACATTCTTCATGAAGGAGAGGAAAAGAGGCATTTACTGCCTTAATAATCTTATTCTCTTCAAGATAATTACATCATTCTTAGCATATGAATACTCATAAAAATAATTTATTGCCATTAAGGAAAATGAGGGTGACAGAGTAATAGGTCTCCTCAGTCTATGGATGGGATGAACATTGGTGTATATATAATTTGGTGACCAAGTAGTAGGTCTCCTCAATCTATGGATGGGATGAACATTGGTGTATATATAATTTTTCCCACAAGTTGTGAGAAGCTTCATTTGCCAATATGTTAATTTCTTTAAATTATTTACAAGCTCTTTGTATAGTTAAAATTGTTTATTTCTTTGCATTATTATATTGAAGTAAATGAGAATTAAGGATCATTTCACTCGTGTCAATGAAAAAGCCCTATGTTACATAAATGATTAAATAATTTATTGGCAATTCCTTTTATTTGATTCTAAAGAAAAAAATTATTCAGAAAGAAATGATTATTAGTACTTTTATGCTAAAAGAAAAGAAAGAAAAATAGATATTTGAATACAAATAATTTACTTTGCAAGCAAAATAGATGTTATATTGACTTTTTAAAAAATAAAATATATATACAATATATTTCACATTTATATAAGAAAAAAGTAAATTTTTCAGCTATGCATAAGAAAAATATAATTTTATATTGCTGAAAACATTTACAAAGAAAATATATACATCACAAATATATATATATATATATATTCCCCTCAGATTAAAAAATTCACCATAAATATTTAAGAGAAACTAGAAATGTAAATGGTTATTTAATATTATTAAATAAACTAGAAATGTGAATAGTTATTTAATATAATCATGAGACAAAATCATACCAAAGTTAAAAAAAGAGCAAATCAACACCATAACGGAAAAAAGGAAATACAGATACTTCTTTTAGAGATACAAATACTTCTTTTAAGTGAAGGAGTGGACTTTACTACCAAACCAAAGACATAGTGGCTATATATCAAATTAAAAACTATGGTTTCATATTCTTATAGAATGCCATACGATTTGACAAAGTTGAGGAGGGTGACTCTATAAGAGAGCAGCGTTTAATCATAAAGGAATTAATAATAGAATCCTTTTGATATTACTTTTAAGGTGGAGCAACGAAATAAATATAGAACAAACGCTATAAGGTTGTGTGCATAGCGTAGCACCAACAGTAAATTCTTCATAAAATTTGTCATCACAGACTCAATAGCATAGAAAGACCTTTTATAAAGATGCAGGAAATGTGTGGTCTGTGTGCGCAGAAGACATCTAATTCTGGAAGAGCATCACAGTAATGCCTTAATTGTCACAATATCCAAGATATATATACTGAGAGGACAACAATCATTAAAGGATAAACATTTTCGTTTATTTAAACACCAAAAGGACAATCGAGCAAATCAGAACTTTAAATCATAAAACTCCATAGTGCATGAAGAACATACTTAATATCAGAGCGAATGTAGTGTACTGGTCCGTGGGAGTGGAAATAACCAAGTGAAACGAGTTTCTAGTAAATAAGAAATATTTTCTTCAATAAAAATATAGTTAGAAACTTTGATATTAAAAAAAGAGAATGATTAAGTTCTTCGAGTCAGGAAACTGGGTTTAAACCCATGATTATAGATGGTAAAATATATAAACTCTATTCTTACCAGAGTTCTAAGTCAGGGTGATTGGATATGTCCTCTGCAACATTAAAGAAAAGACCTAGTGAGTGATGAATACATGTTATGAATAAATGCTTTATAACTAAATACTTATCGATAGTAACATTGCCATGGGAGGGTGGTAATATTACCTGAGAACCACAATGTAACAGATCATCAGATTACAAATCGTCAGCATTACGATCACCAGATTAATGTCGTATTAATTAAGGTCCACCAAAGACTTTTCATTTAAAAACCTTGTGCGCCATTTCCAAGGTACTTCAAATACGCGTTTCGTAAGTGGTAGTGATAACATATACATTAACTTCACATCAATACGGGTGTCACCATTGTATGGTATCGTATAACATGTGATATCATCGAATTGAAAATTGAAAAGAGGTTTATGACATGAGGTTTTGACATACCGATTGTAATTGGTAAGTTGGAACTCGATAATGTTAATATGATGAAACTTGATTAAAAGGCCTTAGTGATAAGCTTGGGGCACGTCAATTCAAGGGTTATTTCATATGATTTGAAGATGGTATTAGTTGTTGGATTAAACAAAGTTTTTGTGAAATTATTAAGAAGCAAAAAAAACTTTGTAACTATAATCTTAATTGTGGTTGTTTCTAGAGACCATTCCCGAGTTGAGGAGAAGGGTTAGTTTATAGGACATTTTAGAATCTTTTTAAAATGGATCAATGTTGCTCCAGAGTTAAATATCGAATGATTTAGATTTGGCTCAATTATCTTACTGAGAGGCAAGTTACATTTCACATGTTGACAACATTTAGTTCCAAGGAATTAAAGTTCAGCCATGGTGGCCTACATACAGATGGTGAAGTCCTTTTACCTATTGTAGTATAGGTAGGGGAAGAGATAAAAGAAAGAAATCTGGTGCAGAGGGCTAGAGATAGAATCCTGTGCACTAAACTTCAGCACAATTATGTATAGACAAAGGAAATGAAATTAGAAACCATGGAGCACATTTTAAGGTTTTCAATCTCACATCTACAAGTAACATTTGCCATAGCATGACATAGATAAATTTGACATACAAGATTTTGTTCCAACGGTTACAATTACATGATTTCTAAGAGGAGGAAAAATACATATGAAAATAAGAAACAAAGACAGGGACACATACTCCACATATCAATGTTTGGAATCACCAAAAGCTTCTTCATTAATCTTCTAGAATAACATACATGTCATTAAGCTTGAAAACTTGCAAAACTTGCAGAATATTACAAACTCTAGAATAGAAAATCAAACCCTTACAAATGAGTTCCTCTTCCCTTTTACGGGGGGAGTCTTAACAAAACAGTTACAAAAATATCTTGTAGTGTGACAAATCTCTAAACTAATTAGTTGTGTGAGCGTGCCAATGGCCTGGCTATTCTAATTATTACATAACAAACTTGAATCCTTGTTGAGAATAAAATATTTACAAACTTTCCAAAATAACAAAGATATGTTATGATTCGAAATCAAAAGAGATCTTCATTGCTGACTCGCTTGATCCTTCGAAGTGGATCCATGCTCCACTATCCATCTTTGTCATGATTTTTGAATGTTAAGAAGTATCTCCAACTTGAGAGGGGAACAAGGCTTGATTTGTGTTTGGCTATTGAAGGTAACCTCTCATAATGGAGGCAACATCCGAGTGGAGATGTTGGTAAGTGACTTCAAAACCAGATAATTGGTGTGGGGTTTGACTAGAAAATACCAATTGGCTTTGAGATCAACTTTGCTCAGCTAGTTAGCCCTCTCAGTGTACTCGACCCCCGGTTCAAGTCAATTCCTAAGAAAGCTTTTCACATCTGGAAGGGAATGCTTTGGACAATTGGAGATGAGATTCGATTCAAGTAAGGAATCATTAATGAATTCGACCAGGGCATTTGACATATCTCAGGCATCAGTAATCAACTTTTTAACTAAACGTATCTTGGATTTTCATCCCTTAAGGATGACTGATTTATGCATTGCATCAATTTTAGGAAAGTCGAACTTCCTTCCCTCAATACTATCTTTCCATTCTAAAATTTCATTAAGGTTCTTCTTGGCTTCATCAAAAGAAGAGATCATTTCCACGAGCTCATCAGTCAGGGCATTTCCCAATTTTCCTTGCTCGTGAATTAAATTCAACTTCTCATAAAACAATCGTTGCTACCTCTGTAGCCATATATTCAAATCATAGGCCTCCTGTTTAAAATTCTTTAGCTGAAGGGTTTCCTCATGTAATTGTTTTATATTCTGCTGAGATTCCCAGAGTTGTTTATCTTTATCCTTAATATCCTCTGCATCTTGAATTTGAAGGGAATTGCACTGATTTTGTATCTCTGTCAGTCCAATCTCCTTTGGATTTAGTTGAGCTTGCCACTATTCCCCCAATTGTTCTTTCTTATTGATGAGTGTGTGTTCCATAGAGGCAATCTTCTCGTCCTTCTCGCTTAACAATTCTTGTACTTCATGTTGGCATTGATGTCAACAAGGTCATGGTCATGGTGTTGCTTCTCATATGCATGTGTGATGATGTATGTTTGACTTGATGGTCTTGTTAGCTGGAATTGATGTTAGCATACTTATGACTAGATCCAGTGGAGGTGATTTCGATATGGAGTCTACAGGTGATGTTGGATGAGGATTGACATGTTGTGTTGGTTGGAGATGCTTATGCCACAGGAGGTTGGATTTCTTCTATGGATGTTTCATATGTCTCTACATGTCTTAGAGACATTGAATATGTTTCTCTATGTGTTGAGTTGTGGTTGTTTGTATTGGAGGTGTCTCTATTAGTGTTGGAGGAAGTTGTATGACTTGACGTTGCTTCTCCAGGAGTTGTATATGTTGCTACAGGTGCAGAAGGTGTTTAGACAAGTTGTGATTGCTGCTTGAGGAGCTGGAGATGTTGGTCTTGGTGATGAGGTTGGAATATTAGGTCTTGTATTTCATTGACTTGTTGCAAATGTTCTTGGCCTATATCATCATTTGTAGACTTGTTACAGAGGTTCTGGAGGTTTTTCATGATGTCCCTTACACCCTCCTCAAACTGTGTTCCAAGTGGTGGATTAGACAAGTTGGAAACTAGGATTTTAGAGGGTATATGCTAGTTTCCTTCATAGGAACAATGTACATATGCAGGTTTCCCTCACAAGAGTAGCATATACATTCTGGAAGTGACTTTTCCTCGCATTCCTTGCACTGCTCAGCTAATTAATGGTTTTTCGGCTTATCTTTATTGGGTTTTTCCATGTATAGGCCGGAAAAGGTTAACTAACTTCTAGACGACGGTTAAAGTAAAAAATCTATCTCATTAAGTGAAGTTCGTGCTTTGATAAATTCAATGAGCTGAATCCAGATCAAATCAAGCATATGAACAGAGTTGTGAAGCCCATTATTTCTCTCTAATTATTGAGTTGAGCACTTGAGTTCATCTACATATTGGAGGAAGCTCAATGCTAATATGGTTAATTCTATTGTGTGTTGAGTGAGTGAGCGAGTGGAGAATCGTGTGCAAGCTGCATAAGTTGTCTAGTACAGATTTTTCTGAAGCAGTTTGCAATTGTAGTACTAGTGAGATGAAGTATATTTTAGCCATCATATTTGTGCAGTAAGTAAGGCGTTGAAATGTGAATTGAAGTAGTGAGTTGAGGAGATTTTTTTGCAGCTTGTGGTGTGTTTATTGTTTGGATATTTGATTCAAATTTTGATTATGATTTGATGATATGTTGTTGTAGTTCTCATGTTGAGCCTTTCTCTATTCCATTATGAAATATTTTGAAATGAGAACCATAGAGAAGAAAAGTTGGAGGACTCAAGAGAAATCAATATAAGTGAGCATATTTATCAATCCAATGGTGGTTGGATAGTTCGACAGAAATTGAGTGAGGCTCATTGGTCGTGGTAGCTTCTAGTAGATCAGAGTCTATAGATTCGATTGATAGTTCAAAATTAATCAGGCGAGGATCGTTGATCATGGTGGCCTTCAACGGATGGTAGTCCGTAGATCCGAATGAGAAACAATATCCATTTGATAGTAGCCATATTTGTAACTCTATGTAAAGAATTGTTTGACATAATAGAATTTGAGCAGCGCAACAACAATAGGTGGTTTTTTTCCCATAGAAGGGTTTTCCATCATAAATATTTGTGTCTTTTGTGTTGAATGCTTGCATGGTTTTACTTGTGTTAGATTCTATAAATTTTTTTCATTTGCTTTAGTTTTTGCATGGTTTAAAATATTAATAATTTGAAGAAAAATTTATAAGTTCCTTCACTACTGATTCACCCCCCCCCCCACTCCACCGCCCAAGTAGTGATCTACTTTCCAACAATTGGTATCGTAGGGGGGGCTCTCGGGTGAAGATAGACCGTTGGAGAGTGGATCTTGGATATTTTGGCAGAAATTCACTTTTTTTTTTTCAGAGTGAGTTCTCTAAAGAATTTGGTTCTTACTACTGCAAATTTCAAGGTATGGCAAGAAAATGTGAAAAATAAATTATTTTTTTGTGGCTCTAACATTTGGAGATTGGTTGGTGAAGGGCATAATGGATATTTTCTTGCATTTAAAATATGAAATCAAAATTCTCAAGCAAGGCGAATTATTTTTGAAAATCTCCTTAATGCATTTTAGAGAAATTTGGATATTTAAAATATGCAAAGGAAATTAGATATAGATTTCATTTGTTATATGGAGCTAGCAACTTTAATAGTGATAAAGAGATTGAGAAGAGTATAAAAAAGAAGAAGGAATCTCTGTTTGAACCAGCTATGAAAAAAATTACAAATCTAAAGGTATATGTTGTAATGATATAATTTTGAGTTATATTTCTAATGGTGGTAATGACAATGTTATAGAGTTAGTCAGTGAAATATTGATGATAACAATTATATGCTTCTTAAGGATGAATATGAACTTGCCATGGTTTTTATTGAATAGTTTTCTAGTAAAATTGGTAGACTAACAAACGTATGCAAGGAGCATGAGAAGAAATTGCAAGATTATGATCAAAAGGAGAAAAATATCAAGGAAGAAATCACTACCTTGAGAACGCAACTGGAAGAATCGAAAAGATTAGAGCAAGTAAATTGCAGCAAGCAAAAGGATAGAAAGGATTATGTTGAAGCGCTTGAAGGTGTGACTGAAAAATTGAGAAAGGAGGTTGAGGAAAAGAACCAGCAGTTGGAGAAAGTGAAGAGCACCATACTAGTGAGAAAAATTGGCAGCAATTTTCAAAAGGGTTAGACAAGTTTGCATGTAGGAAAGAATGACAAAGTAGAACCAAAGAAACTTGTAGCAAAGAATGTGATCCACAAGCAACAACAAAATAGAAAACCAAAAGGAGCTTTCACATCTAGAAGACCATTTTCTCCTATGGTTGGAGGTAGCAGTTTTCAAAGGAGAAGTCAAAACTCCTTTGCATACTTTGTTGTCACTCCCAGAGACAACCTTGGATTGCTTACAAGAATAGTGCCTGAGCACATCTAGATTTTGTGTCTGAAATGATTCTCAGAAAAATGGAGACATCACATATACTCTCTCTCTCTCTCTCTCTCTCTCTCTCTCTCTCTCTCTATATATATATATATATATATTAAAACGAATGGGTTGGTTCATTCATCCAAAGGTATAAGTCTTGTATTTATGGTACTTCTTCACATATGCAGTTCACAAAAATATGTGCATAAAATAATGGAGTCTGAGTAGTTCAAGGACTTATAGTTTAATAAAATTTTATAGAGAAATGAGAGAGGATAAGAATAAAGAGAAATTCATCACATAGAGCTTAAAGAATCAAGAATTCTACCTTTAACATATAGAGCTTGAAGCATTAAGAATTTCTACACTTATTTGAGTTACAGGTAGATATAATGGACTAGAGAGAGACTGAATGCTATGATTCATGTAGCGCAAATTTAAAGATATAATCTCAATAATCCATACAAGCACATGCATTAATAAGTCAATACAAATGAATATGTGAGGAAGTATGAAATATTTCTAGCATCTATGATTGCATGAATATAGGGAAGAAACATGAAAATAATGGGTTTTAACAAAGGGATAACATACTGTAATACTCGAAGGGGGAATCACCACCATTTACTTGATATTCTGAAATACCTGTATTATAAAGTCACATAGTTTGAAAATAACATGTATTGTTTTCTTTATGATTTCTGAACCTTTGTAAAGTGTTTCTTTCCCTTATTTATCTGGAGAGGGGGAGTGTTAAGAATTGATTACAACAAAATATCTTCGGCCGAGTGTCAGCTGTCAAGTCGACTAGTTGTCTTGGCCAGGGATGGCTCTGTGGCCCTAAAACATTACAAAATATTAATTGACTCATTTAAAGGGCGACACATTACACGATAATAAATCAGTCAACAATCAAATGAACATGTTAATAAAATATCTTCGTGCCCATCCATGTGATCGCTTCTCCTTCAGGTTGAATTTTGCTTGTGGTATGGCCTCCAATGTTACTAAGTTGAATCCCGTCGTTTTTGCCTCTACTACTTGAACCATTCATTCATATGTTGTACTATTCAACAACCCTCCTGTTTATTGATCTAATAGTTAATATTCTATTAATAAATGGGGGCCCTTTAAAGATTTTAAAAAAACATAGAAAATGAGAGCTTCCTTTTTTTGAATTATTAGAAATAATATTTCTAATAAACTTAAGATATCAAGCTGAAATCCCTTCTTGACTAGCAATTCTTGCTTTATCGCAAATCGCCAGACCTTGCATAACAAAGGTTAATTGACAATTGGAATCTGTGAATTGCGATAAAAGGGACCACTGTCGTAGACTTATGGTATCATTGAAATTTTCATTAAATATAAGGCTTAATGCATTTCTTATTAAATAAATTACTTATCGTAATCGCATAGCCGCATTCATAAAAGCACAAAAAAGCAAACCTTAATGATATTTGATTTGCGATATTGCGATATGATAACTAAAAATCTCATCGAATCGCAGCTTTTACACAAATGCCAAACTTGTGAACCATGAAAAAGCTGCGAAATGTGATGTGATCCGAAATCGATGGAATTATGCGAAAATTATTATAATTTAGATCAGGTTCGACACATGGTAAACAACTACTTTATGGAATAATTATTCATTTAAGAGAAATGCGCTCCAAAAAGGTAAAAGGTATGCCACTCGCATCGCATATCGCAAAATTCTAAATAACTTCGAAATGATACATAACCGATGTTGCGATTTACAATATTGCGATAATTACCATTAATCGCAATTGCATGATTGACATTGCATGCTTTAACACATCAACTTGAAGTATCACTTACAAATTTGCAATGGGAAGGTTTAATTGAGTCATAAAGGAAATAATGAAAATACCGTAGTGGGTAGTTAATTAGTTTTAATGGAATTTATGTTTAAAACATCTTGACAAGATTCGATCTCTTTCATCCATATTTTCAAATAAAAGCTTCTTCCTTGTCATTTTTCACAATTAATTATATCATTGCATTTTCATTGCCATTTCCATTCTGTGTGTTTATTCGATAATCTCCATTATTCAATTTCAGGGAAACAACATTTGAAAAGATGGTGAAGAAAGGAAATTCTACAACGTCTGAGAAATCAGACATGCCCCCACTCTTCTCTGATACCACCTGCAGCAAAGATGGAGGGGCCACATCGTGGGAAGCCATGTATAACTTACTAGAAGGAGAAAAACCAAGAACAATTGAAACTAAGGTGACAGTTGATGCCAAAGTATCATCCTAGGCTTCCTATTTTGAGTGAGCATGTTCGTTTCTACATAGAATAGCTGCAAGGCCCAAGATATTGCCATACACAGATATGGTGAAATGGGTAATTGATAATGTGAATATTTAAGATAGGACTTTCAGAAATTCATGACATGATGTCATGGGATCTTTCACACCAGACAACTAGCACCAGATATACCATCTACCAAAGCCACAAAAGCTCAATGATAAATATTTTCTTAAACATTTTTCCAAAGAAAATGAGGACCCAATGGACATTACGTGGAACTGGAGGTCGGGCTATGACAAATTCAAATGGGAGAAATCCGGTATGTACCAAATTTCATCCCTCTAGGCTCCACATAATTTCGCAGTTGCGATGATGTGTGGACTATTTGGGAAGGATGATAGTACCAATTTTTCTATAGAGTGGGTTCCATTTATTGATGCAATAGTTAACGCAATGATTATGAATTGGAGTCATATTTTGTTAGATAATTTAGCTATGGCTATTAGGGAATACAAGCAAAAGAGAATTATCTCCTCAAGAACTATTCCCCCTTTTTATATGAGCGCTTATGTAATGGACGCTATTTTTTTTTACAGAATTTGCCATGGTATTATGTTACCCATTTATAAAACCATTTTTGATAAAACGGCCCCCAGGCTTTCCGAAGAGGAAAAGATAGACCTCTTGTTAGTTGCAAGATGGTTTGGTGAAGAACCATTTACTTATATCAGAGCTTTTGGGAGCATTACAGCTCCACATGTCCTCCCATATTATGTTCCAGACAAACCACTGGCAACAGAGATAGCTTACCAGACAGTAGGGGATGGTTTAACCAAATCCCTAAAGGAAATGAGAAAGTCCATTTGGCCAACCTTTCCATTGCAGTGTGGTGCTTTTGCATTGCATGATTATGGGCATGCAACAAAAGAAATAGAGAATATTACATCTCTAAAACTAGCCACAATTCCAGGTCGACAGTTTGATCCAACTCAAGTTGCCAAAGACTTCACTACCATGGTTAAAATAAGATAGTTTACTCATGAGGAAGATACGTTTGATGACCTCTTCCAGGTAGCCAAATCATTTACATGGGTATTGCATTTAGCATCACTACAATTAAGCCCAGATGATATCAATGATTTTCATGTATACAGAAATAAAAGATTGTTGAATGTCCCATTGGACCTGTTGCAAATTGAACAAATAAGAGAACTGACTCCTAGCGTGAGCCTGGAGGGAAGTTCTAAGGAGAATTCTAATGAATAATCACAAGAAAAATCAACTCAAAGATCAGAACATTTAGAGCATCAATATCAGAGTTAAGAAGAAATTTCCAATAAGGATTCTAAGAAGAATAAAGAAGGAAATACTGAGGAAACGACTGAAAAGGCCTTGGCAAAGAAATATATAGAGATTGATTCCACATTGGCTCAAATATGGAAAATTTCAGTTATTGATCTAGACAAGGAATGGAAGAAAATCAATCGAAAGCTCCAAACAGGAGCAAGTCTTGAGGAAACATCTAGATTCTAGACCCCAAAACAAACTCAACAGGTAACAAATCTAGAGATAACAGAGCAAGGACTCACAAATACTCAAGATATTGAGGTCATCTCGACTTTCCCCACTTATGAAATTGTCTTAAAAAATCGAAGAAATACCTCCTCTGAACATATTTTACAGCCTTACACACAAGGCTATGGTAAAAAGACAAAGAAAGAAGAAGAAGTTAGACACAACAATAGTTGCATCTCTTGAGAATGAATCAATGGAAATTGTATGGAAAGACACTCATATCGATCCATCTAAGAACCTTACAAAGTTGTCACAATTTGTGGCACCTATGCCACCGTAACTATTGATAAAGAAACAGAGGTTCAACTTCTTTTGAAATAAAAAGAACAAAGAATACAACTATTGGAACAATAAAAACATAGTACCAATCAGAAAGAAGAACAACATGTAGCGCAACTTCAAGGATATTTTGAGAAAATGAGGTTACAACACCAGGAAAGCATGTCCAAGAAAGACTCACGGATTTACCAAATGTAGGTCATGGTAGATAGATTCAAAGATAACCCTCACACAAATTAGTTCATCAAAGAGGCAATCAAGCTAAATTCCCTATTGACACAGCAACAAGAGAAGTTTTGCTGAAAGATCTCACAGATCAATCCTTACTGTGAAACAAGTAATAAATTGACTAACCAAGTGATTGATCTAAGATTTGAATATGAATAAATCTACAAAAAGATTTCAGAATTTATTGCCTAGTAGGAATCTAATGAAGGAAGAAAAGTTGATTTTCCAAAGATATAAGAATCCCATAAAGACATTCTATTTGCAGATTGGGACACACAGCTAACGCAGGTAGAAAGGGCAATGACAATAGCAAAAGGTATAACAAACAACATAATTGACGCCATAAATGAAAATATTCACAGTGCCAACCTTGTTAAAGAATGTACACCAGGGGCTCTCCAGACATTACACAACTAGATCAACAGTGGAAAGAAACAACTCAAACCAAAGAGGAAGCAATCAAACAGCTATCCAAACTTGATTGGGAGACATACTGGTAGTATTTGGTAAAACCACATAGCCAATGGATGACTCTACGATGCTTAACTAGTTCTTCACAAAAAATGGTGCCAACTCTCAGATGTCCTATTTGCAGGACAATTAAAATCTACAATCGACCAACTGCCCTAGGTGAAACCAATGATGGATATTTGGAATCTCAAGGACCAAGTGGCCGACTAAGACAATTCTGTTTGAAGAAGCTTGTCATTATTTTATTGGTTATTTTTAGTTTTTATCTTGCCTACTCCGAGGAAGGTTGTTTGAAACTTCCTCAACTTTTTTTGTAGTAATCTATTTTTAAAACATGTATTATAGTATTTAAACCTCTCTCATGCATTTAGAGAGAGGTCCAAAATTTTATCAAAAACACTTTGCAAGAGATTTCACTTCTGTAATTTTGCAGTTGCTTTGATGAGATAATTGGAACAAGATTTGAATTTTCTTGAAAATTGAAGTATACCTTACTGAAATTGCACTTTTGTACTCTTGGGGTATATCAAATTGAAAAGGGATAGATCAAGATTGTTGATTCCATGAGTAGGACCTTTTATATTTGGTACTGTTATCTCTATGATTAAGTTTTATTTATGAATTGGCAATAATATTTCTTTAATTGTCCTATGCATGAAAATCTGAGTTATAGTTTTACATTATTGCACTTTTGTATGATGTTTCAGCTCTAATTCCTTGTTGAATACATGAACAATTACTATATGTGATAAAGTTTTCTCAATTGTTTTGTCTAACTATTTAGCAAAAACAATTACTATTCACAATTTCATTTCTTTTAGCAGTTGAATAATCTTCATTACCAGTTTCTTTGAGACATCTTTGTAGATCACATATCTTAAATTATTCCCGGGTATATAGTTGGATAAAGTTAGATTAGATAGATGCATGTGTTAGCTACTTAAATACGTCATTTTTATTTAGATTATTTTTCTTTATATATTATATCACCCAACATCATTATCCAATCAATCATTGTTGGGAAACTGGTCCCGTTATCCCCAGTCAGAGCCACCACACCAAATGGAAAAGGAGCCACTTTCAAGTTCTAGATCGGGTGGTTATCCCCCATGTTGATGTAGAAAATTTTGAGGCTTCAACATTTTGGTGCTAGAAGGAGGGCTACCATTGTGAATGGAAACCAAATCTAAATCAGAAAGCCATTCTAAGAGTAAAAATCCCTCACCATCACCTCCAACTTCTCGGCCACATTCTAGATCTCCAAATCCTAAACGTGAAGTTGTGAAAAAATCTTTACAATCCACTAGTGTTCCCCCAAAGAAATCATATTTGTAGGTTTTAACCCCATACAAAAATTACCTACATACGAATTCTAAAAACATAAAATAAATAGTGGCGAGATTATAAGACATCAAACAAATATAAACATGGATTTTCCCCTAGATCCTAGAACTGGGACTACCAGATTGATTTTTCATTATGTTCCTTTGAATGTTACAATACACATATATATACATGCTGAATCATCCATAAACCCCAATCCATTAACCCTGGACTAGAATATAACCATAGTTCCCTTAACCGAATCTACAAAATTCCATGGACCGAAAACCATCATGCCCAAAACCATGTGTGAAAACCATGCACAAAACCATAGGTAGGTTCGCCCACCTAATATAGTCGTGGAAAGAATATAACACAACCCAAAATTCTCGCACTTGTTGTTTTCTTTCCACAGGGGGCCACATGAGAGCTTATTTATTTATCCATCCTTACAATGCCCATTGTTTCTCTACACCAAGAGAAATTCTCAGAGCTCACAGATTTTTTCAGTGTATCTGCAATATTCTTCAAAGTGTCCACTTTACCAGCAACACCTTTTTGTCTTCTATCATATCCCTCACAAAGTGATACTGAACATCAATGTGCTTTGTCTTTGAATGGTAAGAAGGGTTCTTTTCCAAGAAAATTTCACTTTGGTTGTCACAGTCTATCCTTATAGCTCCCTATACTAGCCCCATACTTGAACACAATCTCTACAACCAAACTGCTTCCTTTCTTGCATGAGTGGCTGCCATGTATTCTGCCTCTGTAGTTGATAGTGCCACTGCAGATTGTTTCTTACTCATCCAATTGACTGCAACTCCAAATAGGTTAAACACATACCCACTTGTAGATCTTCTCTTATCTAGATCTCCAACCCAGTCTATATCAACAAATCCATGGACATCCAAAATTCTATCCAATTTTGGTCTTCCTTGGTAGCATAAACCATAATCACTAGTGCCATACAAATATCTGAAAACCTGCTTCACTGTTGCCCAATGCTACTTCTCTGTTTTTGACAAAAACCTCCTCAATACTCCCATTGCATGTGCACTGTTTGATTTATTATAGACCATCGCATACATCACGCTATTGACTGCACTTCCATATGGAACACGAGACATGTCCTCTTCCTCTTCTTGTGTCTTGCGACACTGTTCAACAGATAACTTTTCACCTACAGGAATAGGAACCGTCACCAATTTACTATCCTGCATATTAAACCTCTGCAGTATTTTCTCAACATACTTCCTCTGGCTTAAACAGAGCTTCCTCTTTGCCGATCTCTTTTGATTTCCATGCCCAAAATATAGTTTGCAGCACCAAGATCTTTCATGTCGAATTTGGAGGACAACTGGGTGTTCAATTCCTAGATAATTTCTTTGTCATTTCCAACCAACAACATATCATCCACATACAAGACTAGATAAATAACACGATCACCAATTAATTTTAAATACACACAATGATCTTCTCTTCTTTTGGTGAACCCAGGTCCCCGTATAAATGTATCAAATTTTGGATACCACATCCTTGGTGACTGTTTTAATCCATACAAAGACTTTTTTAACTCACATACTAGTTCTTTCTTACCCTTCACTGCAAAGCCTTCAGATTGCTCCATGTAGATCTCTTCTTCCAGATCCCTGTGAAGAAATGTTGATCCAGGTGGATGTTGGTGGTCACCCACCTATCCCACTTAGACACCCACAACTATCTCTTTTAGTTTTTCAGTATATTTAATTGTAGCACAATTTACTATTTTTAGTAGTTTTTCGGGTCCAGAACTTCCAAAGTCGTTTTGAGGCCCTAACCGATGTTTTTTGGAAAAATTGGGAGCAACATGGGGCTATGGACCCATGTTTCTCACTCAAAATTTGTATTCCTCATATAGATCTTTCTAACGAGTATTGTGCACGTCAAACGGAGAT